>OZ024746.1:24529481-24539481 GCA_964016885.1 Eledone cirrhosa | reverse complement strand
GATGAGAGCTTTCCAGACTGCTTCTCTGGTCACTATATTTACAAAGCACTGAGTAGGACGTTCAAACATAACCATCAGGATTCTGTTGGCGAGGGACACTGGCTTCACTGAACGGGGGGGGGGGGGGTCTTCTTGTTGCAATGAGAGATCGGGGAGTCTGGAACAAGAACTTTGTGCTATATTTCCCCTTCGGTGATGACTCAAGAAGAGAGAGAGAGAGAGAGAGAGAGAGAGAGAGAGAGAGAGAGAGAGAGAGAGAGGGGAAGAAAAAAAGCAAAAAAGCAAAAAGAAAAAAGAAAACCCTGCTGCTTTGGGCCTATGTAAATAACTACTATTCACGAAAAACTAAATTTCAGTCAAAGATTATTGCCAACAAACTTGTTATTTATTGGCTTTTTTTTCTCATCCAAAATTAATAAAACCAAAACAAAACACAAAATACCCAGATGGCGTACGTATTTAGTGTTTTATTACCGATTTCTATTCGTTTTGTACCTAACTTTTACCTAGCCCATAGTTTGGTTGATTTATTTCCATGCACCAATGATTTCTTTCTTCCAGAATCAATCCATTTTCTCCCCCCCCCCTCACCACCTCACCATTTCAAGACCCACACTACGGCACGACATCTTTTGTTTCTCTTTCAATGGAACGCTATTATTACTATTTTTACAATTGTAATTATTACTATTGTTATTACTATTATTATTGTTATTGTTGTTATTTTCATTTCATATCTCTGGCAACCATCTTTGTTCCAACGATAACTTCGAAAGTGCCATATAACACGTTATCTTACAATTTACCCTTCCTGTATATATATATATATATATATATATATATATATATATATATATAGATAGATAGATAGATAGATATACACACACACACACACATTATATATGTATATATATACATATATATATATTACATATATACATACATATATATGCATACATGTATCTCTCTCTCTCTTTCTATATATATATATATATATATATATATATATATATATATACATACATGCATACATACATACAAATATATATATATATATATATGTTTGTGTTTTATATGTCTAACTCGTCTGTTTCCATATTCAATTGTCATGTACAACCATTAATCATCATCTTGTTTATAACTAGACGCCTCTTAAGTTATTGCACTTAAAATCCTTCGATCTGTTGTTTGTTTTTGTTTATACAATAGGGTTAGTCGTGTAGGAGGGGCCGGGAGAGAAGGAGGAGAAGGTACAGACCCGTTGATGTTTTCAGGCCCTTTCCGACACGTACGCTAGGCCTAGAGAAAGGGCCTGATCCCATGATTTTTGCAGGCCTTTCAAGACCGATGCGATTGATGTTCTTGATGTGTTCAGTTTAAACTGTTGCAAGTCGACTCCTGCAGCAAAGACATGCGCATGGAGAGAATTCTAAAGGGGAGTATGTTCTGGGAAGAAAGCACTGCGTGTAAGGAATAGAGTAGGGCCTGGCGGGTGTTGGACACAATATGGATAATAAAAGAAAGAGAGATGAGCAGTTCCAAGAAGTGTTGTTTTCTGTAGGGGCTAATAGCTTTCAATTCTGGTGCTCACAGTACGAAGCTACTCGACAACTGAGATCAAGTCAACATTTTTCATTGCCCACAAATATTTTATCTCCCATGCTAATAGCTCATATCTCTCAACCTTCTTCAATTCTTTGTCACAAACCTTATTTTCAGTGGGACAAGCCACATCTAGACTCAAACATTGATCACCACAATATATGGTTTACAGTGTTCAATTTCATGGTCACATTGGACCATAAAGTCTCATAGAATCTTGACGTGGTCATTTTCTATAACACTTTCTGGTTTGTGCTCATGCCACTGGCTTGCTCTTTCGGGGTCGTATTTTCCACATAACTGCCAATGAATGGGTTTTGTTATATTATCATGGTTTCGCTTGTATTCTTCCTGTGCCAGCTTTGTGCACTGACTGGTGATATGTCACCACAGTTTTCCCGCTTTCTCCGCACATCCTACATTCTACACCAGCAGCTACAAAAGCAGCAACAGAAGCACTACCACCACCACCACCACCACCAACAACACCAACTCCCGTGGAATCAGGCCCGCCCCCGACGTCACAGCTGGACATGGATTGTGACAAGGGTAAGGAATGGCAAGCTGTTGTCACAAGAACAAAAAGAAAAAAGAGAAACTCTCTATCTTGGCCCTTAAAAAAGAGGGCGAAAATGAAGGGAAAAAAAGCTAAAGCTAACAACCACACAAATGCCACCATCATCGTCTCCTCCACGAACACCATCAACACCACAACAGACACCAAATGCACCAACAGTTACATCTCCAACACAATCCAACCAGCATCCGAAACAACAACAGCTACAACGATAAACGCAAACCCAACAAAAAAGACACAAACTACACAGTCCTGTACCATCCTGTGCCGCCCTTAATGTTTTGTTAATGTGAACCCTGTGTAGCTAATAAAGAAATCATTATTATTATCGTTGTTAAATCAACTGCTTTTCTTTTTACTAAATGTAAACCCCACTTTGTGTAGTTGTTATATTCCAACGTTGTGCACCCCTGTGGTCAATAAAAGAAATCGTCTCCACCACCATCATCATTATCATTATCATTATCATTATCATTATTATTATTATTAAAAGGGCGGTGGATTGGCAGTATCGGTGGAGGGTCGGACACCATGCTTTCCAGCATAGTTACGTCCCTTTACGATCTGAGTTCAAATCCCGCCGAGGTTGACTTTGCCTTTCATCCTTACGGGGTCGATAAGATAAAGTACCAGTAATGCACTGGGATAATTGCTGGCCTTGTGCCTAAAGTAGAAACAATTATTATTATTATTATTATTATTAGTAGTAGTAGTAGTAGTATTTTAGTTCTCCCCATTATGTTTAGAGTTCAAATCCCGCCAAGGTTAGCTTTGCCTTTCATCCTTACGGGGTCGATAAAATAAAGTACCAGTAATGCACTTGGGTCGATTTAATAGACTTTCCCCTTCTCTTCAAATTACTGGCCTTGTGTCAAAAGTAGAAACAATTATGTGTCAAAAATAGAAGCAATTATTATTACTGTTGTTATTGGTGGTGTTGTTCTTGTTATTGTTGTTGTCATTACTACGCTAATCTTCACCATCTTTTGTCACAGCAGCGCCATCTAGCTACCTGATACTTTGTTTCTTCTGTGCCAACTATCATGTGACCCGAGGTTCTTCAGCTTCTCAATAGCTGTTAATCAGAGTGGAACCCATTTTGTCCTGTTTAGCAGCCCTGGCGACAGTGATCTCTGCAAGAATCGATCTATAAATAAAAATAGGGTTGCGACAAAATCACACCTGGTTGAGTGCAAAAGAGGTAGGTAGGTAGGTGGGTAGGTAGGTAGAGATGGAGGTAGGTAGATAGCGGTGATGAAAGGAAGGGACATTGAACGGGAGAAAATAAAAAGGGAGTCTAATAATATATTCTTTTACTGGTTTCGGGGCACAACCTTCAAATAATTAAGCTGAATTTACCGTACTTCAGTTTTTTTTATCATTTTAATTTTTTATCGGCCTATAACTGCCGAAATTACGGAATAAAACAGTAAGCGTGAACACATACATTCACACACATATATACAAACATATATACACACATATATACACACACATATACACACATATATACACATATTCACGGCAGAATGAATAATTCTATAATTGCTGCATTGAATATAACCGGTTTTGATTAGTATAACAACTTTATGAAATATTAGATGTTAAATATTTTTAAAAATTGTTTTTTTTCATGTGTTCTGTGAGCAGTTCGAATATACTTAATGAAAATAATTTGACACCTCGTCCATATATATATATATATATATATATATATATATATATATATATATATATATATATATATATATATAGAGAGAGAGAGAGAGAGAGAGAGAGAGAGAGAGGGAGAGAGAGAAGGGAGGGGGTGGGGGGGCTAAGATGTGTCTTTGCACATATAGGCTCGCATATCTGACGTGATGTCGAAAAAGATACCTTGATTGTACCCTGAGCTGATCGACAACGAAACGATTGTAATATGCAAATAAAGTTTGTACATATACTGAAACACTGACTTCGATTTTTTAGTATTTATTTAGAATCTGCACACTACAGCCGCGACTCTGGAATACAACCCAAACGAAACGGACATCGTAACAGCATTGAGTATTTAGAACGGCGCTTCGCCTGTAACTGTTGTCACATATCTAACAAACACACACACACACACACACACACACACACCACACACACACACCACACACACACCCACACACACACACACATACCCCCCCCACACACACACAGACACACACATGTATATATATTGTACATCCGTTGTTTCAATCAACAGAACTGCTCATAAGTGACTGAGCATTCCATAAACTCGTGTATCCTTAAGGTAGTTCTCAGAGAAAAATCAACGATACAGAATGTGTGACATGGCACATTGAGTTAAAACATATTTTTGCCAGATAAGTGGATTGAAGCAATGTAAATTAGTATTACCTGAGCAAAGACACATCGTGCCCCTCGGTCCGAGAATCGAACTCACGTTCTTACGATCGTGAGATCAGCACCCTTACCCCTCACACACGCACACAAGTAAACAACTACTTTCAATAAAAGATATACTGCCCTTCCCCTCTCTCTCTATATATAAATGAGTGTGTTTATATATATATATATATATATATATATATATATATATATATATATATATATATATATATATATATATATATCTACACATATATATATATATATATATATATATATATATATATATATATATATATGTATATGTATATATATATATATATATATATATATACACACATATATATACATATGTATATATGTGTGTGTGTACATATATATATATGTGTATGTGTTTATGAGTTTGTATGATAAATACACTAAAAGATAAACAACAACACCACACCCGATACGCACAGTCTCATACACAAATACTCGCACGCACATACATACAGACACATACACACACGTGTAAACACACACGCACTTGTGGTGCTGGTGTGGGAGGCTGATGGTGGTGTAGCGACAATGTCAGAATAGATTTCAAAGTCAGGCTTTGACGTTATCTTGAAGTCTGCTCTCTATTGTGTCCCAGCTTATATGGGGCTCCTTTACGAAGGTAAAAAGCGATAGTCACGGCTAATTTAACTCACCGTCTCTCCTCCACCTTGTCTCACTGAAAGACAATTAGTGGGTTTGGTAAACCAAATTGCGCCAAGCTATTGAGATGACATCAGCGTCAATATTTTTAGCTTCAGGTCGCGGAATGTCAGATGATGACGAGTTTTGTCTGCCATGTTCGTCATTGTTGTTTTTGTTGTTGTTGTTTTTCCAAATATTTAGCTAGAGAGGAAAGGACAGGCCATATCTCTTTTCAGGACTCTCGTACAGGGACATTTAATACTACATCATTTAATACTTCGTTATCTAGCACTATACTATCCAATATGTACTTCTTTTTAAATACGGTAAGATTGATTTGAGGGTGATTTCGCTACTATATCAAGAAGGACGAACATCCATGTAAAGGTTCTCTCGTTGACTGGATATATGACCTCTCACTGGTTAGTGGGAAGTCTCCTCGTGTATTAGGCTACTGGTCCCTCGTTGGTTAGATAAGAGGTCTCTCAATGGTTGGGTATAGTCCTCTAGTTGACTAGATAAAGGGCCTATTAGTATTCTAGCCATAACCATTTAATCATTTTAAGTGTATATAGGACTACGTTATTTAATATTTGGTTGCTTATTCAGGTATGTCATTTCAGAGATATTTGGTTGCTATTTCTACTAGGTTGAGCGACCACATTAAACCGTGAAGTTTATCGTCTATGGCGGTAAATGTATCAAAGCTCGGTGTTTTGACGAATGGGGGGGGGGGGGGAAACAAAACCAAAACATATTCTTTTAGGTAAAGCTAATTTTGCAAATCATGAAATAACAAAACTTATTTCATTCAACGAACTATTGATGTAAAAGATACACACTGGGGTGTATATAGATAAAAATCTACACTCGTGAAATTTCAAGACACGACAACATTAAGAATTTTATGATAAGCGATTACATTTTTACATCATGATAAGACATAAAGCATTATTTTCCTTTAATTGGAAAATTGGCATTTTAGAAATGTATTTGGCGACTGAAGTCCTTCATTATCTATTTTTATAAATACAAACGTTGACGTACATTGACAGAAATGAAAACAAAATGAAAAATGTGGTCTATTTATGAAGTTAATGTCGAAGAAATTAGCGTGAAAATTATTTGCTTCTATTAAACAAAAACTTACTTATTTGAATAAATAGACCCTATTTTCCAAAACTATTAATTTCTTACGTGAATCGTCTACTATTATATATATATGCCGATACACACCCTTATATTAACATACTTTTGCTCATAGCTTCGTACTTACATGCACACACACTATTTTACTCACATATACACACACATTTCTTCTTAGCTTCGTACGGACCTATAATAACACACACACACACACACACACACACACACACACACACACACACACACACACACACACACACACACACACACAGAAACAAATGCTTACGCACGTGCTCAAGTATAGGTCTTTTCACAAAATGTTTTTTTTTTCCATTTCAGGTAGACGCGCTCCATCATCTACTTTTCTAAAATACAAATCATACACAAAACGCCAGCACCAACAGTTTTGCAAGAGATGTCAACATGAATGGACCTGCTATTTTTATCTAAAGACATTTTTTCCAATTCCATCCCGCCCGTCCCCTCAATTTATTTTATTTCTCATTCTTTCTTCTGATGAAGGACTAGCGTCCGAAACGTTAAGACCCTCTTCCTGCTATATCAAGCGTTAACCTAATATATACCTTCCATAAACTGTACCGATTGTGTTATTATTTATGTTTACCTTTTACACACACACACACACACACACACACATATATATATATATATATATATATATGTATATATTATTACTATATATATATATATATATATATATATATAGTAATAATATATATATATATATATATATAGTTTAGCGAGGTTTTTTATATGAAATCGTGTGTCGAAACAGATATTATTATACTTGGGGAGGGTCATATTTGCGTAATATTGCCATAATTAATAACAGAACACACTCAAGAAGAAAAAAAAAAAAAAAGAAAAGAGAAAAAAAAATATAACACCACTGACGATGTTGCAGATGTGCAACGAAAGATTTATGTAAATTATGTAAACTATATATATGTGTTTGTGTCTATATTGTATCTGTATTATTTTTGACCGTCGGTCAGTCAATGGCAACATTGAGGACCGAGTAAGTTAGATCGCAGATATAAAAGACAGCGAGAAGCGAAAACCAACCAAACAGTGAGTGTGTTCTGTTATTAATTCTGGCAATATTACGCAAATATGACCCTCCCCAAGTATAACAATATATATATATATATATATATGTGTGTGTGTGTGTGTGTAAAAGGTAAACATAAATAACAACACAATATATATATATATATATATATATATATATAGTAATAATATATACATATATATATATATATAGTGAAGGCGTGTGGCTGAGTGGTTAGAGAATTGGATTCACAATCTTGAGGTTGTGAGTTCGATTCGTGGACCGGGCGATGCGTTATGTCCTTGAGCAAGACACTTTATTTCACGTTGTTCCTTCTACCTGGAGTTGCGACCGATAGATAGTATTAGCAACTGGAAAGACCGACGGAAACATTGTTTCCTCGGTCCGATTTGACGAAAGTCGATCGATCCTTTATATATATGTGTGTGTGTGTGTGTGTGTGTGTGTGTGTAAAAGGTAAACATAAATAACAACACACACACATATATATATATATATATATTACTTCTATCAATCTATAGATCAAGGCAAGGCCGGGAAAATAAATTTGGAGCACTAGAAATACATTATATATATTGTATATACATACATATATATATATATTTATGATGATTTCTCCCGAATTAAACGGTTCTATTCCTGTAGAAGCCTTTCAATATTATATATATATATATATATATATATATATATACAATATATTAACAAATGGAAACTATTTTTATAAAACAATATTTATTTCATTATACATATTTCAAGGGCCACCAGAGCAAACTATGGCGCGCTTTCATCAGATTCCAACCAGAATGGTTGCATTTTTTAAGGGTATGTCAATATATATTTATAAAACTAACCTATATTATATTTTATCTGATGAAAGCGCACCATAGTTTGCTCTGGTGGCCCTTGAAATATGTATAATGAAATAAATATGGTTTTATAAATACAGTTTCCATTTGTTAATATATTGTATATTTACTCCAATAATTTGTTGAGTGCTTTATATCAGTTATAAAAATATTTTGCTTGTTGTATCCCAACAAATTAAATATAACCTCTACATATATATATAGGGTGTTCCAAAAAATGTATACATACTTTAACAGCATTCTAATAAATATTGCCTGTACAGGTAATTAAAGCATCTTTGGGGACATTCTCAATAAACGTAATCAAGACCTAACAAATGGTCCTTTTTATTATTATTAGTATATATATATATATATATATATATATATATATATATATATATATATATATGTAATAAAATGAGTCCCTCATCAGTGATTTGCCGACGATCATCGATATTTCATTGCATTAAAAATCATATACCTCACGTCGGTGCAATAATAACCAAAATAAGTTATTAGGACAATTGAAACGCGTAAAGCGAGTGAGACAGGAGAACAACACAGAGTATAGCTAACCGTAGGGGAAAGAAACAAGCTTCAAAATTATTCTGTTTAGCATAAGCTAGGTGAATATATGAGCTTTTAGAAAACAGACCTGACACGAACTCTGGCCATGTGAGAAGAGAGAAAAATAGCCTTCGTGGTGTACAGGATGAAATGAAGAGAAGAGAAACAGTGAGTGAGTGAAAGTGTGAGGAAGAGTTAACTGACATGACAGAGGGGGAGAAACAGAGAGACTGGGGGAGCAGTAAGAGAGAGAGAGAAAAAAACACAGAATCGCAGTGGTAAATATATGTAATAAAATATAGAGAAAAATACTGCAGGTAGCACATGGATAACATGTAATAAAATGAGTCCCTCATCAGTGATTTGCCGACGATTACATGTAATAATCACTGATGAGGGACTCATTTTATTACATGTTATCCATGTGCTACCTGCAGTATTTTTCTCTCTCTCTCTCTCTCTATATATATATATATATATATGTATGTGTGTGTGTGTGTGTGTGTGTGTGTGTGGCACGACAACATAAAGTGACTCTCATTAGCTCGTCCTCTTGTTGTTTTGCCGTACTGTGTGGGTGAGTGTTTACTTTTTTCTATGATGTGACCGCAAAGTTAATCCTTATAATAAATAGGCTTCTACGACACCCTATATGAACGTTGATCTGTATTCACAGACACGCGTGAGTTTTGTGTGAAATATATTAGCTGATAAAATAGGTATATTTCTTTTGTCCAATACAGACTCTACCATTAGAACTGTTTTGAAGGCGGCGAATTGGCGGAATTGTTAGAGCGTCAACAAAAGGTTTTGCAATATATGATTCTTTTTCCTTTGCATTCTGAGTTCAAATCCCACCGAAGCCAACTTCGGGGGTCGGTGAAATAAAGGGTCGGCTGAAAAGTTCATAAGCTGACCAAGATAATTTCATGGGATGACAAATTACTATCATTATGTTGTGGTTTAAATCAATATTTAGGATTATTATTTGTAACTTTGCCGGTGGATTGGCAGTATCGGTAGAGGGTCGGACGCCATGCTTTGACGTAGAGAGTTACGGCCCTTGCCATTCTGAGTTCAAGTCCCACCGAGGTTAACTTTGCCTTT
>OZ024746.1:24521981-24524481 GCA_964016885.1 Eledone cirrhosa | reverse complement strand
TTTAAGAAAAAAACAGACACAAATATATATCGTGCCAGTTTGATAGTTGAATGGAGAAGTTTCCTGTTCAGAGTATTGTTAGTTGTTGGCATTGAAATAAAAACAAAAACAACTACCATATTCATATAAGCTTTTGCTGCCGACTGTAAGACGCACCAGTCATACAAAACTACTTTCCCTTCATTAATATGATGATGTATAGTGGTGGATTGGCAGTATCGGTAGAGGGTCGGACGCCATGCTTTCCAGCATAGTTACGCCCCTTTACGATCTGAGTTCAGTTTCCGCCGAGGTTGACTTTGCCTTTCATCCTTACGGGGTAGATAAAATAAAGTACCAGTAATACACTGGGTAATTGCTGGCCTTGTGCCTAAAGTAGAAACAATTAATATGATGATGTATAGTGGTGGATTGGCAGTATCGGTAGAGGGTCCGACGCCATGCTTTGCAGCACAGTTACATCCTTTGCGAACTGAGTTCAAATCCCGCCGAGGTTAACTTTGCTTTTTATCCTTACGGGGTCGATAAAATAAAGTACCAGTAATGTACTGGGTATTTGTGCCAAAAGTAGAAACAATTAATATGATGATACCGAGAAGGTTTTCAGAGGTTAATATACTTAAGAACGCTATTGTTCTAAACTAATCACAAACGACTAATAAAGAAAATGAAAAAAAAAAATCTTTTATAAAATATTAAGATCAAATTGAACTATCAATCATAATCGAGGATGACTTAGAATCAGCATGTATCCTTTCGCTAATGGCATTAGGTAGCCATGTACGAAATAGGCCGACTTTCTATTCACTTGTGACCTCAAGTAGAAGAAATACGAAACTCAATAAGACAACTGAATAAATGAGTGCACAGCGGCCATGAATACATATGGTAACCCACACCAATCCTGGGTAAGTCTTTTGTCAGCCATATATCTACTCAACGTTAATTTGATTTTGTCAAGATTAGGTTTCACAGAGTAATATTAGACATACAGAAGATATTCTAATATGATTCCCCCCCCCCCTTTTCTTGTTAACTAAAACCAATAAAAAAAAAAGAAAACTATTTCCAAATAGACACAGAAGATATTTAATCTGTAAGTTGCCAATTGGTATTTATATACGGAGGAGTTGATATACCAAGGTTGATGACGGGCATATATATTTATACACAGAGGACTTAATCTACCGTGGTTGATAGTGGGCAGCTATGCACCTAGGCTGCGGAATTGCAGAGATTCCCGAGTGATGAGAAAGCGTGGTTACCGTTTGAAAGGTACGTTTTCTCACAGCTAGTTTATTTGACAGAGCTGTTGTCCCTCGTTAAACAAAGACAATGCATCAAGGCCGCGGCATTCGCATAATTTCATCGCTATTGAAAAAGTCCAACATTTTTTTTTTTTAGGTAATATTCTCTGGCAAATTGTTTATTTGATAGGGCTGAAGTCCCGAGTCAAACAAAGATCAGGCATCTAGAATATTATCAGGCGCTCACATTTCTCGATCAGTCGGGTAGTGTGGTTAGTGGCACATTAAACCGTATTCCATAGGGGATGGGATAATGATGGACAAAAGCGACAATGTTTTCCAGTAGACCCTAGGCATAGACCAGGATCAACAAAATAGCCTATTCCGGAGGAGGAGATTTAGCCCAAGAACTGTGATCAAAGTCGTCAGTTCATTGATCTGGCAGTAGCGCCGACTGACAGGCTTGCTCCAGATGAGTGCAGAGCAACGAAACTTTTCTACAAGCATTCATTCAATATCCGAGGAGCATTGCTGATTTGTGCAGAAATGTCAGCAGCTGTTTTTGTGTATAGCTATCAGCTAAATCCGTTACAAGGTTCGCATCACCGCTTTCATTATGGCCCGGAAGAACAGACAGTTTGTCACTGTATGGTAGCTACGGTGAAATAAATGGTATGGTGAACGAGGTGGAACAAAAAGGAAGTAAAATATTTTGCTCTTCGGTTTAGCCATCACCAAATTTTGAGAATGTATGTTTTGTATGTGTTACCAGTAAGTTACAACCATGAGTTATGAGAACGACGACGACGGCGGCGATAACAACGAGAACAACATCAACAATAACAACGAGAACAACAACAAAAATGAAGACGCCGAAGAGAACAACGACGAAATGAAATTCACAGTCGTTCGAAAATAAATCAGTACCGCGTGGGCCAAATGACATAGTTGTGGGTGCGATAGATCTATTGATTGTATGTAATTCCTGATGAACCGTAGGGGTGCCGTAATGACATACGGTGTTTCTTGTGCTTTTCAAACACGAAGGTGACTATCTCTCTCCAGGTCTTAACACAGCAAATGTCTCCCAGAGAGAGAGAGAGAGAGAGAGAGAGAGAAAGAGAGAGAAATGGAAGAAGAATCTTCTGGACTGCTACATTTTTTTTATCGACCTCGAAAGGATGAAAGGCTAAGGTGACCTCAGCGGCATTTAAATTGAGAGCGGCGGAAATTTTATCTGATGTTTTAACGAC
>OZ024746.1:24511981-24516981 GCA_964016885.1 Eledone cirrhosa | reverse complement strand
CCACTAATATCCCTAAACGCTTCTTCTCTATCCTATCTAAACACCCCCCCCCCCCCCCACCATAGATATTACAAACTCTTTAATAAAAATAACATTAAAATCTCATTCTCCACAACATTATATCGGGTCTACCTCTAACCCTTTTAAGGTATGCTATAACGCGCACTCTTTTTCCTTCCGAAACCCTAGCAACAGATGTTCGACATCTCTAGGCTCATTAAAAACCTTAAATTAAGCAACATTGAACACTCACTAAAATGGGATATCGTAGCTAGGGCCCAACCGTTCAATGGACGAAGAAAATCTTGTGATCTCTGTATTACAGAAGCATATTACATAACACTATCACGACCTCTACCGATTAACGATAGAACGGAGGTAACTATTAGCTGTCAACATAGGTGCGGGATACAATAAACACACCTTTAGTGAGAATAATACCAGATTATTCTCACCAGCTGAAGAAGAATTGTCCGGAAGACGTGGAATATGGTTTTTGTCTTACCCCACACAAAGAATGTTAACAGGTGCTATTGGTTACATCTAGGTCCGGCGATAACATTCAGGCCAATTAGGTAGCCACCTAGGGCGGCGAAAACATCCGGGTGCGTCACCGAATATGAGAAGATTGCTGTTTCATGCAAATTTGCATAATTACATTGAATGTATAATAATCGAACCCGGGAACTAATGGTTGTATATACATTTCAGTGTGAAGAGTAGCAGACGGTCAAAGACTTGAGGTCCTCAAACACTAACAGGTGGCTTTCTCACACGTGTTGGGGTTAAGTTACCGGATATGTTCTCTTTTATGTTTTTGTTTCAAGTAATATCTTGTGTTTATTTCTTGTGTTTCATAATTGTTATAGAATTAATTTAAAGGTGAGTGGCTTAGTGGTAAGGGTGTCAGACTTGTAAAGTCAGGAGTTTGATTCCTGGCGGCGTATTGAGTCCTTGGGCGTAACACATTATTTCCCGTTGTTCCAGTCTACTGAGAGAGAGAGCGAGAGAAAGGAAGAGTTGGAGAGAGAGAGAGAGAGAGAGTGAGGGAGACAAAATGAGCAAGAGATCTAGAGGGAGAACAGACTCCAGTTCAAGAGTGATACTATTTTATCGACTTTGAAAGGATGAAATGCGAAGTTGACTTCGGTGGGATTTGAACTCAGATCACAGAGAAGCAGAACGTCTACCGCAAAGCTTTTTATTTGACGTCATAACAATTCTAACAGTTCGCCAACTTAATATATAACAATATGTAATTATATGTTAAAATGATCTTTTCGTCATATTAAAAGCATATTAACAAACACAGACGTATAAACAATGATGACTATAGATACTAATCTTTCAATTTCTTTTATTGAACAGTCGTTACCTAAGATAAGATCTTTATGTCTGCCATCTACTTCATGGAGATGTGACCCCTTTATTGTACAACTATACTTAAACTATAAAATACATGATGAAAACTAAAGGACGGAAATGTACTTGATAGGTACAATGTGAACTTCCGCGGTCTAGTGGCTATGATGTTGGATTCACAACCAAAAGGAAACTGGTTCGATTTCCCTAACTGGACTCATAGGCCAATCTTTTTATTATTTGATGTAAAATAAGGGCGGTGAGTTGGCAGTATCGGTAGAGCGTCGGACACCGTGTTTCGCGGCATAGAGTTACGGCCCTTTACAGTTTGCGTTGTTCAAACCCCCGCCGAGGTTAGCTTTGCCTTTCATCCTTATGGGGATCGATAAATAATTGTAATTATAAAATAATATAGAATTGGATTTAATGCAGTTGTTAGCAGAAGGTTAGTTCCATGCGGTTAGGCGTCAATTAGCGTTTGTTTCAGATATTTATGATACTGGCAGCAATACCCGGCGTTGCTCGGGTGCCGAATATTATTTTGATATTTTATTATTTTACTATGTAGGCGCGTGACCTTGCGGTTGGGCTCACAATCAGTGACGCACACAGACATATATACACGCATACACTGTCTCGCAATTATCGATTGCATATATATACATTCACAAAAGACTTACATGCGTATATATATATGAATTCATAGACCGCCAAGTGCACATATCTACACGCACAAGCGCACACAAACGCACACATTTGCTTGCACACATGTAATTCACACAGAGAGACAGGTTTGCACATACACACAAATTACATATGAACACACGCAGACACCTAATGCATGTATACGAATTTATACACAGACGTACACACACGCACACATCATCATCATCATTATCCTCCCCCTCCTCCTCCTCCTCCTCCTCCTCCTCATCATCATCATCATCTTAGAAAGATTAAAATGATTGAAGAAGCAATGAAGATGACTGTTCTATTTTACAACAAAAAATACGTTTTATTTTCTCATTATCCCACTCTCACTCCACTAAAAATTACAGTATTTCTAAATTTCATTTTTCAAATTTTTCCTTCTCACCCCGGCTTCATGAAAAATATAGGCTTGTGTCTATATAAGCAAAGGAAATTCTTTTAGGAAATCGTGGAGGAGATAAAAACTACTTTTTCTTCTCTAAAAATGCAACGTTTTGCTCTAATCAAAAGACAAAAACTAAAATTTAAATGATGATTGTCAAACCTCTCCAATAAATCTGTTACAACCTCCCTCAGCTTTCTCTCTCTCTTAATCTCCCTCTCTTTCTCCCATCTCTCTCTCCCACCCCTATCTCCATCTCTCTCCCTCCTCTTTCTCTCGTTCATTTTCTCCCCCCCCCCTCTATTTCTCCTACTTCGCCGCCCTCTCTAGATGCTCTATTTAATGTCTATATCTCAAGTATATTTTTTACGTTTTTCCTTATTCATGTTAAATTGTTTCTTCTACTATTCTGACTCTTTATTTTTCTTTCTCCCTCTCTCTTCCTTCCTTTCTATCCTCCCCCTCTCTCTCTCTCTCACACACATACATACGTACATATGTGTGTGTTTTGAGGGAATAGGGGTGTTTGTTTAGCAAGATTCTTCATGGGAAATTGTGTTGAAACATATATTGTTTTGCTTAGCGGGAGTCATACACTAGTTTTGTTTCACTTCAGTTTCATTATTAGTCAAGCAACTAAACTATATATTGGTTGGTTTAGTAACCGACGGTATTTAATTGTCGCCGCCTTTTTGTCACACAAGATGGAGTAACTAGAACAAAATCAAAACGAAAAGGGGATATATGAGGCTACAATATTCAAAACGGGCGGCGAAATAAACCAACCGATGAATTGACTGCTTATCTCAATGGTGTTTTTTTATGGACAACTTCAAAAATATAACAATGTGTATCAATATATTTTTCCTCAGACTTCCAGTTTTCTTTCTTTGAATTTTGCTTGTTCCTCAAGAAGGACTAACGTCCAATACGTTGAGAAATTCATTCACTTTTTTCAGCAAGCGTGAAACTAATAGAACTTTATGTTACTGAACCCATTTCTCTCTCTCTCTCTCTCTCTCTCTCTCTCTCTCTCTATATATATATATATATATATATATATATATATATGTGTGTGTGTGTGTATATGTATGTATATATATATATATATATATATATATATATATATATATGTGTGTGTGTGTGTATATGTATGTATATATATATATATATATATATGTGTCTGTGTGTGTATGTATATATATATATATATATATATATATATACAAATAAAATATAGAGTTATTAACTCATATAGGTACCCTGCAATTAATACAAGCTCAAAGTATAAATTACCGACCATTATGAATTGGCAGTATCGGTAGAGGGTCGGACGCCATGCTTTCCAGCATAGTTACGTCCCTTTACAGTCTGAGTTCAAATCCCGTCGAGGTTAACTTTGCCTTTCATCCTTACCGGGTCGATAAAATAAAGTACCAGTAATGAACTGGTGTAATTGCTGGCCTTGTGCCAAAAGTAGAAACAAATATATAGTAAGATATATATGTATAAATAAACACAGTCCATCTCGTGTCTAAAATTACGAGGGTATAAGATACAACTAATGTGGGATAAGGCTATTATTTCTAGCATAACTACTCATACCACGTATAGCGTGCAGACCACGAGGGACATATCTTTGGTCCTCAAATTGCTGTTAGAGGTGTTTTGTTTCATTTGATCTATCTCTCGCTGATGATAACCTACAGATTATCTGTTACAAACACAATTTTTTCAGGGCGAAACAGATTGAGTCTAAAATCTGTCCGAGAGATGAAATGTTTTTGATACGGTCAGTATAAAATTAATATATCATACTGTATGGTTAAGATTACATTTTAAAAACATTAATGGTATCTTATACCCTCGTAATTTTAGACACGAGATTTACTGTGTTTATTTATACATATATATTACTATATATATATATATATATATATATATATATATACATTAATATATACATTAATATATATGATAAACACAAAACGTGTTTGCATTGCAACAGACAAAGTTAGCTATCAATGAAATAAACTAATTAAAGTGAATACAATTTGTCTGTCTCGATATTTGTCTGTTGCAATGCAAACACGTTTTGTGTTTATCATATATATTAATGTATTTAACTGCTCGGAAATGCCCCTTTCTTGGAGCTGATTTATTGTAAACGACTGAGAGTTTAATCTCAAAATATAATATAGTATATATATATATATATATATATATATATATATATATATATATATATATATATATATATATATATATATATATATATGTATATATATATATATATATATATATATATATACATATATATATATTTGATATGTATATATATATATACTCTCCTTGCCATCGTTACTTTCATATTTCTCCTTGCTCCCCTTTTCTCATTGCATTTCTATATAAACAAGTACATAGATACAAGAAGAAAGGGAGAGAAAGGAGAAAAGGAGAGCAAGGAGAGCAATGAGAAAGGAGAGCAAGGAGAGCAAGGAGAGCAATGAGAGCAATGAGAAAAAGAGAGCAAGGGGAGCAAGGA
>OZ024746.1:24501981-24506981 GCA_964016885.1 Eledone cirrhosa | reverse complement strand
ATTATGAAATTCAATATTGGAAGGAAGAGATTTAGTATTTAATATTTTGTTGTTGTGTTTAGAGATGATGTTGGAAATATTGGAGGATGTAGAATACGAAAATTTGATGGTGTGTTTGTTAAATATTTTACTATAGATATGTGACGGAGGGAAGCATTTATTTAAGGCACTAAAAAATAATTTAGGAATATTGTTATTAATAGAGATGGAGAAAGGAGCATTATACCAGATTATGTTTTTGTATCTAGGTCTTTTATTAAAATTATTGGAATGGTTATGATTAATTATTCTACTGTAAGTTTTCCTAGAATTTGTTTCTTTATTATATTTGATTTTATCTGGATAGCCGGCTTTAGAAAGTGCGTTATTATAGTAATTGGCGTTAGCATCAAAGATGTTTTTATTAGAAGATATGTTAGATATTCTATTTCCAATATTATTAACTATAGCATTCTTGATATTGGTAGGATGGTTAGATTTAAAGTTAACATAATTAATATTCTCATTGTTTTTATGGTAAGGGTAATATAGGCCAGTGTCAAGATTAAGAGATACATCCAAGAAATTAGCTAGTTTGATACTATTATCAAATTCAATTTTTAGGTTATGTTGGTTAAAGAGATTACGTATATTGTTCTTAATAATATTAAGTTTAACTATATTGCAATTTAGGATAGTAAAGAGTCCATCGTCACGATAAATTCCACCGCGAAGTTGAGGAATTTTCCGACTCAAAGTTTTTGAAATGCGCATAATAAAATATATGGAACTCCTTTAACCATCTTTTGATCTTATATTATGCATACTCCAGTCCCACAAACTGTAGAGTGCTTCTTATCCGATATCTGCATTGCTTTATTGTACTACAATAAAACTCACCTCCTACATATATAAGTTATATATATATATATATATATATATATATATATATATATATATATATATATATATATATATATATATATACAAAACTGCTTATGTATACATACATACATACATACATACATACATACATACATACATATATATATATATGCTTATATATATATTTGTATATATATATATATATATACATATATATATTTATATATATAAGTAAATATATATATAAACATATATATGTATATGCTTATATATATATATATATATATATATATATATATATATATATATATATATATATATATATATATATATATATATATATATATAAACATATATATATAATATATATGATATATATATATATATATATGTGAATATAGACATAGAATATTCGAAAATATTCTGTATGTTTATAATAAACATTTTGAAGACCTAATCGCTATAGAATAGAATAGAATTATAATGTTTATTATAAACATACAGAATATTTTCGAATATTCTATGTCTATATTCACATATATATCGCTATTTCAGAGCATTTATTCCAATTTCTAATTTCTGCCGGACCGGCAACCGCTCTTTCAAACCAGTTCCTGTACACAGCTAAGTATTCTATAAGTCTCTAGCTGTGTCATTCTCGATAAAAGCACTGGATATGTAGTCCTGATGATTTCTAACGAGAATGAAACGCGTAGATTACTTCCCTTGCTTTTATCGAGTATCTAATTGTAATACGTGACGTATTCTATTCTATAGCGATTAGGTCTTCAAAATGTTTATTATAAACATACAGAATATTTTCGAATATTCTATGTCTATATTCACATATATATCGCTATTTCAGAGCATTTATTCCAATTTCTAATTTCTGCCGGACCGGCAACCGCTCTTTCAAACCAGTTCCTGTACACAGCTAAGTATTCTATAAGTCTCTAGCTGTGTCATTCTCGATAAAAGCACTGGATATGTAGTCCTGATGATTTCTAACGAGAATGAAACGCGTAGATTACTTCCCTTGCTTTTATCGAGTATCTAATTGTAATACGTGACGTATTCTATTCTATAGCGATTAGGTCTTCAAAATGTTTATTATAAACATACAGAATATTTTCGAATATTCTATGTCTATATTCACATATATATCGCTATTTCAGAGCATTTATTCCAATTTCTAATTTCTGCCGGACCGGCAACCGCTCTTTCAAACCAGTTCCTGTACACAGCTAAGTATTCTATAAGTCTCTAGCTGTGTCATTCTCGATAAAAGCACTGGATATGTAGTCCTGATGATTTCTAACGAGAATGAAACGCGTAGATTACTTCCCTTGCTTTTATCGAGTATCTAATTGTAATACGTGACGTATTCTATTCTATAGCGATTAGGTCTTCAAAATGTTTATTATAAACATACAGAATATTTTCGAATATTCTATGTCTATATTCACATATATATCGCTATTTCAGAGCATTTATTCCAATTTCTAATTTCTGCCGGACCGGCAACCGCTCTTTCAAACCAGTTCCTGTACACAGCTAAGTATTCTATAAGTCTCTAGCTGTGTCATTCTCGATAAAAGCACTGGATATGTAGTCCTGATGATTTCTAACGAGAATGAAACGCGTAGATTACTTCCCTTGCTTTTATCGAGTATCTAATTGTAATACGTGACGTATTCTATTCTATAGCGATTAGGTCTTCAAAATGTTTATTATAAACATACAGAATATTTTCGAATATTCTATGTCTATATTCACATATATATCGCTATTTCAGAGCATTTATTCCAATTTCTAATTTCTGCCGGACCGGCAACCGCTCTTTCAAACCAGTTCCTGTACACAGCTAAGTATTCTATAAGTCTCTAGCTGTGTCATTCTCGATAAAAGCACTGGATATGTAGTCCTGATGATTTCTAACGAGAATGAAACGCGTAGATTACTTCCCTTGCTTTTATCGAGTATCTAATTGTAATACGTGACGTATTCTATTCTATAGCGATTAGGTCTTCAAAATGTTTATTATAAACATACAGAATATTTTCGAATATTCTATGTCTATATTCACATATATATCGCTATTTCAGAGCATTTATTCCAATTTCTAATTTCTGCCGGACCGGCAACCGCTCTTTCAAACCAGTTCCTGTACACAGCTAAGTATTCTATAAGTCTCTAGCTGTGTCATTCTCGATAAAAGCACTGGATATGTAGTCCTGATGATTTCTAACGAGAATGAAACGCGTAGATTACTTCCCTTGCTTTTATCGAGTATCTAATTGTAATACGTGACGTATTCTATTCTATAGCGATTAGGTCTTCAAAATGTTTATTATAAACATACAGAATATTTTCGAATATTCTATGTCTATATTCACATATATATCGCTATTTCAGAGCATTTATTCCAATTTCTAATTTCTGCCGGACCGGCAACCGCTCTTTCAAACCAGTTCCTGTACACAGCTAAGTATTCTATAAGTCTCTAGCTGTGTCATTCTCGATAAAAGCACTGGATATGTAGTCCTGATGATTTCTAACGAGAATGAAACGCGTAGATTACTTCCCTTGCTTTTATCGAGTATCTAATTGTAATACGTGACGTATTCTATTCTATAGCGATTAGGTCTTCAAAATGTTTATTATAAACATACAGAATATTTTCGAATATTCTATGTCTATATTCACATATATATCGCTATTTCAGAGCATTTATTCCAATTTCTAATTTCTGCCGGACCGGCAACCGCTCTTTCAAACCAGTTCCTGTACACAGCTAAGTATTCTATAAGTCTCTAGCTGTGTCATTCTCGATAAAAGCACTGGATATGTAGTCCTGATGATTTCTAACGAGAATGAAACGCGTAGATTACTTCCCTTGCTTTTATCGAGTATCTAATTGTAATACGTGACGTATTCTATTCTATAGCGATTAGGTCTTCAAAATGTTTATTATAAACATACAGAATATTTTCGAATATTCTATGTCTATATTCACATATATATCGCTATTTCAGAGCATTTATTCCAATTTCTAATTTCTGCCGGACCGGCAACCGCTCTTTCAAACCAGTTCCTGTACACAGCTAAGTATTCTATAAGTCTCTAGCTGTGTCATTCTCGATAAAAGCACTGGATATGTAGTCCTGATGATTTCTAACGAGAATGAAACGCGTAGATTACTTCCCTTGCTTTTATCGAGTATCTAATTGTAATACGTGACGTATTCTATTCTATAGCGATTAGGTCTTCAAAATGTTTATTATAAACATACAGAATATTTTCGAATATTCTATGTCTATATTCACATATATATCGCTATTTCAGAGCATTTATTCCAATTTCTAATTTCTGCCGGACCGGCAACCGCTCTTTCAAACCAGTTCCTGTACACAGCTAAGTATTCTATAAGTCTCTAGCTGTGTCATTCTCGATAAAAGCACTGGATATGTAGTCCTGATGATTTCTAACGAGAATGAAACGCGTAGATTACTTCCCTTGCTTTTATCGAGTATCTAATTGTAATACGTGACGTATTCTATTCTATAGCGATTAGGTCTTCAAAATGTTTATTATAAACATACAGAATATTTTCGAATATTCTATGTCTATATTCACATATATATCGCTATTTCAGAGCATTTATTCCAATTTCTAATTTCTGCCGGACCGGCAACCGCTCTTTCAAACCAGTTCCTGTACACAGCTAAGTATTCTATAAGTCTCTAGCTGTGTCATTCTCGATAAAAGCACTGGATATGTAGTCCTGATGATTTCTAACGAGAATGAAACGCGTAGATTACTTCCCTTGCTTTTATCGAGTATCTAATTGTAATACGTGACGTATTCTATTCTATAGCGATTAGGTCTTCAAAATGTTTATTATAAACATACAGAATATTTTCGAATATTCTATGTCTATATTCACATATATATCGCTATTTCAGAGCATTTATTCCAATATATATATATATATATATATATATAAGCATATATATATATAATATATATATATATATAAGCATATATATATATATATATATATATATATATAAATATATATATATAAGCATATATATATATATATATATACTTATGATAAACATTGATGCAATTCA
>OZ024746.1:24496981-24499481 GCA_964016885.1 Eledone cirrhosa | reverse complement strand
TGTTGAATATGGCGGCGGCAGTGGTGGTGGTGGTTGTGGTGCTAGGTGTTGGTGGTGCTGTTGGTGGTGGTGTTGAATATGGCGGCGGCAGTGGTGGTGGTGGTGGTTGTGGTGGTAGGTGTTGGTTGTGTTGTTGGTGGTGGTGTTGAATATGGCGGCGGCGGTGGTGGTGGTGGTTGTGGTGGTAGGTGTTGGTTGTGTTGTTGGTGGTGGTGTTGAATATGGCGGCGGCAGTGGTGGTGGTGGTGGTTGTGGTGGTAGGTGTTGGTTGTGTTGTTGGTGGTGGTGTTGAATATGGCGGCGGCAGTGGTGGTGGTGGTTGTGGTGGTAGGTGTTGGTTGTGTTGTTGGTGGTGGTGTTGAATATGGCGGCGGCAGTGGTGGTGGTGGTTGTGGTGGTAGGTGTTGGTTGTGTTGTTGGTGGTGGTGTTGAATATGGCGGCGGCGGTGGTGGTGGTGGTTGTGGTGGTAGGTGTTGGTTGTGTTGTTGGTGGTGGTGTTGAATATGGCGGCGGCAGTGGTGGTGGTGGTTGTGGTGGTAGGTGTTGGTGGTGCTGTTGGTGGTGGTGTTGAATATGGCGGCGGCAGTGGTGGTGGTGGTTGTGGTGGTAGGTGTTGGTTGTGTTGTTGGTGGTGGTGTTGAATATGGCGGCGGCAGTGGTGGTGGTGGTTGTGGTGCTAGGTGTTGGTGGTGCTGTTGGTGGTGGTGTTGAATATGGCGGCGGCAGTGGTGGTGGTGGTGGTTGTGGTGGTAGGTGTTGGTTGTGTTGTTGGTGGTGGTGTTGAATATGGCGGCGGCGGTGGTGGTGGTGGTTGTGGTGGTAGGTGTTGGTTGTGTTGTTGGTGGTGGTGTTGAATATGGCGGCGGCAGTGGTGGTGGTGGTGGTTGTGGTGGTAGGTGTTGGTTGTGTTGTTGGTGGTGGTGTTGAATATGGCGGCGGCAGTGGTGGTGGTGGTTGTGGTGGTAGGTGTTGGTTGTGTTGTTGGTGGTGGTGTTGAATATGGCGGCGGCAGTGGTGGTGGTGGTGGTTGTGGTGGTAGGTGTTGGTTGTGTTGTTGGTGGTGGTGTTGAATATGGCGGCGGCAGTGGTGGTGGTGGTTGTGGTGCTAGGTGTTGGTTGTGTTGTTGGTGGTGGTGTTGAATATGGCGGCGGCAGTGGTGGTGGTGGTTGTGGTGCTAGGTGTTGGTTGTGTTGTTGGTGGTGGTGTTGAATATGGCGGCGGCAGTGGTGGTGGTGGTTGTGGTGGTAGGTGTTGGTTGTGCTGTTGGTGGTGGTGTTGAATATGGCGGCGGCAGTGGTGGTGGTGGTTGTGGTGGTAGGTGTTGGTTGTGTTGTTGGTGGTGGTGTTGAATATGGCGGCGGCAGTGGTGGTGGTGGTTGTGGTGCTAGGTGTTGGTTGTGTTGTTGGTGGTGGTGTTGAATATGGCGGCGGCAGTGGTGGTGGTGGTTGTGGTGCTAGGTGTTGGTTGTGTTGTTGGTGGTGGTGTTGAATATGGCGGCGGCAGTGGTGGTGGTGGTTGTGGTGCTAGGTGTTGGTTGTGTTGTTGGTGGTGGTGTTGAATATGGCGGCGGCAGTGGTGGTGGTGGTGGTTGTGGTGCTAGGTGTTGGTTGTGTTGTTGGTGGTGGTGTTGAATATGGCGGCGGCAGTGGTGGTGGTGGTGGTTGTGGTGGTAGGTGTTGGTTGTGTTGTTGGTGGTGGTGTTGAATATGGCGGCGGCAGTGGTGGTGGTGGTTGTGGTGCTAGGTGTTGGTTGTGTTGTTGGTGGTGGTGTTGAATATGGCGGCGGCAGTGGTGGTGGTGGTTGTGGTGCTAGGTGTTGGTTGTGTTGTTGGTGGTGGTGTTGAATATGGCGGCGGCAGTGGTGGTGGTGGTTGTGGTGGTAGGTGTTGGTTGTGTTGTTGGTGGTGGTGTTGAATATGGCGGCGGCAGTGGTGGTGGTGGTTGTGGTGCTAGGTGTTGGTTGTGTTGTTGGTGGTGGTGTTGAATATGGCGGCGGCAGTGGTGGTGGTGGTGGTTGTGGTGCTAGGTGTTGGTTGTGTTGTTGGTGGTGGTGTTGAATATGGCGGCGGCAGTGGTGGTGGTGGTGGTTGTGGTGGTAGGTGTTGGTTGTGTTGTTGGTGGTGGTGTTGAATATGGCGGCGGCAGTGGTGGTGATGGTGGTTGTGGTCGTAGGTGTTGGTTGTGTTGTTGGTGGTGGTGTTGAATATGGCGGCGGCAGTGGTGGTGGTGGTTGTGGTGCTAGGTGTTGGTTGTGTTGTTGGTGGTGGTGTTGAATATGGCGGCGGCAGTGGTGGTGGTGGTGGTTGTGGTGCTAGGTGTTGGTTGTGTTGTTGGTGGTGGTGTTGAATATGGCGGCGGCAGTGGTGGTGGTGGTGGTTGTGGTGGTAGGTGTTGGTTGTGTTGTTGGTGGTGGTGTTGAATATGGCGGCGGCAGTGGTGGTGGTGGTGGTTGTGGTGGTAGGTGTTGGTTGTGTTGTTGGTGGTGGTGTTGAATATG
>OZ024746.1:24479481-24481981 GCA_964016885.1 Eledone cirrhosa | reverse complement strand
TTGATTTAAAACTGCACTATTCACATCATGTCTCCTTATTTTATCTGACGAAAACGCAAATGTTATTGCATGATGATATTTCTTTTTGAAATACGAATAATAGAATACATGGAACTCTTTTAACCATCTTTTGATCTTATATATATATATATATATATATATATATATATGTGTATATATATATATATGCATTCAGAAGAAATTTAAAACAATTATTTTCAAAATTTTTTGGTTGGCATAACTTTGCCAATTTCGATCTCTCAACCTATTATTTTTGTTTATATATATATATAACTACCAGACACCCGACAGCGTTCGGTGAAGTTGTTTCGCAATCTAATATTTAGTGAGTAAGTAGCGATTGTGTCGCAAAAGAGTTTGTCACTATAAAATAATTGTGCAAATAATTTGCACGCTCTACATATTTTCTTTCCATCAGGATATATATATATATATATATATATATATATATATATATATATATATATATATATATAATACTTGAATATAAAAGAGAGATAAACACAGATATAGACATATATGCGTTCAAATCGTAAGGGACTAGATTCGCTAAGGTGAAAAAGATACTAACTATGGACAATAGGGTTTGCCAGACTCAATTTAAGAATAAATCAAGTATAATAATCTTTTTCCTTAAGCTATTTAATTGTAAGAGACTATTTTGAGTTTCTAACTCAATATATACCTTTGATATATTCGGCTCCGTTAATTTGTTGAGCTAACTAAAATTGGCTACTATTTTTAGTGGTGTGAGTTTGTGAGACACGCTTCTGATGCCATGTGCGTTATTTTATATACGCACATTATTCAGTTTTCTGATATACTTAGAAGTGAAGAGTTTACTAATTTACACCCACTGATGAGCAATAAGAATTGGTAATTCTCTTCACAATTACCAATTCTTATTGCTATTTAATTGTAAGAGACTATTTTGAGTTAGAAACTCAAAATAGTCTCTTACAATTAAATAGCTTAAGGAAAAAGATTATTATACTTGATTTATTCTTAAATTGAGTCTGGCAAACCCTATTGTCCATAGTTAGTATCTTTTTCGCCTTAGCGAATCTGGTCCCTTACGATTTGAACGCATATATGTCTATATCTGTGTTCATCTCTCTTTTATATTCAAGTATTATATATATATATATATATATATATATATATATATATATATATATATATAAATATATATCCTGACTTGCGATGGAAAGAAAATATGTAGAGCGTGCAAATTATTTGCACAATTATTTTATAGTGACAAACTCTCTTGCGACACAATCGCTACTTACTCACTAAATATTATATTTTATATGAATCACAGTGAAATATGTGGGTATGGCTGTTTTGGAAATGCCGGTGCAATGCAATTTAGAAATACAAGAGTGAAAACCAAAATGGTATGAAAAGGATTCTACTCTCGAAATATCATGAAATATAAGGCAAAAGTGTAAGTTGTTTTGTTTTTCGTATTTCATTCTCATCTATCATTTATCTGGGGCTTTACTGATTCTGTAATTATATATTGCCTAGAGCTCTTCAGGTCGTGTAACAATTTTACCCAGAGCCTTACTAGTACTGTAAATCATTTTATCTGGAGTTCTACTTATTCAGCAATAATTTTCACTAGAATTCTCCTGGTTTTGCTATTATATTTTTTACCTAGACCCCCAACTGATTCTACAATCTTTTTACCTAGAGCTCTACTGATGATGTAATTATTTTAGTTAGGTATTTCCCGAGTCAGCAATCTTTAGGTGTAGAGCACTATCACTCATGTAAGTCATTTTACCTTAAGCTCTATTAATTCTGCAATCCTTTTATCTAGAGCCCTACTGATTCTGTAAATCAATTTAAATTACCTAAAGTAAAACACTATTGAAATAATGGAAATAAGGGCTTATAAAACAGATATACACCCCCGTGTGTAGTGTACTTGACTGGTACTTATTTTATCAATGCCTAATATTACATACATATATATATAAATATATGTGAGTCCCGGGGGTAAGCACAGTAAGTAAGGTACCCAATACATTAGTAGAGTGTATACAACAAAATTGAATATAGAAATGACTTCTACAGGACTAGAACTGTTTGATTCGAAGGAAATCATCAGGAAAAGCTTTTCCTGGTGATTTCCTTCGAAATATATATATATATATATATATATATATATATGTAGAAGTTATATTTAATTTGTTGGAATTCCGACAAACATAAATACTTATAACTCATATAGAGCACTCAACAGTTTACTGGAGTATAAATTCCAAGATATTATTAAATGGAAATTATATTTATAAAACCATATTTATTTTATTATATTTATTTCAAGAGCGACCAAGCCAATCTTTGTGCGCTTTCATCAGATAAAATACAAAATTTGTTTTATAAATAACGACATACCCATGTAAATCAACTATCCAGCGAATTTCTGACCATTAAGGTTGATTTCCATGGGTATGTCGTTATTTTAAAA
>OZ024746.1:24471981-24476981 GCA_964016885.1 Eledone cirrhosa | reverse complement strand
ACACATATATATATATATATACACACATTTAAATATATATATGTGTGTGTGTGTGTGTGTGTGCGTTTGTGTGTGTGTCTCTGTGTGTATGTGTGTGTGTATATATATCTATATATCTATCTATATATATATACACACATACACACATATATGTATATATGCATGTATGTATGTGTATTCCTTTTCCCACCCTCTCTTTTTTGCTTCATTTTTCTCCTTGTGCAGAATAAGAATACTAATAATACTAATGACACACACACATTCATATATATATATATATATATATATATATTATAAAAAATTATAAAAATAGACAAAGAAGCCTTCAATACATCAAAAGTCTTTATTAGCCTACAATGTTTCGTCCCATTAATAAGGACTCATCAGGGCATTTCTATAATACGACGAGTGTGTTTTACTCCAACGCACTCTAGTATTTTAATTCTTATATATATATATATGTATTTTCGTTGCTCTAGTGATGCGGCTGGACTGCCGACTGCTATATCTGATTTGCTAAGCTGTCTGGACGTATTGTTATTACTCTGGGGTTCTTTTCTCCATCCGAGTGCTAAAGCTACAGACCGATTCTGCATTCGTTAGCTTGGCCGTGTTCTAAAGCTTCGTTAATGCTGTACTAAAATTTGTATTTACTCCTAGAATTAACGATTAACTGATTAATTTAATTAGTTGATTCTATTGATTGATTAATTGTTTATGTTTGTTTGATAACTTCTGGTTGAGTGCTTAATTCGGTTTGTCTAAAGGGATTCATTCCTTTATCTCAAATTAGAATTCACCGCCTAAGCGGGGGTTACCTCCCTTGGAGAAAACCACGTATCTGTGGCGAAATTTAAAGCTACAACATGCCCGCTCAGGCTAAGAATGAAAGACTTGCTGAAGAAGGAAATCCTATGTTCTGTCGTCAAAAACCATTATATTGCAGACTCCTGCAATTGGAATTTGTCGATCTTGGATTTCCAGACACTTAGCGCTGATGTTGGGTGCTGTATGTGATGTGTATTGTGTGACATACGATGTACATTATATATTTTGCATTCAGCCTCATCGCTCCGTCCGGGTCAGTATAAAATCTTTTCCTGGGTCCTGTATTTTCGTTGCTCTAGTGATGCGGCTGGACTGTCGACCGTTATATCTGATTTGCTAAGCTGTCTGAACGTATTTTTATTACTCTGGGGTTCTTTTCCACATCCGAGTGCTAAAGCTACAGACCGATTCTGCATTCGTTAGCTTGGCCGTGTTCTAAAGCTTCATTAATGCTGTACTAAAATTTATATATATATATATATATATATATATATATATATATATATATATATATACGAGGTGGGTCAGAAAAGTTCCAGGACTGATGTCACAAAAGATTTATTTAAAACCCAAACTTCACACTAGGAGTTTTCTCATTCAAAGTAATTCCCCTGGAGTATGTAACTGTAATCTTAGCTCTCTGCAGCGATCAAACTTGTTTCTTCATAATTTTATATACATGTTCTCTGTTTCAGGTCGTCAAGCACTGAGCACAGAGCAACGAACAAACTTGAAGTTTCTGGTACGGTTGGGGAAAACTCCGTCAGAAGCACTGGGATTGCTGCAGCAAGTGTATGGAGATGAGACGATGTCACGCTCACGTGTTTTTGAGTGGTGCAAGAGGTTTAAAGAAGGACGCGAGGGCGTGGAAGATGACCCCAGGAGCGGAAGGCCCTCAACAACCAGGACTGAGGTCAACGTTGAGCGCGTCAGGCAGATGGTGCGTAGCGATCGTCGGCTGACTGTTCGACTGATGGGCATGAATCGGGACAGCGTATGGAAGATTCTCACTGAAGATTTGGACATGCGGAAAGTCTGCGCGAAGATGGTGCCAAAACTGCTGAACGATGATCAGAAGGGTCGACATATGCAAGTGTGCCAAGACATCCTCGAGCGTCTTGAAACCGAACCAGACTTACTAGGGACAGTCATCACCGGTGATGAGTCATGGTTCTTCGAGTACGACCCGGAGGGGACCCGTTTTGAAGACATGGACGACATCAAAAAGGCCGTGACGACGGAACTGCGGAGGATCCCGGAAGAATCATTCCAGGAGTTCATGCAAGCGTGGCAGAAAAGGATGGAAAAGTGCATTAGACTCCAGGGGGATTACTTTGAAGGAGAAAACTCTTAGTGTGAAGTTTGGGTTTGAAATAAATCTTTTGTGACATCAGTCCTGGAACTTTTCTGACACACCTCGTATATATATAAAATACAATATGTTGAAAAGGTAACACACTAGAGAGAGATAGTGTGCCATCAATAAAACAGGGAAAAAACCACCTCTGTATGGAATCTATAACCTATGAAAGGCAGGGTAGACACACAATAATTAAAAATATAAATTAAAATGTATATACGTACTTCTATAACTATATAACACGCACGTACAAATCCAAAGATTTCTATTTCGCCAAGAAGTTGTTGACTGAAATGGAATAGCCCATGGTTCATCAGCGTGTGTAAGGCCATACATTTCATACAACTCTAAGAGAATTTAAATCGACCGTCCAGCTACACGTGGGAGAGAGATGTCACAACGTGTTTAGGGCAGGGAACCAGTGGTGTCTGAGGGACAAGCTGCTAGAAAGGGCAGCCCAAAATCACTCAGAGAAGTGTGCTCAAACAAACAGAGAGAGAAAGAGGAAAGACTGTTATAAGGAGCGAAATATCACGATAGATTAACGGAACCATAGACTCTCGCTATTCCCTGTCAATAATGTACTCAAAGGAGAAGGAATCCTGAGCTCTTTAAAATACAATATGTTGAAAAGGTAACACACTAGAGAGCGATAGTGTGCCATCAATAAAACAGGCAAAAAAACCACCAGTGTATGGAATCTATCTATATATATACATACATACAACAAGAAATAACTTAGATAATGGTAGTAATAATAACCATGGGTAATTATCTACCTCCACATCACACCCCAAGCACCTTCTTGTTGCTATTGTTGTTATTGTTGTTGATGTTATTGTTGTTGTTTTCTTCTTCTTCTTCTTCTTCTTCTTCTTCTTCTTCTTCTTCTTCTTCTTCTTCTTCTTCTTCTCTTCTTCTTCTTCTTCTTCTTCTTCTTCTTCTTCTTCTTCTTCTTCAAATCCCATCGAAGTTAGCTTTACCGTTCATCTTTACGGGGTCGATAAAATAAAGTACCAGTAATGCACTGAGGTCGATTTATTCCACCCCCCCCCACACACTTAAATTGTTGGCCTTGTGTCTAAAGTAGAAACAATTATTATTATGATTGTTGATAGTGTTGTTGTTATTATAGTCAACATTGTTGCTAATGTTATTATTTATCGGTAGAGGGTCGGACGCCATGCTTTGACGCATTGAGTTACGGCCCTTGCTATTCTGAGTTCAAATCCCGCCGAGGTTAACTTTGCCTTTCATCCTTACGGGGGTGATAAAATAAAGTACCAGTAATGCACTGGGTAATTGCTGGCCTTCTGCCAAAAGTAGAAACAATTATTGTTATTGCTATTTAAAACGTTGGACAGCATGCATTGTGGCATAGAGTTATGGTCCTTTACGTTCTGCTTTCAAATCTTGCCGAGGTTAGCTTTGCCTTGCATCCTTACGAGGGTCGATAAAACATTGTACCAGTCACGCACTGGGGTTGATTTGATCGACTTTCCCCTCCCCCAAAATCGTTGGCCTTGTGCCTATATAAGAAACCATTTGGATTGGCAGTATCGGTAGAGGGTCGGACACCATGCTTTGACGCATAGAGTTACGGCCCTTGCCTTTCATCCTTACGGGGTCGATAAATTAAAGTACCAGTAATGCACTGGGATAATTGCTGGCCTTGTGCCGAAAGTAGAAACAATTTTTATAGTTATCATTATTGCTAATGTTATTGTTGTGTGATTGTTATTATTATCCTAATTATTGTTGCTAATGTTGTTAATAAAATAAAGTAGAGTAATGCACTGGGTAATTGCTGGCCTTGTGCCAAAAGTAGAAACAATTATTATCATTGTTGCTAATGTTGTTATTGTGTTGTTATTGTCATTGTTGCTAGTGTTGTTATTGTGTTGTTATTATCATTGTTGCTAGTGTTGTTATTGTGTCATTATTATTATTGTTGCTAGTGTTGTTATTGTGTTGTTATTATTATTGTTGCTAATGTTGTTATTGTGTTGTTATTTTCATTGTTGCTAATGTTGTTATTGCGTCATTATTATCATTGTTGCTAATGTTGTTATTGTGTCATTATTATCATTGTTGGTAATGTTGTTATTGTGTCATTATTATCATTGTTGTTAATGTTGTTATTGTGTCATTATTATCATTGTTGCTAATGTTGTTATTGTGTTGTTATTATCATTGTTGCTAATGTTGTTGTTGTGTCATTATTATCATTGTTGCTAAAGTTGTTATTGCGTCATTATTATCATTGTTGCTAATGTTGTTGTTGTGTCATTATTATCCTTGCTAGTGTTGTTATTGTGTTGTTATTATCCTTGCTAGTGTTGTTATTGTGTTGTTATTATCATTGTTGCTAGTGTTGTTATTGTGTTGTTATTGTCATTGTTGCTAGTGCTGTTATTGTGTCATTATTATCTTGGCAGTATCGGTGGAGGGTCAGACACCATGCTTTCCAGCATAGTTACGTCCCTTTACGATCTGAGTTCAAATCCCGCCGAGGTTGACTTTGCCTTTCATCCTTACGAGGTCGATAAAATAAAGTACCAGTAATGCACTGGGTAATTGCTGGCCTTGTGCCTAAAGTAGAAACAATTATTATCATTGTTGCTAATGCTGTTATTGTGTTGTTATTATCATTGTTGCTAGTGTTGTTATTGTGTTGTTATTATTATTGTTGCTAGTGTTGTTATTGTGTTGTTATTATCATTGTTGCTAATGTTGTTGTTGTGTCATTACTATCATTGTTGCTAGTGTTGTTATTGTGTTGTTATTATCATTGTTGCTAATGTTGTTATTG
>OZ024746.1:24461981-24466981 GCA_964016885.1 Eledone cirrhosa | reverse complement strand
TGTGCAGATATACAGATTATATTTTACTTACACTATGAAACCGTTAAAAATATTGTGCACTGTTCATTTCCTAGAGTACTGTATTAGGTGTCAACTGAATATGTATATATATATATATATATATATATATATATATATATACGAGGGTAATCCCAAAAGTAAGGTCTCCAAAGAGATGTTCGTACGGCTGTTGGCAACACAACGCTGGGATGCTCAATCTTGGCTTGGCAGCCATTGAGAATGGAGCTCCCGTTGAACGCTACCGCCAAGTGCGAATTTCGCGCAGTTATTATATACGAGGGCAATCCCAAAAGCAAGGTCCCCTTCGGAGGAAAACATGCGTAAAGATCGGCGGATCACTCTGGATGCTCTCTCTCCATTTTGGTTCCTGAGGTTTCCCGAAGCACCATCCATGGGATTTTAACGTAAAAGTTGCAATATCGGAAAGAGACCTTACTTTTAGGATTGCCCTTATATATATATATATATATATATATATATATATATATATATATATATATATATATATATACATATATATATATGAATGTATGTATAGTACATTTGGCAATACCCTATACATACATTCATGTATACATCGCTATTTCAGAGCACCAATATTAATATATATATATATATATATATATATATATATATATATATATATATATATATATATATATATATATATATATATTCTTTTGCTCTTTTACCTGTTCCAGCTATCCGGCTATGTGTATATATATGAATGAAAAATGGTGTGCTGCGTTGTTGCGAATATGAACATATGAATACAAATAGGCCGAGAGAAAAGTCCGCCATCAGTAGTCTGGTGATTCTCATATATATATATATATATATATATATATATATATATATATATATATATATATATATATATATATATATATCAAGTATGTTTTGAAACAGTGAGCAGGTTTGAAATTAAAAAATAGAATAGCTTTCACCGTATTTTTGACTAAAGGAATTTTAGCCTGATAATGGGGTTTAGACCCCTAAGATAAATGAAAAAAGATGAGTATTGACGTACATGCATGTACATGTACGTCAATACTCATCTTTTTCCATTTATCTGAGGGGTCTAAACCCCATTAGTCAAAAATACTATGAAAGCTATTCTATTTTCTAATATATATATATATATATATATATATATATATATATATATATATATATATATATATATATATATATATATATATATATATATATATACATATATATAGGATATACTTTCTAGGCATGCCACAGGAGTCAATTAATTTTTTTAATATTTCATGATTAAATTTAGATATATATGTATGTCGTCTGCTCTATAAATATGATATAATAACGCAATATATGAACTCATACACTTTCGACAATATATATATATAGAGAGTACTAGTGCGGGTGTGTTCGGGTGAGTGTGTATTAGTATTATGTTGAAATGGCAAAGATGAAGCCATTTTTCTTCTGAAACATGTTTCTACATAAATAAATGAATAAATATATAGATGAAAGATGTTGCTCATGCTCTTTTATTGATATATAGATGAGAATTGACTAGGGGAATCAGATATCAATTCTGCTAATTTTAGTGTTAGCAGAGAAGGTACCAAAGATTAGGAGCAATGTCCTTGAAATGGCACTGTGATTACTTGTTTGATGACTAGGGCTATGGTTTTGGCAGCTATCTTCATCACGTGCTCATTATGCAAACGAAGAAAGCCGTTGGGTAGTTGATGAGGGAATTTACTATAGAACTTGTATCGTATGTCAATGTTATCGATGGAAATTTGCCTGCAGGATATTTTAGCAGGTAATCCTGTACTGGAGCCAAAGTGACATGTTGTCAACTCTCCACGGGATCTGGGCGCCACCCTAATTCTAACTTGCTCGGACTAGTCCCTGGATAAGATCGTGTTTCTCTTTGTCTGGAGACCGGAGGATCATCAGGCCGCGGGCCTATCCCGGTTTCTGTGGTGTTCAGCGATTGAGAGTACGAAACTCTCTCCCTTAGAAAGGACAGCTGTCCATCGCAGGGTTAAACCCCAAGCTATTGCTGGTGCTCATTTTTACCTGAGTATACTGGGGTCATGTGAAATGAAGTGTTTTGTTCAAGAACATGGCACACAACTCAGTCAAGGAATCGAACCAACGACATTATGATTGTAAGTCCAACACACTTGCCACTAAGCCACACGCCTCCTCATGACTTCACGTGATTCTGACACCTGCACTTTTTCCTCAGGTTCTCAGGTGTCCTTGATGACGGAATCTTCTCCAAAGAGTGTCCCCTGTATGTAGGATAATTCCCCTTCATGCTACCTTACACACTTCAATAAGGTCACAGAAGGGTTACTATAAAATGTTATTGGTTCCCTACAGTACTGCACTGCTGAGGCTGCAGGGAAGACCCAGCCACTTGTAGAGAAAGTTATACACATATATATATATATACCTTATATATATACATTGTAATCATCTTATATAATAAATACACTATGTACACCTTATATACATTATATACACCATATATAGTTGAGGGTTTAACCTTGCAATGAACTGGCGTCCTGTCCAGGGAGAGTCTTGTACCCTCGGTCGCTTCACGTCACGGAAACCGAAATAAATACAGACTTTAGACTTTTAAAGGGAAAGCAGATGGCTTAATAGTGAGGGATTTTTGACTTACGATCGTTAAGCCTATGAGTTCGAATTCTGCTGACACGTTGTGTCTATGAGGAAGACACATATTTTAAAGTTGTTCCAGTTCATTCAATTTAAAAAGTAAGAGGTACCTGAATCTCCCTTAGAATTACATCAAGGATGCACTTGTTTGTGAAATGCTCAGCACCTGCACGTTGATTTTATGAGCAGGCTGCTTGTGATGTTCGTACAACTGAAACACGCGTCGTAGGAACCGACGGAGGCCCGTGAATTATGTTTCCACTTTTGAAGTTTTTGGAGTTCGTTAGATATATTGACCTTGTTTCCTTCCTCACCCCCGACAGTTGAAATCAGTTCAGGGCCTTACTACCGGGATCATGACCTCATCGCTTGATATGTAAAGTTACGATTGAAGCAGGACAAGTTGTGTAGAGTGACATGCCGGAGGCTAGAGTGAAGTGTACGTGTATGAATCAAGATTGCATTACTATCGTACATACACGCATACACAGACACAGACACTCAAGCATGCACCCACAGCAGGTTCCAGTGTACACACAGATACATCAGCACATAGACACATAGATACGTACAAACATGCACGTACACATACAGACACTACTCAAATATGCATTTATGTCTTCGATCATATATTTATGTATACGTACCCCCCCCCCCCCCCCACACACACACACACATATATATATATACACATATTATAATATACCTATACAGAAATATATGATCGGAGGCAGTAATACATATTTGAGTGTGTGTTTGCGTGTATGTGTCAGGGGCGGTGGAAGCATTTCAGAATGGGGGGGGGGGGCAATTTAATTGTTGTGATTAGTGTCGCTCTTTGTACTCTAAAAGGGTCAGAAAACTCCGATATGCCGTAAACATAAGATGTATATAAATTGTATATTATAAGGAGCATCTCCCCCTCTCTATATCTACTACACGCAACTCTCTCCAAATCCCTGTCTCTCTATCAATTAACACCAAACTCTCTCCCAATCACCCTCTCTATATCAATTACCACCAAACACTCCCCCTCTCTATATCAGTTAACACCAAACTCTCCCCCCCTCTCTATATCTACTACACGCAACTCTCTCCCAATCACCCTCTCTATATCAATTTACACCAGGGTTGGTGCGCAGTAAGTGCGACGACGCTCTCGGAGAGGCTCTGGGCATGGAGGAAGACGAGCTGGCCAGTCTGTTCGGTAGGACGTTTGGCCCGGGACCGATGGACAACTTCCAAAAGTCCCTGGCTTGGCAATGTTACCGAGGAGCTCTACCCGTTCGGGACAAGCTCTACAGATACGGGCGCCCGGGTAGGGACCCCTCGAAGAAGATCTGTCCAAGATGCGTGCGTGACGAGGAAACGGTAGCACACGCATTCGTACACTTCCCGGGCGTTGCTGACCTGTGGGGCTATGTAGAACGACTACTGTCGCGGGTGGGACCAATCCGGTTGACCACCGAGAACATTGTCACAATCAAACCGCCCCCCCCCCCCCTTTCAAAAACGAAGGAGAGGCGGTTTTCCTCTGTGTGATAGCCATGGCGAAAGAAGTTGTATGGTGGACAAGGTTGAAAGGGCTGAGGTCAGACACCTTTCTCTCCGGCCAACAACTGGTCTTTTTTTTTCAAGTACCACTTTAGAAGAAGGATCAGAATGGAGAGAGAGGTGCTCTACCCCAGCAAGTTTTATGAAAGATGGGTGAAAGTAGCGAGAATGGCCCGAGTGAATGGGCCTTCTCTCTCTATCAGCCTGTAGGTGAGAGAGGAGAAGAATGAGAAGAGGAAGGAAGCACCCGCTCTTTGTGCTCCTGAAGAGGAGGGTTGCACATTTTTTCGTGGGTGTGTGCGACCCATGTCAACGCCCCTCCCTATTGAGGACATCGATTGTTAAATTTAATTTGTTATATGTTTTTTACACGTCTTTTTAAATGTATGTAAACTCCCCCCTTTGTATTTGTCCCAATCTTTGATGCCCTGGTGGCAAATAAATAGAAATATATATCAATTTACACCAAACTATCCCCCTCTATATATCTACCTTACAACACCCTCTTTCCCTCTCTATCCATTATTACCAAACTCTCCCCACTCTCTATATCTATATCTATCTCTCCCATCTGTCGCTACATAACATGTACATAAATTGTAGCGCATTTAGAAATAGATGTGTGTTATGGTGGTTTTGGGAGAAAATATATATAATTATTGGGGGGGGGGGGGTCTATATCCCCCTCCCCCAATTCCACTGCCCATGTGTGTGTGTGCATGTGCTGAAGTACCTGTGTGTATGCTGGTGCCTTC
>OZ024746.1:24453448-24459281 GCA_964016885.1 Eledone cirrhosa | reverse complement strand
TCTATCCAACGTTCTACCGATTCTCCCAATTCATCACCTTAGCACTCGTGGAGGGTTGATTTAACCGATAGTCACCAATACATCAAAATATTTCTCACCTTGTACTTATGTAAGAAATTATTATTTTTGCTGCGCATCTCTCACTTCAGCTGGTAGGAGCCACTGATCTACATACAACCTTTCTCGGACTAAACTGGCGGTGGCTCATAGTAACATTATCATACCAAGGAATTATTGGGATTTCTTTCTAGCCAATAAATCATGCCAATAGCAATCTGCTTGCACAAGTAGGGGGTACATCTTTTAGCAATCATTAGGTCCCGAGTTCGATCCGATTGCTTGGCATCTTGGGTAAGTGTTATTTACCATAGCCTCGAGTAGACCTATGTCCTGTGTGCGAAACTGTGTAGATGGGAACTGTTTGGAATCTAGTCGGCTGGGCTGTACCTGTAATTTGTCACAAACTCTGTCACGCAGAATCTCCCTGAGAATTACGCTAATGGTATACGCTTCAATGAAATGCTCAGTCTGTCACTGGTTAATTTCATGAGTAGGTTGTTGCGTTGATGAAACTGGAACACTCATCAACGAATCCACCGGAGCTCCGTTCTATTCCAATAGCCCTGTTCACGATCTGGTACGTACAGACGGCTATAAGGATTGGAATGAAATCCCTGGTTTATTTTCTGATACAGTGTCATGTCATAAGATTCTCACATCCAATGAAGATTCATCTCAACAATCGAAACATTAGATAAAGAAATATACAGAATGTGACAAACAATAATCCACAACGAATGTTCCAACATGCTTTAAACTAATGTGCGTAAATATATATATATATATATATATATATATATATATATATATATATATATATATAAATACATATATATATATATATATATATATATATATATATATATATATATATATATATATATATTATGTCAGGTCACCAGTTGGTGCTACTGGTAACATGTATCCCAGTACAATCTGTCCCATGGTCGGGTCGTTGGCGACTAAACTGGCAACCCCACCAAGGTTTCTCGGTGAGGAGGGTGACTTTGGACATCCTGCAGGACTAAAAACAAAACCTGTCAAAGGGCAAAGGAGCTCTTAAGAGTCAATGGCCATCCAAAATCACCAGGAGAGATGACCCCTTAGCCTTTGTCAAGGCAGAATTCTAGGAGAAGGAAAACTCTGATATAACACCTGCAACCCTGATGGTTTCCAATGATGTTGACTTGTTCTTCTTTTTGGTAAATATCATCTTGGTTAAGAGAGTGGGACTGGCTTTGTGCAGTGCCTTTGCTCACTATAAAAGCTTCACAGCACAGGCATTGCTTTATATCTGGAGATCTCTCTGCACTTGTCGTCACATGGTACCATGGGCCCAGCACTATGTGTCAATAATTGTCACAAGTGTAGTGTTTGTACCAGAGTTTTCAAGTCGCTGGCTGGACTAAAAAGTCACACTTATTCAGCGCATCGGTAGGGGTTCTCCTACATGGATATAAAGTAGTGGCCGTACTCGAAAACGAGTTGGCAGCCACCATATATATATATATATATATATATATATATATATACATAAATACATATATATATATATATATATATATATATATATATATATATATATATATATATATATATATATACATAAATACATAAACGGAGAAAGCTATTATCGATACTCTTACCAATTTCTAACTCACTCAACAAACATTAGGAAATACCGGAGTATATTCCCAATTAAACGTTTGGGGTGCTAACTATATTGTATTGTGCGGATAATCGGCTGTATTGTTTTATATGAGATATATTAAAATCTCATTTCCCATACGATCGTTTCATTATAAGATTTCTACATGGTGGGTGAAATTTTACCAAGTTATGTAGAAGCTTGCATAAGATCAATGGATTCCCATGCAAGTGGGCTCTTATAAATTTTCAGTGAGTGCCCAATAATATCAATATTAATAACTAAATCAACATTAATATTTAACGATAATCTCCATCAGTGCTAGAAAGAGCTGCCTAGGTTGTATGTCCAGCAGTTCTAAAGAAAATCTCACACTGTCCCCAAATGGGAGGGGGGGGGGGGGGTCATCGCGAAAAATAAAATAATATACACGCAGGTCATTGAACCTTGTCAAGAATTCAAGCCTCGTGCTAAGAACTCAATTGGATATGAAAAGATAAATATATGTGTGCACTGTTTTAAGGACACATAGAGATATTTTCTCAGGCAAAATAACAGATATGAGATACAGGAACATACAATCAATATTCATATAAAAAATAAATAAAGAGAGTCATACCTTATATCGGGAAAATTCGTGTCTGGCGATCCAAGAGTATAATACATAATACATAAATACATATACGGAGAAAGCTATTAGCGATACTCCGACCAATTATAGGTTATTGCGTTGATGAAACTGGAACACTCATCAAAGAATCCACCGGAGCTCCGTTCTATTCCAATATATATATATATATATATATATATATATATATATATATATATATATATATATATATATATATATATTATCTAGGGGGTGTAATTTGTTTAGGTTCACTTCTGTGTCGAGGTGTAGAGCTATACAGAGTGAGTATCGGTAGAGGGTTGGACGCCATGCTTTCTAGCATAGTTACGTCCCTTTACAGTCTGAGTTCAAATCCCGCGGAGGTTGACTTTGCCTTTCATCCTTACAGGGTCGATAAAATAAAGTACCAGTAATGTACTGGGTAATTGCTGGCTTTGTGCCTAAAGTAGAAACAATTATATTGAAAATATAACATGGACGATTGGTTACTCCTTCATTACAAATAAATGTAATGAAGGAGTAACCAATCATCCTTGTTATATTTTCAATATATATATATATATATATATATATATATATATATATATATATATATACGTGAGGTATATGATTTTTAATGCAATGAAATATCTATGATCGTCGGCAAATCACTGATGAGGGACTCATTTTATAACATGTTATCCATGTGCAACCTTCAGTATTCTTCTCCCCATTTTTTCATACATATGTATATATATATATATATATATATATATATATATATATATATATATATATATATATATATATATATATATATATATATATATATATATATATATATATATATATATAGTTAATAAATGAAACAAATAAAACACAAACACAGGAGGCAACTTTACAGTCATATTAGGTTCACGCTTGGTGGAAGTGAATATACATATACACACACACACATATATATGTATATATGTATATACAAATACACACACACACACACACACACACACACACACACACACACACACACACACACACACACACACACACACATATATATATATATATATATATATATATATATATGAAAAGTCAACCATGAAAACAACACGGGTGAACAATACAGTACAATGGTATATATGTGTTTGTGTGTGTGTGTGTGACTGTATATATATATATATATATATATATATCAAGAGCACCACCCCTAGATAATTTTCGCTTATAACCTTTACAAGATTATTTTCCCCCCATGTTGTCAATTATGGGGTTAATGTCATAGATCTGTCAATACCATGACACCGGCCCTGCTGGGGGCAGATTGAGCAGGCGGAACAAAACACACACTACATATATATTTATATATATATATATATATATATATATATATATATATATATGTGTGTGTGTGTGTGGGTGTGTGTGGGGGGTGGGTGTGTGGGTGGGTGGGTGTGTGTGTGCGCGCGCGTGTGTGTGTGTGTGTGTGTGTGTGTGTGTGTGTGTGTGTGTGTGTGTGTGTGTGGTGTGTGTGTGCGTGCGTGCGCGTGTCTGCGTGTGTGTGTGTGTGTGTGTGTGTGCGTGTGTATGTGTGTGTGTGTGTGTGTATAACGTTTGGTGCTCGGCCGCTGCCCTCAGCCCGCGATTAATAAACACGGAAGGAGACGGGAATGCATTGCGAGATGTATCAACTATTTTAGCTGAGCACAATCTCTCTCCCACTCTTCCTCTCTCTCGCTCTCTCTCTCTCTCTCTCTCTCTCTCTCTATATATATATATATATATATATATATATATATATATAGGAAAAAGTATGACATGGTCATACTTGTTCCTATTACCACTCTACTACCCTAAGTATTGAGTACTCTGGTGCGTTATGGTCCATCTGGTTCCTTACCACAATTCCTTTGGTATATATATATATACGTATATATGTGTGTGTGTGTGTGTGTGTGTGTGTGTGTGTGTGTGTGTGTGTGTGTGTGTGTGTGTGTGTGTGTGTGCGTGCGTGCGTGTATGCGTGTGTGTCTGTGTGTGTGTGTATGCATGCATAATACATGATGATGATGATGGCTGCAACTCGATTTCGAGTAATACCATCGCTTGAGACTTAAGCATGTTACTCAATAGAGTGTGTAGCTTGGAGATCAGAGAGTCACTCTAGGTAGAGATGCTACTTCTCTGAATGGAGAGATCACAGCTCCAGTACTACAGCCATGTGGTTAGAATGTCTCAGGAAAGAATCACTGGAGAGATTTGTAGCTCAGAGATCAGAGAGTCACTCCAGATAGAGATGCTACTTCTCTGAATTGAGAGATCACAGCTCTGATACTACTGACATGTGGATATATATATATATATATATATATATATATATATATATATATATATATATATATATATATATCCACATGTCAGTAGTATCAGAGCTGTGATCTCTCAATTCAGAGACTATACAGACTATACAGAGCATTTGATGTTATTCCAAATTGAAGGATAAGTGTTTCAAACTTTATTTTATCATGAGTTAAAGGTCTATAGATTTTTCCCTGGATTTTACTAAATTCTGTGGATGAATTTATATCCTGATTCTCTTTTGAGATGAGTTTGAGTTATTTTTCCTAAATCTTTCGTTAACTACTTTTCCCATCTTGACGTTATAGTCGCATATATGTTATAGAATGCCGTTAGCTTCTTGCTAAAACAATCTCTATACCTCTCATTTATATATATATATATATATATATATATATATATATATATATATATATATATATATATATAGAGAGAGAGAGAGAGAGAGAGAGAGAGAGAGAGAGAGAGAGAGAGAGAGTGAGGTGAGAGAGAGAGAGAGAGAGAGAGAGAGAGAGAGAGAGAGAGAAAATGATCAAGCAGGTTTCATATGACCTAGTGAAGAGTACTCAATACAATGAATATGGAGTTTATTTATATACTTTTCACAATTTACCAGTTTAGGCTTCGCTGTCCGCCGAGCAGTAAAGAGCAAACAGTTAAAGTACCGGCAGCTCTCTGATAATTTTGTGGTTGAACCGGGGGCAGTGGAGACTTCCGGCTTCTTGACCCCCGCCCCCTGACCACATCCCTACTCATTTCTATCGGAGCGGAGTTGGCTACCCGCAAATGCGAACCCCGTGACGAGGAATAGCTATTGCTGGGCGTCTCTCTCGCAATCCTCCTGAGCAATGTCTTCTCCATCCTGTCTGCCGGAACCCCGAGGTGAACTGACCCTTAAGTTTCATTCATCTTTCTGGTATGTAGAATAAATCTACCTAAGTTTTAGCAACATGGCAAACACCACAAATTCCAAGTCCAAATATCTCAAGAGAAACAAGAGATATTTCAGGGTTGTGGGGATCAGGGCGCGGTCATTACATATTTACGGACTGGCAGTATCGGTAGAGGGTCGGACGCCATGCTTTCCAGCATAGTTACGTCCCTTTACGATCTGAGTTCAAATCCCGCCGAGGTTGACTTTGCCTTTCATCCTTACGGGG
>OZ024746.1:24405948-24443448 GCA_964016885.1 Eledone cirrhosa | reverse complement strand
AGTTTCACGTGACATTTCGACACATTTCGAAACGTTTTCAAAGTTTTCTTCGGTTTTTGCAATTAACAAGAGTTTCCTTGGTTGTTGTAGCTGTTCTCGTGGCTGTTTTAACAAAAAAAAAGTTCACTCTATAAAGTCAGAAAACAGCACAGCTCCCATGACTTTCGTAAACATTTTTTCACGCTCAGAGTTGCTGAAGCATGGAACAAACCACCTGCATCAGTTGTTTAGCTGTCGAGACACTGCATCCTTTAAAACCTCCATGCTTCCTGAAATTCACCAACACTACACTTGATATCCCCCTCCATACACACGCACACATGTAAATCATGACTCATACACTGTTCACTTTCCTGACATTTGCACATTATTCTATGTACTATACATGCACCTTTGATGAGTTTTAGTGCACCTGAGCATTGCACACAATAATTTCATTATTATCATTATTTTAGAAGATTTTCAAAAAAGTTTACAATCGTTGAACTTGGTCATAAAACTCCCCAAAGCATTAGCCACAAACACCACTGCCATTACCTCCCCATCACCACCTCGACTATAAGTCCCTTCACCACCTATCTACCACCACCACCACCACCACCATCATCATCATCATCATCATCATCATCATCATCATCATCATCATCATCATCATCATCATCATCATCGCCACCACCACCTCGACTATAAAACTCTCTGAGAGGGAAGTGTTACTTTCCAACCAGTTTGTTGAACGGTGGGTGAAAGTGGCGAGCATGATCCGAGTGAATGGACCTGTAAATATGAGGAGGGCAACTGGGAGAGAACAATGTGACCGTGGCTTTTTTGTGGGTTTTCTTTACGAGTGACCCTCGGAAATCTCCACCCTTAATGGAGAATTTGTTTTCAAATGTTTAAATTTTTTATAGTTTTTGTTACAAACTTCTTACACCACCCCACCCCACACACTACTGTCGTGTATCATCTTTAATGTTTTCTTAATGTGAGCCCCGTGTGGCTAATAAAGAAATCATCATCAATTTGAGTCGTCATCTCGGGAGAGGAGCTTTTTTACTTTGTTTTTACTTCCCCCTTTCTTATTCCCTGGATCAATTCTTTACTATATATAAACCAAGGTGGTGAATTGGCAGAGGCGTTAGAGCGTCGGATTACATGCATTGGTATTTGATCCGATTAACTGGTCTTTGAGTTCAAATCCCGCCTAGGTCATTTTTACTTTTCATCCTTTCGACATCGATAAATAAAATACCAGTTCAGTACTAATATCGATTCCATCTTCTATATCACCTTTCCTCCCTTTCTTTCTAAAAGGAATCGGCAATGTTCAGCCTTGTAGAGGGATGAGTTCCACCAAGTTTAAAACACCCAAAATAGTTCATATGCCATGTGTTAATCAGCCCCACCCCACCCCAACGGACACACACATTTTTCTTTTCACCTCTCCTCTCCCCGATCCGCAAAAGCAATACTGGGGTTTCGTCAGCTAAGTTAACTAATGGGAATCCATTCTTTTCTAAGTATAAACATTTCACATTTTGATTGCTGTTATCATTGTATAAAACCTAGGAAGTGAGTAATTGTAGCAGGTGACCATGAGAAAATACATTGAAATAAAAGGGGCCGTTAGAAAGAAAGGTTTGTGAACCACTACTAAAGGGTGAAAGAACGTCTATGAAAGAATATATATATATACACACACACAGATACACACGCGCACGTTTTAACAAGGGAAATAACTCTTTCATCGCAAATAATGATTACTTCCCTTTAAAATCGGAGGGGAGGGAGTTCAGTAAAACTTTTTTCTTCTTCTTAAGGGGATTTGAATATAATGAATGGAATTAACGAATATATGACTGGTACTCATTTCATTGACTCCGGAAAAAATTAATACCGATAACATTAGAGTTTTTGTGCAGAAGCACAAAACTAAATACTGTAAGAGTTAGTATATTACACACTAAGCCCTGGGGCTGGCGTTACCATTAAGGCGAACTAGGCAGCCCTCAAAGGTGTATTACTGAACTTTAAATTTCTATAATTAATTTAAATGTAATATATATATATTATTACATAATATTGCAGTATCGGTAGAGGGTCAGACGCCATGCTTTCCAGCATAGTTACGTCCCTTTACGATCTGAGTTCAAATCCCGCCGAGGTTGACTTTGCCTTTCATCCTTACGGGGTCGATAAAATAAAGTACCAGTAATGCACTGGATAATTGCTGGCCTTGTGCCTAAAGTAGAAACAATTATTTTATATCATATTATATTATATATTATCAGTTATGATTTTTGAAACCATTTATGGGAGATTGAAATTTAAACCAGTTACCTCCCTTATATGAAACTCTTTAGTGTAATAAAATTAACTTAATTCACACCACACGTGTTTAGGCGCCATCATTAATTGAAACGTTCTTTTATACATTTTGAAAGTTACGTAGCTTCTTTTTTTTCCATTCTTAATCTACGAAGTAGTACTTTAAAGATTCATCATCTAAACTATACAGTATGTCTATCGGCGTTCCAATCAAGGTATTGCATGAAGCAGAAGGTCACACGGTCACCTGTGAAACGACCACCGGCGAGGTATATCGAGGCAAGTTAGTTGAGGCCGAAGACAATATGAACTGCCAAATGTCCAACATTAATGTAACATATCGTGACGGACGTGTGGCTACTTTGGAGAATGTATTCATTCGAGGTAGTAAAATACGTTTTTTGATTTTACCGGATATGTTAAAGAATGCTCCTATGTTCAAAAAAGTCCAAGGCAAAGGTGGTACCAGCGGCGGAGCTGGTCGCGGAAAATCTGCTATTTTACGGGCACAAGGTATACATATATATTGTTTATCTGTTTTATTATTTGGTGTATACACATACATACATATATATATACACACACACACACACACACACAATTTACATGTAAACCCAACGGGTTTACATGTAATAAATAATATATACACTCAACTTTCTTTAAAGTAAAAGTACTTCGTTGAATGATATATATATACGTGTATTATTTGGGGACGCAAGAAAAAGTACTCAATACGGAAGTATTATTTATAGGAATTAAAGCCTATATTCAGAATTTCAAATAATGTCTAAAAATACGATGGACTTCTGTAATAATCTTACTGTAATCTATTTGTATAAATTTTAAAACACCTTTGAGGCGGACAGTATTAATTTCTCTCAGTTGAAAGACAGTTGTTCATTTCGAGAAGTTATTTAAATGCTACCTTAAATATTTATACAAATGAAGTAATAATAATTCTTTCTAACATTAGCACAACTCCCGTATTTAACTGGTACTATATTTTATCGACCTCGGAAGGATGAAAAACAAAATTGGTCTCGGTGGGTTTTGAACTAAAAATAACTGCCTCCCCATAATTGTTTCCACTTTTGGCACAAGACCAGCAGTTACGCAGTACATTACTGGTACTCTATTTTATCGACCCCGTAAGGATGAAAGGCAAAGTTAACCTCGGCGGGATCCCCATAATAATACCGATAAATCTGTTGTTTACCCATGTTGATGGAGACGGGTTTAATGAAGTTCTGGGTAGCGGGAGACCACAGAAAATTTGTAATTTACGACGGTTTTAAAGGCCATGTCCGTCAGTTATTGTTGTTGCTGGCTATTGTTCTGAGAATGTTGTGGACTTTAGTTGTATTTTAATATTTCTGCTAAATAGTTTAATGTGTAGTGTTGAAAATAATGGTTTATATTATTGGATTTGTCTGATTGTTGTATATATGGACCCATATACCATGTTTACGTATAATAAATATACATTTAGTTTTGCTGTGAGTATTTTAAGCTGATCAAGTAATTGATGTTGAAAAAAACAAACTGTAAGACACATGTACTAAATTACGATAGATACATGCAGTGTATGTACTTCACAACAAAGGGATACACAAGCACCAGTTTCATCCATAAAAACTACTCCAGTTTTCAAGCCAAATTTTAATTATGTTCTGTAAAAAAGTGAATGCAGTCCTCAAATATATGCAGTGTCCCCTAAAATGCATACATACTTCAACAGCATTCTAATAAATATGTGTATACATTTTTTGAGACACCCTGTATATATATATATATATATATATATTATAAAGAGTCGGGACCCGACGGCTGAGCTCTTGCTGTTTCAACAGCTAGTTCCAAACTCATACATATACATACATATTTATCCTTGAGCTGGAATTAAACTCAGGGGCTTTATTTACTATATCACATAGCTTCAGCACTTTTATATGCTGTAGCAAATTATAAAATTAGATTTCCAGCTCGCACCTGTGCATGTTCAGCTGGTCTCATACTAGACGGCATCTCATTTGAGATTTCTTGTGTTGTTACAGTTCACACATATGCAGGTTTAGATGGTCTCATATGTTTCTTTGTGGTATTTAATATGAGTTCCAGTCTTATGTTGTTACAGCTCACATCTATGCAGGTTTAGTTAGCCTCCCACAAGGTTGTATCGCATAGGATGTTTCTTGAGTGTTTTAATGATGGCGGTCGCCAGTCCTCTCATATTGTTACAGCTCACATCGATGCAAGTTTAACTGGACTCCTACAAGTTTGCATCTGAGAAGGTTTTGGGGGTGTTTTAATGATAGGGACCCCAATCCTATCGTGTTGTATGCAAATTTAATTGGCCACCTGTGAGGCTGCATCTCAGAGGAGGTTTGTAGATTGCTTTAATGATAGGGCTCCAGTCTTATGAAAATATGCTTTGTTCAAGGACACAAAGCACCCTCCACTCCAGGAATCAAACCTATGATTGTGAGACCTGTACCTAATCCATTAAGCTACATGTCTAGACGAAGAGTACCTGTGTACATAAAATCATATGATGGGGTTGAGGGGACTCCAGTTGTACCATATATAAGTATACCTTGGCTTGTATTATTTTGAGTTTCAGCATTTTTGGAGTTAGGGTGATTTTTCTTAATATGTGGCTAAAATAAACCTTGTGTTATGTCGATTGACTTAACTTTACATTGATCTGCTAAACATATTAAACTAAAAAAAACAATAAAAACATAAAATCACATTAAAATAAATGCTAAAATATACAGCATAAATTAATGTAGGGAATACCTATAAGCAGTTTATAGGGGGTCTTAGGTCCTGACTTCTGGAACCTATTAACGACATAGGGTGAGGTAAACCTACTTGATGGAATAGTTAAGAAGTTGGCTTCACAGTTATGAGATACCAAGTTCAGTCTTAATGCATAACATCTTGAGCAAGTGTCTTATCATAGCCTCGGGTCACACACCCCACCTCACCCCCAATATGTTCAGCATTAGATTGGAGCCAAACATTAGTTACACCTCTACAAAGTTGCAGACATAGCTTAAGAAGTTTTCTTTGCAACCACATGGTTCTGGGTTCCATCCCACTTTACAGTCTTCTGTGATAGCCTCAGGCTAACCTATGTTTTGTTAGTAAATTTGGGAGACAGAAACTGTAAAGATGTCTATTGCATGTGTATGTATATGTGTATTGATTTACCATGTGCATGTGTAGGTATGTGTGTGTGCCGATTTACCATGTGCATGTGTAGGTATGTGTGTGTGCCGATTTACCACATACATGAAATTGGGTAGATAGAAACTGTATGTTCATCAGATGAACTGTACTTATAATTGAAAGGTGTAATTTTGTCATTTTGTGACACACTGATTGAGCTTGGGAATTATGTTATGGTTACATGTGTCTGTGAAATATTCAACCACTTACACATACATTTATGAGTTGGATGTAAATATATATATATATATATTATTATTATACACAACAACAATGTCCTTCCATAGACTATTACAATGTTACTCTAATATTCTCAATAGTTTTATTCAGTTATATTTGCAAAATGATAGAAGGCCTGAAAGAGATAACCTTTATGAAACTGCTCATCTATTTTCATTTTTCTTCTTCCTTCTGTTTTTGTTATTCCCACCTGCAGGCCTCATTCTAAATTTCATTATCAGATGAAAAGTCAAATGCCATCGTCACAATAATTTAACTTTTGTCTTTAATTAATTCCCCCATGTTGACCTTTTCACTTGAAATGTCAACTTGTCTCTGGTATATATAACTAATAATAAAGGTATATGGTTAGGGTGATGGACTCTCAATCATATATGGCCATGTGTTCAATTCTGCAACGAAGAAACACATCATTTTCTTGAGCAGAAGTTTTATTTCATGTTGAAACCTATGTGATGCAATATCGTATGAGGCCATCTAAGCCTACAAAAGTATGAACTGAAAATTACATTTCATTTTTAATTTCAACAACTTGCAGAAAGGATAGATGGTGACTAGACAATAAAAATCAGTTAGTAAACATTTAGTTTTACTAAATTTACATTTCATTAACACTTGATATCAACCTGGCCAAAACCATCTGTAGTTCTTTGAAACAGCACCACTCATTTTAAAGTGCTCCTATTTAAATTAAAAAAATCTCCTAACATAGTATGTACCACCAGCAGCTAGAGTTAACCCCCTGGTCCAGGATGAAGTCTTTTCATTATAGGAGTAGGGCCCTTATCATTAAACAACTCAGAGAACCTATGAGATACAACCTCATAGAGAGCCAGCTAAACTTACATAGGTGCCTCTACACATTCGTGTGCTGCATAGAAATAAATGTCGAGTTGTTTAAGAATATTGAATGTGAGAAACAATGTCATCATTATCATCGATTAATATCTGTTTTCCCTGGTGGATATGTCATCAATATTTAAGCTAGCCACTGACCACACAGATGTACTGAGGGCCTGTATGTGTAATTATGACTGGTAACATTCTAGTTTATGCACAAATTGCAATAAACAATCTTTTATTGACATAACTTTTTCTGATATACATGGTGGGTGGAAAGAAACTTCCTATTGAAAATTACATATAATTTTTGGCCTACTATGACCACTTGGGACAACATCAGTGACTTCATATTCATGCAAGATGGGGCCTCTTCTCATTTTGCATGCATTGTCTGTGCGTGGCTTGTCCAATTTCCAGGATGTTGGCTGAGTCATCAAGGTTTACATGAATGGCCAGTATGAAGCCCTGACTTAACACCATACATTTTTTTGGGAGGGGGGGGGGGTTAAGAAATTTATAGCTCAAAACCAAAAACTGACTCAGTTGTTGGAGGAATATATTCATCATATACTGACCAACATACTGGCTGAGTTCCTAATGAAGTCAGTCGAGGATATACCTAGACGATTACAAATGTAGGTGCCTATATAGAATGTTAACACTTCAACCATACTGTTCAAATTATGTGTTATGAAAATCAAGCACTGATTGATAAAGTTATTAACAATTTTAAATGGGGAGTTTCTTTCCACCCACTCTATATTTATAAGATTATTTATAATTTTTTATTTTTTGTTTCATTTCAGCTGCTCGAGGTCGAGGTCGTGGAGGACGAGGAAATGTCTTCCAAAGAAGAAAATAGTTTCTTTTTATTTAATTGTACTTTTTTTTAATACTATTATTATTTTTATATCAATGAAACTGGGGTTCTCCCTCTGTGAAGTTAACTTTCTATTCTACCATCATTAACACCTAACCAACCAATGAAACAAAGTTCTCACTATGAAAGATAACTGTCTTTCGCCAACATCAACACCCAACCAACCAACAAACCAGATGAATATAAACTCATAAAACTCATCACTTCAACAGTTTCTCTCATCCCCACTCCACGTCTCTCACTGTCTCCCTTTCTCTTCTTTCATACATTTTCTCATTAACATTTCTTTGCCATGCAATAAATATTTCTTGACTTATTTGATTCATTATGTTTATTTTAACCCATAACATCCTGTACCACATGAAAACACATTAGTAAAACATTCTTGAAAAGCACAAAACTTCATCCCATTAAAATATTTAAGTTGTTACTGTACTATTGTAAATTTTTACATCAATCTGTCCACTAGTAAAGATACTATAAACTTTTGAATTAACAAACCTAGTTTTAACTATTTTCTGCTGAATCCTTGAAGGATGTTAGGAGACAAAAACATTTTCATTAAATCTTTTCAACAAACTTCAATGGCTATGTATTTATACTTTTTTCTGTTTAGTCATGGAGGGGAAGGCAATGCCCATAACCAATTTTGGGTGAGGAAGGGAGAAAGGTATCCTCAAATTGGAGACCAGATCCAAATACATGCAACAGAGTGGGCTCTACCAAAAACACCCAAGGGCAATGTAGTAGTATTAAGCCAGGTAACAGATTAACCTAAATAATGCAGAGCCAGAACAAATACTGTAAGAAATCTCATCTGATCTCTGATAATTCCGTCAATCCATTATTTTATAAACAATATGGCTGGAGAAAATACCTGAGGGAAGTGTTCATTATCACCATCACCACCACCATTTTACATGATGGCATGAGTTAGACTGTCACTTGAGATTTGACAAGTCATCTGACCATGCCTTGCTCATACATTCAATTTTGGTTTCTACAGCTGGAACAACTCTATGGAGTGGTTAATTAATGCCTACCAAGATACCAAATGGTTAAGACGTTTACTTTGGAATCATAATATCCCATATTTTTTTTCTTAGCGATCCCAGCATATGTAGCCGAATAGAATTTTCTATAAATTTAACCGTCTGAAAGGTGCTTATTTGTAACTCTATTTTCGGGAAAAGTAGTCAGATGTCAGATGGTTGAAAACAAACGAAAAAACCTAGAAAAGAAAAATGTTCCCACTGAATAAAACTCTGAGACTGGGAAAATCCAAGGATCCTCCCATTCCTTTTTCGGGAAAGAAAAGTTGATTGCAAGCATGTTTTAGGTCAGATTTGTTGAAAACACAAAAAAGCATAGAAAAATGTTTCTTAGTGAACCCCAGCAGGTGCTTTGCTATAAATTTACCAAATATTCCCGTTTGTATTTGTAATGTAAATTTTGTAAACAAAAATATACTTAACGCTTCTTATGTTATTATTGCGGAAAAAAAAACAAACAACTTTTAGTCAATTTAGAACTATTCACGCTGAAACGAAACGTATTCGTTTCGGTTACTAAAAAAGCCAAGTTATATTTTTTACGGCATGTCTGAGCGGTTAAGAAGTTTGCTACTGTGTTCAGTTCCGCTGCGTGGTAAATTGGACAAGTATCTTCAACTGTGGGCTAGGGATGATCAAAGTCTTGTGGGCGGAAACTGTAGAAGCCCGTATAATAATATATCTGTATATGTGTGTTTGCATCCCTGTGGTTGTCTTGTAACTTAACGGGTCAACAAAAAGATACCAAACTTGAAAAAAAAAAATACTGCCGTTATTGATATGATCGAGGTGCTCCAGCATCGCCACTGTCTAATAAGTGAAACCACGTAAAGAAAAAAGATTAACTGGGCACGTATTCGGCAAAAATACCTCATCAAATGAACAAATGTTAAAATTTGTGCAGAGAGAAAACAATGACAGCAGGTATTTATTTTTATTATTTTTTTTCATAACGGGATTCATAGGGCGGTGGATTGGCAGTATCGGGTAGAGGGTCGGACGCCATGCTTTCCAGCATAGTTACGTCCCTTTACGATCTGAGTTCAAATCCCGCCGAGGTTGACTTTGCCTTTCATCCTTACGGGGTCGATAAAATAAAGTACCAGTAATGCACTGGGTAATTGCTGGCCTTGTGCCTAAAGTAGAAACAATTATTTTTTTTCATAACAAATTTCTTACACTGTTTGCAATGACATTTGAAAAGATTTTTTTTGTTCCTTTTTTTTTTTTTTCGGGGGCGTGGAGAGGGATTGGAAAAAGTTAATGAGGTGAGGGATTTTTTTTTATTTCTTGCAAAATCGTAAATATTCCAGTTCAAAATTCCGAAAAAAAAAAAAAAAAAAAATATGCTGTGGCAAAGGTGAGTATCACTGTATAGAGTATATGCTGCTGTAAAGATGAGGGTCAACGGATCTATACCCCAATATTATGCTGCGGTATAAAGGTGAGGATCAAAGCATCTGTAGCGGAACGGAATAAATTTCTATAAAACCAAACATTATTTGCAAACTACTTTATCCAGCCTGTGGTGTTTGAGACGTTTGGGGGAGTGTGCCATTGACAACGATGTCCTTGTCATAGCTGGTGGCTTGCTTCACTAATGTATCAGGTGATCGTGTTGACGAGGATGCATGGTTATTCCAACACCTTAGCCTCGCTATCTCCTATGAATGTTCTGTGTCCGAAAAATTGTTGACTGTCGAGAGACCAGGTAGAATGGTCGCTTGTTAACTTGTAGAAATTAGAAGGGAAAGGAGGACAGTGTTCTCTCTCTTTTGACATACTTGAAAAATGATCGCAGAGGCCCTTATTTCGAAGCTCCACCGATTGGCGAACAATGCCCTACATATATATGAGGCCTTGATTTAGTCGATCATATAACAACTACTTATTTTTTCATGTTCGGTACTTATTTTATCGATCTCATGTTTTTGTTAAACAGCTTACTGGAGTTACGAAAGTTCAAACTATAAACATAAACTTAAACATAGGCACACACTCCTATACGTATATATATATATGTAAAAGGTAAACAGAAATAACAACACAATCAATACAGTATATGGAAGGGATATATTAGGTTAACGCTTGAAATAGCAGGAAGAGGGTCTTAACATTTCGGACGCTATCTATATATATATTGGGAGACAGACTGAAGCCACGCACATATACAAATTTCTCCCCTTCGACACAACCACCACCACTACCCTCCTTCCCAGGCCGGACCTTTCAACACCACCTTTTTTTTTTTATTTAGTTTCCTTCCCTAACCACTTTTACGTGTATCTCTTCTCTCCTTATCCGAAATTTCCCGAAGAAGGACTTCTGTCCAAAACGTCGAAACCTCCTCCACTTCCACCAAGCGTTAACCTAATATAAACTGTAAAAATTGCCTCCTATGTTTTGTTTGTTTGTTTCATTTATTAAACCCGCCCCCCCCACACACACACATATATATATATATATAAAATAGAAAAAACAAGGAAGTTTCGTTTACATATGGGTGTGTCTTCACCAGTATACATGTGCCTATTTTTGTGTGCGCGCGAGCAATTAAAGATTTTTGTGGGGGCGTTTTGGAATGTGTATTGGTCAGGCAAAGACTTGTTTTGGTGTAAACAGGAAGTAGGGGTTTGTGGGGGGGGGGGGTCACGCTTGGACGACCCGGTGCTAGTTTATCGTGTCGGTAAGGATATTTCATGTTTTTGTTAAAAAATTAAAAAAGGGGATTGGGAATAATATTGTTTCTACTTTAGGCACAAGGCCAGCAAATCACCAGTACATTACTGGTACTTTATTTTATCGACCCCCGTAAGGATGAAAGGCAAAGTTAACCTCGACGGGATTTGAACTCAGACAGTAAAGGGACGTAACTATGCTAGAAAGCATGGCGTCCAACCCTCTACCGATACTGCAAATTCACCGTCTTGGGAATAATATTGATAGGAAGAAATAATTGTAGGGTGTAGAAAATCAACAACATAGACGTACAGACATGTGTATACACATACATACACCAAGGCACATGAGCCTGCGCACGCATATAAGTGTGTACACACGCATAGAGAGCCGCACGCACACACATACATACATGTATATATATATACAGACAGACATATACATACATGTACATATATACATGCGTACACACACACATACACGTACACACACATACATATACATGCATATATACATTATATATATACACATGTACATAAACGTATACACGTATAAACATATATATATATAGAGAGAGAGAGAGAGAGATAGCGGGGTGAAAGCAGAAACCCAACCGTGACGCCAAGCGGTGTATTCAGCAAGCCTTAACATGCATAGAGTGATATATGATGGACTACTAGACACATGCGCGTGCATATATATATATATATACAAATAAAGATTCAGCGAGAATCACATTTTCGGCGGGCAGGAAAAGCGAAGCGAAACGCAAAAAACAGAAATGATACTAGCAAAGTGCTCAATAGTTAAAAACCAGAGCTAAACAATGTGTTAAGAAGCCATACAAAACTGAAAAGGTGGTCAAGAAAGCATTAACCACCGAAGCCAAACAGGTCAAAACAAAATAAGTGAATATATATATATATATATATATATATGTGTTGAAGTTTCCGTTGAAAAAGTCAGAGGAATGAAGAGTACTCTATCTAAGTTACAGAGCTAAATATTTAATGTATAATAAACAATACAATATAATTACCTCATTACCAGAGGTTTCCCGAATAAGACGGATACAAGAAACGTCCGCATTCGTTCGTCAGACAAGGCAATTTAAACATTGTGAGACATTATATATATATATATGATTCAGGACCCCGACGGCTGAGCTCCGGCAGTTTCGACAGCTAGATCCGAACCCACTTTATTACCCCAAGTATTGAGTACTCAGGTCGGTTATGGTCTAGCTAGTTTTTACCACACCCTATCTGATATATATATATATAGTCTCAATTATTACTAAATGAGAGGTATAGAGATTGTTTTAGCAAGAAGCTAACGGCATTCTATAACATATATGCGACTATATATATATATATCAGATAGGGTGTGATGCAGAAAACCGTCCAACACACACACACACACATTATATATATATATATAATGTGTGTGTGTGTGTGTGTTGGACGGTTTTCTGCAATCTACCAAATTCTAAGCTGTGGTGCTGTTAGTGGGATTGAACCATGTAGTTGTCAATCGAACTCTTTAACGACAACTAATTTGATTTTCTTTGGGGTTTGTTTGTTAGGATGCTTGTTGTGTGGAGTCGGTGTTGTGTACTAACTGGTGTCGCTAAATATATATATATTCTGTTTATCTGTTGATATTGTCGCTTACTTACTGTCTTTTCATTGGTTAATTCATAATACGTTCACTATTTTGATTTCATTAGCCGACTGAGTCTGACATCCGGTTTGTCTATTTGTCTCTCTACTCTCGCTTTGATAATAATTGAGACTAGTAAGACTTACCACTCCATAGTTTATGGGAAATAGAGTGTAAATATCTAGGTCTTTAGTCTATGTAAAAATATATCATGTAAATACAATTTATTTAAATTCAGTAAAAAAAAAAGAGAAAAGAATATTTAAATTTGGAAAAAAGAAGGAAATGTAAAACAAGAAAATATGAAAAAATAAAGGAAAAGAAAGGGAATGGCAAAGGGAGATTGATTGGGCTGGGTCTAGGGCGCGGCGGTAATAGGGCTGCGCCCCTCGGACAAGACCGCAAAAGCATTCCCGCGGACAATGGCCAGCGACACCCGCTTCAACTTCTACCCCACCCACCTCGTGAAGCTCCCTCCTCCGACGGGCCGCTCATGTGGAGGAGTTCAACAGTACGGGGTCCAAGTACGCCTGCGATCTCGACGGCGACAGGACAATCCTCGGTATTCGTTTATCTTCCTTTCCCCTGCATGGCGGGCCGTGGTACCGGGGTTTGTGTCCGAAATGACTAAGTTGGAGACGGAAAGCGCGTCACGCCATCAAAACAGTTTAAGCTTAACCGTAACGCCTTTATGTTTTATAAGAACAATACATTAGTTATCCTCAGTTACGGCTTGTATTTAAGATAAATACAATATATATAATGAATATGATTTTCAAATAAGGTAAATCAAACAGAAGATATACACTCAATTGCAGGAGTGATAACAAACCAAAACGCTGAAATAGTCAAGCACACTCTCGACCATTACATGATACTTCAGTAAGGCTAGATGACAGCGATGTTAAGATGTTGCAATAGCCATTCACTCGCACAGGCACCAATTTTTGATATGCAGACATGCAGTTAATATGCCAGAAAATACGAATTTCCCTGAAAATTGAAAAAAAAATGATAAGCACTTTTAATCCATTTTCGGACCTAATTGCGTGTATATCATCCAAACAACCACATGGAAACACGTTCATACTAATTTCCATATAATTAGTGCTCATGTAAGTAGTTAATTAAGATAGATTAAGAAGTGCGGTAGCGGTAACCATGTGTCTTCACTAAGGAGGTCGCAGAATGTGAGACGAAAGAACTTTGACAATCAACAACTTAACAGTCATCCAGTTATTAAACTAACCGACAGGGAGTTTATAACAAATTGAAATGAAATATCCTGTTGGTAGAACAGCGTCTCTACCTCAGCCTCTCTACTACTACACACACACACACACACACACACACACACACATATATATATATATATATATATATATATATATATATATATATATATATATATGAAAATATGGGTGAGAAGAATACACTGGTTATATATATATATAGTAGAAAGGCCGAGATAGAGACGCTGTTCTACCAACAGTTCAGTTCTAGATGCACAAATAACGGGATTGTCGCGGTTTGGAACACTTTTAAACAGAATTCTACTCGGTCATGGTGAACTTGAATAAACAACATCGTTTTGTATGATATTTCATTCAAAACTAATAATAAAAAATATATCTTCAGTAAAAATACATTAATACCAAAATAATATATAATTTAGTAGTGAAATACATTTTCATAAAAAAGATTATACGAAACTAACACTGTATTTTTAAAGAATAAACTTCCGGCTACTAGGAAAAGATGTGACCAATCAATGAATTAAACGTCATCACGTTGTTCTCGCTATATATATAGAGCGAGTGATATAAAGCTGTTTTCATTGTGTGTTGTCATTTCTTCGTTACACTGACGCCAGTCATTTCCTGTGAGTATGTTTATCACTTTGATAACATTAATTATTAAACATATTGATGTTTCTAAGCGACCTTATTGATTTCTTACCCTAGAAACATTGGTTATATTTAAATACATTCAGTAGTTTATTAAAGGACAAAAATATATTTTATACAACAGAACATGCGTCGTTTCTGATAAATTTATAATGTTTTTTTCCTTTTTTTTTTTGTATTTCGAATTTGCTGTCTCGCTGCAGTTCCCACATATCGTTCGAGATTTCGTTGTGTGTATGTGGGTGTACATTGAATGTTTTCTTTCCTTCTTTCCAATGTGATTTAAGGGTTATTTAGTTGCCTGACTGTTGTAGTAGTAGGACTGTTGACCATGTAAAAGTATATCCTTCCACTTCCTATTTATAAAGAAGGTGTTACTAAAACGGCCCCACTATAACGTAGACAGAAATACTAAAGGTTTTAACCATTGTCGATAAAGTTACTTTTACAACAATTGTTGATTTGATTTTTATTAAATCCATTCGTTACCATATTTCTATTGAAAGACATTACCTGTTTTTCAAGAATTCAGAGGGATTTAGTAATATAACCAACTTTTGATTTATCTGGTGTTTGGAACATAAAGGTTTTACAATGAATTATGATGGAGTTTTCTTTTAACATAAATATAAAGTCTTTTCGTTACCATGTTTTTAATGAAATACACTGCCTAAGATTTTCTATGAATTTGGAGAGATTTAGTAATTTTCTCATTATCTGGTGTTTGGAACGAAGATTCTTGCATCAAATATAAGGGTTTTAGATAAATATAAACATTTAAAATAAACAACTTAATATCATAGTTTCAGGCGATTGGGCATGAAAAAGGGGTTAAATATTTTAATCGATCGGGTGAGGCGTTTGTTTCCACTTGGAGATGTTCGGATTTTATAATGAAAATTTTAAGAAGACCTCGTGAGCAATATATGTATATAGACATATATAATTTATATGTAATTAATTCTACAAATGTGTTCTGGTTGTGATAAATGTGTTGTTTTTTTTTCATGAATTCTTAGCAGTTAGTAAACAAAATTTGATGGTCTGCTTAATATGATTAACTGACATTGTAAAACCTGTAATTATGAACGTGGGGACATGCTCTACATTAGGGGGTCGGATAAATTTTCCTAAATATTACATATATTAACAACCAAACATGAAGTATCGTCGTTTTATGACATGGAGTGGGGGGAAAGGGCTAAATAAACTCACCTCTGCTTCTATCTAAACAGTGCTCCTTTAGTGAACTGGGCATCCATAATTTTACACTTGTTTTATTCTCAAATCTTACCTATCACCAACAAACAACCGTATGATCAATCCCACCAACTAAATGATATCTTGGAGATATGAGGTTCCATTTCTCACAGCGGCCGATGGCAACTTCTTTTTCCGTCATTAAAGGGTCTTCAACCTATTTTATAAGCTATTTTATAGCATCTCGGCGCATAAGCACACTTTTCTTTATTTATATATATATATATATATATATATATATATATACATATAAGTCTATACGTCATTATCCAATGTGTCATTTCATTTTGTTTATCATTCTGTGTATTGTATGTACCCTGGAATTCAATGGTCACGTTGATTTGACTTGGAATTATGTTAAGGATACACGTGTCTGTGGAACACTCTGCCATGTACTTAGTCCAGTTGATCCAATGACTGGATGCTTATCGTCGAAACCGCTATAGGATTTATCATCATAATCATCAATTTGGTCTTCCATTTTTTTTTCTTCAAGAGATTCAGTTAGAGATATATGCCTGTTATTTCTAGTAAGATGATTCCTCGTTAGCTGTTTCTCAAATAACGTGTAGACATTGTGGCGTGCAAAAGAGATAACTTTGTAGTTAGAGAAGTAATGGTTGAGATAATTTTGATGTCAAGAAGTTGAAATGTTCCACTTGAATGACCAGAGTACACTTTTATTAGACCGACAATCGATGTTTATTTTTAATAGTAGTGTATAATCCAATGTTTTATGGATGGAATAAGTTTTATTTGATTTCTTCTCCAAACTTTAACAAAGCTATGTTTGTGTTATACCATCATCATAATTTTAGCATCTCTCCACTTGTTGCGTTCCTTTGTTATCTGCTCTGTGAGCTTTAACGACCTGAGATCAACTTTCACCACTTCCATTCAGGTCGTCCTCGGTCTTCCTCTAATGCGGCTTCCTTCCACTGGGATTACTTGGCACTTCACTCAGCGATCATCATCCATGCACATCACATGCCCATACCAGTTTCTCCCTCAGTTCACCCATAAAGTTGGACAGGTCTTCAAAGACCGAATCAATTCTAAAGCGGGGCTACTACTCCCTGACTGGCTCTCCCACGTTCTACTGAGTGCGTCTTGTGGCACCAGCACTAGAGGTTGTCACGTCTTTGACACAACTGAAGGATTCTCCCAACCCTTTGTTTGTTAAGCTTTCTATGGCTAGATGCCCTTTCTTGCCATCATCCACTTTACACCATGCAACTGGGTGTGTTTATCGAGTAGAACATTAGGGAAGTTGGATGTATGTAGAAAGATAGACGAGAGTGAGCAGTGGCATATATATGTATATGTATATATATATATATATATATATATATATGTATATGTATTTGAGTAAAACTTTGTATTTTATCTGAAGAAAGCGTACCAAAGTGTTTTGGTACCCTTGAAATATATATAATAAAATATGGTTTTATAAATATAGTTTCCATTTATTTAATATCATTGTGTATATATATATATATATATATATATATATATATATATATATATATATATATATATATATATATATAGGAACGAGTAGGACCCCGACGGCTGAGCTCAAGCCGTTTCGACGGCTAATTCTGGACTGAATTAGCCGTCGAAACGGCTTGAGCTCAGCCGTCGGGGCCCTACTCGTTCCTATTACCCGCTCTACTACCCTAAGTATTGAGTACTTTGGTGCGTTATGGTCCACCTGGTTCCTTACCACATTTCCTTCGTTATATATATATATATATATATATATATGTAGATTTAAAACTGCACTATCCACAAGTGTTTTTTAGCCTTCATATCATGTTCTCCTGTTTTATCTGATGAAAACACAAATATTATTGCATGATGATGTTTGTTTTTGAAATGCGCATAATAAAATACATGGAACTCCTTTAACCATCTTTTGATCTTATATTATATATATATATATATATATATATATATATATATATATATAATGATATTAAATAAATGGAAACTATATTTATAAAAACATGTTTATTTTATTATATATATATTTCAAGGGTACCAAAACACTTTGGTACGCTTTCTTCAGATAAAATACAAACTTTTACTTTTATATATATATATGCCACTGCTCATTCTCCTCTATCTTTCTATTTCTTTAATTTCTCATTCTATTTTCTGATGGATTAGCGTCTGAAACGTTAAGACTCTTTTCCTACTATATCAAACGTAAAACTAATATATAGTAATAAAATATAATTGTTATACTTGATAAAAATAAAAGGTGAGGAAAGAAAATGAGAAAATACTTGTAGTAGTAATAATTGTATCTTGTTTGGCATAAGGCCAGCAATTATCCCAGTGCATTACTGATAACTTTTTTTATCAACTCCATAAGGATGAAAGGCAAAGTTAACCCCGGCAGGATTTGAACTCTGACCGTAAAGGGCCGTAACTGACCCTATATAGGCTGCTAGTGAAAGGGGTACTGACCATACATTTTTGTATTGTTACTAGATAAGCATGTACCTGCTAAGAGCAATTGTCTTTATGCAATTATTGCTATAATTTAGCTATGTTGAATGTGATTATATGATGTGCATGGTTAGGTGTGTTGGTTTAAGATATTTTATCAGTATTTCTGTTTTGAAGGGAAAGGCCTCCTAATTATTGTGAGGAATATTTTTGCTATTGGGGTGGTCACTTCCATATTATTTTTGTACCAAATAGTACCCCTAGGTCTAGTTTTCTACTACTAGGCTTATACTTAAACCCATAAGCATTTACATTACTGTCAAATGTCATGTTTATCTATTCACATAATTTTGAGTTAATCATATTCAAGAGGGTTATCAACTATATTTGTTTGTAATTTTGTTAAATTTTTTATGTGCAGACTTGAAATTTTGTCAGATGTTTAAATATCAATGATTTACAATTATCTATCTTTACCTGATTTTTTTTTTTTTTTATGGGCAGGTGAAATTAACAGGTGTAAAAGTAATGACTTTATGGATAAACAGAAATATTTAAACTTTATATGACTTACCTGTTTGTTACAAAAATTTATCCAACAATGACCTAGATGTTTTGTAGAATCAAGGGTGGTTTCAGATGCTTTGATATCAACAGGTTTAAAGTTAAAGAAAACAGAATAGGAATTATTTGAGTGGTCAGTTGCTCTGCCTGAGTACTGGTTTGATATTGATGTCCTGTCCAACCCTTGCTAGCAAGGAGAATGGACATTAAATGATGATTTTCTTATTTTCTTATTTTTCCTCTATTTTCAGGAACCATCTTAAAGTCTGAATGTTATTTGGCAGTTTATTTGTTACCATACAAAATACATTATTCTGTTCCTCAGACATTGGAATGGGGAAAATGGTTTGTTAGAGTTTCTCATGTGCTGAATATCTAGAAACTTCCTCTGATACGAAGGTGAACTGTGGAAACCACGGGGAAAAGATAATAAACAAACCAAAATGAATATCAGTGAGAAAGAAAAGTCAAAAACGGTGGAAAATTCTGGAAATATCCCTAAAGAGAAGCCAGCTGGTTCTGTTGACTGGTCAAAGTATGGTGTTCAGCGATGTCCTGGCTGTAAGTTTACGACAGATGATGGAGCGTTATACGAGGCACATATCTCTTTGTGTCGATCGTTCAACAGAAAAAGGATTTCTACCACAAATCAATCTGAGAGTGAAAAGAAGAAACATAAAAAGTTTCTGCTTCAGCTTGAAGAACCATACCTGGAAGGCAAGACACCCACCACAACTACTTTCCTACTGCGCTGCTACCATTGTCGTGGATATTTCTCTAAAGTCAGTTCTATCAAAGTCCACCATTCTGTAAAACATGCATCCAAGAATTTAATGTTTAGTCTTGTTCCTTTTGAGGATATAGTAAACCCTGAAAAGGCAACCGCAGTTCCTGTCACTGATTTCCATGTGGATCAACAAAATATGATTCTCTCTTCAACATCAGTTACCCAGCCAGATACTGTAACTGTTACAGATTCTAAAATCCCTCAGTCATCTCTGTCAATGCTGAAAAACATGTCTGCTGTGAGGCTATGTTCAGATGTATGTAAGCCGAGGAACAATAATTTGAAGGATAACTTATATAGGGAACAGTGTGTTCCACCAGTCAAGTGACTAGACAGCCAACTGAAATTAGATGGATTACAGGAACAATCTAATTCTCTAATTATCAGTGACGCCTCGACTGACTCCGGGTCTCAAGAGTTGACCCCAAAAAACAAAGAACAAACCTACACTGACTCTTCACGTAGAGACTCGCCTATAAATCCACCAACAACTGCACGTGTTAATTCCTCACATAAGCACGCATCTTTCTTCACTAAACAGAAAAAAACTAATACTCCTACAAAGAAGCATACTGTTGTATTACCTACTATATTACCAAATATATTACCAAAAGGCCATTCAACGCCCCCTTCAAAACAGAATATCCCTATTGTTAGTGCTCCATCTGAAGTACAGACATCTCAAGTTTCAGTGAAATCTACTGATGCTATGCAACCGATTATTATTAATATCCCAGGCACAAGTAAATCCTTTAGCTATCAACCACTCATTCTTACACCTTCAGCTAAACCAATATCTGTGGGCTCTATTCAAAACACATCAATGACTCAACCATCAGTATTGTCTTCTAATGTACAGTCAGCAACCACCACAACTCTTACTCCCTATGCACTTGCAAGTAACATTCAGGCTAACCAAAGTGTTGATAACCAAAATAAAGACTTTGTGACAGTTCTACTCCCTCCTAAATTGGTATCACCTTCTCTACCTGTTGTCTCACCAATTAATACTAGCAAATACAAAATAATACCATATAGCCCAAATTTTGCCAACTCTCTTGAACCTAATGTAATGAATCTCATTGCAACTACACCATTCTCCAACATATATGCTCCAGGAAATATCTCACCATTCATTGTTCAGTCTAACTCGGCTCTCTCAAATGTAGTTCCTAATGTAAATGTTCCTAATATACTCTCGAAAAATATTTATACATGTAAAACATTGACAGATGCATCAAATGAAAACCCTCCTGCATCAAATCCAAACCCTCCTGCATCAAATCCAAACCCTCCTGCATCAAATCCAAAAGTAATGGGCATAAATATCCAGAAACATAACCCCACTGAATCATATAACCATTTGCCTACAACTTCCTTCAGCCGGTCACTCATTGATAAAAAAACCATTTCTAAATTACTTGCTCATCAATCTGATATTCCAGCTAAACCAGTTGACGAGGACACATTATCTCATGTTTCAGCAAAGCTAGCCGAACAGGATGCAGTGTCTGAAGAATCTGATAGCTGCAACGACATCAAGGTGGGAGAAGTTTGGTCGGTTAGAGACACCAATAGTGACATTCCTGGTTCCAAGATTATTGATTTAGATCTGATGTATGATGATGATGAGGAACAAACACAACCTCCTCCTCCCTCACTTAAGAATAAATTCGGGTCAGATACTAAAGGAGTTGATGACATTGCCATAAATACGTTGTCAAGTAATCAATTATCTGGAGCAACTAAATGTGAAATTAGGATGCCTACTAAAAAATCTCTCCCTTCTAATGTGATACCCAACGAAGGATCTGTTACTGAGGAATCTAGTTTAACAGTTTCTTCAAACATTAACAGTGAAAATGTTACTCTAGTTAAGTCAGGGATGACTGCTTCAATGACCTCCAATAACAATGCAAATCTTTATCCTAAAGAGAAAAATGAACTCTATGGAGGTAACTTTTATATATGTGGCTTTTCAAACTGTTCTTTCTCTAGCCTTACTCTAGAGGAATTTAAAGACCACATGCGTAACCTACATAGTCAAAACAAAGCTGATTATGTTTGTGCACATTGTGGCCAAGCATTTCCTGTTATTGACTGCTTTCTAAAACACTTATCTACTCATATTTCTACAGACATGTTCCTTCTTTATTCTTGTTCCATGTGTGGTTTCAACACTAACCTTGTCAAGATGTTTGTACAACATAATGAATCCGTTCATTCTGAAGAGCCAGAATTCTGCTGTGCTTACTGTGGTCTCCTATTTCAATGCAGCAGCGAGTTGTTGCAGCACTTGCAGTTGAACTTACTGAAGTATGTCCATTGTCCACACTGCGAGGCGAAAAACAGCCAGAGGCGGGTAATTTTGAAACATATTCAAGTAAAACATCCTGGAAAGTCAAAGTGTATTTATGTAACTAGTCAAATAATCTGTAAGGATAAACTGAAGGCCTCTTCTAATGTTGTCAACTTGTCGGATGACTCAGATAGTGACTGAGTATCGAGGTCAGCAGCAAGGATTAGCCATGTGGGTCTCATCAAAGGTTACATGCTTATTATGGGAGCTCCTTTTTGAAATAATGTCTTATGACATGACAGGGTGCTCCTCCTGATGCTAATTCCATTTAGTCACCTATCATGACATGTGGGGATAATGGTGTACTTATTCTAAATTGTATATATACACTGTAAACTGAGTATAGGGGCACAAATGAAATATCTGCCACTGGTACAGGTAAATTTACAGCTAGGTTTAACCTAGCCAAATCATTAAAAATATAGATAAGCCTGCGTTTCTTTCATACGGAAGAATCAAAGATGAAATTTATTTTTACGTTTTTCTCTGTTGAAAAGGATAATGATATGGTGAAAAATTTTTGATACTGAAAAAGAGGAAAAAAATGTTTAATGAATGTTGGAATATTTGTGAAAAAATAAGAATACAGTGAGGTGGATAAACCTGGGTTTTGGATTTCTCTGCCCTAGCTTACATCAGCTACTGAAGATTTCAATGTCAAATTAGTTTTAACATGATTACAGTGAAAATTTTATTGTAGATGTTTTAACTTTTTTGTTACCAGTTCTGGTTTTATGAAACAGAAACAAGCATTTTAAACTGGCCATATCCTGCCAGAATTCTTTCACCTCTTTCTGTTCAAACCAGCTGCTCATACTGATATGGTATTGTTCTTAAAATAAATATCAAAATCTCATAGATTTGATATTATGTGAGATAAAGCCTTTACCAAGAAAATATAGAGTAAAGGGTTAAAGGGCTCTTGTTAAAATTAAAATCTTCCAGCATAATGTTATATATAAAAAAAAAACCCATTAAATTACTTTCTTAGTAATGAAAATATTAATGTTAGAAATAGTATATTTCATTAGAAAAATGGTAATGAAAGGGTTAAATGTGACATATATTAGAAACAATACTAGCTGCTGTTTCTTTATAGTAATGTAGAGTGAGAACAGTAGAAATTGACAATAATATAAACAGTGTACATAACATTCATTGACACTAAGTTTCATTCCTATTTCAATTATGGTTCATTAGGAGGGGTGGGGGGTTCTTTAACGAAATACAAATGTCCCAAAACAAAACTGTCAGTTTTTAATGGTATATACCAGCCATGGGCAAGCTGCGGTCCACAAGCCACATGCTTTCTGAATGGCACACCTAATTTCAGAATTGCCTTGAACGTTTGTAAGCCTTGTTGTACAAGTTGATAGTAGTCTGGTCCGCAGTCACATTATAGTCGGCATACTGAAGTCTTGCACGTGGGCGATGGTACTCCTTGTATGAGAGCGAGGATGAAGAGTCTGCCATTGAATCTATATCTGATGTCAATGCCAGTGCTGTCAAGGGGTATCGTGTTAATCATGGGAGTGGTATAGGGAGAAAAGTATGAGAGCCAACTCACAGCCCTGCTTGAGACCACTGGTGAGTGGAAAATGATCCGAGAAGGTGCCCTGATGGTTCACCCAACCTTCCATTCCATCATGGACACAAAGTGGTCCACATTGCTGGGACTTTGTTGAAGGCCTGCAGATCCTAAAACATGAGTACCAGAAGCAGCCAGTCCAGGGAAGAGTGACTGGAGCCCATGTGGGAAGCTAGCTAAACCTACGAAAGTGAGCTGTAGCAACAACAACAATAGATCAGGGACCCCTATCTTTATAACAACTCGTACATGGCCAGCTTGACTTATAGCTGTGAGCTGTAACATGACAGAACTAGAACCCCTATCATTAAAACACCTTGAGGAAGTCAGCTAAATCTACATAGGTGTGTGCTATAACAACACTAATTGTCCTAGTACAAACTAGTTGTTTAACTGAAGGGTACTTAGTATGTGGTTTTTATTACTTTTTATAACTTGGGTTTCTGACTAAAAGAAATATAATTCTGGAATATTCTTTGGACCTGAATCAATTCCCAAGTTTTTGAAAACATTTCAGTGTTATATTTGACAGTGAATTAGCAATGAATTGAACATTGGCATTTGTTCCAGGGTTTATAAATAAATTTCCAATTTAGAGCTAGTGGATTGGTGGAATTGTTAAAGTGTGACGTTATATTTTAAAGTATCTGATCCAGCTCTGAACATCCTGATTTCAAATCCCATCTGCTCCTGCCATGAGTTGTGACAGGCAGATAGTAGCAGCTATGGAAAGACCAAAAGAAACAGTTTCTTTGGTCCAATTTAGTGATCCACTCCTTTCCTTTCCTTCAATGATATGGGATTATTAGTAAATTATTGTAATATTCAGTTGTTTCTGATATTTAAAATTCAACATATTTTCTTCAAACCATTGCTGTACAAAACACATTTCTCTTGTGGCTAGTGACTGTTATATCATTTGTATATATAGCTTAATCAGTGTGAAGGGTTTGGGCCATACTCATGATCCCTTTAAGGGCCTCCATGACAGGTGTGATAAAGGTATTCACAGACAAAAATCCTTGTCCAAATGCAACTGTGGGTTCTGCTAAAGGTTCCCAAATGCTAGGTGATGGTAGTGTTAAATCAGTAACACATTAAGTCTACCATATCACCAAACAGAAACAGGCCTTCCAATGGGCTTCCACACAGTTTCCATCCACCACCAAATATCGCTCATGAGTTTTCAGTTGACCTGAAGCTCTGGTTAAAAGACATTTGACCAAGGGTGCCAGCAGTTGAACCCTAAACCATGTAATTGTGAAGCAAACTTCTTAACCAAGCAGCCATTTCTGTTCCCATTAACCATGATTCTTTTTCGTTTGTATTTCTTTGCTGCTGAAATGACAATGGGTTATGAGGTGTGTGGGTGTTATGACATAAGTTATTATATAAAGACAACGGGTTATGATATATGTGTAATTATATAAAGACAATAACTTATGGTGTGTATATGTGTGTGTGCTATAAAGACTGAGTTATGACATCATTATATAAACAGGTTAAGTATCCTGTTAATTGGGAACAAACGTGTTAATTGTCAATTGTAATATATGAAACATTTTTATTGCCTATTCCTCTTATTTTTTGTTTATTATAAAACATATTTCATCTATAACTTTGTGTTCTTATTACAGTTGCCACTGTGGTAGTGTTATGTCTTCCAATGTTTGCATGGCTTAGATGAGCCTTTTCCATTACAGCATCCCTCCTTGTTTCTTTCCTTTGTCATTTTTGTGAGGTTCAGCCTCCTGAGGTCTGCTTTCACCACCACCATCCAAATCTTCCTCCTCACACCACAGCCTTGAAAAAGGAAGAGCCTATTAAGTAATGTGCCTAAAAGATGGTTATTTTTTAAAAATTATTATTATAGTTCTATAGTAAGGGTGGTGGACTGGCAATATCAGTAGAGCGTTGGACAATATGCTTGTGGCGTTTAGTTGTAGTTCTGAGTTCAAATCCCGCCGACATTAGCTTTGTCTTTCATCCTTACGGGGTTGTTTTAATCGACTTTCCCTCCATAAAAATTGTTGGTCTTGTGCCTAAATCAAAAGATTTACAATAAAATAAAATACTAAACATTTCCTATGCCACGTATTGGAATTATCTAAGTTTCCTCCCTTTAACTCAATTTATTCCTGTTTTAATGTTTTGGTGACCCAACTTCGGGAGGAGACACGAAGTGGCTTGCTGTTGAAATTTAATACTATGGGCTAATGAAACTGCAATGATTGCTTACAACAGTAGACTATAGCTACTCACGGTATCTATCTAGGACAACAGATTAACTTCCAGGGCACCTACATCAGTGGTAGAAGAGTATATGTTCCTGTCTCTTCAACTAGAAACATCTCGGTCTGGTTAGTATCAGAACTTTTCATCAGTATTTCCCGCCAAGGTCAACTTTGCCTTTCATCCTTACGGGGTCTATAAAATAAAATAAAGTACCAGTAATGTATTGGATAATTTGCTGGCCTTGTGCCAAAAGTAGAAACAAATTATTTGAGGGGCGGTGGATTGGCAGTATCGGTAGAGGGATGGACGCCATGCTTTGCAGCAAAGAGTTACAGCCCTTTATGGTCAGTTCATATCTCGCCGAGGTGAACTTTGCCTTTCATCCTTACGGGTTCGATAAAATAAAGTACCAGTAATACACTGTGATAATTGCTGACCTTGTGCCAAAAGTAGAAACTATTATTATTATGGTTAGCTTTGCCTTTTATCCTTGCGATGTCCATAAAATAAAGTTTCAGTAATGCATTGGGTTTGATTTAATCGACTTTCCCCTCTCCAAAATTGCTGGCTTTGTCTCTATAGTAGAAATCATTATTATTTTTTGGCAGTGTCGGACACCATGCTTTGACGTATAGAGTTACGACCCTTGCCATTCTGAGTTCAAATTCCGCCGAGGTTAACTTTGCCTTTCATGCTTACAGGGTCGATAAAATAAAGTACCAGTAATGCACTGGGTAATTGCTGGCCTTGTGCCAAACGTAGAAACAATTATTATTTTTTGGCGGTGAATTGATAGAGGGCCAGACATGCTTTCCAGCGTAGTTACGTCCCTTTACGATCTGAGTTCAAATCCCGCCGAGGTTAACTTTGCCTTTCATCCTTACGGGATCGATAAAATAAAGTACCAGTAATGTACTGATTAATTTGCTGGCCTTGTGCCAAAAGTAGAAACAATTATTATTTTTGCAGCACGGTTACGTCCCTTTACGGACTGAGTTCAAATCCCGCCGAGGTTAACTTTGCCTTTCATCCTAACGGGGCCGATAAAATAAAGTACCAGTAATACACTGGGATAATTGTTGGCCTTGTGCAAACAAGTAGAAACAATTATTATTAACCAGAAAGAGGGCAGTGGATTGGTAATATCAGTAGAGCGTAGGACATGCTTTGTGGCATTGAGGTACGTCCCGCCGAGGTTAGCCTTGCCTTACGAGGTCGATTTAATCGACTTTCCCCTCCCCACCAAATCGTTGGCCTTGTGCCTTATAGTAAAAACCATTATTAACCAGAAAGGACGCTGGATTGGCAGAATTGTTAGAGCATCCGACAAATGCTTTCTGGTATTTGTTCTGACTGTTTACATTCTGAGTTCGAATCCCATGTGTCAACTTTGTCATCCTTCTTGGGTTCATATCGATTTTCGTCTTTCCTTCAAATTGCTGGCCTTGTGCCTAGATTAGAAACCATAACCATTATTAGGAAAATCTCTCTCTCTCTAAATATATAAATAAAATGTACGTATACATACTTAGTTATGTATCTGCTATGCTAGAACGAGAAATAATTTTTTTTTTTTGTTATATATATGTATGTGGGAAGGCACGTGGCTTAGTGGTTATAGAATTGGATTCGCAATCGTGAGGTTGTGAGTTCGATTCCCTGACCAGGCGGTGCGTTATGTCTGAGCAAAACACTTTGTATCACGTTGCTCATTCTGCCAGGAGTTGTGATCGGTAGACAGTATCACCAATGGAAACATTGTTTCCTTGGTCCTTTTTGACGGGCTCTACCCAAATCGATAAGTGAATGATGTCTGGGATTTTGTGGAATTTTTCTTTTTCATTTTTTCCACATTGTTGTAGAAATAAATGTCGGTTTAACGGGAAATTAACGTCTAAGCATGTACCCATAACGTAATTCTCAGGAAGATTCAACGTGACACCGTATGATAAGGCTGACAATTTTGATATTTTAGGGGGAATCTGGCCAATTTGAAAATTATTTTAATGAGAACAAACTTCAAGTTTTACCTTATTACTTTTACACCAAAACAACTTTGGTACACATTATTGTCGGAAACATCTGTCTCACGTCTACAGATGTTACTGTGCTTCTGTCACCACCTATACGCCAATTTGTTTACACTTTGCAGTTGATCATCGCTGTTTTCATATCAAGGAGGCAGATGTTAAGTTGGGCTATGGTACATAAAAGGTTGGGATCCACTGCAAACATGGAAAATAGATGCACTTACTTTCCAACGGGTTTCTCAACTGTTTCTGTCTACCCAATTTCACTTACAAGACATTGGTTGTCTGTAGGTGTCCAAGATTACACGCTATGAAATCGATCCTGGGACCTTATGATTGAGAAGAAAACTCCTCAACCATTCGTTCATTCTACCTCCACTCATTGGATTGGCAGTATCGGCAGAGGGTCGGACGCCATGCTTTGATGCATAGAGTTACGGCCATTTCCATTCTGAGTTCAAATCCCGCCGAAGTTAACTTTGCTTTGCCTTTCATCCTTACGGGGTCGATAAAATAAAGTACCAGTAATGCACTGAGTTATTGCTGGCCTTATGTCAAAAGTAGAAACAATTATTATAAATTGTAACGACTCTATAAATCACAATTTCATATTTCTATACGATCTAAGGGGAACAACTCTTGGGAACTAAATTACTAAGTAGGATGAACTCTGCTAAATCTTCATCAGTATTGAGAAATGAATTCCTTATTCTTTTACTTCAGATATTGAGCGTCTTAACTATAAAGCCATGTCTGGTAAAAGGTTATTATGTGGTCATTTAATCTGTTAGAAATAGTAGTCAAATACTCCTTCAAATTACATCATACTGACTTAGAAGAGGCAGGACGCGTTGGATAATATAGTAATAAACATACACTATGTAATGGTCACGGAGAGAATGTTTTTGATCATAATTCTGCACGGAGACATTTGAACTCAGATCAAAGACCGGCGGAATAGACACGGAAAGATATTTAGTTCTACGTACTAACAACTCTACCAATTCGTTATCTTTATAAAAAATACATTTGATTTTAAAAAGGAATTAAAACTAGTGAGGGGACCGCACCTGGCGGTGGTTACTTTATTTGCGTGTGTTTGTTGTAGTTAAAGGTATGTTATTTTTATTGAAGGGGACAGCCAGAGCCAATGTCACGTCACTTGGTTGAAGCCTACTTCTATTACCCATACATATTTACAAACGGGAAGTGGGGGGAAAAAAGAAGGGGACCTCTCCTCCTTTGGCTGGACAGTATGGAACAATGATACATATACACGTCTTATAAATAACGGGGTGGGTGGGGATGGCATATAGATCTGGAAAGGACCTCCATCAGTTTCGACGATGAATGTTTAGTCGTTCGATCAATGAAATTAACGTCTAAGTGGCTGAAAATTCCACAGACAGGTGCACCCTTAATATAATTCTCAAGCAAATTTAGTGTGACAAAGTATGCGACAACAAGGCTGACCCATTGAATTACAGGTATATATATATATTCTATATATGGTATATTTGTATATATTTTATATGTCATATGTGTACATATCTTATAAATTGTCGTGTGTGTGAGCAGTATTAACCCCTTCGTTTGAAGACTGTCACATTACTTCTGCTCTATGTCGGGTGTGTCGTGTTCCCGGCAGACAGGATAGAGAAAACATTGCTTCAGAGGATGGCGAGAGAGACGCGCTGGAACAGCCACTCCACATCGCGGAGCTTACACTTGCGGGTAACCAGCGGCATTCCGATAGTAGGGATGTAGTCGGTGGACCAAGAATTCCGGAAGTCTCCATAGAAATTGTAATACAAATATTGTCCGTGAAAGACAAGAAGTAAAGAAGTCATCGTCAGTGTTACGAATTACAATTCATATATTTTCTTCTGATAAAATCAATCGATTTTGACGAATCGATATAGGAGTTGTTTCACTGTGAGAACATGGTGAAATGTTCCACTTAAAGAACTAAAAGTTACTGATTGCAGATTACATACAAGAAATATCAACACGAAGAGTATTTTTTATTGTCTGTTCAATTAATCAATTCAAAAGTCCGTAGAGTCAGTAAGCTATGACAGACTGGGATAGATATATAATTCCCTTTAAAATCAAGAAAGAAAACGGGGGTAAAAGAAACAGAAATAAGGGAAGAAAGGGTAAAAATAAGAGCAGCTATATAGCAGTTAAAATTTCTGTTATTGAATTTTTTCGTAGCTGCAATGTGCAGGAAAAACCTTGTTAATGGCTGACAATATATGGCGTCGCCTCCAACATTGGTGATCTTTTTTAAAGACGAACTTTAAGATAGCCTCTCTCTCAGAATGATATTTAATTTACATTAAAACAATTAATGTCAGAGTTTCTGAGTAGTCTCCACAAGAACACAGATGTGATTTCTGTAAAACCTATTCGTGATAAGATATAGTTGAATCATTAACACAATTAGTTGCGTCATTGAATATTTAAGAATTCGTGTTTGCTATGTCTTATTGTTCGAGTTGTAATAGATAAGCTAAAGTAGTGTCGTTGTTGCAGAGGAGGAAGCCGTTGGTTTAAGTTTTGCTGAATGACAAGAGCCCTCTCTGGTTGTGTTAGTATGTTGGTTACTTTTATAGCTGGTGTGATTTTCCCACCTGAAGTTTAAAGAACGCGAAGTCGGTTCCTAGCTTTTTGTGAACTCAACACTGCTGAAATCATGGAAGACATGGCAGCGCTTGTATGAGTCTCTCTCTCTCTCTCTCTCTCTCTCTCTCTCTCTCCAGAGAGAGAGAGAGAGAGAGAGGATTAGAACACAGACTATAAAGGTGTGTAATTAAATACAACACTCTAACAGTATTTTGTGCATCAGAGAATGTTGTTCAGTGCGATGTTTTTTTTAAAAAGAGAGTAGAGTGTGATTTAAAAGACGGGGAATTGGCGGAGTCATTAGAACGGATTGAAAATGCGTCGGTGTTTCTTCCGGCTCACTACGTTCTAAGTTTAAATCCCGCCGAGGCAAACTTTGCCTTTCAGCCTCTCGAAGTCGATAAATAAAGTATCAGTGACGAACCTAAAACAAAACAAGAATATACCTAGTTTGTGACACTTCTTGCTCTGGTCATACTTAGAAAATTATTACGCCTGCATTTCCACTACACAGTCCACACTCACCCATGCCAAATCACGTGCCAGATTAGATTATCACACCAACACGACCACCTTACATGTTGGACTGGGTGTTTTTCTCGTGACATTCAACTTAGTTTTGTGATCTAATAAACCATGTTATTAACATTTCTTGCTCTGACGAAACTAACAAAATTGCTAAGCCTGCATTTTCCATTACACAGTCCACACACACCCACGCCACATTATGTGACACATCATGACATGAATCTTTCCACCACTTTGGATATTTCCACAACACTGCTATAAGGCAAAAATGTTTAGTGATTTATTTATTGATCACAGCAAATTATAATATATTTAATAAAACTGTGATCCTTTAAGGTTCAGTAATGTTCCTCTCTGAGGCCTGCGTCTTAGGTGTTACCTTGTTACCCTTAATGGTAGCATCGATTCGGACTGGAAGATTTTTATTTCAATAAAAACCGTTTAAAATGGGTGGTTTTCTTTCATCAGGATCGGCTGAAAAGTTCATAGGCTGACCAAAATACTCTCATGGCATGACCAAATGAAGTTTACTTTTCAATAGAGTCCCTGGAAAGAAACAATGTAGTTATTATTAAGAAGAGTTGAAATTAATGCATGCAAAATTTCATATCTCTAGCATCACTCCTTCATAGTCAGCCTATGAACTTTTCAGCCGACCCTCGTAGGAACTGTTTACAATGGACAGTTTTATCTGGGTTGGTATGAAAAGAGTAAACGATTCTGCCATTCCTTCATATTTATGATATTCAAAACAAAGATCAATAAATTGGTTATTCGTTTCTGTGAAATATCTCGATAGAATGGAATATTCCTCTTTATTTCCTTTTTTCTAATAATTTTTCAATCTACGGGGAAAATAACGTGTGTAATTAGTTTCGATTTGGCAGTGAATGAAGCGTTTTCTTCATGTAATAAAGAAACATTATCAACTTAGCAGACTAATTTTATAGAATATTCGTCAAATATTACACACCAAAAGCCGACTGTAATTTATTTGGCAGAACCATTGAAGATGAGAGATATTCTCTTATATAAGAACGTAGTAAACTTCTATGATTTTATGACAGCCAAATCGTTAAAACATTCCAATATTAAATAGATGATTATAAACTCTGAAAAAAAAATTTAATTTTGTATCGACAAACTGATAAAAGAGAGAGAAAAAGCGAGAAATCTATTACTGCTCATTGTTTTCGACATCCATTTCATCTAAATTTGATCAAGTATTGTACATATTGTGTGATATTGCGCTTTCATAGCACTTCAGTTTCTTCAATTCCCTTAAGTGCCTACTTTAAATGTCATAACCAATATCCAACCCCAGAATATCCACTGATGCAGAGCTAGGAATCTCAATAACTCATTAATCTAGCCCCTGTCACATGTCTTGGTATTCATATGAAGTTAGTTTTCGTATAGCAGAGATCAGCTAAATCAATCAGTTTCCCGCTCTTCTATATTACAATCTCAAAGTCATAAGTAGTGTGTAATATATTTCGTTATAGATAGTCTTGTAGAATAAAGCTAGAGATACTTTTATGAAATGAAATTATAGATATTGTTTTTAAATATAACGTCAGTGTGTGTAATATATTTTGTTATAGATAGTCTTATAGAATAAAGCTAGAGATCATGATGTTCCCGGTACAGCCAGTCATTGGGGTGCCACTCTAGACCCTTTTGCAGTCAGTCGTCACCATTAGTATCTATCCTCTGTCATACATAGAATGGTCTCAGTGTTGTGACCTGTCCTCCAGCTTTTGATGTTGTCAGACCAGGATTTTCTTAGTCTGCCTTTTCCCACGACTGTGTCCCGATGGTTTTAAACAAGGAGTTGTGGCAGGATACATGGCCATACCAGGCAAGCTTCCGTCTTTTCACCATCACAGGGAGTGGTTGCTGTCTGTCAGCATATTTACTAACTTGCTGCCTGACAAAACTGTTTTGTGTTCTGTGTATGGGATGTGAAGCGACCTTCTGAAACATTTGTGCTCCAATGACTGGATTCTTCATTCTTTATTTTATCGTAAAATAAAGTACCCGTCAAATACTCGTCTTTTCCCCTCTCCACAAATTGCTGGCATTTTGCTTAGTATGGAAACTATTATTTTTAGGACTGGATTACGTAACCGTATTTCTTTCAGCTCTTTACATCTTGAGTTCAAATCCTACCACGGTCACCTTTGTCTTTCACCTTTTCAGTAAGATAAAGTACCAGTTAAGTATTGAGATCGATTTAATCGATTGCCCCCTCGTCAAAAACCATTATTGAGAGTGGTGGATTGACAGAATCAGTAGATCGTCGGATAAAATACCATTGCGGTATTTGTTCTGACCTTTAACTTTCTGAGTTCAAATCTCGCGGAGGTCAACTTTGCCCTTTTCATCCTACAGGGTTGCTGCTATTGTTGTTGTTTCTGTTGCTACTAGTGCTATTGTTGATGTTATTGTTGCTGTTGTTGCTACTGTTGCTGTTATAGTTGTTGTTGTTGCTGTTAGTGTTGCTGCTGTTATTTTTGTTGTTGCCATTGTTGTTGTTTAGCCGAATATCAACATTTATTGGGCAGATCTATAGTCAAGTCATTCTAGCCGTGATCATCTCAATGGAGGATCGAACCCAGAAACATGTGATTGCGAAATAAACATCTTAACCAGCCAGGCATGCCTGCTACTACGTTCCTTCTTTTTCTTCTTTAATTTATGTAGATTTATATAAGAAAAATCTTTTTTTCTGTTTCAAGAAAATTCTTAATTGCTCATATATTGATCTGAATTCATTTCACTTAAATTTTTGAAACATTTTAACATTTTATGGGAAAACCATTTCTTTGTTGTTAGAGCTGGAGTTCTGGTATTCTGGTATTCTGGTATTCCTACCATCACTATAACTAATAAATAAATAAATGGTGAAGCGATAAAATATTCTTCTGTTATTACTTTCAAGACAACAACTTCAGGAATCGTGTCAAGACAAAAAAAAAATGTCTCTCTCTCTCTCTCTCTCTCTCTCTCTATATATATATATATATATATATATATATATATATATATATAAATATAAATGAAAGGTATAGAAATTGTTTTAGCGAGAAGCTAACAGTATTCTATATATATATATATATATGTGTGTGTGTGTGTGTGTGTCTGTGTGTGATTATATGGTAATTCTTATTTGTCTTGTCACGTAATAGACGTCTACTACTACTACTACTACTAGTACTACTACTACTACTACTACTACTACTACTATTAAAACAAAATCACCATAACCAACACCACTACCAACACTTTCACCACTGACAACACTCACATCAACACCATATATAAATGGCAAAAAATATGAAGATTAAAATAGTATCACACACAGACACTGCAGACAGGAAAAAAAGTTGGAATTGTCCTTAGTTTGCGTTTCTATTACGTTTTCCAAACTATATATATATATATATATATATATATATATATATATATATATATATATATATATATAGATATGTATATATATATATATAGATATGTATATATATATATATATATATATATATATATATATATATATATATATATATGTATATATACATATATATATATATAAGTATGAGAAATGAAATTTCGTTTCATTTTTTCCGTTTACATATATATACATATATATACATATATATATATATAATATTGTTATATATATATATATATATATATATTGTTATATATATATATATATTGTTATATATATATATATATATATATATATATATATATATATATATATATATATATATATATATATATATATATATATATATTGTTATATATATATATATATATATATATATATATATATATTGTTACAGATAGAACAAGTAACCAACTTGTAACATGTAGGAAAGAGAAGAGAGAATAAATAAAGAAAGAATAAAATAAAAATATAAAACACACACCCGGATGTAACGCATGCGCTGTCCACATGCACAGTTCACAAAGACAAAATGGTGTAAAACCGATCAAAGAGACACAGAGGTAATCACTGAGTAGGTCACAGAATGCGGGACAAATGAGCTTTGACAATCAACAACTATTGGTGGATTGGCAGTATCGGTAGAGAGTCGGACACCATGCTTTGAAGCACAGAGTTACGTCCCTTTATGATCTGAGTTCAAATCCCGCCGAGGTTAACTTTGCCTTTCACCCTTACGGGGGTCGATAAAATAAAGTACCAGTAATGTACTGAGTAATTGCTGGCCTTGTGCCTAAAATAGAAACAATTATTATTTGCCTTTTATCCTTACAGGGTCGGTAAAATAAAGTACCAGTAATGTACTAGGTAATTGCTGGCCTTGTGCCTAACGTAGAAACAATTATTATTCAGGGGTCGGACACCATGCTTTGATGCATAGAGTTACGGCCCTTTGTGGTCTGAGTTCAAATCCCGCCGAGGTTAACTTTGCCTTTCATCCTTACGGGGTCGATAAAATAAAGTACCTGTAATACACTGGAATAATTGCTGGCCTTGTGCCAAAAGTAGAAACAATTATTATTCAACGGTTATTCAACTAACTGATGGAAAATTATAATATTAAAGTGAAAACCGACAGGTACGTGTGTTTTTATTGGCAACATGACCTTCCCAAAGTATAACAATATTTGTTTCAACATACCTTTTCAGATAAAAAATCTTACAAAACAAATAACAAACCACTATCCTGATGTCTTCCAAAAGTAACGGTACGTCAATGTTTATTTATAAAACTGGTATATATTGTATTTTGTCTGATGAAGGCATACCATAATTTAACTTGGTATCCTTGAAATATGTATAATGAAATAAATATGGTTTTATAAATATAGTTCCCATTTGTTAATATCGTATATCTACTCCAAATACTTGTCGAGTACTTTATATCAGTTATAAAAATATTTGCTTGTTGTATCCCAACAATTTAAATAGAACTTTTGCATATATATATATAACGAAGGAAATGTGGTAAGGAACCAGGTGGACCATAACGCACCAAAGTACTCAATACTTAGGGTAGTAGAGTGGGTAATAGGAACCAGTAAGACCCCGACGGCTGAGCTCAAGCCGTTTCGACGGCTAATTCTGGACTAAATGAAAATTTTCATTTAGTCCAGAATTAGCCGTCGAAACAGCTTGAGCTCAGCCGTCGGGGTCTTACTGGTTCCTATATATTTATATATATATATAGTGACGAAACATAAGTCAATTGCATGAACTCATAATCCTTTATTTACTGCTATATATATTTTGATGATAGCCATTGAATGGCTATGACCTCATCAGGCAGTTAGACAGTTCTTAGATATGCCAGCTCTGTGTTTATAGTGTTGATGGTATCAGAGCCTTGGGACATATATATATAACAGAAATAACAACACAATCGGTACAGTATAAGGAAGGAATATATTAGTTTAATGCTTGAAATAGCAAGAAGAGGGTCTTAACGTTTCGGGCGCTAGTCCTACATCAGGAGAAAGAATGAGAAATTAGAAACATTGAAGGGACGGGCAGGGCGGAATCAGAAATATATATATATATATATATATATATATATATATATATATATATATATATATATATATATATGGGTAAAAGAAGCTGGGTGGAGCGCTACAACAAGTCCACTAAAGTTAGAGGAACCTACTTTACGGGAGATTAATTTTGTGTTGATCTGAATCAAGTAAACGTCTCTCTGATAAAAGAGAGATATACTATATTATATATTATGCAATATCCTATATTATACACTATGTTATATATTAGACTATATACCATGCTATGTACTGTGCTATATACTATACTATATACTATACAGTATAATATACTATATGCTGTACTATACTGTATAATATATTATATACTATACTATATACTATGCTATATACTATACTATATTTCTTCAGCATTTAGTTGTTCCTCTGTCGCTATTTGGATTGCTAGATATTAAGCTGTCTCATGCAGCATGAGTCGTTAGAGTGTTAGACCTTGCAGTATTTGCTACAACCCTTTCCGTTCTCAGTTCACATCCCATCATAGTAAACTTTGCCTTTCATCCTTCTGGAGGTTGATAAAATAGACTGTCCAAAGAATCTACCCACATGCAATTGTGGAAAGAAAGGCGAGTTAATATTTTACCAACACCAGACGTTAAGATGGAACCAGCAGAAAAGTTGTCTAAGGAGTCTGAGTCTATCCAATATAGGGCCTTTTCAGTCTTGTTGGAGGA
>OZ024746.1:24390948-24400948 GCA_964016885.1 Eledone cirrhosa | reverse complement strand
TAATGAATTCGATTCTATTGAAAATTTTATCCTTATCAAGTCCTCTTCGGATTTTAGTCTTCACATTTATTATTATATAGTAATAATTGTTTCTACTTTAGGCACAAGGCCAGCAATTACCCAGTGCATTACTGGTACTTTATTTTATCGACCCCGTGAGGATGAAAGGCAAAGTCAACCTCGGCGGGATTTGAACTCAGATCATAAAGGGACGTAACTATGCTGGAAAGCACGGCGTCCGACCCTCTACCGATACTGCATAATAAATGTAAAGACATATGCATATATATATATATGTATATGTATAAATGTAATCTGAGTTTTTCGAATATTAATAATTGTTTCTATTTTAGGCACAAGGCCAGCAATTACTCAGTACATTACTGGTACTTTACTTCATCGACCCCGAATATTAATAATAACATTCAATTCGTTTGCAATTCTGTTTACATGCCAACAAAAGAGCAAGAATGAAGGGTTCATTCTACTGACATGGTTATAAAAATGAGGCTTGTTTGTATAATTGCAAACGAATCAAATGTTATTATTAATAACTTAATAACCGAGGTTAACTTTGCCTTTCATCCTTACGGGGTCGATAAAATAAAGTACCAGTAATACACTAGGTAATTGCTGGCCTTGTGCCTAACGTAGAAACAATTATTAATATTCGAAAAACTCAGATTACATTTATTGTATTGAGCCATGTAGAGCGAGAATGTCCTTTATATATATATATATATATATATATATATATATATATATATATATATATATATATATATATATATTTATTAAAATAACAGATTAAAGTTTAAGCAAAGAATCGCTGCTTTCACCCTTAACGGGTTTGTTTCAGAAGATCCCGTTAAGGGTGAAAGCAGCGATTCTTTGCTTAAACTTTAATCTGTTATTTTAATAAATATTTGCTCTACGGTTCTTATATATTTGATATATATTTATCCTTATCGAGCCCTCTTTGGATTTTAGTCTTCAAATTTATTATTATTACTATATATATATATATATATATATATATATATATATATATATATATATATATATATATATATATATATATATATATATATATATAACGAAGGAAATGTGGTAAGGAACCAGGTGGATCATAACGCACCAAAGTACTCAATACTTAGGGTAGTAGAGTGGGTAATAGGAAAAAGTTTAACCCCGACGACAGAGCTCAAGCCGTTTCGACGGCTATTTCTGTCCAGAAATAGCCGTCGAAACGGCTTGAGCTCTGCCGTCGTAGTTAAACTTTTTCATATATATATATATATATATATATATATATATATACTTATTCACACAATACATACAGAAGAGGCGCTAAAATACCGAAATATTGTTTTACATTCTATCGCAGTATCATCATTAGAGGTGTCTAAAAGGTCCCGTAGTCCAACAACTCCGTGGTCACTGAAACACTTTTTGTCAGATATAACCAGCTCGTTGATATGTGCAACGTAGCAGCTTGTACAGTACTTTTCTTTAATACTTGAACACGCTCCAAAACGAAATCTAGTTATTATGTTACACAATGCCATTAAGCTTTCATAAATCGAAAACAGGAAAAAAAGACTTTCGATCCAAAAAAATTTACAATGGAATCGAATTCTTTACACTCACTTCTACGTGACTTTGGAAAAGCTAGTGCAGAAAATATTTTGTTTTTCTTACATACAGAAAGAACATTATCCAAGCATGGTACCAGTAAAAGAAGAAGAAGAAGAAGAAGAAGAAGAAGAAGAAGAAGAAGAAGAAGAAGAAGAAGAAGAAGAATTCTTCTAAAATTAAGGAGATCTATAGGCAATATTAATATCGATTCCATTTCTATTCAGTACTTGGCCAATTTCTGTTTGGGTCGGTTGGGATGCAGGTGGGGGGTTTCAGAATCAGTTAATCTCCAACACTATACAATACTCGCAGTTATTTTATGGACCCGGGCCGAATATTGAACACATAACATCGATTATCGAAACTAAATTGAGTAAATCGTTTAGTTTGTCATCTCATAATTTAAATATATATAACGAAGGAAATGTGGTAAGGAATCAGATGGACCATAACGCACCAGAGTACTCAATACTTAGGGTAGTAGAGTGGGTAATAGGAAAATGTTTAACCCCGACGGCAGAGCTCAAGCCGTTTCGACGAGTAATTCTGGACTGAAATAGCCGTCGAAACGGCTTGAGCTCTGCCGTCGGGGTTAAACATTTTCCTATATATATATATATATATATATTGTATATGTATGTATATATGAATAATGTATGAATAAATGTGATTGTGTGTATATATATATATATATATATATATATATACGTCCATACACACACACTTATATATACCTCTTCGGATAAATACCTAAACCCTAAAGATGAATTATTTAGAAGATGCCCGCATAGAAAATCAAATCTACTCGTAGCAGGGAAGAAAACACCCCCAAGCACACAAAACACCACTGTCTAACATCGCCTTAGTCCACTAAATTGGTCTCAAACCAACACCATACAATCACACTGAACCCAAATACGGTTAAATGCAATAAGCTCTATAAATAATATATACATAAATAACATATACACCTTTAACAAAACACAGCACACTCCACCTATATGGATAACAATCACATAAATACACTCACACGTAAGAAAACAAATATACAGCATATAAATATTTAACAATTCCCTACGCGTAATAAAAACACATATAGGAGAATAATCCATGTAATTTATACATAGGAAAACACACACATACACACGATACAGACACACTGACGGGACCGTCTGCCAGCGATATAACACAGAATTGGCAGGCTGTCCCTGAATCGGTCCTCTATTTTCAATTTTCTATTCTCTGTTTGGGTTCAACGTAATCCTGTTATATAATTCCACAAATAACACCTGATGAAATCGCCTAGTCTTGCATCATAATTGGATGAGAGGGAAGGGCCATCGAAATATGTATAGTGTTTTCGCGGAATAAAGATTCTAAAGTAAATTTTCAAACCCGGTCTTCTGTTGTTGTTTTAATGAGTACACACACACACACACACACACACACACACACACACACACACACACACACACACACACACACACACACACACACACATATAGTGACAAACACTAACAACACGAATCAACCGATGAAATCGCTATAAGCTATATCTCCAGAAATGCCAAATAGATAATAATTACTGTTAAATATTAAATTGCGTACTAAGCTGCTGAGATATACTATAAATACATATCTGTATATAACAGCACAAGGTTTAACCAAAGCTGTATACATGTCTAAATAAATACACTGACATATTATAAACATGTGTCTGTTTTGTGTCTCTGTGGAACGAAAAAGACTGAACCACCTGTCTCGAGTTTTGTATAAACCTTTCTCTGTCTACAGAGAAATAAGTAACTAATGGCTTTATAAACCCACCAGTGTTGTTGTCGTCGTCGGCGTTGTCGTCGTTGTTGTTGTTGCTGTAGTGGTGGTGATGGTCGTGGTACAGACGATGGAGGTGGGGGTGGTTGTGATGATGGTGGTGGTGAGGGTGGGTGGTAGTAGTAGTGGTGGTGGTGGTGGAGCTGGTGACGATGGTGGTGGTGATGATGGTGGTGATAGTGCTGGTGGTGATGATAGGGGTGATGGTAGTGGTGATGGTGGTGGTGATAGTGGTAGTGATGGTGGTGTTGGTGATAGTGATGGTGGTGGTGATGCTGGTGGTGATGGTGGTAGTAGCGGTGATGATGGTGGTGGTGATGTCATTTATTTCAGAGGCAAGTTTTTACCAATAATAATAAACCTCACGACACGGCTTTGAAATACTTCAATTTTTTTAATTAATTTTTACATTTATTCAGATTAGTGTCACAATTTAATTCACACATAATTACAGGGGCAATGTAAATGTTATATATCTTAGCTTTGATTTTAATTGGTATTCTATTAGATATCAAAAGGTGTTCTAGATTTTTAGACCAAGCTGCCCATGGTAATGGAATTCTGCGGTTGACAGAAACCTCATTACTGTTTGAAGCTGATAGCTTCGGTCCCATATAAACAAATTCTACTATATAGATAAGAGAACGTAAATTCACTTCAATCTATACCATATCATGCGTATCTTTTAGTAGCGGAATATATATGCAAGATGTTGTATAGTTATTTGGTTGACTATTCACTAAATAGATATTTAGTCAAACTAAGAGCATTTATCAAAAATCCCAGTCTCTGTCACAGAAAATGTTCTTTATGACGGTTAAATTAAAATATACTATAATAGTTTTGGGTCGAATCAATCGATACTGGCGTCTCTCTGACGTCTCCCATGTGTCTGCCAGACATCTATATGATGAGAACCACAAATACTTCTTGCGATTTACGAGGGTCGGCTGAAAAAGTTAATAGATTAACTATGAAGGAATGATGCTAGTGCTGTGAAATCTTTCAGGCCTTAATTTCAAGTCTTCTTACAATAACTGCATTATTTCTTTCCAGGGACTATGTTGAAAAATAAACCTCATTTGGTCATACCATGAGAGTATCTTGGTCAGCCTATGAACTTTTCAGTCAACCATCACTCGGGCAAATTGTTGGACACATTGCACCGTGGGGCAGCAGACGGCCAGTAATGGATGATAGGTTTACAGCTCACTTATTACTAAAATCTCAGGATTAAGTAAACCAGTCTTATATTAAATAATTATTTCTACTTTAGGCACAAGGCCAGCAATTACCCAATGCATTACTGGTACTTTATTTTATCGACCCCGTAAGGATGAAAGGCAAAGTCAACCTCGGCGGGATTTGAACTCAGATTTGAACTCAGTCTTATATTAAATAATGCAATAGAAAACAAGAGTAGCGGTTAACTTTATTTTATAGAAATGCTTTTGTCTCCTATATGTAATTTAAGTTATATTCGAAGCATATGCACTACCGAAATACATCTAGAATTAAAGAAAATATGTGTATTTTTATGGTCTATGATGTCATTTTTGAGGAAATTAAGTTGTCATTTCTAGCAGGGTGTGAAGCGACGAAGAAACTTCGTCGTTAGCACGTAGGCACAAATATTGTCTAAGCGTGCAGAAATGACAGTTTTCTAGGTGCCAGAAGCTTTGAAAGTGAATGATATTAAATTTGAAATTGGATTAATTCTTCAAATGAATCTGCTGTAGATGGCATTTCTTAATTATCAAATCATATTTCAAGAAGAATTCGGGATAAAATTTAACTTGTGATTAACTGTTTAAATGTAGATACATCAAGTTTGGTAGATATTTATTTTTCATCACTTTTTGTCGAAAAGCTTAGTTAAGGGACGTAGAGAGACAGTAAATATAAACACACACACACACACACACACACACACACACACACACACACACACACACACACACACACACACACACACACACACACACACACGAGGAAACAATGTTTTCGTCGGTCTTTCCAGTTGCTAATACTATCTATCGGTCGCAACTCCAGGTAGAAGGAGCAACGTGAAATAAAGTGTCTTGCTCAAAGACACAACGCATCGCCCGGTCCAGGAATCGATATATATATATATATATAACTCTCTCTCTCTCTCTCTCTATATATATATATATATATATATATATATATATATTTATTAAAATAACAGATTAAAGTTTAAGCAAAGAATCGCTGCTTTCATGCTTAACGGGATCTTCTGAAACTAACAAAGTCAATCTGCAAACGCAGAAGTGGATATTTCAAAAAACGTTGCAACCGGAGGAAGACAGGAAGACAGGAAGACGATACTATATATATATATATATTTTAACTTTAATTATATCTCATAAAATAATACAACTGGCTTTTCCACATAATACATATAGTTAGCACCCCAAACACTTAAATTGGGTTCATATTAAAATATAACCTAATGTTTGTTGAGTGAGATGGTTACCAGTCAGAGTTTAGCTTTAAACTATCTCTATTATTGTATTAAATTATATATATATATATATATATATATATATATATATATATATATATATATATATATATATATATATATATATATATATATATATATACAACATAGTTCCGCAAAGTTTCCGTTTACCAAATTCTACCCAGAGAGCCCTATTCAATCTAAGGCTATAGTAAAAGACAGTTGGCCAAGGTGCCACATTGAAGGACTGAATCTGAAACCTCGTGATTGTGAAGCGAACTTATTAACCATTCGGCTACGTTGCAACCGTTATTTTATTATATTATCTCTATATAAATATTATCTCTATATAAAAGGGCGGTGGATTGGCAGTATCGGTAGAGGGTCGGGCGCCATGCTTTGAAGCATAGAGTTACCTCCCTTTATGATCTGAGTTCAAATCCCGCCGAGGTTAACTTTGCCTTTCATCCTTACGGGGTCGATAAAATAAAGTACCAGTAATACACTGGTAATTTGCTGGCCTTGTGCTAAAAGTAGAAACAATTATATTATCTCTATATAAATGTTTGTTTTATGGCTTAGTGGCAAGGGTAAGGTTCTTGGACTCACAATCGTCAGGTTGTGAATTCCATTTCTGGACCGGGCAATGAATTGTGTCCTTGAGCAAGACACTTTATTTCACGTTGCTCCAGTTCACTCAACTGGAGAAAATGAGTTGCGACGTCACTGACACAAAGCTGAATCGGCTTTTATTTTTTTCCGATGGCACGGAAAATGGAGACTGGTATGCATGGACGACAGAAAAAAACACCTTGCCCGGGCTTATGCCACAGAGGGAAAGTTTTTAGGTGCAAAACCCATGGTTATTCGTGACCAAAGGAGGTCTTTATGGTAAAAACCTAACATGCACTGAATGAAGGATTCATATACTTTATATAGAGCCTTGGACAAAACACCTCGTCGTATTATTTCTGCCTTTTACGTTCCGAGATTAAATCCCCCCAACGTTATTCTATTGTTCATCCTTCTGGAGCCGGTAAAATAAAGTACCAGTCAAGTGCTGTGCTCAATCTATTCGATTATTCCCTCTCCTCAAAATTGCAGGCCTTAATACTGATTGTTTATTTCAAAGTTTCGCCAGTATTACTCACTTTCTGTATAGGAGGTTTCCTACTGTATTTCACTTAGGGAACTAAACATTTCATTATTGTTCTGGGAAATAGACGAAATAACTGTTTTTAATATTGGCAGAATGCCACAAAATATTTTGTCCGATGCTCTACCAATTCTGCCAATTCGCCAGTCTTTCTTTATACTTAAATTAGAAACCATTAATGCTGATTGTTTTACTTCAAAGTTTCGCCAATATTACTGACTTTCATGTGGTCATTGTTCAAAGACGTGACGTCATTAGTGAGATTGTCGTAGAAGTTAACAGAAAATTACAATTACTTGGAACAGAATTGAAATAATCAGTCCATAGTGACCTGATACGTTCACCACTGCTGCACGGAAGATTCTAGTAATCATTGTTAACGAAGAAAAATAAAGAAGAATAGGTTTATTGCATGTCTAAATCATTCCTACTGTCCATCTACTTACCTAAAGTAATTTCTCTCTAACCCCCTAGTGATACCAGAAGCATGAGTAGAGATGATTACCTAGATAGAGGTAAATATTGTTGTTGTTGACCTAAGCAATTTCTTTTATTATTATTATTATTATTTACGTTCGAGTTCAAATTGCCTTTCATCCTTACGGGGTCGATAAAATAAAGTACCAGTAACGCACTGGAGTCGATTTAATCGACTTTCCCTTCCCCCAAAATTGCTGGCCTTGTGCCTAAATCAGAAACCATTATCATTATTATATTCATTATTATTATTATCATTAGATTTTCCTTTGATTTCGCTTTATACACAATGGCTACCGAGTACCAACCAAATACTTAGAGCAAGCATCGTTGGCTTTGACAGTTTTCCAAAGCTTTTTTAATTTTTATTTTTCATATTATTCCGCCCTCACTTAACAAGTCACATCACAAAAGTTGACAGGTAAATAACTTTTTTAAAAATTGAGAAAATTAATATAGAAAGGAATAGGAGCTGTTCTGCTAGAGAACAGGTCGCAGGTGGTGGATAACAACACGGCCACCAGATATGTTGGTGGTTAGTTGCGATGTAAGCGGGCAGCTGTCGGACGAATAAGCAACCCCGGACCAACAGCGGTAAACTACTAGGGGAAATGGAGCAATGGGTGACACTTGTAGCTCCCAAGAAAACTCTCACAACCCAGTGACATAGATATGACGAGGCGAGTAAAGGCCGCCTCTACAAAAGCCTAATCTTCGTGGCTTTGAGAAAGTACCAGATTTGTGACTGGCGCGAATAAGACCACCGAAACTGCAATGTGGTCAGAGGAACGAAAAAGAACCATACCGCATCGTCCTTCGTGCGGGTTAACAAGGGACGCGTTCAGGCCCCTATTGGGGTATATTTGTTTCCCTTTTCTTGTTACATCTTTTGTTATTGTTATTGTGTTTTCTTTTTAAATACGCAGAAACCCATATTTGTACCGTCCTGTAGCGTCCTAAACGTTTTCCTTTATGTGAGCACTTGCGGTTAATAAAGAAATCATCATCATCATCATCATCATCATCATCATCATCATCATCATCATCATCATCATCAATATTATTATTATTACTTCTATAGAAATCAGTGTTGGCGGGAAAGAATTGCGGAAATCCAATGACTGTAGCAATGGGTTATAAGAATAAATCTGATGTTTGTTCTTCGTACACCATTACACTTTATCATGGCCGCCGTGGAAACTCTGCTTGATTAAACTAACACTTAGAACCGAAACATCGTGTTACAGTTGCTTTTTTTTTTCATCTGCTGCTGTTGCTACTACTACTACTACTACTACTACTACTACTACTACTACTACTACTACTACTACTACTACTACTACTACTACTTCTACCACCACCACAACCACCACCACCACAGTTGCTACATGTTATTTGCTGTCACAAAAACAAGAGTTATAGACAGAAATACTTACACGTTAAGGTGTTTGGTTAGAGTCGCTTGAGCGTTGGGTATTTATTCCGAGTTATTTTTGCGTTATGAGTTCAAATCTCACCGAGGTTAACTTTGCCATTCCCCCTTTCAGGATCGATAAAGAAAGTACCAGTCATATGCTGGTGTAGCTCTCTCTCCTTCCACATGTTGCATCTTGGATGTTGCGCTTGGTCAAAGGAAGGAAGGAAGGAAGGTCGAGAGGGTTTCCATGTCTGTTCGTGTGATTGCATAGGCATCTGAACTCCTTAGTGAAAGCATGGTAATACTACCAAGTCACACTCGATTGTGAATGACGGCCGGGTTTTTAGTTTGTTAGACTTATACACTGGCATTTCCTTAGTTTAGCTAACAGATAACAGAATGTAATGCAACAAGTGTTGTTGTTGTTGTTGTTATGGTGGTATAGCATATACAACAACGATAGTCTGACATTCGATTTGAAATATCAGGTGATGCTCCTGACGAGGCTGCTTGGTTGTTCCAGCACCTTAGCCTCGCCATCACTTGGCCATACTAAAATATCATGCGGCAATCCTGATGAGGGTGCTTGATTGTCCCGGCAACTTAGCCTCGCCATCACCTGGCCTTACTAAAATATCATGCGGCAATCCTGATGAGGGTGTCTGGTTATTCCGGCAACTTAACCACGCTATCATCTAGTGTTAATGAAATATCGGCTGATGTTCTGAATGAGGGTACTTGGTTGTTCCAATGCCTTAGCCTCGTGATCACCAGCCTCCCCTGTTGTGATATGTGATTAGGTTGTATGTCTTCTCTCACCTTTATTTCGCCCTTGGTTTTCTTTCTGTGAATTGTTAGTTTTTTTTCCCGACAATGTATGTATATGAAATATAATTATAGTTCCATTATGTTGTTTTCCAGCTTAACTAAGCAAATGCCAGCATTTACGTACTTGTATATATGACTGTTGTTACTGTTGTTGTTGTTATTGTAA
>OZ024746.1:24358448-24380948 GCA_964016885.1 Eledone cirrhosa | reverse complement strand
CCGAGCGCATGATGTTGAACGGTTCCGAAAGGTGACCGTTCACTCTCACCACAGAGCAGATGTCGCTGTGCATGGCAGCGATCCAGCCTCTGAAGACGGACCCAAAGCCAGCCGCCCTCAGGACTGCCGCTAGGTAACGATGGTCGACCCTATCGAAGGCTTTCGACTGATCTAAATTTATCAAAGACCCACCCGTGCCAGGTTCCCTAGCTACACCCTCTACGATGTATCGCATGAGGTGGAGGTTGTCGTGGATGGATCTGTTGTGAATGGCGCATATCTGCGCCTCTCCCACCAGACAACCAATGACAAGCGCCAACCTCTTTGCTAGCACCTTGGCCAAAATCTTGAACTCTGTGTTTAGCAGAGTTATGGGCCTAAAATTATCTATGTTATCCCCCTTGTTTGGATCCTTTCTCAGCAGCGCCACCGCTCCTCGGCTCACAGAGCTGGGAATTCTCCCGTTCTGTTGCCAGTTGCAGTAGACGTCTGCCAAGAGGCCTCCGAACAAGTCTGGCATTTGTACGTAAAGTTCATAGGGCAGACCATCCAAACCAGGCGATTTACCCCTTGTGCAGCCAGTCATTGCCTCCCGTACTTCAGCGGCTGTTATCGGCTTTTCGCAACACTCCGCCTCAGTGGCCGAGAGCCGCGGCAGTCCGTCGAGGTAGACACTAAAGTCCATCCCTCAATCCGGCCCGCCGCTGCCCCCGAACAGTTAAGCGAAGTGTCGCTGAAAAGCTTCACACATTTGCTCGGGATCGAGTAGCATGCGCCCGTCGCGGTCCACCAAAGACCGGATCGTGGCTTTGTTGCCACGACGCGCCTCCGCCACTCGGGCCCATTGAACGGCTTTCGTCCCCTCGTGTCTGAGAGCACGCATCCTAGCTCTGACAACGCAGCCTTCGTGCTTTGCATTGAAGAATTGGTCAAGGGCCAATTTCACCGCAAGTACGTCGGTCGCGATGCCTTTGCAAAGCGCCTCGTCTAATTTTCTAACTAATTCTCCCTCTGCTCTATTTTTCTCTATTGCTAAAGCCTTACTAAAGCTAATGGACTCTATTCTAATTGCTCTTTTCAGAGCAAACCACCACTTGTTGTTGACGATGGCCCCCGTCAACGCCCGCTTAACTAGTTCGCTAATCCGGTCTCTGTAGGCCTTGCGCGCTGGTAAGGACGCGTTTAGCTTCCAGTAGCCGGGTCCTCGTCTATGAAGCCTATCTAAGTCAAGCACACAGATCACGAATTTGTGGTCCGTGTAGCTGACTATCTTGAATTGTGGACAGCCTATGCTAGACCTATCTATTTCCCTACAAAATACTCTATCTAGATATGATCTGGATGACCCTATGCGATTTGTCCAAGTCCACATTGGTACATTCGGGAAATCCAATCGGTACCTGTCAGACAGTTCAAAACGCCTGAGCAGGTTGGTGAGACTCTTGCACCCTCCTCCCCTATCCACTAATCCCACACAATCCCAGCGTGCATCTAAGATCCCGTTCCAGTCGCCCACTAACACTAAAGAGCGGGACGTTCCAAGAAAGGTCTCCAGACGCCGGAAGAAATCAGGCCGCCCTGCTCCTGTCGGGGCATAGACGGCCACTAACCTGAAAGCTTGCCCGTCTCCGCTGGTCACGTCCATCACCACCAACTTACCTTCTGGGTCCAGGAAGATGGCCCGTATGGCAAGATCCAAACCTCTCCGAAAAAGCACAGCAACTCCCCCCCCCCCGATCCCGTACGGCTGGTAGATGCGTACACATCGTAGCCGCCGAAGATCGGTGCGAAGGCCCGTGCTTCGGAGATTCTGGTCTCGCTGATGGCCACTACATCTATGTTTAGTCACCTGAGGTCGTTGAGCAGGTGGCCCTGCTTCCATGACGCATTTATGCTGCCTATTCTGAATGAGGTCATGTTGAAATGGAGTGGAAAAGATGGGAAAGACCACTTACCTTACTTCTTCTCGCAGAGGAAGGATGGTTTCACCATCCCTTTTCACGTGATCGTCTGATGAAGGGACCGTTGAATCGCCCCTTCGGCTGGTCGTCGGCTCTTCTGTGAGTATATCTGAATATACCCTCCGGTTGAGCGTCCCTCCTAGGTCTCTGAAATCACCAACTGCGTTGGGGAATTTCGTTTTAATGTTTGTGTATTGTTTCTGTGCTATTTTTACCAGTCTTATGTTCGTTGGTGTTTTGATTGGTGCTGGTATTATGTAGTCGTGCTGTGAAATGTCTGTGTGTTCAATTATGTAAGTCATTAATTTATTGTTATGTGTATTTATTGCTGTGCATTTGTTTTTCTGGGGGTGGGGTGTGGTTCTGCTATTTTCTTGTCGTTGTTGCTGGGTGTGTGTGTTTTGTTGTGTTTGCGATGTTGGTGCTTGTGGTGGTGGTGTTGAAGGTGTTATTGTTGTTGGCGGTGGGGTTGCCGTCGGTGGTGATGGTGGTGCTAGTGTGGGTGGTGATGGTGTTGGTGGTATTGCTGCTGTAAATCTTTTTGCAGTAGCCTTTACCCTTTTTTCGTTTCTTTCCTCCCTTTTCGAAGGCGACGATGCGCTGCTTCTGCGTTTGTGCCTTCTTGCGACCTTTTGCCATCACACTCCATGTCCGATTCTGTGAGGTCGGGGAGGGGTACCAGCTCCACTCTTTCACTTGTTGTTGTTGGTGATGTTTGCAGTGGAATCTCTGTTGCAGCTGCAGTTGGTATTGCTGTTGTTGTTGTTAATACTTCCACTGCTGCTGCTGTTCTTGATTTCCGTGGCGTGGGTATGGGTGCCACGGACCTATCCTTCCTGGTCGCTGCTTGTCCTGTTGTTGGTAGCAGTGGAGCCGGTTTCGGAAGGAGGGGGGTTTTCTCCTTTCTCAGGGTGTTCTCATTGCAGAAGGCCCTGAGGTGAGTCTTCGATCCACAGCGAAAGCATTTCGGGCGTTTGCCCTCAACACTTATGGGCAGTTGAGTGCCGTTATCGAAGTCTATCACATCCGGTATAGCTTTGATGCACTCCTGGTTGGTTTGGATTAACATCTCAATGGAGGTGCCGACCCAATCTTCTCGTACTTTTTTCTGTACTTGCAGTACAGTTGTTTTGTCCTCGATTCCGACGAGGACAGACGCGGCCAGCCAAGAAGGGGCCATCCCGGGGAAGGGGGACGTGGGTCAGTTTGACCCTCACAATTTTTTGTCCGCAGTAGGAGGGCACCAACACCATTTCCACGCTCCTTAGGGTCACTAAGGATTGAGCCTTTGCCTCCTGGAGTGTGGCAAAAAGCAGGTCCACGGTGGCATATTTCTTGCCTCGGGTGATATGCGTTTTCCGCTGCCACACAGACCCTAAGGCTTTTTGTATTTGAGCCTCTGTGGCCCTTTCAACCCTACGGGATTTTGTGCTTACTGTACGGTGCGTGACCGTACAGTGCTGTTGGGTTTCGAAAAAATGTTCGGCTGCCTTGCAGATTGCTCGGTGTCCAGTTTTCGTCACCATCTTCTTTGCTTACTGTAATTCCTCATTTGTTATAAGGATGGTTTCCAGGTTCTTTGCGATACCTGCAAACGAGATTGGTTTTTCTTTGTTGTTGTTGTTGTTGTCGTCGTCAGAGTTGCTGTTACTTTTGTTGTTGCTGCTGGTACTACGACTGCCGCCGCCGCTGTTGCTGTGGTTGTTGTTGTTGTTGCTGCTGCTGTTGTTGTTGTTGCTGTCGCTGCTAATGCTGTTGTTGTTTATGCTGCTGCTGATGCTGTTGCGGCTGCTACTGTTGTTTTCCTTGTCACTGTTGCTGCTGCTGCTGTTGTTATTACGGCTGCTACTGCTATTATTCATGACGTCAGACGAATGAAATGGGTTTTCGTATTTACCGCACACCTTTTTCGTCGTTGTCGTCGTCGTGGAGAAATGTTCCACGTTTTGCACGTGATTTTGGAAACTATTTTTCTTTACTGGCGTCGCTTGCGAAAGAGAAGGGAGGGAGAGAGACAATCTTCTCTCTGGTGTAGTGACGATTGAGGAAGAAGAAAACGGAATGAGTGGGAGTGACTTGTGAAAATTCTTTTTTGTAGCCATGTTTTTTTTTGGTTTAAAATAAATATTGGGCATAACACCCCAATAAGCGGTTATTTAACCCTGAAGGGCCAAATAACGGACAGAAAGACCCCTCTCACGAGGAGGAGGGTGTTTTTGTCTACAATTTGGTTAAAGTTTTAAACAATTTACAATTGTTATAGCGGTTAAAATTTACTATACCTTACAGAGCCGAGCCTCCGTCAACCATGGCATTCAATAATAATAATAATAATAATAATAATAATAATAATAATAATGGTTTCTGATTTAGGCACAAGGCCAGCAATTTTTGGGGCCCCCAGTACGTTACTGGTACATCATTTTTATCGACCCTGTAAAAATGGAAGGCAAAGCTAACCTCGACGGGATTTGGACTCATAACGTAAAGGGTCGTAACTCTAAGCTGCAGAGCATGTTGTCCGATGCTCTACCAATACTGCCAACCCACCGCCCTTATCATGATAATGGTTTCTACTTTAGGCACAAGGTCAGCAATTTGAAGGGGAGGGGGAAAGACGAATAAATCGACCTCAGTACGTTACTGGTACTTTATTTTATCGTAAGAATAGAAGGCAAAGCTAATCTCGGCGGGATTTGAACTCATAACGTAAAGGGCCGTGACTCTGTGCCACAAAGAATATTGTCCGACGCTCCACCGATACTGTTAATCCATCCCTTATAATAATTGTTTCTACTTTAGGCACAAGACCAACAATCTGGGATATTTTATCGACTCCGTAAGGATGAAAGGCAAAGCTAACCTCGGCCGGATTTAAACTCAGAACGTAAAGGGCCGTAATTCTATGCCGCGAGGCATGTTGACCGACGCTATACCGATACTGCCAATCCACTGCAATAATAACAATAATTTCTTTATTAACCACAAAGGGTTCACATGAAGAAAAACATTAAGAACGACACAAGACAAAACATTGAGCGTGTGTGTATGCATGTGTGTGTATGTGTATTTGGGTGTGCATATGTGTGCGTGTAGGTTTTGCGTGTAAACAGATTTAATAATAACAGTAATAGTAATAATCATTATTATTATTTCTTTATTGACCACTAATAATAATAATAACGTCTGTTGCTTTATATGTTTACCTTTGTGTTATCATGTTCAATGACGTAGTTTGCATGCTGGAAAAACCGATTTCATTTCTCTCACTTAATAATCCCAGCAATCATTCTCTCCGGAGAACTGTTATAACATTAAGCGATACCACAAAACACGCTCACCAGATAATACTGACAATTATCATATTCAAACCTATTGTTCTCTTTGGTTTCTTCACACAATGTCACTCGATGCTTTGCTGATTAAACATTCAAATAACAAAAGGAACGAGTGTACCTTGGTATTTTGTCCACGTTTATCATCGACTGGAAGCAATGGAATGGAATGAAATCAGAAAGAGTAAATCTATTGATTTGATCGTCGTGTGAGAATAATCGATTCCTATCACACTTCTTTAGCGACAGCCTTCATCGATACTAACATTCAGTGTGAGATAATACTGTATCTCAGTAGCATTCGACTTTTACATTTGATAAATTCAGTTACACATTCATCCTGTATATCGCTGCAATATAAAACGGCAGTGTGATACGGGAAATACAGGAAATTATTCCATTTATTTTCCTTCATAGAATGTATAACATAGAAAGTATAACATAGAATTTATAGCATAGAACGTATAACATAGAACTTATAACATAGAAATTATAGCATAGAACGTATAACATAGAAATTATAGCATAGAACGTATAACATAGAAATTATAGCATAGAACGTACAGCATAGAACGTATAACAGAAAGTATATAATAGAATGTATAAAATATAACGTATAGCGATAGAACTTATAACAACATAACGTATAATATATAAGTATACAATAGAAATTATCACATAGAACGTATAACAGAAAATATAACAGAAAATATAGCATATAGAGTACGAAAGTGAGCTGTGACGTTCATAGGCTGACTATGAAGGATTGATGCTAGAGCTGTGAAATCTTGCATGCATTAATTTCAACTCTTCTTATTAACAACTGCATTGTTTCTTTCCAGGGACTATGATGAAAAATAAACTTCATTTGGTCATGCCATGAGAGTATCTTGGTCAGCCTATGAACTTTTCAGCCGACCCACATATAACATAACGTATAACAACGTATAACAACATAACATAAAGCTGTATAACATACAACACAAGATGTTTAACATAGAAATGTTCTGTGGTATTTACTCGTATATAATCTCTAGGTTCTGAGTTCAAATCTCGACCTTGCGTTTCATCCGTCCGCAGTCGATGAAATATAGTATCAGCCATTTACTGGGGTCGATTTAATCAACGTTCTTTTCTTTTAAATTACTAACCTTGTGTCAATGTTGGTAAGAATTATATATGCCATAGTAGAGAGTGGTAGATAATTCGAATCATTAAAGCTTTGGACAAAATGTGTAACAGTATTTTTTCTGGCTCTTTATGTTCAAATCTTGCCAAGGTCAACTTTGCTTTACATCCTTTTGGCTTCAGTAAAATAAAGGACCAGTCAAGTACTGGGGTTGATTTAATCAACCTTGCCCTTTCCACAACTTCGCTGGCTTTGTGTCAAAAGGTCTAAGTCCGTCTCGAGTCCGCCCGGAGGGTCATCAGCTTGGTGCTTATCCCGGGTTCACGGTGTGAAGCGACTGAAAGTACAAGACTCCCCCTGGATAGGACGCCAGTCCATCGTAGAGTTAAACCCCAGCTATTGCTGGTACTCATTTTCAGCTGGGTATACTGGAGCAACGTAAAATGAAGTGTTTTTCTCAAGAACATAGAACACAACCAAGTCCAGTAATCGAACCCAAGAGATTATGATTGTAAGTCCATCACCCCTTACCACTCGGCCACGCGCTTCCTCCTGACCTTGTGCCTAAATTAGAAATCAATAACTTTATTTACTGATCTTTCGCTGTTTAGTCAGATTAGTATTGAAGTATTTTGTTGGTATCTATAACTCATCGAAGTCACCAAAATAATCGATAAATGATCTCTTCTCATGGGGATATAATCTGAATATTCTTTAAAGAAATTAACTTCACTGAAGCCTTAAACATGTTCTAAAGGCTTAATATACCAACATCAAAGACAGTTTAATGAAAGCCACACAACATATTGATAGATTTTGAACATCGATTTCAAGTGTCAACACATTGAATTCTGATAATAGATATTAACAAACAGGTCGGTTTTCGTTTATTTTTCCTCTCCGAAGGAATTTCTCAGCATCCATGTCCAGAAATCTTCCTATATACAGTATATGACTATAGCCGTGGTTATCTGTTCAACAGTTCTTTCCGAAACCACGTGTTTTCAAGTTCGATTTCACTGGATGGCGCGCTGAGAAAGAGACTTAATTCACCCACAAGGCTGTGGTCAACCACAGCCTTGTGGGTGAAATTTTGATAGACGGAAACTGTGTGGAAGTCCGTCAGAGAGACTGTTCCTGTCGTCTGGTTTAACACTACCACCAAGTCCATGGCTGCTTTTAACGAGGTCCCTTTTGTTGCAAGTATTTCGGCTAGGTTTCGGATCTAACGTTAACTCTTTCTTTTTTTTCTTTCTAAGAAGGGGCCTGTGTATAACTGTGACCCGCGTCATTTCCAACTACCCCTAAAAGTGTGTCTCTATTGGGTTTGTGAGGAGCTCCGCCACCCCCACCATTAGGTCCGTAAAGTAGTCTTCTTTCTTCTAGAAAAATATCTTTCGGAGATGGTGTGTGTTGGTGGATTACTGGAAACAAGATCAGACCACCACATGAACGCGCTCTCTCTCTCTCTCTCTCTCTCTCTCTCTCTCTCTCTCTCTCTCTCTCTCTCTCTCTCTCTCTCTCTCTCTCTCTCTCTCTTACCACCAGGGTGACATACTACAGCTATAAAAATAAATAATAAAATACCTCCTTCCTCTACCGCCATCGCCTTCATCTTCTCTACTTTGCTCAGCCTCAACCTCAATAAAAGATATTCCGATGGCAATATGAAACGTTAATTTGATTGAGAACATTTGTATTCAGAGCACATACATATGCACTCTTTATATATATATATATATATATATATATATATATATATATATATATACAATATATTAACAAATGGAAACTATATTTATAAAACCATATTTATTTCATTATACATATTTCAAGGACACCAAAGCAAATTATGGTGCGCTTTCATCAGATAAAATATAATATAGATCAGTTTTATAAACAAATATTGACATACCCTTAAAGAATGCAACCATATCGGTTGGAAGCTCCCGGATAGTGGGGTTACTAATTTTATTATTGGTCTATTATGCAAATTAGTGTCGGAAAGGTTTAAATCCCCTACATTTAAATTAAGCCGTTGGAATAGGGAAAAAAGAAAAGGAAAAGGAAAAAGAAAGAACGAAAGAAAAAGAAAAGAAAAGAAAGAGAAAGAGATATTAATATATATAAATATATATATTAATAATAATAAATTTGAAGACTAATATATATATATATACAAATATATATATATATATATATACATTTATGTACATATATATATATACATAAATGGAGAGAGATGCACACATACACACTCACACACAAATGTCGTGTATGTATGTGTGTATGTGTATGCGTACGTGTGTGCATGTGTTTACGTATTCGTGCATGTGTGTGTAAATGTATGTATGCATGTGTGTGTATATATATATATATATATATATATATATATATATATATACGTGGCTAGTCGCCTTAACTCTGAAATTGTTGGTAGACGAAATAGGAACATAGATGAAAGACTTTTTGCAAGTTGAATTTTTTCATTCTAGTATAGAAACTCCAATCATTTATTCACACGTAGATACATATATATGCACACACACACACACACACACACACACACACACACACACACATACACACACACACACACACAAAACACACACACACACACACACACACACACACACACACACACACACACACACACACACACACACACGTATACATATAGATTGATAGATATATAGATATTGTTGCATGAATGTGTGGGTGTAATCACTAAAGAAATATATGTGTGTGTGTGTGTGTGTGGTGTGTATGTCTGTGCCTGTGAGTATGTTTGTGTTTGTGCGTGTATGTATGTGTGTCTGAGTATATGTATGTGTTCATTAGAACATTTTTCCCGATCAGTATTCGGCTCTCTCGTGGGAAATTTTACAGCTCTGGCGTCAGTCAACTTATTGAAAAGCAGACGACTAATATATTCGTCATCTCTCATAAAGCAAGATTTTTTAAAGCAGGCCATTAAACGGAATAGAAAATGTTAAAAAGAAATTGTTATCAACCATGCATATATTAGCCGTGCGGAACATGAATAAAATATTCGCGTGTGACGAACGTTTAACAGCCATGTCAAATCTCTCTATTTAAACTCGTGTCACTGGAAATCCTGTTTATATCTTGGACAAAGCTTATTAAATCCAATGACGTTTTCTGTTGAACACCTATTTCATTACCTAAACAAAGGTTATTAGCAGCTTTCCACAAAATTCGCCTGCTATGAGACCCAAGTTATTACATTTGAAGAAGTAAGGTTGTAAAGGAATTCAAATTGACGTTCTTTCGTTTGAATTAGACAAACGCTGTATGTAATAATGGTTTATGATTTAGGCACAAGGTCAACAATTTTTTAGGGTGAGGGGAAAGTCGATTAAATCAACCCCAGCGCATTACTGTTGCTTTATTTTATCGATCCTTTAAGGATGAAAGGCAAAGCTAACCTCGGTGGGATTTGAATTCAGAACGTAAAGGGCTGTAACTATATGCCACAAAGCATGTTGACCGACACTCTATCGAAACTGCCAATTAACCGTTGTATGTAATAATATAAATAAAATGGAATTGAACGATAGTTGATTGATCTGTGTATGTAAATTCCGAAGGATTTATTAATAAAAGAAAAGGAAATATCGTAACATGCATGGGGAATCACTTTATCTCTTTTCCACGTATCCGCAGGAATTTTGTTTATGCAAATTCAGAACGATTTAACAGTAAAAAAAAATAATAATTTAAATTAAATTATGTTTGATATGATTAAAGAAAATATGAAAGAAAATTATTCTAATTGATTTAAGGTAATGTAAAATAACATTATCAATCGGAGATTTCCGTCTCCTGAACGCCGATAGTTTCATTGCTAGGAAAGAGTTAACTAAACGTGAATAAAAAAAAAATGTTTGTTTGTTTAGTTTTAATTCTGATTTTTATAGAGAGATGGTGTTTCCACGTTTTAATTTTTTCTCCTTGAGGCATCTGATACTTCTGCTGCAGAGATCTGCACATTTCTAGCTACAATTTGAGCTCGAATAAGCACCCCTTCTGAGCTGTACAAACAACTAGAAGAAGAAAAAGTGTTAAGCGATGTTACATTTGAAAAGGGAACAACCATTGCCTCAGGTATTCTCAGCTGTTCGGTGAATTTCCACTCAATGAAAATGGTATTATTAGCTGTAATCTGGGCTTCATAATTCGTATTTATGCGGGTCACCAGTTTTAACCGATTTTCTTTCTTTTTCTTTTTTCGGTTTCACAAAAGGTAGGGCAGTGAATTGGCAGTATGGGTAGAGCGTCGGTCATCCTGCTTTGCGGTATAGTTACGGCCCTTTACGTTTTGAGTTCAAATCCAGTCGAAGTTTGCCTTTCATCCTTAGGGGGTCGATAAAATAGAGTACCAGTAACACAATGGGTTTGAGTTAATCGACTTTCCCCTCCCACAGAATTGTTGGTTTTGTGCTTAAATCAGAAACCATTATAGTTTAGGGAGGTGGAATGGCAGAATCGATAGAGCGCCGGACAGCATGGCCTAGGGTATTTGTTTCGACCTGTTACGTCTTCAGTTTAAATACTGCTGTGGTAAAATTTACCTTTCATTCTTCTGGGATCAATAATATAACGTGCGAATCAAATACTGTGATCGATAGACACTTAAGACACATTTATGATCTTGTGACTATGATAGACACACTATTAATATAATATATAAGCTGTTGTAGAGTGCCGGATAAAATGCTTTTGCAGCATATAGTTTGGCCTCTTGCTTTCTGAGTTCAAATCCCGCTGAGGTTAGCTTTGCCTTTCACCCTTCCGGGGTCGATCAAATAAAGTACCAGTAATGCACTGGGGCCGATTTAACCAAATCCCCCCTCAAATTACTGGTCTTGTGCCTAAATTAAAAATCAATATTTTGGACTGTTGTTGTTTTGGTGCTTTTATTTTATGTTTTAGTGAGAGGAAGAAGGGCAGCGGCCATGACCTCTTCAGGACCTCCCTCACAGGTGAGAGGAAGTGTGGACATTTTCCTTAGTTAGATCGGAGACATGACCTGGATGTTTACAACGGAGTGTACTTCACCAAAGGCACCCAAGGGTCAATTGGTAGTGGTACAAAGTGTATATTGGCCTACATTATCCAAAGGATGCAATCAAAGTTAATTCTAACACAAAAGAGTCAAAGAATTCGATTTTGATAAACTGATTGAACTTTAGTGAACCGAACATAATAAGATTAACAGAAAATATTGAAAAAATCGTCACAGGACCATATATTGTGCTATTTTGTATTGATTGTATGTATGTATGTATGTATGTATGTATGTATGTATGTATGTATGTGTGTATGTATGTATGTATGTATGTATGTATGTATGTATGTATGTATGTATGTATGTATGTATGTATGTATGTATCTATAAAAGCTTCACGGTACAGGCATTGCTTTATATCTGGAGATCTCTCTGCACTTGTCGTCACATGCTACCATGGGCCCAGCACTATGTGTCAATAATTGTCACAAGTGTAGTGTTTGTACCAGAGTTTTCAAGTCGCTGGCTGGACTAAAAAGTCACACTCGTTCAGTGCATCGGTAGGGGTTCTCCTACATGGATATAAAGTAGTGGCCGTACTCGAAAACGAATTGGCAGCCACCATGTATGTATGTACGCATGTATGTATGCAAGCAAGCATGTGTGTATGTATGTGAATAGAGCCGTAATTCCTCGCAGTGACATACGGCGGAGTCTAATACTCTCCGAGTCTCACCAGAGCCAATTTCTTCATGAGAAGGGAAAAAAAGAGGGCGATAGTGAAGAAGGGATAGAGATACAGAAGAAGAATCGACCCCAGTGTTAGATTGGTACTTTATTTATCAGCCCCAAAAGGATGAAAGGCAAAGTTGATTACGGTCAGATTTGAATTTAGAGCGCAGAGAACGTGAACGAATACCGCCAAGTATTTTAACCAACGTGCTAACAGCTCTGACTATTCGCCGCTTTGCTGCTATTTTAACAATGAACAAAATGTCGTGCTATAAATTTACTGCTATTTAAGAGCAATGTATTGTATATATTAAAATTGAAGAACGTTGAACTTATTATTGAAGTCACGAAGAAAGTTTTGAGATTGTCTGCGATGAATTAATTCTTGGAAAAACTAATCACTTTAGTGTAATTACATTAATCAGAATAAATGTAATTAATGTTGATCCTGAAAAGCTTATACTGTTATCTACAGATCGATACACAGTCATCTTTCTCTGACGATGCCTCATCGATATTTTAAGCTGTGCTGTGGAAACCTAAGTTTGTGTTGCGTTCAATCTGAAATCATATTGAAATCAGAGATCGTGTTGGTTCAAGAAAGAGAATAATTTATTTGTAAACTATTGTTAGGCCTCCCTCGTTGCCGACGATGAGTGTTCTACGAGGGTCAGCTGAAAAGTTCATAGGCTGACCCAGATACTCTCCTGGAATGACCAAATGAGGTTTATTTTTCAGCATAATCCCTGGAAAGAAATAATGCAATTGTTAATAAGAAGAGTTGAGATTAATGTATGCATGATTTCACAGCTCGAGCATCACTCCTTCGTAGTCAGCCTAAGAACTTTCAGCCCACTCTCGTAGTTGTTCGATCAACGGAACAGTCTGCTTGTGAAAATAATGTACAACTAGTAGCGCATTCTACAAACATATGCACCCTCAATGTAGTTCTCAGGGTGATTCAGCCTGACGCAATGTATAGACTGCAGCAATGTGAAATAAAGTTTCATACTGAAGGACACAACGCGCCACCAGCAATCGAACCCGCAACCTTACAATCGTGAGCCGAATGCCCTAACTACTAAGCGACACCCCTTCACTAAATATATCTTAATAATCCATATTATAATAAGTATAAGCTGGAATGGTAATTCTTACAACGGATTTGTCTCTTAAATCATCCATTACAAATATATAATTTCCTTCTGTCTGAATAAACATTAAAAATACATCTTGCAAAGGAGAGCATTAGGAGAGAGCAGAAATAGCGCAAGTTTTCAGGATGTTACAGTCACGTAGTGCCACAATCTGTCCACATCGGAAGAGTGTTGTTAATCAATAATAGTTCCTAAATGGTATTTCTATAACACACACTGGCAATTCTAAAGAAATGTCTTTGACATGTTTGCTACAGCTTGTTAGTCTCGCCGTTGTCGACGTCGTATCATCATTATCATCACCAACATTACCCTCATTATCACAGTTATCATCACCATCATCATCAACATCGTCATCAACATCATTATCCTCATCATCATTACAATCATCATCATCATTATCACCATCATCAACGGCATCCTTTTATGTTCACTTTTCCATGCTTGTATGGGCTGGACGGATTTTTTCTTGCGCAACTTCCCTCAACTGGTTGCGTTCTGTCCTCTCTTCAGTGAGATCAGTTCTGACCACCTCTGCTCCGGTCTTCCTTAGTCTTCTTCTACTGCCACTTCCTTCCACTAGGATCTCTTGGTACTTCTTCACCCAATGGTCATCATCCATGGGCATCACATGTCCATACCAGTGCAGTCTTCTCTCTTACATACAACATATGATACCTCTTATACCCAGCTTTTCTCTCAGATCATTCATGCTTCACTGCTTAAGTATGTGTGTGCATGTGTGTGTATGTGTGTATGTGTGTGCATTGATATGAGTGTGCGCGTGTGCATGTGTGTGTATGTGTGTGTATGCGTGTATCTGTGTTTGTCCGTCTGTATCTGTGTTTATGTCTCATAACGTAGTAGGTCATCAAAAAGAAATCAATAAAAGAATTACCAAACATAAAATACATAAGCACTTTAAGACGGTGCTCCAGCATGACCGCAATTTAATGGGTGAAGCCAATAAAAGAATAAAAAATAAAAGAATATACCACTGCAGCTAACAAATAAGTGAATATTGCTTTTATGTTTGGATATCAATCTTTCTAACATACCTTTCTTTCCGTGATTTGCAGCTATATCAAATATCACAATATATTTTATCAAAGCATATGACTTACTACTACTACTACTACTACTACTACTACTAAATTATGGTATCGCATAAAATGTATTCACCGTTAGAATGTTTAACCCTCTCATCACCATATTTCTAATGAAAGACATTGCTTATGGCCTTCAAATAATTGTTAAAATAATCAAGAATTTTGCTAGAGAATTTAGAAATATAACTTTCTCTTTATTTATCTGGTGTTTGGAACGTAACTTTACAAATGTTCTTCCATAAAAATATTATGGAGGTTTTTAGATAAATATAAACACTTGCAAACATTAATTAATTAATGTACTTCTAAAGAAATACATTGTCTATGATTTTCAAATAATTTTCAAAATAACCAAGAACTTGGAGGAATTTAGTAACGTAACTAACTTCCTTATTATTAAGATGGTATTTAGGGTGGTGGATTGGCAGTATCGGTAGGGAGTCGGATAGCATGCATGTGGTATAGAGTTACGGTCCTTTACATTCTGATTTCAAATCCCGCAGAGGCTAGCTTTGCCTTTCATCCTTACAGGGTCGATAAAATAAAGTACCAGTAACACACTTGGGTCGATTTAATTGACTTTTCCCTCCCCCACATTGTTGGTCTTATGCCTAAATCAGAAACCATTATTAAGATGGTGTTTGGAACATAACCTAAGAAGGGTGCTTATATAATATTTTGATGCAAGTTTTTTTTTTTTTAGATAAATGTAAGATTCTAAAATAAACAGCTTAGTATGGTAGAACCAGCGACAGTTCCATGTAGTTTGGCAACAAAAGGGATAATTAAACCCTACAAGTATATTTCTATCTTCGACGTGCAATTTCATCCACAGTCCATGTTGACATAGGTTGGGTGGTTTCTTACGGTTTGAGACCAGATTGGTTGAAGCCTCTCCATCTTGTTCATATGTAATTATATTTTATTAGAAATATGTTCACAAAAGAGTTAACTCTTTTGTGAACATATTTCGAATGAAATGTCTTCTCTTTGAATTAACTAATGAAGAATTTTGAGGTATTTACTAAAATTATTATTTTATTACCAACATAGTATTGAAACAGAAATAGAAGCTTCGCCGTAACATTTTTGACTAAATAATATAGTCTAATAATGGGGCGTCTAAACCCACTGAACAGACAAAGATGGGTACCAGCACACATTTCTGTTTCAATTTCTAACTTCACTCGCCGTGTTCGAAAAATACTTCTTTTACTAACATAGTAATTTAACATATAGTTCTTATATAAAATTATGTTGGAAGTTTTTAATTTAAATAGGAACTTTTTGAAATAGGTAGGTTTTGTTTCATAGAAACAGTACCAATTTTGGTCGGATTAATATCAATATGGTGCTGGTACCTCTGTCATACTCCGAATCTTGACATATAGATAAAATACTGTATGTGGTGTGTACACATTCTTTCAGTGTTATTTCTAGTTGAAGTTTATGTTCCGGTCAACAAGGATTATCGGTTGGACTGTAATGGCTATTTTCATATAAAATATTGGTATTTACCCACCCCACCCCCCTCCCCCAGGAAAAACAAACACACAAACACACAAACACACAAACACACAACACACAAACACACAAACACACAAACACACAAACACACAAAAAAACAAACAAACAATCATACGATCTATTGATTATATGCAACGTCATCGTCTGAATTATCAAAGAGCTGTGAGCTATTATTGTTAAGTGAAAGTTTCTCTCTGATTAAAGAGTTTATCAACATACAGGTAAAACGGTATATGCCATCTAAGAGTAAAAATAAATATATAAATAAAATAAAAATTCACAATGTCATTTATTGAACAGGCCACCAGAAGAACCGACAGCACATCGAATTTCTTCAGTTCAATAATCACTTTGACACGAATGGAATACATTTCTGTTTCCATAGCGACAAAGTATTAACAGGAATATCATTGTTGTTGTTTCTGGACTCTGCGCCATGTTGTCTTTTTTTTATTAGACTTGTTTTGTTTATTTTTACCTGTTTCTGAAAGGGTTTTGTTTGAAAATTTTATACCTAAACCGACCAACCTCCGAGGGTATAGGTCAGTTTTCCATTGTCTTTGGCCCCCAAAGAGATAAAGCTGCATTTATTTTGTTTTTTCAACAAAATTAAAAAAAAAAAAAATAGCATAGCGGAGACAGAAGTGTCTTCTTCTAGGAAGATCAATGGCGTGATGCACGAAAAAGAAAATCAAGAACACCAACATCACCAGCAACGTCACCACTGCCACCACCACCACTACAGACACCACCAACATCACCAGTAATGTCACCACTGCCACCACCACTACTACAGACACCACCAACATCACCAGTAATGTCACCACTGCCACCACCACCACTACAGACACCACCACTACAGACACCACCAACATCACCAGTAACGTCACCACTGCCACCACCACCACTACAGACACCACCACTACAGACACCACCAACATCACCAGCAACGTCACCACTACCACCACCACCACTACAGACACCACCACTACAGACACCACCAACATCACCAGCAACGTCACCACCGGCACCACCACCACTACAGACACCACCACTACAGACACCACCAACATCACCAGCAACGTCACCACTGCCACCACCACCACTACAGACACCACCAACATCACCACTGCCACCACCACCACTACAGACACCACCACTACAGACACCACCACTACAGACACCACCAACATCACCACTGCCACCACCACCACTACAGACACCACCACTACAGACACCACCAACATCACCACTGCCACCACCACCACTACAGACACCACCACTACAGACACCACCACTACAGACACCACCAACATCACCACTGCCACCACCACCACTACAGACACCACCACTACAGACACCACCACTACAGACACCACCACTACAGACACCACCACTACAGACACCACCAACATCACCACTGCCACCACCACCACTACAGACACCACCACTACAGACACCACCAACATCACCACTGCCACCACCACCACTACAGACACCACCACTACAGACACCACCACTACAGACACCACCAACATCACCACTGCCACCACCACCACTACAGACACCACCAACATCACCAGTAATGTCACTACTACCACCACCACCACTACAGACACCACCAACATCACCATCAACGTCACCACCATCACTACAGATACACCAACGCCACCATTGTCACCACCACCACTACAGACACCACCAACATCACCACTGCCACCACCACCACTACAGACACCACCAACATCACCAACAACGTCACCACCACCACTGCCACCACCACCACTACATACACCACCAACATCACCAGCAACATCACCACTGCCACCACCACCACTACAGACACCACCAGCAATGACACCACCACCACTACATACACCACCAACATCACCAGCAACGTCACCACTACCACCACCACCACTACAGACACCACCAACATCACCAGCAACGTCACCACTACCACCACCACCACTACAGACACCACCAACATCACCAGCAACGTCACCACCACCACTGTCACCACCACCACTACATACACCACCAACATCACCAGCAACGTCACCACTGCCACCACCACCACTACAGACACCACCAGCAATGACACCACCACCACTACATACACCACCAACATCACCAGCAACGTCACCACTGCCACCACCACCACTACAGACACCACCAGCAATGACACCACCACCACTACATACACCACCAACATCACCAGCAACGTCACCACTGTCACCACCACCACTACAGACACCACCAGCAATGACACCACCACCACTACAGACACCACCAGCAATGACACCACCACCACTACATACACCACCAACATCACCAGCAACGTCACCACTGTCACCACCACCACTACATACACCACCAGCGATGACACCACCACCACTACAGACACCACCAACATCACCAGCAACGTCACCACTACCACCACCACCACTACAGACACCACCAACATCACCACCAACATCACCAGCAACGTCACCACTACCACCACCACCACTACAGACACCACCAACATCACCACCAACATCACCAGCAATGTCACCACCACCACTACAGATACACCAACAGCAGATGCAGCAATGTCTGGTGGCTGTAGCGAAAGAGATTGCGTCGTGGACGCGAAAGAAAGGACTGAAGACAGACACTTTCGTCTTCGGCCAAGCCCTCATCAACTGTTTCAAGTTCCACCTGGAAAAGAAAAGTGAGGGTTGAGAAGGAAGAGTTCCCTCCAGTACATTTGTTGAAAGGTAGGTGACTGTAGCGAGGTTGGCACGAGTGAATACTCTGAGTGTGCGTCTGTAACCTGGACATTTCAGAGAGGTGTAGGGGCACCTTCCTTGGGTGCTCCTGGTGATTAGGATGGTTTCAGATCTGTGTGGTTCCTACCCACCCCCAGGTGATACTTGTTTTTTTATTTATTGTTAATAGCTTTCTGTTTTCCTTTTTTACACGTTTTATGTAAATCCCCACTGTCCCTCTTTCTTGTATTATCCTTTGTGTTTCGGCCCTAGCGGCCAATAAAGAGATAGTTATTATAAGGGGGTGGACAGGCTGAGTTATTAGAGTGTCAACATATGCTTCACAATATTTGTTCTGGCTCTTTACATTCTGAGTTCAAATCCCGCAGTGGTCAACTTTGCCTTTCATCCATTCGAGATCGATAAAATAAAATACCAGTCACCTACTATGTTTCGATACAATCCACTTCCCACTTCCCACAAAACTGTTGGCCTTGTGCCTAAATTAGAAGCTGTTAAGGGCGGTGGATTGGCAGGGCCGACAGAGCGCCGAACGAGTGCTTAGCAGTATTTGTTCTGATTCTTTGTTCTGAGTTCAAATAACACCGAGGCTAACTTTGCCTTTTACCCTTCCGGGATTTATAAAATAAAATACCAGTAAAGAACTGCGTTCGATATAATCAGCTTTCCTCTCGCCACCCAAATTATTTGCCTTGTGCCTCTATGTCGAAATCATCATTTCATGTTATATGCATGAATACTTCGAAAATATCAGGCTTGTCAGTTTGGAAAATGAAAGCCACACATACTATCTAAACTTGTCGATCAAGAAGCAAACAAAAATAAAATTTTAAGCCCCCCCGAAACGCATTATTATTATTCCTAGTTATTCTCTTAAAGAAGGACATTTTTATTATATCGTTTTGGTTGTTTGTTTTTTCAAATAATATTTTATATTATATTTTATTTTATTGTACTATATTATTTTTTTATTACATATATTGTATGGTACTATATTCGTGTTTAAGAATGGAATATTGGAAGATAGAAATTATACCTTTAGAGACGCCATCTTGATTCGAGAAGTTTGACAAGATGATTATGGGGAATATTATTGAATATAACAGTTTCTAGATATGTAGCAAACAAAATTCATAGGATGTATGGAGTAGAAGGGGGATAAAGATAGATGAGGTAAAGGAGGAGGATATGATATAAAAAGAAATAGATATTTGCAGGCGTTAACCGTATACGACAGTACAAAAACTGTAGGCACGTACTTTAGTGGTTAATGTGTTGACTGGACTCACATTTATAAAATCATGGGTTCGATTCCTGAAGAGTTATTAGTCTTCTGTTGATATTTCTTCCAGCTCTTTTGCATCCTGAATTCAAATTCCACTGACGTCAACTTTACACTTCATCTTTTCGGTTGTTGATAACATTATAGAAACAGTCCTGGGTGGTGGGTTGACAGAATTGCTAAAGCATTGGATAAAAGTCATGGTAGGGCTAGGATCCCATTTCATAATTTAGGAGGATCTAAATTTCTTAGAAGCATTATTGGGACTCCTACCTTCAGAATAGGTTTATGTGGAGGAGTTCTAGGTGGCTCAAGATAATTAAGGAACTCTGTTGGCCAAATACAGATTAATGGATACTAGAGTGTATCATATGATCGGTGGGTTGCATTTATCCGCTGCATCTTATTTCCTCTCCCTTGAATAATAATATCTCTCTTCCCATACTAGTCGCCTGTAATAATTGCTGCATTTGTGGCAGGGGCATTGTAGCGGCCTCTCTGTTCAGCATCAGGCTTTTTTGTCTGCATCAATAACTATCTTGTATTCAGTGGGTGGGTGGTGCATATTCTAATGCATACTTGAAGCTTCTGATATAGCTTTGTTTGCATGCAACATATCTTGCAGATCAAAGATTAACTCTTCTTTCAAATTTGGAAGGTTAAATGTCTGTTGTAAAGCCTGCTCCTTGTAACTTGCCACAAAATATAGCTGTAAAAATTGAGGATTTTTGCCTTCAGTTGGCAACAAAGATCCAATACGATGGTATACTTGACTTTGAACTTTAAAAGTTGGCTTCATATTCCCTTCTCTTATAATATTGCTACCAAAGGAGGTCATTTGGAAAGAATTATAATTCCTAATGTTTTTCAAGCGGTGCATGCAACTTGGTGTGTTTCCCAAAAGCAATGCCCTCAAAGAGTCTGAGGATGTACCAAACGTCAGTAAAACAACCGTTCCCCCAGCTCAACACATAGTGGTGGTTTCTCTTTCCCATTTCTTTCCTTTACAAAAACTGCACTCTTTTAACATTGTGTATATTGGGTTGTAACATAAATTCCCGCCGTTTTTATTTAGAAGTTTTATAACAACGGCGGGAATTTATGTTACAACCCAATATATATATATATATATATATATACGATATTAAATAAATGGAAACTATATTTATAAAACCATATTTATTTCATTATACATATTTCAGGGATACCAAATTAAAATATGGTATGCCTTCATCAGACAAAATACAATATATAAACAGTTTTATAAATAATTTTGACGTACCCTATGAGATGCGACCATTATTTTTGGAAGCTGTCTGTTGTATCCCAACAATTTTAAATAGAACTTTTGCATATATATATATATATTTTTTTTTTATATATATATATGTATGTGTATGTATGTATTATTTGTTTGTTAAAATAATCAAATTAAATTAATTCAACAGTTAAACACAGATAGGAATAATAAGGTTGTTACCAAAGAGCCAGAAGATTGACAAGTCTGTTAACTTTGATTTTGAAAGTAGGTTTATAATTATTAATTTTCAATATACCTTTGTAGCTGTCTCGGTGGCCTAGTTAGAGGAATCATAGACGGTGGTGATCCTGGTTTGAAGTTCAATCCTAGTCGGGTGTAGGGTTCCCAGTAACCGTTTTCAGTTTTTTTCTATGGGATGTAAAATAAAAACTGAAAAAGATTACATGTACCACTTGACCAGGATTGAACCCAAGGTCAGGATCTCCACCGTTTCTAGTACCTACCGCTAGTCCACTGAGACAACTACGAAAATCTTATGAAAATTCATATTTATAAACCAACGAACCAAGAAACGTCTCTCTTTTATATTATATCTAGATATAGATTACGATATTCAGGCTTATATGGCGTTAAAGAATGTAAAATAACATAGTCCAACTATTAATTTATTTTATCAAAGTCCTGTCCTTGAGACAAACGTCCTTCAGTTATGCTGATTCCCAAATAACAAATACTGCTGATATAACAAATACCATTTCTAAACAATTGTTATCAACTTCTATTTGTAATCTTGACATTTGAAATGAGTATTTTTTAAATCAGTAAAAAATTTCTAAAAATGTATACACAGCCTTTTTTGTCCTTGATTTTAGTTAAAAATTTTAACGTATTATACACGAGAAAATACGGAATATACAAGGCAGGCGCCTGGGTATTAGTGCCCGAAGCTAGTTCTACAATGTGCGTCCCATTATCCGAAGTAAAATAATTTCAACTTATAGTTTGGTAAGCTGACAAACCTAGTATTTGACAGTTGCTCTGACTACATGAAAAACTGTATTAAACTTTCCGCTATACACATTAAATCATGTAACAGGTTATATAACACCATACGACCATCTACACCATTTTGGATATTTCCACAACGTTTCTACATGGCAAAGATGTTTAGTGGTTGATTTATTTATTGATTTCAGGAAAT
>OZ024746.1:24270948-24353448 GCA_964016885.1 Eledone cirrhosa | reverse complement strand
TACACCAGGCATGTTAAACTGAGGGTCTCCCAAGGAGTGGTCTACACCAGGCATGTTAAACTGAGGTCCCCCAAGGAGTGGTCTACACCAGGCATGTTAAACTGAGGTCCCCCAAGGAGTGGTCTACACCAGGCATGTTAAACTGAGGTCTCCCGAGGAGTGGTCTACACCAGCCATGTTAAACTGAGGTCCCCCAAGGAGTGGTCTACACCAGGCATGTTAAACTGAGGTCCCCCGAGGAGTGGTCTACACCAGGCATGTTAAACTGAGGGTCTCCCAAGGAGTGGTCTACACCAGGCATGTTAAACTGAGAGTCCCCCGAGGAGTGGTCTACACCAGGCATGTTAAACTGAGGTCCCCCAAGGAGTGGTCTACACCAGGCATGTTAAACTGAGGTCTCCCGAGGAGTGGTCTACACCAGCCATGTTAAACTGAGGTCCCCCAAGGAGTGGTCTACACCAGGCATGTTAAACTGAGGTCCCCCAAGGAGTGGTCTACACCAGGCATGTTAAACTGAGGGTCCCCCGAGGAGTGGTCTACACCAGCCATGTTAAACTGAGGTCCCCCAAGGAGTGGTCTACACCAGCCATGTTAAACTGAGGTCCCCCAAGGAGTGGTCTACACCAGGCATGTTAAACTGAGGTCCCCCAAGGAGTGGTCTACACCAGGCATGTTAAACTGAGAGTCCCCCAAGGAGTGGTCTACACCAGCCATGTTAAACTGAGGGTCCCCCGAGGAGTGGTCTACACCAGGCATGTTAAACTGAGGGTCCCCCGAGGAGTGGTCTACACCAGCCATGTTAAAATGAGGGTCCCCAAAGGAGTGGTCTACACCAGGCATGTTAAACTGAGGGTCCCCCGAGGAGTGGTCTACACCAGCCATGTTAAAATGAGGGTCCCCCAAGGAGTGGTCTACACCAGGCATGTTAAACTGAGGGTCCCCAAAGGAGTGGTCTACACTAGCCATGTTAAACTGAGGGTCCCCCGAGGAGTGGTCTACACCAGCCATGTTAAACTGAGGGTCCCCCGAGGAGTGGTCTACACCAGGCATGTTAAACTGAGGGTCCCCCGAGGAGTGGTCTACACTAGCCATGTTAAACTGAGGGTCCCCCGAGGAGTGGTCTACACCAGGCATGTTAAACTGAGGGTCCCCCGAGGAGTGGTCTACACCAGGCATGTTAAACTGACGTCCCCCAAGGAGTGGTCTACACCAGGCATGTTAAACTGAGGGTCCCCCGAGGAGTGGTCTACACTAGCCATGTTAAACTGAGGGTCCCCCGAGGAGTGGTCTACACCAGGCATGTTAAACTGAGGGTCCCCCGAGGAGTGGTCTACACCAGGCATGTTAAACTGACGTCCCCCAAGGAGTGGTCTACACCAGGCATGTTAAACTGAGGGTCCCCCGAGGAGTGGTCTACACTAGCCATGTTAAACTGAGGGTCCCCCGAGGAGTGGTCTACACCAGGCATGTTAAACTGAGGGTCCCCCGAGGAGTGGTCTACACCAGCCATGTTAAACTGACGTCCCCCAAGGAGTGGTCTACACCAGGCATGTTAAACTGAGGGTCCCCCGAGGAGTGGTCTACACCAGGCATGTTAAACTGAGGGTCCCCCGAGGAGTGGTCTACACCAGGCATGTTAAACTGACGTCCCCCAAGGAGTGGTCTACACCAGGCATGTTAAACTGAGGTCCCCCAAGGAGTGGTCTACACCAGGCATGTTAAACTGAGGGTCCCCCAAGGAGTGGTCTACACCAGGCATGTTAAACTGAGGTCCCCCAAGGAGTGGTCTACACCAGGCATGTTAAACTGAGGGTCCCCCGAGGAGTGGTCTACACCAGCCATGTTAAACTGAGGGTCCCCCGAGGAGTGGTCTACACCAGGCATGTTAAACTGAGGGTCCCCCAAGGAGTGGTCTACACCAGCCATGTTAAACTGAGGTCCCCCAATGAGTGGTCTACACCAGGCATGTTAAACTGAGGGTCCCCCGAGGAGTGGTCTACACCAGGCATGTTAAACTGAGGGTCCCCCAAGGAGTGGACTACACCAGGCATGTTAAACTGAGGGTCCCCCGAGGAGTGGTCTACACCAGGCATGTTAAACTGAGGTCCCCCAAGGAGTGGACTACACCAGGCATGTTAAACTGAGGGTCCCCCGAGGAGTGGTCTACACCAGGCATGTTAAACTGAGGTCCCCCAAGGAGTGGACTACACCAGGCATGTTAAACTGAGGGTCCCCCGAGGAGTGGTCTACACCAGGCATGTTAAACTGAGGGTCCCCCGAGGAGTGGTCTACACCAGGCATGTTAAACTGAGGGTCCCCCGAGGAGTCGTCTACACCAGCCATGTTAAACTGAGGGTCCCCCGAGGAGTGGTCTACACCAGCCATGTTAAACTGAGGGTCCCCCGAGGAGTCGTCTACACCAGCCATGTTAAACTGAGGGTCCCCCGAGGAGTGGTCTACACTAGCCATGTTAAACTGAGGGTCCCCCAAGGAGTGGTCTACACCAGGCATGTTAAACTGAGGTCCCCCGAGGAGTGGTCTACACCAGCCATGTTAAACTGAGGGTCCCCCGAGGAGTGGTCTACACCAGGCATGTTAAACTGACGTCCCCCAAGGAGTGGTCTACACCAGGCATGTTAAATTGAGGTCCCCCGAGGAGTGGTCTACACCAGCCATGTTAAACTGAGGGTCCCCCGAGGAGTGGTCTACACCAGGCATGTTAAACTGAGGTCCCCCAATGAGTGGTCTACACCAGGCATGTTAAACTGAGGGTCCCCCGAGGAGTGGTCTACACCAGCCATGTTAAACTGAGGTCCCCCAAGGAGTGGTCTACACCAGGCATGTTAAACTGAGGTCCCCCAATGAGTGGTCTACACCAGGCATGTTAAACTGAGGGTCCCCCGAGGAGTGGTCTACACCAGCCATGTTAAACTGAGGTCCCCCAAGGAGTGGTCTACACCAGGCATGTTAAACTGAGGGTCCCCCAAGGAGTGGTCTACACCAGGCATGTTAAACTGAGGTCCCCCAAGGAGTGGTCTACACCAGGCATGTTAAACTGAGGTCCCCCAAGGAGTGGTCTACACCAGCCATGTTAAACTGAGGGTCCCCCAAGGAGTGGTCTACACCAGGCATGTTAAACTGAGGTCCCCCAAGGAGTGGTCTACACCAGGCATGTTAAACTGAGGTCCCCCAAGGAGTGGTCTACACCAGCCATGTTAAACTGAGGGTCCCCCGAGGAGTGGTCTACACCAGCCATGTTAAACTGAGGTCCCCCAAGGAGTGGTCTACACCAGGCATGTTAAACTGAGGGTCCCCCGAGGAGTGGTCTACACCAGCCATGTTAAACTGAGGTCCCCCAAGGAGTGGTCTACACCAGGCATGTTAAACTGAGGTCCCCCAATGAGTGGTCTACACCAGGCATGTTAAACTGAGGTCCCCCAAGGAGTGGTCTACACCAGCCATGTTAAACTGAGGGTCCCCAAAGGAGTGGTCTACACCAGCCATGTTAAACTGAGGGTCCCCCGAGGAGTGGTCTACACCAGGCACGTTAAACTGAGGGTCCCCAAAGGAGTGGTCTACACCAGGCACGTTAAACTGAGGGTCCCCCGAGGAGTGGTCTACACCAGCCATGTTAAACTGAGGGTCCCCCAAGGAGTGGTCTACACCAGGCATGTTAAACTGAGGGTCCCCCGAGGAGTGGTCTACACCAGCCATGTTAAACTGAGGGTCCCCAAAGGAGTGGTCTACACCAGGCATGTTAAACTGAGGTCCCCCGAGGAGTGGTCTACACCAGGCATGTTAAACTGAGGGTCCCCCGAGGAGTGGTCTACACCAGGCATGTTAAACTGAGGGTCCCCCGAGGAGTGGTCTACACCAGGCATGTTAAACTGAGGGTCCCCCGAGGAGTGGTCTACACCAGGCATGTTAAACTGAGGTCCCCCGAGGAGTGGTCTACACCAGGCATATTAAACTGAGGTCCCCCGAGGAGTGGTCTACACCAGGCATGTTAAACTGAGGTCCCCCGAGGAGTGGTCTACACCAGGCATGTTAAACTGAGGTCCCCCGAGGAGTGGTCTACACCAGGCATGTTAAACTGAGGTCCCCCGAGGAGTGGTCTACACCAGGTATGTTAAACTGAGGGTCCCCCAAGGAGTGGTCTACACCAGGCATGTTAAACTGAGGTCCCCCGAGGAGTGGTCTACACCAGGCATGTTAAACTGAGGGTCCCCCGAGGAGTGGTCTACACCAGGCATGTTAAACTGAGGGTCTCCCGAGGAGTGGTCTACACCAGGTATGTTAAACTGAGGGTCTCCCGAGGAATGGTCTACACCAGGCATGTTAAACTGAGGGTCTCCCGAGGAGTGGTCTACACCAGGCATGTTAAACTGAGGGTCCCCCGAGGAGTGGTCTACACCAGGCATGTTAAACTAAGGGTCTCCCGAGGAGTGGTCTACACCAGGCATGTTAAACTGAGGGTCCCCCGAGGAGTGGTCTACACCAGCCATGTTAAACTGAGGGTCCCCCAAGGAGTGGTCTACACCAGCCATGTTAAACTGAGGGTCCCCCAAGGAGTGGTCTACACCAGCCATGTTAAACTGAGGGTCCCCCGAGGAGTGGTCTACACCAGCCATGTTAAACTGAGGGTCCCCAAAGGAGTGGTCTACACCAGGCATGTTAAACTGAGGGTCCCCCGAGGAGTGGTCTACACCAGCCATGTTAAACTGAGGGTCTCCCGAGGAGTGGTCTACACCAGGCATGTTAAACTGAGGGTCCCCCGAGGAGTGGTCTACACCAGGCATATTAAACTGAGGTCCCCCGAGGAGTGGTCTACACCAGGCATGTTAAACTGAGGGTCCCCCGAGGAGTGGTCTACACCAGGCATGTTAAACTGAGGGTCCCCCGAGGAGTGGTCTACACCAGGCATGTTAAACTGAGGGTCCCCCGAGGAGTGGTCTACACCAGGCATGTTAAACTGAGGGTCCCCCGAGGAGTGGTCTACACCAGGCATGTTAAACTGAGGGTCTCCCGAGGAGTGGTCTACACCAGGCATGTTAAACTGAGGGTCCCCCGAGGAGTGGTCTACACCAGGCATATTAAACTGAGGTCCCCCGAGGAGTCGTCTACACCAGCCATGTTAAACTGACGTCCCCCGAGGAGTGGTCTACACCAGGCATGTTAAACTGAGGGTCCCCCGAGGAGTGGTCTACACCAGGCATGTTAAACTGAGGGTCCCCCGAGGAGTGGTCTACACCAGGCATGTTAAACTGAGGGTCCCCCGAGGAGTGGTCTACACCAGGCATATTAAACTGAGGTCCCCCGAGGAGTGGTCTACACCAGGCATGTTAAACTGAGGGTCCCCCGAGGAGTGGTCTACACCAGGCATGTTAAACTGAGGTCCCCCAAGGAGTGGTCTACACCAGGCATGTTAAACTGAGGGTCCCCCGAGGAGTGGTCTACACCAGGCATATTAAACTGAGGTCCCCCGAGGAGTGGTCTACACCAGGCATGTTAAACTGAGGGTCCCCCGAGGAGTGGTCTACACCAGGCATGTTAAACTGACGTCCCCCGAGGAGTGGTCTACACCAGGCATGTTAAACTGAGGGTCCCCCGAGGAGTGGTCTACACCAGGCATGTTAAACTGAGGGTCCCCCGAGGAGTGGTCTACACCAGGCATGTTAAACTGAGGGTCCCCCGAGGAGTGGTCTACACCAGGCATGTTAAACTGAGGGTCCCCCGAGGAGTGGTCTACACCAGGCACGTTAAACTGACGTCCCCCAAGGAGTGGTCTACACCAGGCATGTTAAACTGAGGGTCCCCCGAGGAGTGGTCTACACCAGGCATGTTAAACTGAGGGTCCCCCGAGGAGTGGTCTACACCAGCCATGTTAAACTGAGGGTCCCCCAGGGAGTGGTCTACACCAGGCATGTTAAACTGAGGGTCCTCCGAGGAGTCGTCTACACCAGCCATGTTAAACTGAGGGTCCCCCAGGGAGTGGTCTACACCAGGCATGTTAAACTGAGGGTCCCCCGAGGAGTGGTCTACACTAGCCATGTTAAACTGAGGGTCCCCCGAGGAGTGGTCTACACCAGGCATGTTAAACTGAGGGTCCCCCGAGGAGTGGTCTACACCAGGCATGTTAAACTGAGGGTCCCCCAAGGAGTGGTCTACACCAGGCACGTTAAACTGAGGTCCCCCAAGGAGTGGTCTACACCAGGCATGTTAAACTGAGGTCCCCCGAGGAGTGGTCTACACCAGCCATGTTAAACTGAGGGTCCCCCGAGGAGTGGTCTACACTAGCCATGTTAAACTGAGGGTCCCCCAGGGAGTGGTCTACACCAGGCATGTTAAACTGAGGTCCCCCGAGGAGTGGTCTACACCAGGCATGTTAAATTGAGGGTACCCGAGGAGTGGTCTACACCAGGCATGTTAAACTGAGGGTCCCCCGAGGAGTGGTCTACACCAGGCATGTTAAATTGAGGGTCCCCCGAGGAGTCGTCTACACCAGGCATGTTAAACTGAGGTCCCCCAAGGAGTGGTCTACACCAGGCATGTTAAACTGAGGGTCCCCCGAGGAGTGGTCTACACCAGGCATGTTAAACTGAGGGTCTCCCAAGGTGTGGTCTACACCAGGCATGTTAAACTGAGGGTCCCCCGAGGAGTCGTCTACACCAGCCATGTTAAACTGAGGGTCCCCCGAGGAGTCGTCTACACCAGCCATGTTAAACTGAGGGTCCCCCGAGGAGTGGTCTACACCAGCCATGTTAAACTGAGGGTCCCCCAAGGAGTGGTCTACACCAGGCATGTTAAACTGAGGTCCCCCGAGTAGTGGTCTACACCAGGCATGTTAAACTGAGGTCCCCCGAGGAGTGGTCTACACCAGGCATGTTAAACTGAGGGTCCCCCGAGGAGTCGTCTACACCAGCCATGTTAAACTGAGGGTCCCCCGAGGAGTGGTCTACACCAGGCATGTTAAACTGAGGGTCCCCCAAGGAGTGGTCTACACCAGGCATGTTAAACTGAGGTCCCCCGAGGAGTCGTCTACACCAGCCATGTTAAACTGAGGGTCCCCAAAGGAGTGGTCTACACCAGCCATGTTAAACTAAGGGTCTCCCGAGGAGTGGTCTACACCAGGCATGTTAAACTGAGGTCCCCCAAGGAGTGGTTTACACCAGGCATGTTAAACTGAGGGTCCCCCGAGGAGTGGTCTACACCAGGCAGGTTAAACTGAGGGTCCCCCGAGGAGTGGTTTACACCAGGCATGTTAAACTAAGGGTCTCCCGAGGAGTGGTCTACACCAGCCATGTTAAACTGAGGGTCCCCCGAGGAGTGGTCTACACCAGGCATGTTAAACTGAGGTCCCCCAAGGAGTGGTTTACACCAGGCATGTTAAACTGAGGGTCCCCCGAGGAGTGGTCTACACCAGGCATGTTAAACTGAGGGTCCCCAAAGGAGTGGTCTACACCAGCCATGTTAAACTAAGGGTCTCCCGAGGAGTGGTCTACACCAGGCATGTTAAACTGAGGTCCCCCAAGGAGTGGTCTACACCAGGCATGTTAAACTGAGGGTCCCCCAAGGAGTGGTTTACACCAGGCATGTTAAACTGAGGTCCCCCGAGGAGTGGTCTACACCAGGCATGTTAAACTGAGGGTCCCCCGAGGAGTGGTCTACACCAGGCATGTTAAACTAAGGGTCTCCCGAGGAGTGGTCTATACCAGGCATGTTAAACTGAGGTCCCCCGAGGAGTGGTCTACACTAGCCATGTTAAACTAAGGGTCTCCCGAGGAGTGGTCTATACCAGGCATGTTAAACTGAGGTCCCCAAAGGAGTGGTCTACACCAGGCATGTTAAACTGAGGTCCCCCGAGGAGTGGTCTACACCAGGCATGTTAAACTGAGGTCCCCCGAGTAGTGGTCTACACCAGGCATGTTAAACTAAGGGTCTCCCGAGGAGTGGTCTACACCAGGCATGTTAAACTGAGGTCCCCCGAGGAGTGGTCTACACCAGGCATGTTAAACTGAGGGTCCCCCGAGGAGTGGTCTGCACCAGGCATGTTAAACTGAGGTACCCCGAGGAGTGGTCTACACCAGGCATGTTAAACTAAGGGTCTCCCGAGAAGTGGTCTACACCAGGCATGTTAAACTGAGGTCCCCCGAGGAGTGGTCTACACCAGGCATATTAAACTGAGGTCCCCCGAGGAGTGGTCTACACCAGGCATGTTAAACTGAGGGTCCCCCAAGGAGTGGTCTACACCAGGCATGTTAAACTGAGGGTCCCCCAAGGAGTGGTCTACACCAGGCATGTTAAACTGAGGGTCCCCAAAGAAGTGGTCTACACCAGCCATGTTAAACTAAGGGTCTCCCGAGGAGTGGTCTACACCAGGCATGTTAAACTGAGGTCCCCCGAGGAGTGGTCTACACCAGGCATGTTAAACTGAGGGTCCCCCGAGGAGTGGTCTACACCAGGCATGTTAAACTGAGGTCCCCCGAGGAGTGGTCTACACCAGGCATGTTAAACTAAGGGTCCCCCGAGGAGTGGTCTACACCAGGCATGTTAAACTGAGGTCCCCCGAGGAGTGGTTTACACCAGGCATGTTAAACTAAGGGTCTCCCGAGGAGTGGTCTACACCAGGCATGTTAAACTGAGGTCCCCCGAGGAGTGGTCTACACCAGGCATGTTAAACTGAGGGTCCCCCGAGGAGTGGTCTACACCAGGCATGTTAAACTGAGGTCCCCCGAGGAGTGGTCTACACCAGGCATGTTAAACTAAGGGTCTCCCGAGGAGTGGGCTACACCAGGCATGTTAAACTGAGGTCCCCCTAGGAGTGGTTTACACCAGGCATGTTAAACTAAGGGTCTCCCGAGGAGTGGTCTACACCAGGCATGTTAAACTGAGGTCCCCCGAGGAGTGGTCTACACCAGGCATGTTAAACTGAGGGTCCCCCGAGGAGTGGTCTACACCAGGCATGTTAAACTGAGGTCCCCCGAGGAGTGGTCTACACCAGCCATGTTAAACTGAGGGTCCCCCGAGGAGTGGTCTACACCAGGCATGTTAAACTGAGGTCCCCCGAGGAGTGGTCTACACCAGGCATGTTAAACTAAGGGTCTCCCGAGGAGTGGTCTACACCAGGCATGTTAAACTGAGGTCCCCCGAGGAGTGGTCTACACCAGGCATGTTAAACTGAGGTCCCCCGAGGAGTGGTCTACACCAGGCATGTTAAACTGAGGTCCCCCGAGGAGTGGTCTACACCAGGCATGTTAAACTGAGGGTCCCCCGAGGAGTGGTCTACACCAGGCATGTTAAACTGAGGTCCCCCGAGGAGTGGTCTACACTAGGCATGTTAAACTGAGGTCCCCCGAGGAGTCGTCTACACCAGCCATGTTAAACTGAGGGTCCCCCAAGGAGTGGTCTACACCAGGCATGTTAAACTGAGGTCTCCCGAGGAATGGTCTACACCAGGCATGTTAAACTGAGGTCCCCCGAGGAGTGGTCTACACCAGCCATGTTAAACTGAGGGTCCCCCAAGGAGTGGTCTACACCAGCCATGTTAAACTGAGGGTCCCCCAAGGAGTGGTCTACACCAGGCATGTTAAACTGAGGTCCCCCGAGGAGTCGTCTACACCAGCCATGTTAAACTGAGGGTCCCCCGAGGAGTCGTCTACACCAGGCATGTTAAACTGAGGGTCCCCCGAGGAGTCGTCTACACCAGGCATGTTAAACTGAGGGTCCCCCGAGGAGTCGTCTACACCAGGCATGTTAAACAGGTCCCCCGAGGAGTCGTCTACACCAGCCATGTTAAACTGAGGGTCCCCCGAGGAGTCGTCTACACCAGGCATGTTAAACTGAGGGTCCCCCGAGGAGTCGTCTACACCAGGCATGTTAAACTGAGGGTCCCCCGAGGAGTCGTCTACACCAGGCATGTTAAACTGAGGTCCCCCAAGGAGTGGTCTACACCAGGCATGTTAAACTGAGGTCCCCCGAGGAGTGGTCTACACCAGGAATGTTAAACTGAGGGTCCCCCGAGGAGTGGTCTACACCAGGCATGTTAAACTGAGGGTCCCCCGAGGAGTGGTCTACACCAGGCATGTTAAACTGAGGTCCCCCGAGGAGTCGTCTACACCAGCCATGTTAAACTGAGGTCTCCCGAGGAGTGGTCTACACCAGGCATGTTAAACTGAGGTCCCCCGAGGAGTGGTCTACACCAGGTATGTTAAACTGAGGGTCCCCCAAGGAGTGGTCTACACCAGGCATGTTAAACTGAGGGTCCCCCAAGGAGTGGTCTACACCAGGCATGTTAAACTGAGGGTCCCCCAAGGAGTCGTCTACACCAGCCATGTTAAACTGAGGGTCCCCCAAGGAGTGGTCTACACCAGGCATGTTAAACTGAGGGTCCCCCAAGGAGTGGTCTACACCAGGCATGTTAAACTGAGGTCCCCCAAGGAGTGGTCTACACCAGCCATGTTAAACTAAGGGTCCCCCAAGGAGTGGTCTACACCAGCCATGTTAAACTGAGGGTCCCCCGAGGAGTCGTCTACACCAGGCATGTTAAACTGAGGGTCCCCCGAGGAGTCGTCTACACCAGGCATGTTAAACTGAGGGTCCCCCGAGGAGTCGTCTACACCAGGCATGTTAAACAGGTCCCCCGAGGAGTCGTCTACACCAGCCATGTTAAACTGAGGGTCCCCCGAGGAGTCGTCTACACCAGGCATGTTAAACTGAGGTCCCCCAAGGAGTGGTCTACACCAGGCATGTTAAACTGAGGGTCTCCCGAGGAGTGGTCTACACCAGCCATGTTAAACTGAGGTCCCCCAAGGAGTGGTCTACACCAGGCATGTTAAACTGAGGTCCCCCGAGGAGTGGTCTACACCAGCCATGTTAAACTAAGGGTCTCCCGAGGAGTGGTCTACACCAGGCATGTTAAACTGAGGTCCCCCATGGAGTGGTTTACACCAGGCATGTTAAACTAAGGGTCTCCCGAGGAGTGGTCTACACCAGGCATGTTAAACTGAGGTCCCCCGAGGAGTGGTCTACACCAGGCATGTTAAACTGAGGTCCCCCGAGGAGTGGTCTACACCAGGCATGTTAAACTAAGGGTCTCCCGAGGAGTGGTCTACACCAGGCATGTTAAACTGAGGTCCCCCGAGGAGTGGTCTACACCAGGCATGTTAAACTGAGGTCCCCCGAGGAGTGGTCTACACCAGGCATGTTAAACTGAGGGTCCCCCGAGGAGTGGTTTACACCAGGCATGTTTAACTAAGGGTCTCCCGAGGAGTGGTCTACACCAGGCACGTTAAACTGAGGGTCCCCCAAGGAGTGGTCTACACCAGGCATGTTAAACTGAGGGTCCCCCGAGGAGTGGTCTACACCAGGCATGTTAAACTGACGTCCCCCGAGGAGTGGTCTACACCAGGCATGTTAAACTGAGGGTCCCCCGAGGAGTGGTCTACACCAGGCATGTTAAACTGAGGGTCTCCCGAGGAGTGGTCTACACCAGCCATGTTAAACTGACGTCCCCCGAGGAGTGGTCTACACCAGGCATGTTAAACTGAGGGTCCCCCGAGGAGTGGTCTACACCAGCCATGTTAAACTGACGTCCCCCGAGGAGTGGTCTACACCAGGCATGTTAAACTGAGGGTCCCCCGAGGAGTGGTCTACACCAGGCATGTTAAACTGAGGGTCCCCCGAGGAGTGGTCTACACCAGCCATGTTAAACTGACGTCCCCCAAGGAGTGGTCTACACCAGGCATGTTAAACTGAGGGTCCCCCGAGGAGTGGTCTACACCAGGCATGTTAAACTGAGGGTCCCCCGAGGAGTGGTCTACACCAGGCATGTTAAACTGAGGGTCCCCCGAGGAGTGGTCTACACCAGGTATGTTAAACTGAGGGTCTCCCGAGGCCCACATGGGTCACATATGTGTTGTCTGAGGGTCACACACGACAACTACGTAATTTCGGACATAACAAAATATATATATATTTTTTTTATATTACGAAGATAAAACATGCTCGGCTGTAAAAACCTTTGTGCGGGCCGTAGGAGTGCTTGTAAAGGGCCGCATGTGGCCCGCGGGCCGCATGTTTGACACGCCTAGTCTACACCAAATAAGAGTACAATAGACCAGTGATTCTCAGAAACCCAGGCTACATTCTTCCCCTTGAAATCACAGCTTCTCTCAATTCTTGACCAAATCTGAATTGTTAGCTAATAATTGTTTCTACTTTTGGCACAAGGCCAGCAATTATTCCAGTGTATTACTGGTACTTTGTTTTATCGACCCCTTAAGGATGAAAGGCACAGTTAACCTCGGCGGGTTTTGAACTCAGTCCGTAAAAGGACGTAACTGTGCTGCAAAACATGGCGTCCGACCCTCTACCGATACTGCCAATCCACCGCCATATTGTCAGCTAATAATGTTTCCTTTACACCACCATATTATCACCAACAAACTTTTGAAATCTCAATAATTGTATAGTCCAGTGATTCTCAGAAACCCAGGCCACATTCCTCACCTTGAATTCCCAAGTTCACTCACCCCACCCTCCCAATTTGAATTGCCATCCAGTAATTTTTCACCACAAGAATGGTCCTGCGTGTGTGTGGATGGGTCAGCTCCTCTCAATATTCAAGTGGGCAAAAATGTTTTTTTTTTAATAGTGTTTAGACGTCAGACATTCACGAGTTCCTCATGGGCATTCAGGGCCCCGGGATGATGTATCGGTTGACCCTACCACCTCTTATATGTCCAGGACTATCAGTAGTTATATTATCTAAAATATAGCCACTCCGCCTCCACACAGTTATAACTGACATGGTTTATACCTGGAAAGTTCCTCTCCCAGACACAAGCACGGGCAAGGTGTTTTGGGGAAAACCAGCAATTGCCCAAATACGCCAGTCTCCGTGCCACCAATATTGTCCAAGTAAAAGGTAATACAGTTTGGCACTAGTGCTTTCGCAGCTGAGTGAATGGAGCAACATGAAGTAAAGGTTCTTGCTTCGGGACACAATATGCTACCAAGATCGGGAATAATTTATTTATTTATTTATATAATTTTATATGTCTGTATAGAGCTAATAAGCCATGACAGACTAGGAGAAAGTTCTAATGCCCTTTATAATAAAGAAACAGAGAGAGGGGGGGAGGGGGAGAAGGATAACAGGAGGCAAAAGGAACATAAATAAGATAAAAAAAGGTGAAAATCAAGGCTAACTATCAAGCAGCTAAACGTTTCTGTTGTTGGATCGTAGTCTACATGTACTGGATGACCTTGTTTATAGTTGGTAGATCTTAAACAACATATCTCATCTCCGATCAAACCATTCATCTTATGATCTCGAACCCAACATCTTAACAACTAAACCATGCGCTTGTTTAAAATTAAAATAGGGCCGTTATGATTAAGTTAGTTGTTATGGAACCGACACTCAATAATTCAATCAGTTGCTATGGTAACAAGATAGGGACAAACAACTCTTCAAGTGATTAAGAGATTAATTTGATGAGAGCCACGGCCATTATGTATTCAGCCACAGCTGTTATCGTAAACTCAACATAAACCCTGTCATTATTCTAATATTGAAAAGAGCGGTGGATTGGCAGTATCGGTAGAGAGTCGGACGCCATGCTTTCCAGCATAGTTACGTCCCTTTACGATCTGAGTTCAAATCCCGCCGAGGTTGACTTTGCCTTTCATCCTTACGGGGTCGATAAAATAAAGTACCAGTAATGCACTGGGTAATTGCTGGCCTTGTGCCTAAAGTAGAAACAATTATTCTAATATTGAACCTTGACACTCCGGAAATATTTCACGAATGAACAAATTACAATAAATTTACCCGAATTAGGAGAAATTACAGTCTGTTTTATTCAGTATATGTATAATTTAGATAAAAATATATCGGATGGTTTGTTATGCTTGTTACAGTTACTTAAAATATGTAAATATATTCAATATTAATTTGGTGTGATATATAAATGTGAGAAGCTAAGATTTAAAAGTTGGGAAAGAATGGAAATGAAAAGCCAAATAAATTAATTTTATATACATGCCTATGTGTGTGGCTGATTCTTTGTTTCACACTCTATTTCTGTTATATATATATATATATATATATATATATATATATATAGGAACCAGTAAGACCCCGACAGCTGAGCTCAAGCCGTTTCGACGGCTAAATCTGGACTCAATTAGCCGTCGAAACGGCTTGAGCTCAGCTGTCGGGGTCTTACTGGTTCCTATTACCCACTCTACTACCTCAAGTATTGAGTACTTTGGTGCGTTATGGTCCACCTGGTTCCTTACCACATCTCATTCGTTATGTATATATATATAAATATATATATATATATAAATATATATATATATATATATATATATATATATATATATATATATATATATATATATATATGTATATATATATAAATGGAATAGAATGAAACGAAATTTCATTTCTCACTCTTAGTACGGCCTGAACACTGTACGGCGTAAATCAGCTGTTCGTTTGTTTACAAACGAACAAAGCGAACATTATAATAAATGTTCGGTAAACTGATACGTGCATATATATATGTGTGCCTGTATGTATATATATATATTCTCATTCCTTGTATTTTGATCATGCTTTATTTTTATTTATTATTTATTATATTTTTGTCTTTATTTGTTAATTTTTCATTCGCACCGTTTCCTTTCGCTATATGTCTCTCCACCACTCCCCTACACACCTTTTGAACTCTTACCCGAAGAAGGGCTTATGCCCGAAACGTCGTCCTCCACCTACCCCCCACTCTCCTGAGCGTGAATCTAATAAACATTTGTCGTACTGCCTCTCTGTTCTGTCCCTGTTCAATTTTTTATTATATATATATATATATATATATATATATATATATATATATATATATATATATATATATATATATATATATATATACATGCTACTGTACGTCTGTATACATATATGTATGTACGTATACATACATACTTACATTTATATATATATATATATATATATATATATAAATGGAAAGTATAGAAATTATTATGAGCAAGAGGCACACAGTATTCCATAATATATAAGTGACTATAGCGTCAAAATGGGAAAAATACTTAACGTAAGATGTGGGAAAATAATTCAAACTCAATTCAAAAAGAATCTGGATATAGATTCATCCAACAGAATTTAGTGAAATTCAGGGAAAAATCAATAGAGCCTTAACTCATGATAAAATAAAGTTTTATATATATATATATATATATATATTTTTTTTTTTTCTTTGACGGAGAGGTGGTAGTGCATTATAAGCCTTCGCCCCCTCACCAGATGGTCATTAGTAGATTGAGTTGCCATCACTTTGAGGGCGACTGGCCGAGGTGAAAGCAGCTAGTTGGTCAGTCGTCCTCTTTGTCTCTGTCTCTGATTTTTCGGACCCATGGTTTTTTACATATTCCTTTGTTATATTCCAATACCTGATGATATCACCGGATTCATATGGAACCCGGTCATTGAAATGATCACAGTATAATAAACCTTTCAAGGATTTACACCAGTCCAACCTCCTGTTATTTTACATATATATATATATATATATATATATATATATATATATATATATATATATATATATAAAATATATATAAAAAACATGAGAAGAAAGAATACTGCGTGGTATTTCTCAAAATACAAACATATCCTGGTGTGTGTGTATATATATATATATACAAAAATTTATGAAACAAAAGGAGCTGTGTGGTTACTAAAAACAAAGTTTAGGATGGTGGTTAGGACGGAACAGGAGGAGAAAGGAAGAAAGGAGTTTCCATCGTCAGCTGTAAATGTTTCCCGAACCGATGTTTCGGCGCTGAATATATATACACACCAGGATATGTTTGCATTTTGATGTCCTCAAACACATAGAAATGTACATACATATATACCCTAACTTTACTATACATTGTGAGGTGATTATATATATATATATATATATATATATATATATATATATATATATATATACGTTTAAATAGCTTGACAAATTGAAAATTGCGCGCCGAAACATCGGTTCGGGAAACATTTACAGCTGACGATGGAAACTCCTTTCTTCCTTTCTCCTCCTGTTCCGTCCTAACCACCATCCTAAACTTTGTTTTTAGTAACCACACAGCTCCTTTTGTTTCATAACTTTTTGTATATATATATATACACACACACCAGGATATGTTTGTAGTTTGAGAAATACCACGCAGTATTCTTTCTTCTCATGTTTTTTATATATATTTTCCCCAGCTGCGTTTGTCTGTTTCTCTCTTACTGCTTCCCTGCTCTCTCTGTTTCTCTCACCTTCTTTCGCCCGCTCTGTCAGTTACACTTTCTCTCGACTGGCCTCTTCCTCGCACTTCCACTCACTCACTCTCTGCTTCTCCCCTTCTCACTTCCTCCCGTTTGGCCTGTAGTGGGGTCTTTTCCTGCTCACACCTCACTCGCATCGGACGGTCTGTAGTCTCTCGCCCATGAAATCCACACAGCTAAAGCTCATCGGACTCCCATGTGCTTGTTTTTTCCTATCTTTGCGTTGCTATCCTTCTATGTTTGTTTACTTGTCTCGCTCGCTTTACGCGATTTACTTGTCCCAAAAGCTTTATTTAGCTATTGCTCGCACAAACTGGAGGTATATGATTTTTAAAACGATGAAATACCAATGAAGGTTGGAAAATCACTGATGAAGGACTATTTTTATCATATGTAACACATGTGCAACCACGCAGTATTCTTTCTTCTCATGTTTATATATATATATATATATATATATATATATATATATATACTAGCAGCAGGACCCGGCGTTGCACTGGGTAGGAAACGTGAAATAGCAACACGCATATGCAAAGATTGAGGAATGTGGCTGTCTACTTTTGAATTCCCTTATTCTCAGGGAATGATTGAGGAGCGACGTGGTCAATTGAGCGAAAACCAAGTAGAGATGTACGTTTAAGTGGGGATATTGAGATGACGAAATCAGCGTGGCAACGCAGCCTCAGCAGAAGGGGTCATAGTGCAATTAGCACAAATGCTGGGCGGCACTGGTTTCACTGCGTTTACACAGTAACAAAGGTGCAACAAAAGGGGTCACCGCGGAATTAGCACAACCGCTGTTCGGTATACTTGCATAGGGTGTTCATACTGCGGTGTAGGTGTAATAAAAGGGGCATTAGTAGAAGTAGCACAGGCGTGAGTTTTACGGTGTCAATAACACAGCAACGTACACAGGGCCCGGATTTGCACGTGATGAAAGAACGAAGCGTTAACACGGCGCTGACAAAAATTTTAGGTCCTCTTCATTTCCTCAATCCCTCGAAAATGGTCCTGCTTAAAAGTAAGTATTGTGTCCTCTGTTAAATAAAGCAAATTTTTAACGAAATATTATACGCTACTTACGATGTTTAAGTAGCGTTTCTATTGAAAATGAAAATGGCATGTAATGCCCAATGCTAATTCGTAAATTTCCTAGAAACCATTAATGTGAGGAGACTAACTAAAGTGTGCTGCAAATTTCGAGGAAATCGGCTGCATTATCTTTAAGTTACGCCTCAAAAAAACCTAAAAATGCCTTTAAAATGCGGTTTTTCGCCTAATGCGGGTCCTAGGGAAGAAAAAGTTAAAATTTTAGCCCATTGCACAAGTTTCAAAAAAATCGGTCGGGTACTTCTCGAGTTTTAGGGATCTACACAGACAGACATCCTCTGTTTTATATATATATATATATACATATATATATATATATAAAACAGAGGATGTCTGTGTGGTTTTAGAAATTCGCTTCTAAAGTATACAGTTCTGGTTCGATCCTACTGTATGGTACCTTGAGTAAGTGTCTTCTGCCATAACCTCGGGCTTACCAATGCTTTGTGAATGAATTTGGTAGATGCACACTCAGAAAGCTCGTTGTTTTTATAACAGATTTTACGGGTAAAAACCAACTGGCATACTTGTCATCTCTCTTCACGCCACCAGTGTTGCCCAAGGGAAGACAAAGGCCGATATAGCTTGGTGCCAATGACGTCACAACTCATTTCTACAGCTGATTGAACGGGAGTAACGATTCGTTGTGTCCTACTCAAGGACACAACGAACAACCTAGTCCGGGAATCGAGCTCACAACCTCACGATTATGAATCCACCTCTCTAATCACTAATCCATGCACCTTCACGAAAACACACACACACACACACACATATATATATACATATTTGTATGCGTGTGCATATATATATATATATATATATATATATATATATATATATATATATATATATATATATATATATATATATATATATATATATATATATATATATATATATATATATATATATATATATATATATATATATATATATATATATATATATATATATATATATATATATATATATGCAAAAGTTTTATTTAAAATTGTTGGGTTACAACAAGTAAAATATTTTATAACTGATATAAAGCACTCAACAAGTTTTGGAGTAGATATACGATATTAAATAGATATACGATACTACCAAACCAACTTCGCACATGGAAGTTGATCAATATTTATGGTACGTCAAATTTATTTATAAAACTGCTTATATATTGTATTTTATCTGAAGAAGGCATGCCATATTTTTAATATGGTATCCCTGAAATATGTATAATGAAATAAATATGGTTTTATAAATATAGTTTCCATTTGTTTAATATCGTATATATATATATATATATATATATATATATATATATATATATATATATATATATATATATATATATATATATATATATGATGTGACTCAAAATATAGCTGAGAAACTATAAATTCTGATTCCTCATCACAGGATACGTGTTGTGTGGCTTTGATTTGGCTTGTCACGAACTTGCTATATGCCAGAGGAAATGTTATGTTATTGTTGTTCTTGTTGTTATTGGTGTTGACACTCTTGATCTTATTGTTGTTGGCATTGTGGATGTTGTTATTGGCATTGTTGATGTTGTTGGCATTGCTTTTTTGCTGTTGTTATTGTTCGTGTTGTTATTGTTGTTGCTGTTGTTGTTGTTATTGTTGGCATTGTTGATGTTCTTATTGTTGCTTGTTCAATTCCGTAATTGTTGGTGTTGCCATTGTTGCTGCTGTTATCGTTGTTCTTGTTGCTGTCGTTACTATTGTCGTTGTTGTTGTCATTGCCTAAGTAGTCTTTGTTGTTGTCGATCTTGTGGTTGTCGTCCTTTTTGTTGTTGTCGATCTTGTGGTTGTCGTCCTTTTTGTTGTTGTTGATCTTGTGGTTGTCGTCCTTTTTGTTGTTGTCGATCTTGTGGTTGTCGTCCTTTTTGTTGTTGTCGATCTTGTGGTTGTCGTCCTTTTTGTTGTTGTTGTTGTTGCTGCTGCTGCTGCTGTCATTTTTCTTCGAATTTTCATCGTCGTTGTCGTTGTCGTCGTTGTTGTTGTTGTTGCTGTTGTAGTTACTGTTTGTATGGTTTCTGATTTGAGCTTACCCCGTGGAATCACTTGTTGACAAAGTGTAATCTGAGTGCTCGTAAACTTTAAAACAGGTTTTACACAATGAACAATGAACAGAAACAACAGCAAAACAACAGCATCCATTACACTGAAGTGATGTTTCAATTCTAATGATTTTAATAGCTATTGTAAATATTCCCACCGACTAGATGTTATTAGTTATACCTCTAGACTGGTGGATTGGAACAATCGTTAGAGTGTCGGACAAAATGCTTCGCAGCATAAACAATTCATTATTGCATTGAGTTACGGCCCTTTATGGTCTGAGTTCAAATCCCGCCGCGGTTAACTTTGCCTTTCATCCTTACGGGGTCGATAAAATAAAGTACCAGTAATGCACTGGGATAATTGCTGGCCTTGTGCCAAAAGTAGAAACAATTATTATTATTATGGATTGGCAGTATTGTGAGAGCATTGGACAACATGCTTTGTGGCACAGAGCTACGTTCCTTTACGTTCTGAGTTCAAACCTCGTTGAGGTTAACTTTGCATTTCATCCTTTTGAGGTCAAGTACTGGAGTCCATTTAATCGACTTTTCTCTCCTCTCCTCAAACTGTGTTTAAATTATAAATCGTTAATTGCATCTGCCTTGTTTGTGACATAAATCATTTTTTTTTTTTTTTTTTTACGAAACTAATAGTAAATAACCTCTTTAGAGAGAGTTCAAGTACTGTCTTCTTGGAATATCTCCAGGTTAATAAATCACCTAAGCGGAGGTGAACTAACCGTACTGGCAATTGGGGAATGTTCAGTGGGTTACTAGGTTGGGGTAAAATATAAAGAAACAGCTGAAAGAGTCACGAAAAAACTAAACCACACACAGATTGAAACTAAAATAGATCGTCACTTAGCTGAGCAACCACACCTCCAGCCCTCAGCATTTAGCGGTCTGTTAGTCAGTGTCACATTAGCTGAGCAGTAAAAAAATATACCTTGAGCCCTCAGCAGTGTGTTAGCCAATGTCACCTTAGCTGAGCAATGAAAACCACACCTCCAGCCCTCAGCATTTAGCGGTCTGTTAATCAGTGTCACATTAGCTGAGCAGTAAAAAAATATACCTCGAGCCCTCAGCAGTGTGTTAGCCAATGTCACCTTAGTTGAGCAGTGGAAACACACCTCTGGCCCTCAATAGTCTGTTAGTCAGTGACATCTTTGCTGAACGGTGAAAACAGACACAAGGAAATATTGTGAAATGTCTTTGATCATAGATCTGCTGAATCAGGGTTGACCTGGGGCTAAACAGCCAACAACATCAAACGCATAATAAGAGCTTCTCCGGATTTGCTAAATATGTTAGAAATAGCAGCCAAATCTTTGCCTTGAATCACAACACATCTTAAACAAGGTCACAATATAATCAGAGATATTTCTAAAAAAAGACTAGGTAGTTATGGTTTCCTGCTTTCGACATTAAAATTTATGTTTTAAAGGATGAGAACCTTAATGAATATTATTTTAAATTAATTAATAAGCTGTTGTTAGACTTCTATCGATTTTTACAATGGATGTTCCAGTTGGAACAACTTGCTCGTGATTTAAGGTAAAGTGACTGAGCATTCCACAGACACGTGTACTCTGAATGTAGTTCTCAGGGAAAACAATGTGACACGGTGTGTGAGAAGGCTGATATATGAAATTACAGGTTCTTTATTTTTTCTTTGGTCCCGCAACGCCTGTTGGAGTCGTAGGAGCGCAGTAGTGTCATATAGCGTTTGGGGGGGCATTTTAAGCTTGGCGGAGCCCATCTTCTCTCCAGGTCTGTACACAGTAGATCTCTTCCAGAGAGAGAGAGAGGGAGAGGGAGAGAGAGAGAGAGAGAGAGAGAGAGAGAGAGAGAGAGAGAGAGAGAGAGAGAGAGAGAGAGAGAGAGAGATACTGGTATTTTTTTTTATCGAATTCGAAAGGATGAAAGGCAAAGTTGACCTCGGCAGGATTTGATCTGAGAGGGCAGAGAGCTGGATCGAATACTGTAAATCATTCTATCCAAATTCTACCATTGTTACCAAAAGTGCCAGAAGGTTGACAAGTCGACCCTAAATATGACTAATAGCTCTAGGAAAGCCATGAATGACACCACATCTTTTTAACTTTGATTTTGAATGTAGGTTTATAATTATTAATTTTCATTACACTTTTGTAGCTGTCTCGGCGGCCTAGTTGGGGGAATCATAGACAGTGGTGATCCTGGTCTGAAGTTCGATCCTGGTAAACGTTTTCAGTTTTTTTCTATGAGATGTAAAATAAAAACTGAAAAAAAAAAAAAAAAAAAAAAAAAGCTTACCTCTCGACCAGGATTGAACCCAAGACCAGGATCTCACCGTCTCTAGTACTTATCGCTAGTCCACTGAGACAACTGCGAAAATCTTATGAAAATTCATACTTATAAACCTACTTTCAAAAGTAGGTTCTTATATATTTGATATATATTCATTCTTATCGAGCCCTCTTTGGATTTTAGTTTTCACATTTATTATTATTACTATTATTATTACATAGTTACGTCCCTTTACGATCTGAGTTCAAATCCCGCCGAGGTTGACTTTGCCTTTCCTCCTTACGGGGTCGATAAAATAAAGTACCAGTAATGCACTGGGTAATTGCTGGCCTTGTGCCTAAAGTAGAAACAATTATTACTATATATATAGGAAAATAGTTAGAACCCCGACGGCTGAGCTCCGGCCGTTTCGACAGATAGATCTGAACCAATATATATATATTATAGAATGCTGTTGAAGTGTGTATACATTTTTTGGACACCCTGTATATATATATATATATATATATATATATATATATATATATATATATATATATGTTTGTGTATGCGTGTGTAATGCAATTTGTTTCTCAGATATAAACACAAATAAAGAAGATGAAGAAACACTTCATAAAACTTCTTTCTTTCTGTTGTTTTGTTTTTATTTCAACGTAATTTATCTGGTACTTACGTGACCAGTGATCCAATTTCCAACCGAGTAGAGATCGATGTAGTTGTAGTGAAGATGGTGGTCAGGTGGTGGGGACCAATTATATTGGGGACAATCATTTTTTTCTAACCTTAGTAACCAGATTAGCAGTCTAATAAACAATTCATTATTGCAGGGGTCGTAAACAAGGCAGTGTAGTGTAATTCAGACTATATCAGAAGGGGAGGTGGATGTAACTGGAAGGGTAACATTCAATTCATTAAAAAAAAAATTCTGTAGTTTTTCTTTCTTTTTCTATCATCATCATCATCATCATCATCATCATCATCATCATCATCATTCATCATTATTATTATTATAGTAATGCACTGGGTAATTGCTGGCCTTGTGCCTAAAGTAGAAACAATTATTATTATTATTATGGATTGGATTGGCAGTATCAGTAGAGGGTCGGACACCATGCTTTGCAGCAATGAGTTACGGCCCTTTATGGTCTGAGTTCAAATCTCGCCGAGGTTAACTTTGCCTTTCATCCTTACGGGGTCGATAAAATAAAGTACCAGTAATGCACTGGGATAATTGCTGGCCTTGTGCCAAAAGTAGAAACAATTATTATTATTATGGATTGGCAGTATTGTGAGAGCATTGAACAACATGCTTTGTGGCACAGAGCTACGTTCCTTTACGTTCTGAGTTCAAATCCCGCCGAGGTTAACTTTGCCTTTCATCCTTACGTGGTCGATAAAATAAAGTACCAGTAATGCACTGGAGTAATTGCTGGCATTGTGCCAAAAGTAGAAACAATTATTATTATTAGAGCGGTGGATTGGCAGTATAGGTAGAGCGTCAGACAACATGCTTTGCGGCATAGAGTTATGTGCCTTTACGTTCTGGGCTCAATCCCGCCGAGGTTAACTTTGCCTTTCATCCTTACGGGGTTGATAAAAAATAAAGTACCAGTAACGTACCGGGATTGATTTAATCGACTTTCCACTTCTCCAAAATGTTTGGCCTTAAGCTTAAACCAGAAACTAATATAAGGTCGTTTCATGAGAAACGGAGACAGATTGCAGAGCATGGACAACCAAACTCAATTCTTCTTTCCCTCACATACACACACATAGACAGATTTATAGAAACAAACCCTTTCTCCTGTGAGTATTCATATTCTTTTGTGGTGCATGGTTTTGTTTTCGTTGCTTCATGAATAGTTAATCAGATCTGCATATTTCGTCGCTGTTTTTCTTACAATATTATTCACTGGTATCGGTGTGTCCCAGAATAAACCAATTGTGATACTTATTTTATGTTTCACTTTATTTTGACATTTCATATATTTTCCATAAACAATTTTGATTTATTTTTACACTGCAGAAAAGAACGTGTCCATTTACGAAAGAATCCAAAAAGAATTAGAATTTTCTAAGGAAAAAAAAAAAAAAAAAAAGCTTTGCGTTGATAGAGTAAAATGTGATCTGTGTTTTGCAGAGTTGTTTGTGTTGCATGGAGATAGGTCTGATATTAAAGACCATTTGGAATCTCAAATCCAAAAAACGCGAGTCTTTTTGCTAATGTGTCACGATTAGATACTTTTTTATCGGTAGAGCGTCGGACAACAAGCCTGGAGACAACAGCCTGGAGACAACATGCCTAGAGACAACATGCCTGGAGACAGGGTCCATAAAATAAAATATAAGTAACACACTGGGGTCGATTTAATCGACTTTCCCCCTTCCTTCAAAATTGTTGGCCGTGTGCCTAAATCAGAAACCATTATTCGATATAGATTCCTTGTTAGAGGGTACAAGAAGATTGTTTTGAGAAATGTATTTGTACATGACTAGCTTAGTATTTTCAACAAATCGATTCTGGTTGTAGAGAAGTACAACGAAAAAAAAACTGAACTTGTGCTTCAAGATGCAAAGGCTTTGCCGAGAAAACTTGAAGAATATGGTGAAAAAAGAAATTGAGATGCGAAGAAAAAATTAAATTGTTTTCATGAAAGTTGTCTCATACTTAAAACTATAAAAGGAGAATTTTGAATAGGCAGAAGACATTATGTGGTTAAATTCTAAAGACATATCTTAGCCCAGTGTTGAGCAGTCAGTCGTTAACACCAACCAAAAGATTGGAAAGCATATAGTACATGTTGATCAATTACTGTGTTTCCCCTATTATAAGACCTACTCCCAAAATAAGCCTAGCATGATTTTTATGTTACTGTCTAATATAAGCCCTAACCCGAAAATACGCATTTTGCGAGAAAAATTAAAATAAAATAAAATAAAATAAAATAAAACGCAAATTTCCAGAGTCTTACTAGTGATATTGTTTTAAACTCTATAATATAAATCCTTTATTTTAATAAATTAAGATACGGCATAGTATACTGATGCTTTTATCAAAACTCTTGTGTTGCTATTTTTGTGTAAAAATATAAGCCCTACCCCGATAATAAACCCTAGTGCCATTTTTTAAGGGAAAATAATGTAAGACTCATCTTATAATAGGGGAAATACTGTATTTGATGAGGTTATTTGCATTGTATTATGAAATGATTGAATAGAAATGAGTTCTAGATATCTGTTGATTTATTAGATGTCAGCGGAGGTTTTACTAATAAATATATTAATTTTGCTATTTCAATATATAAAAATCATTTAATAAAACACTACCTGAATTACTAAACGATACTTAAATTGTATGTTCTCCGACTAATTCTGCCAATGCAACATTCGATTCCCTCCCTTGTTAAACAAGAGAGGGCACTAAAATTTGGAAAGGAATAGTCATACATATGTGACGATGTCATGGAAAAGGTAACGTAACAGGAGTTCGCTTACCTCAAGAGATTATATGTCCACACTTTTTATAGCTCAACAATGGATATCCAGTAAAATAGTTGGTACCGAAAATTATAGGAAATCAATGACGAGAAACAAAATAAAAACAACAAAAAAAAATAAAAGAAGAAAAAGAAATTCTATTTCAGCTAATAATTTCAAAGACTTGCTTTTCCTTTAGAAATGAAAATATACATCATTGTTGAATAATTTTCTTGTTTCTCTCTTCCCGTTCTTTCTCTCTTTCTATACTCTTATGTATATATATACTTTCTAATTATATATATATTTCTTTCCAATTATATATATATTTCTTTCCAATTTTCATTCTATTTCTTACTTTCCAAAAATGAACTAAAAAAGAATAGACGTCTGAATCCACAATCTGACTGAAATTTGTCTTATCCTTATTTCTTGGTCTTACTTTGCTTGTTTTGATTTTGTTGTTTTCTCCAATTAACTTGAAATAAATTACATGAACTTAAAAACGAACTGTAACAGTCTATTATTCTGTACTGATGATACGAAACGACGTAGAAACGGTATCGCATTTAGATGTGGACTAAATAAACGTGGTTTAAAAAAAATATGATTCCAATTATATATAAAAAAATAAAACCTAGGGCTGAGGAGGAAAAAGGGAAAGAAAAAAGATAATCAATCTCGATTCCTCCGCCCCCTGTTAAACAAGAGAGGGTGTCGTAATTATATGTATATGCATGCATGAGTGTCTGTATACATATGGGTGCGTGTGTCTGTGTATACAAGAAACGATTTTTTTTAAAAATGCCGTCATATTTAATGTAACGAAGGAAAAAACTAATGAATGAATAATACTTATGTGGTCTTTAGAAAAAAATTAGCTCAATGACTAACACCATTTTAACCTAAGCAAATATGGGTGATAATTCCAGACACGTTCTGGCCTTATTAGGTCTCATTAATGAAACGTTCTTCTTCGCACTTGCCAAATTTTTTACAAAAGAATCACCATAGTGACGTACAAACATATACACGAGCAGACAGCAAATTGTTTTCCTTCTCTTTTTCTCTCTCTCTCCAGATATATATCTCAACCTTTTAAAACTCTACACCATATCTCATTCGCAAGAAGGGAGATCCTTCTTGACGCTGCAAACAATCAACTATCACCTTAAATTGCCACATATCAAAGGCCGTGGAGATAACCATTAGCAACATCTTCAATCTCTCTCTCCCTCTCCCTCCTCGCCCCTCTCTTTCTAGCCACCAGTACAGCTTTCATAAACATAGATCTACCGTAGACCTTACTCTCCTCTGTCACAACATCTCTCGACTCTAGCTTAAAAAAATGTTTGGTTAAAGCCGCATTGTTGCCCTCGACATCGAATGGATGAAAGGTAAAGTTGACCTCGGCGGAATTTGAATTCAGTTGTCATATCTTAAGTAAGGAAAAACACCAACTTTATCTTTCAATGAAAAATTACTGCATTACTCTCCCTCAAATTCTATTTGAAATGTTTCCTTCACGGAACCAAATATTCAATGCTGGACTTAACTATAAGCTTAGAGCCACACACCCTCAGGGGTCTCATTATAAAAAACATCATTTATCATTAGTTTTTATTAACAATTATATATTCATATAAATGTTTTTATTTATCATTAACATTAATATTAAAAATAATTGTTTCTACTTTAGGCACAAGGCCAGCAATTACCCAGTGCATTACTGGTACTTTATTTTATCGACCCCGTAAGGATGAAAGGCAAAGTCAAATCATGAATAATTATTGAATTTTTTTATCTGGATTTTTTTTTTTTTTTTTTTTTTTTTTTTTTTTTTTTTAGAGAAGGGCTTTAAATTTCATATAGGTTAGGGCCTCAATATGTGGAATCCGGTCCTGCTAATATTTCACAAAATATTTTTCTTGAAAGAAGACGTTATCGATGCCCATTTGTCTTGAGTTTAGATTTTAAACTTATGTTATCCACGGAACATTCCGTTACAACCATTCAAAGGAGACCTGTTTAGGATTATATAAAGAATTTGAAATTTCAAGATCATTCTAACCAATTCATGAAGGATATAACATCTACATTAAGATTTTACGAAAGTAAAGGTATTTTTGTGTCTTCTTATTAAGCTAAAAACTCCTGCGAACTATATATATGTAACTATCATAAATTCTTATCTAATTTTATTACCAGCTAACAGCTTTTAACCGTTAATGACAAACATGGAAGCAAAAAAGAGAAAGAATTAATAATAACATCGTTGACGATTTAAACGGAAGATTGAGTTACTGGCTTTTCAAAGCATGCTTATCATTTATAAAGCCCACAAGTCTGATTTCGTGAACAACTCTTTTACAAAACTCATTAACCGAACAGAAACGGATATTTGTATTATAAGCAAACACAGTCAAGTTAAGATAATATGAAAACTTAGACAAGTTTCACCTTACCTCGTTGGAGAACTATTATATAATCATTTAGTTTCATCTCATAGCTAATAAAAAGAACTGTTGTTTGGAGATTTACTATCTCACCATTACTGAACCCTTTTAATGGATGCTATCAATTTCGTTAATAATTTCTCCACAAATTACAACGGAAACTAATATTGTTTTACATGCTAGAAAATCTATTTTGTATTATAATTATTTCTAATATAGGCACAGGGCCAGCAATTTAAGGTAAAGGGACAGTCGATTATATCAATCTCAGTACGTAACTGGTATTTTATTTTATTGGCCTCTGGAAGGATGAAAAGCAAAGTTAATCTCGGTGGGACTTGAACTCGGAACGTAGAAAGTCATATCTAAATACCACAAAGCATTTTGTCTAATGTTCTACTGATACTGGCAATCATCCACCCTTATAATGGTTTCTAATTTAGGTACAAGACCAACAATTTGTGGGGAAGGGAATGACAATTACATCAACCTTCAGTATGTGACTGGTACTTTATATAAACTCCGGAAGGATAACAGCAAATTGATTTGAACTCAGAACGTAGAAAGTCATTAGTCGTAACTAAATACCGCAAAGTATTTTATCTGATGCTCTACCGATTCCGCTAACCTAATCTTGTACAAGAGCATCTACATTAGAAAACAAGCAAACGAAAACCTTTCGGTCATTTCAATGTTTGTATGGGAGCGACACATTCGAAGATTAGTGATATTGCTGGATTATATTTCCTAACTTGTTTATATATTTCTTCTAAGCATGCAGGGCCGGGCTTTCATCTGCTGAGGCCCTAAGCTATAAGAAATGTGAGGCCCTTCTCTAAAAAGAATTCGTGTTATATATATGATTATGTTAATGGTAAAGAATATATATATATATATATATTAAGGTAACTAACCATTTTGATTACACACCCATTTCAACAACGTAGTTTTTCATCGTTTAGTAATCCCAGTAATTCACTAAAATCACGTTAATAGATTTTGTAACCTAATAAATATTTTAAATAAGCTTAGGGATATATATTACATATTTTTATTAACTCTCGTCGATTCATGCTATTTCTAATGACGCCCCCCCCCTTATAATGATGCTCTCAAACCTAATAGTTTTACTGATAAAATTAAATATATTAGATGAGATAATCCACCACCCGACACCAATAGGAATAAAAATAGAAACAGGAAAATAACCTGATATAATCCCTCTTAAATAATTAAAAAAAATTAGAATAACATTTTCTTTAAAATGTTAAACCATACGTATAAGATCATTAACCAGATGTATATTACAGTTTATTTTACAACACCTAATATTGGGAAATGGCGGCGAATTGACAGAGTCGTTAGCACGTAGGATAGAATGGTTTGTTGTATTCGTCCCGGATCTCTACTCTCTGAGTTCAAATCCTGCTAAGATCAACTTTATCTTTCATCCTTTCGAGGTCGATGAAAAAAAGTACCAGACTGTGGAATTTTAAGAACAATAAGATAAACTTTAATATTGATGTAGCCAAATCGTTTTGTCATTTCAACAAGTCACAGTGGAACATGCTGAGATGATTTTTAATTGGTTACAGGGACGAAAAAGATGATTCACACTTTTCTTCTTTTTTATTTTGCTAGATAATTTTGCGAATTGGACTGACTCTTTCAATACACCTCTTGCGTAACACCTCTGTATAATTGTGTCGCTGGGGTCATGAGTCAACACCCAACTGAGATTGTTCACTTGAATAAGTGAACCAAAAAACGTGATGACCTTTCTTTGGTTGACTCATACTGTTATCGTTAGATTCTACATACATGTACATATACACAGACATATATATATGCATACATACACACACGTATATTTAATGTTAACATATTTTCAGAGTTTTTTGAATAGTAAAATATTTTATGTACTAAATAAAGCCAGATTGATCTTCCATTGTTGATTCTACAAATAACATACACAGTCGATATAGAAATATTCTAATTTTTCAAATAATTATTTCAAATGACTTTGTTCGGGTAAAGTGACTCTACTTTTGCCATTATAAATGTCTTGGGTGGCTATTTTTTCCTCCACGTCTTTTGATAAATTTTTGTATATAATTCAACATTTTGGGTTTCTCGTTATTTAAACATGCTTTGCGATATATAGTCATGGTCCTTTACGTTCTGAGTTCAAATCCTTTTGAGCAAAACACTTCATTTCACGTTTCTCCAATATTCTCAATTGAAACTGTGTAGCTGGTGGTTTATCCCTGTGATAGACCAGCGTCCTTTCCAGGGGGAAGTCTTGTACTCTCAGCCGCTTAACGACTAGGAAATCGGTACAAGCACCAGCCAGATGCGTCTTTGGGCTCAAGACTACTTTAGATATTTTAAAGCCTACATTTAAGCAGATTTCTTTATTCTATCACACACTAAATACTCTTGTATTGAAATAATCAGGTTTTTGAAAACCATGGGCGATTGATAGGAACCTATGTGGCCTTTTCATTGGGTTTGCTCCATTATAATATGTTTCTGTGGTAAACTTTAAGGTAACATCTAAGTTAGAATTTTTTTTTTTACAATACTTAAGTTAGTGGTGATAGTTATTTTTTAACCAAAGTGATTGAAGATGTTAATGTATTTTCTAATCGCAACATCTATTGACATACTGAGATATAGCCAACCCTTCATCTCTATATGTCAATCTCTAAAAAAATAGTATATTTCTGCGCTGTTAAATAACCTCATACTAGAATCTAATTTTTTAATTCAGATGGAATCATTATCAAAGAACTGAGTTTTTCTAGCGTGCATATGGATATTTATATCATTGTTGTGCATCATTGCCAAGTCTACGGAGCTGGTGAGATGAAGGTTTGATATAGAGATAAAATTCAGCAGATGGATAAAGTTGTAGTAGTCTATTTTAATGGCATCGATACGGTTTAAGCTTGACCGTTGGGCATTCTATCCTATAAAAATATCTATTCCCTACTTTCCTTAAGCATGGAGTACTAAGTTGAATAATGGTTGTACGTGTTTTGACTAGTTCTATTTCGTCCATGCATATATAAGTGTGAGCGTCTGTCTTACACACATATGTGTGTATATATATGTATACATGTATTAGATTACGTTAATTACTCACACAGGTCTAGTTCTGCTTCTTTTTCTACGAATCTGAAGAAACAGAACTCTGGAGAGATAACGGCCTTTCAATAGTGTGTGTAAATCAAAACGGATAGACAGAGCTCGGTAGCCTTCCGGGGCTCATGGGATTCCTTAGTTAATTAGATGGCAGCCTTTCAAGTGGCCAACGTCTTCATACTTGCGAAGAAGGCGGATGAACTGCAGTTCGGTATCTAGCTTCCGTGTAATGGTCGGACAAGGATTCGGGACACACCGACGTCACATTTACCCAGATGAGAACTACAGGCGCACAGCATCATATAGATTAGCATTGATGTAATTGTCCATGATCCCCGACCCTCAGCAAAGAAACCAGGGACCTGATATAGTGAAGGCAGTCGGTCGAGTGGTTAGGATGTTGAGCTTACGAACGGAATGTGGGTTCGTTGTGTTCTTGAGCAAAACCCTTCATTTTACGCTGCTCAGCTGAAAATGAGGACGAATTTGGGGCTTTGTATATATATTGTCCTACTCGTTCTTATATATATATATATATAAGAACGAGTAGGACCCCGACGGCTGAGCTCAAGCCGTTTCGATGGTTAATTCTGGACTAAAAAAAAAAATAATAAATAAAAAAAAGTCCAGAATTAGCCGTCGAAACGGCTTGAGCTCAGCCGTCGGGGTCCTACTCGTTCCTATTACCCACTCTACTACCCTAAGTATTGAGTACTTTGGTGCGTTATGGTCCACCTGGTTCCTTACCACATTTCCTTCGTTATATATATATATATATATGTATGTGTGTGTGTGTGTGTTATTGTATCTGTGTTTACATCTACTCTTTGTTTATGTCCCATAACTTAGCAGTTCGACAAAAAGTTATCGATAAAATAAATACAAGACGTGAAAAAAGATATTGGAGATGATATGATCGACTATATTCCTTAAAAGCGGTGCCCCAGCATTACTGCAGCCTAATAACAGAAACAAGTAGCTGAATAAAATTATACATGTACCCACACCCACACACTCTTACACACAAACACCACCACCACCATCACCACCACTACTACTAACATCACCATCACCATCAGCACCATCACCATTATTTCCATCAGCACCACTATTACCACTATCCCCACTACTACCACTACTATCATCATCACCACCACTACCACTATCACCACTACTACCACCACTATCATCAGCACCACCACTACCACTATCACCACTACTACCACCACTATCATCAGCACCACCACTACCACTATCACCACTACTACCACCACTATCATCAGCACCACCACTACCACCACCACTATCACCAGCACCACCACAATCATCACTACCACCACTATCACCAGCACCACCACAATCACCACCACCACCACTATCACCACCACCACCACTATCACCACCACCACCACTATCACCAGCACCACCACAATCACCACCACCACCACTATCACCACCACCACCACTATCACCACCACCACCACAATCATCAGCACCACCACTATCACCACCACCACCACTATCACCACCACCACCACTATCACCAGCACCACCACAATCACCACCACCACCACTATCACCACCACCACCACTATCACCACCACCACCACTATCACCACCACCACCACAATCACCACCACCACCACTATCACCACCACCACCACTATCACCACCACCACCACTATCACCAGCACCACCACAATCACCACCACCACCACTATCACCACCACCACCACTATCACCACCACCACCACTATCACCAGCACCACCACAATCACCACCACCACCACTATCACCACCACCACCACTATCACCACCACCACCACAATCATCAGCTCCACCACTATCACCAGCACCACCACTATCACCACCACCACCACTATCACCAGCACCACCACAATCACCACCACCACCACAATCATCAGCTCCACCACTATCACCAGCACCACCACTATCACCACCACCACCACTATCACCACCACCACCACAATCACCAGCACCACCACAATCACCACCACCACCACTATCATCAGCTCCACCACTATCATCAGCACCACCACTATCACCACCACCACCACTATCACCACCACCACCACTATCATCAGCTCCACCACTATCATCAGCACCACCACTATCACCACCACCACCACTATCACCACCACCACCACTATCATCAGCTCCACCACTATCATCAGCACCACCACTATCACCACCACCACCACTATCACCACCACCACCACTATCATCAGCTCCACCACTATCATCAGCACCACCACTATCACCAGCACCACCACTATCACCAGCACCACCACTATCATCAGCACCACCACTATCACCAGCACCACCACTATCACCAGCACCACCACAATCATCAGCACCACCACTATCACCAGCACCACCACAATCACCAGCACCACCACAATCACCAGCACCACCACAATCACCAGCACCACCACCACCACTATCACCAGCACCACCACTATCACCAGCACCACCACAATCATCAGCACCACCACTATCACCAGCACCACCACTATCACCAGCACCACCACTATCACCACCACCACCACTATCACCAGCGCCACCACCACTATCATCAGCACCACCACTATCATCAGCCCCACCACAATCATCAGCACCACCACAATCACCACCACCACCACTATCACCACCACCACCACAATCATCAGCACCACCACTATCACCACCACCACCACAATCATCAGCTCCACCACTATCACCAGCACCACCACTATCACCACCACCACCACTATCACCACCACCACCACTATCACCACCACCACCACTATCACCAGCACCACCACAATCACCACCACCACCACCACTATCACCACCACCACCACCACAATCATCAGCACCACCACTATCACCACCACCACCACAATCACCACCACCACCACTATCACCACCACCACCACTATCACCACCACCACCACTATCACCAGCACCACCACAATCACCACCACCACCACCACTATCACCACCACCACCACCACAATCATCAGCACCACCACTATCACCACCACCACCACAATCATCAGCTCCACCACTATCACCAGCACCACCACTATCACCACCACCACCACTATCACCACCACCACCACAATCACCAGCGCCACCACAATCACCACCACCACCACTATCACCACCATCACCACTATCACCACCACCACCACTATCACCAGCACCACCACAATCACCACCACCACCACTATCACCACCACCACCACTATCACCACCACCACCACAATCATCAGCACCACCACTATCACCACCACCACCACAATCATCAGCTCCACCACTATCACCAGCACCACCACTATCATCAGCACCACCACTATCACCACCACCACCACAATCATCAGCTCCACCACTATCACCAGCACCACCACTATCATCAGCACCACCACTATCACCACCACCACCACTATCATCAGCACCACCACAACCACTATCACCACCACCACCACAATCATCAGCACCACCACTATCACCACCACCACCACAATCATCAGCTCCACCACTATCACCAGCACCACCACTATCATCAGCACCACCACTATCACCACCACCACCACAATCATCAGCTCCACCACTATCACCAGCACCACCACTATCATCAGCACCACCACAATCATCAACACCACCACTATCACCACCACCACCACTATCACCACCACCACCACTATCATCAGCTCCACCACTATCACCAGCACCACCACTATCATCAGCACCACCACTATCACCAGCACCACCACTATCACCAGCACCACCACTATCACCAGCACCACCACAATCATCAGCACCACCACTATCACCAGCACCACCACTATCACCAGCACCACCACTATCACCAGCACCACCACCACTATCATCAGCACCACCACTATCATCAGCCCCACCACAATCATCAGCACCACCACTATCACCAGCACCACCACAATCACCACCACCACCACTATCACCACCACCACCACTATCACCAGCACCACCACAATCACCAGCACCACCACTATCACCAGCACCACCACAATCACCAGCGCCACCACAATCACCAGCACCACCACAATCACCAGCACCACCACAATCACCAGCACCACCACTATCACCAGCACCACCACAATCACCACCACCACCACTATCACCACCACCACCACTATCACCACCACCACAATCACCACCACCACTATCATCAGCACCACCACAATCACCAGCACCAGCACCACCACCACCACCACAATCACCAGCACCACCACCACCACCACAATCATCAGCACCACCACAATCACCACCACCACCACTATCACCACCACCACAATCACCACCACCACCACTATCACCACCACCACAATCACCACCACCACTATCATCAGCACCACCACAATCACCAGCACCAGCACCACCACCACCACCACAATCACCAGCACCACCACTATCATCAGCACCACCACTATCACCACTACCACCACCACTATCACCAGCACCACCACAATCACCAGCACCACCACTATCATCAGCACCAGCTCCTCAACGAATCCACTAATGAAAACCATCAGCCACGTTCTTCCATGTATGATGATATACGTTAGGGTAAACTCCGCTATGCATAATCCTTGGCTATGTTCTAACACTGAAAATACTAATATACGAATTAAAAACAAACAGAACCATGTTTGTTGTTGTTGTTAGTCTGAAGAACTAGACTTACGATCAATGGTATTTTACCCGTGACTTTCCTGGGTTTTTTTGCAGATTTGGGATTATTTTCTTTTTACAAAAATATATTGTCCGATGTGTTCATTTTTCTTTTAAAGATAGTAGTGCTTGTGGTGTCATTAACTAGGTAGCTAATTTAGTGGGTTGAACGATCATTCAGGTTCTAACTTCCATCAGGTTGGTGTCCATGGCGTCCCGATCCTCTGTAGCTAAGTCTAAATAAGATCTGTCTCGAGTCCGGAGGCAGGATCAAAAATATTCCAGTCTGGACAAAATCCCTGCCCACTGCCGGCCAAAATACATATAGTAGTAGTAGTGGTATTAATGATTATTATTATTTCTTTTTATTTGCCACAAGGGCCAACAAAAAAAGGACAATACAATAGCGAGGGGCGGTGGAGGTTTACAATGAAATCGAGTAAAAGCAAATTAACAAATAATAAGCAAAAGAATTACAATAATGAAAATTCCCCAATAGTGGGGACGATCACCTAGGGATGACTTACGTACCCCCACAAACCCTAAACCATCCGACGCTCGAGAGCACCCAAATCAGCCAGCCTACAGGCGCATGGGCAAAGTAGGTTCATTTACACGGGCCATCTTCGCAACATTCATCCATCTTTTAACAAATGTACTGGGACGGAGTGGGGGAAGCACTTTCCTTTCCACTCTCACTTTTTTTTTCAAGTGAAACTTGTAAAAGTTGACGAGGGATTGGCCGAAGAAGAAGGTTTCTGTCTTCAGTCCTTTCAGTTTCATCCATCTCAACCTCTTTCACTACTGCCACCAAGCAGAGGAAAACTGTTAAAAGAAGGCAGCGGAGCGATCCTCACGATCGACATTGTACCGAATTTAAATATTTAGTTTTAGTTTATTCTTTATTAAAATAAAGTACCAGCAATGTACTGGGTAATTGCTGGCCTTGTGCCTAAAGTAGAAACAATTAAATTACATTTCATAATGTTAGCTATTAAAAACTCTAAATAGATTTTCTTACGGGTTTACTTTTTATTATGTGGGGCTTTTGTCCGGTAAGTATGGACATTTTGTTTTAGGGTCTTTATCCTGCAGGGGTTTTGTCTTGGAGTTTTGTTTGTATCCCTTCTAGCGATACAGTAATAATCAATGCGTGTAGTTATATGTGTAAGAAGATATTGGATTGATTTAAAAGATTTGGCTGCTATTTCTAGCTGGTCGAGCGACCACTACATAAAGTCTCTCTCGCTGGTTCGTAAATGCCCCGACGCGAACTTGCGTTTCACATTTCGACTCATGGATGAAATCGCTTCATTTCCATTGCAAAAGCACATAGGAAAGACAAGAGAGCCACAACATCTTACTGTGGCTTCTCACTCTAAATGTGAAGCACCAAGGTTATTGATGGAATGGTATGTCTTCGAAGAAAAAGGCAAGAACGACGCAACCTTCACGTTTGCTATCTTGAAAAGTAAAGCTCTCCAACCTCCCCCATCACTAATACGTATGCGTGTGCGCGTGTACGTATGTGTGCGTGTATGTATGTGTGTATATATGTGTGCATGTATGTGTGTGTGTGTGTGTATATATATATGTGCATGTATGTGTGTGTGTGTATATATATATATATATATATAATATATATATATGCATATGTCAGTGGCTAATTAAGAAGGTTGAAGGCTGACTGGACACGCAATATTTAAAGGGCATCAAATTTTATAGCTACCATAATACACAAGGGTCTCCCGATAAGATTTTCAGCCTGATAGCCCATAAAGCTTATTCCGCCACACACACACATTAGTGATGCATGTTTGTGTTTATAGAAATATATGTTACAGTGCCAGTGTAAATCCGTATACTAAGTATATTGCTCCCATCCTTTCTATTCCCTCTCGTAATAGTCCTCCCTCACCCATTCTTTCCTCTTCTCACTCTTTCCTCCTCTCACTCTTCCCCTCTATCTTATTGTTTTAAGCTGTATATGTTTACATTACTAGTCCAATAGACGTGTTAGTGTGTATATATAAATAAGTACGTATGTGTATGTATATATATATATATATATAAATATATAAGTGCGTATGTGTATGTATATATAAGTACGTATGTGTATGTATATATATAAATATATAAGTGCGTATGTGTATGTATATATATATATAAGTACGTATGTGTATGTATATATAAATATATAAGTACCTATGTGTATGTATATATATATATAAATATATAAGTACCTATGTGTATGTATATATATAAATATATAAGTACCTATGTGTATGTATGTATGTATGTATGTATGTATATATACACACACACATACACACACGTGTGTGTGTTTGTGTATAAATATGTATGTATATGTTCGTCAAAGGCGGATGAAGCTTGCATGGGGCCCCTGGCTTAACATTTCATCACGGGTGTGGTGAGGGAAGAGGCCTTGTGTATTATTTATGTTAGCATAAAAATAAAAAATAGACTCTTTAAATATTGTCAGGCCCACGTTTACAGCCCAATAAGTCCCCAACTCCTTAATCTGCCAAAACCACACACACACACACACACACATATATATAGTAAAAGAGACAAGTTCAACCTATGACTTTCAGAAGTGTCTGTGAGTTATTTCCAGCCACAACAACGTCACGTTTTCTCCACTATTGCTTTCAATCTCCCCCCCCCCCCCCCGCCTCGCCTCGCAATACCCTTCCGAAATCTTATTTACTCTTAATAAACCTTCAATCGCCTTTTCTTCAATTACACTACCCTCATTCGGAAACCATTCTACAATCTTCCTCTTTTCCTGTCCATCTAACATTTTATTTTTCTTCTTTTTGATTTCGTACTCTCTTTTTTACTTTCTTTATTTTTATCCCTTTGTCGCTCTATCTCTCTACGACTCTGTGTATGTCTATCTGTTCCGCACCCTCTCTCTTTATCAATACCTATCTATTTTCTGTTCTTATTAGGACTTCTCTTTCTTCTTTTCTCCTTCCCACATACTCTCATATTTTATTCTTCCCGTTAGTCGCATTTATTTATTTATTTTACTTCTTTCATTCGTTCTCTTTCTCCCTGTTTCGTTTCTTTCGCTCTCCTTCCCCGTGTTCACTTCACTGTCTCAGTATATATATATATATATATATATATATATATATATATATATATATATATATATATATGAGAGAGAGAGAGACTCGATGTTCATACAGCCTATACTACACGTCTCCTTCACCCCCACCACCACTATCAATACACACAAACTTGCTAGCTATCACCACCACTATCAGCAAACGCTGCTTTTCCATCAGTACCAATAACGTTGTTATTGTTATTTCATCGAGAAGCCAGTATTAACGGCCGATGCGATACTACTATATAGTCACTTAGTAGTTAACCGATTTGCTATTGCACCGGCATATCAAGTCGGCTGCAGGAAGGCCCCTAACTACACGGAGCTATATCCACGCGGCTCTACATAACAGGATCAAAGGAGATTTAGTCTGTAATAATATATTATCGGACATACTTTGTTGGTTTGGTCCTACATTCATTCTTCAGGTAAGTTATTTGATTTCTTGTCTTTGTTTCTTTCTTTAATTATGCGTGTACCAAGGTGCGCTACACATTTGAACGCGCGATTATATGCAATTATACATTTTGGCGCCCTCTCTTTCTGTCGCAGCGATTCTTATTCAAATAAGCATAATAATACATTAAAATAGACAATCTATACGCTTACATTAAAATAAAAGGTAATTCTTGTGTACTCTCACGCATACAGATATACTGTATGTATGAGTGTGCGTTAGAAATATAAACATATTCTCACAATGAAGAAGATATGTGTATGTGTTTATGTTAAGTGAGCGATTCTCGTTTTTCTTCTTTCTTTCTATCTTTCTCATACATTCATGGAATAGTAAGAAATCTAAAATACAGAAGAGGAGAGGGGGAAATCCGACATTCGGTCTTTGATTAAAAAGGTATATACATTACGAGTCACTTGCACACTGTGTCTGTGTGCGCGAGATAAAGTTCAGACACATATCTACATTTACTGAAATACTCAGGTGAAAAGAGGTCTGTAATGTAACTAGCACCTGTAAAGCTTAATACGCTACGCTCAAGAACTGTTTTGTGATGTATGTTGATGTTGTTGTAGAGTACATCTATCCTGCCAAGTAAAGGACTGACATTGTTGTTGTATGCACTCGGTTACATCATAGAAAATCAGGGAGTTGTGTCAACTGTGCACTTAAATGCACACTAGTTTACCCGTGTATATGGAACTACAATACATTTATGTTAGGTTTTAAATGCGGAATTTTGTGCTGTCTAGGTAATTAGAATATTTTAAAGTGGCATGCAGCTACAGGTGTGTGTGTGTGTGTGTGTGTACAGGTTCGTGTTTGCATTATCTCTCGCTATTTACCTTTTATTTATTTATTTTCTTTTGTGTATTCGCTATCTCCTCATTTCTTTGTCTTTCTGTATATATTTACTAGCGTCAAACTTATTTCTCCACATGTATTCATGCAGATAAGACTTCTATGAATTAGGGTTTAGCATTTTATTATTTTTGCTTAAATATCTTAACTCTATCATTTTATATTATGATTGTAATTTAGGACAAATTATATATATATATATTAATGATATTATTCGTGCATAACATCTTAGAACATATATTATAAAAGTATTTTGTCCGCTCTATATACTCTCGTGTTTATTTTATATTTTTGTTTGTTTATGTTATAAACGCAAACACACATACGTGTCTATGCATGTATGTTTGTATTTAGTATACGTACAGAAATATACACACTGAATTATAGATTCGTGTCGATTATATTTTTCATTCTGTAAGAATTATAAACAATTTGTAACGTTATTCCTCAATTCATCGTACTCGCTGTTAATTTTTACTCGTAAAAGTGAAGTGTATATATATATATATATATATATATATATATAGAGAGAGAGAGAGAGAGAGAGAGAGAGAGAGAGAGAGAGAGAGAGAGAATGGTTTTTCGTAGCAGAACGGAAAAGGGACCATTGTGGAGTGAAATAAGGTACTCAGTACATTAAGTAGATAGGGTAAATAAATTACTTCAAATGGAAATGACTTTCTTGGTGATTTCAATCGAATGAAACAGCACACACACACACATACTTATATACATACACGCGCATACAGCAAAACCCATCTAATCATTACAGTACCCCACACACATACACACACTTTAATCGATACTGCTTAAAATGACACGAGTCAATGTTGAACGCAATTTATTATTCATAAAACTATAATGGCTTACTCCACTTGTATTTATTTTTTCTACAGTATACTTCTCATACGTTTTATCATGTTCACGCTTGATTATTTAAAGTGAAACTAAATTATATAAAGCACAATGGTTTATCTAATATCACTTCTACATTCAGAACTTGTTGACTGTATGCTGTATTTCAGGCAGGCACCCACTCCTAGTAAACCACTATAATTCACCCCCGGCCTCTAATATTGTACATAACGCTTATCTCAATTCCGAAACCTTTGAGGTACGGAGCCCCCTCCCTCCCATACCCCAGAAATTACCTTTCTCTCATTCTTGTATTCTTAGCTGCTGCAGAATCATTGATAAATGATAAAAGCTATTAATAGAATTTGAAATGTTTAAAATATTTGTTGAACTACATAGGTAGCCGAGATTTGAAACCTGGATCAACAGATGTATTTCTTTATATGAGAAATTAAATTGTACGTTACGATGGCCTAGTCCAAAGATAAATTCTTCCGTTGGCCACTATAAAAGACTCGGTAGTGACCCAGAACAAAGAAAAGATTGGTTGACAATAAATTTCTTTGACGATACAATTAATATTAAACCTTCGTTGTGGTTGCTCGACCTACAGTGATAGCAGCAAAATCACCCTCAAATAATAGCCACTCCCACCCCCGAATTCCGCCCATTCTTAACTATTATTAAAACCTGTATGAAGGAGCTCTGCTTTGTTGCTCGACCTGCTAGAGATAGCAGCAAATTCTGCCTCAAATTACTGCCTACATTAAAAAAGGAAAGGCAAATCGGATAAATGTAATCCAAGATAATGAAAAATAGACAAAAAAAAAAAGTCTAGATGGATGATCAATGCCAGAATGTCTAAACTTATAGATCTGTCTGCTCAACAAACAATATTTAACCCCGGGCCAATGTGGTGGTTACTGGGCTGGCTAGAAATAATAGTCATCTTTTCCCCCAATTATTCCGAACTTGGGGTGTATTTTAGGATATATCTTTTTACATAATATCTTTATAACATCAAACATATTTATATATTGAAGCGGGAAGGGGGTGTCACATCTTCTGAGGAGTCATATTAGACCATGGTGCACCCCAAAAGGTTAAGAACCGCTACTTAAGAAAAGGGTCACATTAAATAAATGCGGAGTTTACTATGCCAACGAGATGGTCATGACTGGAATAATATTGGTCATATGTCAGTCTGCATTTAGATACGGACAAAAACCCCACGACAACCCCTCCCCCACGCGCTCTTACCGGACAAAACCCCCACGCAGTAAAAGATAAAACAAAATCCATTTATAGTGTTTAATAGATAACCTGATAAACAATATATATATATATATATATATATATATATATATATATATATATATATTATGTGAGGATTTTGTCCAGTTGTTAATTTTTTTCATGGCCACGCCTGAACATCCAGGGCTAACTTATAAACTAAACAATTATTACAAACCTGTAAGGATTGCAAACTAGATGAACGTAACTGTACGAATATTAGGGGTATGTTTCGCTTTAGGTATATTAAAAGAAACAATAAAATGAAGGTGAATTAAAACGAAAGAAAGAAAAACTCAACAGTAAAATGAAACAATGAAACGTACTAGCATCATTGCAGCCTTAAGCAAGATTCTTTCTTTTCTGGGACTCCTTTCACTTTGTTGAACTAATTCATTGGTGGGCAGTAAATGACTGAAAACAATCTGCTGTGTGGAAGCGAGCCGGTATTTAAACAAAAAAAAAATCACATATTTAAAAAAAATATATATATAATAATAATTAGAAATAAATCGTTCAGTTTATTGATTAAACAAATATTAAAAGGTGAAGATTTACAACGAAAAAGCAAGGTATATTTCATTTTTATAGCCACTTTATGTACCTAAAGCGAAACATCTCCAACTTCCATTATCATTCCTTAGGATAATACGAACATTGAATAATCAATACTTTTCCTTCTAGGATTTAATAAAGTGAAACACTAGAATACCAGGAAACTACAATAGAATTCGTTTGAAAAAAAGACGATATCTCGACCGATTCATTTCACATGCCCCGCTTTGTATGCGCCTGTATCTATGCCGGTGTGTGTGTAGGGCCTACGTCGTTTCCGACGACGATTGTTACAGTTGTTCCAACAAAGGAACCAAAGCTGTTCGTGAAATAATGAACGTGTGAGTGACTGAGCATTCCACAGACACGTGTGTCGTAAATGTAGTTCTCAGGGTAGTGGTGGTGGTGGTGGAATTCAGCGTGACGTTGTGTGTGTCAAGGCTGGGTGATTTTATGAATTACTGGTACTAGCCAGAGTGGACAGGAGCAACGTGACATAAAATATCTTGTTCAAGGACACAATGTGCCGAATTAACCACATACCTTTACTCTCCCCACTCGTGTGTATATAATATAATATTATATATATATATATATATATATATATATATATATATATAACGAAGGAAATGTGGTAAGGAACCAGGTGGACCATAACGCACCAAAGTACTCAATACTTAGGGTAGTAGAGTGGGTAATAGGAACAAGTAAGACCCCGACGGCTGAGCTCAAGCCGTTTCGACGGCTAATTCTGTACGGAATTAGTACAGAATTAGCCGTCGAAACGGCCTGAGCTCAGCCGTCGGGGTCTTACTTGTTCCTATATACAACCAACATAAACTCAAAATCTCTCTCTCTCTCTCTCTATATATATATATATATGTATATATATATAATTGTTTCTACTTTTGGCACAAGGCCAGCAATTACCCAGTGCATTACTGGTACTTTATTTTATCGACCCCGTAAGGATCAAAGGCAAAGTTAACCTCGGTGTGTGTATGCATATATATGTGTATGCATGTATGTATGTATGTGAATATATATATATATATGTAATTGTACATGCATATATTCATATGTATGTGTGTTTATGTATACATGTATGTGTATATATAAATGTGTGTGTATGCATATATATTTATATATATGTATATATGTGCATGTGTGTATTAAGAGAAGTAATTAGATATTCAATTTAAAACATTTTTCTATAATTGTTTCGATTAAAGGGGATAAATTTATAATTAATCCATAAATGGTAAGACAATTGTATTAATGTGATAATTACACACACACACATATATATATATATATATATATATATATATATATATATATATATATATATATATATGTTTATATATATATATATGTGTGTATGTATATGGTGTATGTGTATATGTATGTACCTACAATAGGAGTTGCGAAGAATAGCCATAAGCAACACAAAAAAAAACATAATCATGGAAAACTAATCTTTGTAAAATTTCATTAAAAAATTTACATTTACTCTTTAGCATTTACTATTATATTTTCACGGTAAAGGCTTTACTTCACATAATATCGAATCTATGAGATTTTGAGAACAAGACCTTAACATCAGTATGAGCGGCCAGTTACAGCCAGTTTGAGCAGAAAGAGGTGAGAGAATTCTGGCCGGATACGGCCGGTTTAATTGCTAAAGGGTTAAGAAGTCTTTAGGGGACAAAATACTTAACTACGTATGTGTATGTGTGTAGTTATGTCAGTTTGTGTGTGTGCGTAGTCATGTCAGTGCGACTGTATGTGTGTAGTTGTGTGTGTGTGTGTGTGTGTAATTATGTCAATGCGACTGTGTAGTTGTCAGTGTGTACGCGCGTGCGTGTTTTTGCATGTCTGTGTGTACGTGTGTTAGCATGCATATGTGCGTATGTTTGCGTGTGCATGTGTACGTGTGTATGTGTGAGCGTGTGCATCTGTACGTGTAAATGTATAAAAGTGAAAAATATTTAGTATTTTTTTGTGTGTGAAGACGGGGTGGGTGCGTTGTGAAAATATAAGCGAGTTGAAAGGAGCAGACGATCAATTGATTGCGTATTGTATATGTAGGTGACATGTTGCCTACATACTGTAACGTGGAGTTTATCATCATAAACACACACAGAGAACTACATACACATACGCACATCCATGCATACACAAACACACATACATAGATGCACACTCATGTATACATACAAACACACATGCGCATAATCAGACATATACACACACGTTTGAGTGGTTAGGGTACATATCTAAGTGACATGTCTTTAGAGTTTATCACACACGTATACACATATATGCACACACACACACGCGCATACACATATATGCACACACATTCACATACACGCATACACACACACACCAAGATAGATAGGTAAACATACACATAAACACTCACGTACACACACGGGCGTACACACACACTGGCGTACACACACACACAAACAATTACAGACACTGCTGTTCAGTTTTCAGAATTTTGATGATATACATTTGTTCAATACAGAAAGGTGTATATGTGTGTATACAGAGTATATATATATATATATATATATATATATATATATATATATATTGTGTACTAGCAGAATGGCCCGGCGTTGCTCGGGATTTGCTCTAGGGTTCTTATATATTTGATATATATTTATCCTTATCGAGCCTCGTGAAATAAATACGTTTGTTTATATTTTGTTATTGTGTATGCAAAAATATCTGTACACGAATATATAATTATATATATATATATTAAAATAACAGATTAAAGTTTAAGCAAAGAATCACTGCTTTCACACTTAACGGGATCTTCTGAAACTAAAAAAATCAATCTGTGAACGCAGAAAATGAATCGCTGCTTTCACCCTTAACGGAATCTTCTACCTAAAAGCACGATGAAGTACACTAAGACTAACTGATGTAATCGTTGGCCTTGTTTGTTTATATTTTGTTTTTGTGTATGCAAAAATATCTGTACACGAATAACTATATTAAAATAATATATTAATGTTTAAGCAAAGAATCGCTGCTTTCAACCTAAACGGGATCTTCTGAAACTAAAAAAATCAATCTGTGAACGCAGATGTAAATATTTCGAAAAACTTTGCAACCGAAGGAAAACAGGAAGACGATACTTTGGTTCGTGAAGACGCTCCCTGGCATAAGAATATATATATACATACACACATACACTATATATACATATATACACACACTGATCGCGTCATAATGTCGTAATGCAGACAGTCAGGCATACAGACAGAATTTATGAAGGCGCGACGTCATATCTATGTATCTATCTAAAAAGAGAAAAGGATCGCTAAATCACCTAAAACGGTTCCTAGGTCAGAATAATTTGAAATTCTTTTTTGCTCAAAACACTTCCGGGGGCCATACGGGTTACATGTGTAAAGTTTGAAAAAAAACGGTTGGGTACTTCTCGAGTTTTAGGGAAACAGACACACAGACAGCCATCCTCTGTTTTATATATATAGATTAGTTATCCGTCTGTAGAATACATATATATATATTACATTTTATACTGATATTGTGTGTGTTTATTTATAATGGATAAATATATAAATATTATTACATTTATATATAAACAAACACACACACATATATATATATATGTATATATATATAGTGTGTGTGATTGTTTGTAAATATATATGTTTATTAATACAATAAAATACATCGGATGTAATCTGAAATACTAATCCAGGAGAATCCATAAAATTAATCCTTGAGGTAATCCACACACACACAGATCTGTGTCAGTGTGGAGAAAAAAATATATTCAAACATATCATTTGTAAAGACTAACGCAGACAAGCAGATAACAAATAATGGTTTCTGATTTAGGCACAAGGCCAACAATTTTGAGGGAAGGGGAAAGTTGATTAAATCAACCCCAGTTACTTGGTAGTTTATTTTATTGATCCCGTAAGGATGAAAGGCAAAGCTAACCTTGGCAGGATTTGAACTCAGAAGGTAAGGGGCCACAACTATATGTTGCAAAGCATGTTGTCTGACTCTCCACCGATACTGTCAATCCACCAACAAATAACAAAATAAAAAAAAGACCTTACATAAGTGAGATGCAGACACCGTGGCCTGTCTGGGAGGTCAGTTGCTCTGCTCCAGTACTGACTTGGTCTATGTAGGCCCATCCAACCCTTGTTGGTAGGGAAAGCAGATGTAAAAATGACAATGATATGTATCATCATCAACATTTTACGTCTGCTTTTCTCTGCTTGCAAGGGTGGGACGGGTCCTATTCAGCACAGCATTTCTCCACTTGTCACGGTCCTTCGTCATCTCCTCGGTGAGTTTCAGCGATCTGAGGTCTGCTCTCACCACCTCTGCCCATGTTTTTCATGGTCTTCCTCTACTACGTCTTCCTTCTACTGGGATTTCTTGGCACTTCTTTACCCAGCGGTCATCCTCCATGCGCATCACATGTCCATACCATCTCAGTCTTCTCTCCCGCACACCACAACTTATCCCTTTTATATCCAGTTTCTTTCTCAACTTATCTATGCTTGGTTGTTCACGCACATTGACATTGCAATCCAACGGACTATGCTTGCTTCATTTCTCTCTGGCCATCGCACATCCTCTGCAGTTGCTGGTCATGTCTCACTACCATATATGTTTTTTTATTCTAATATGGATTGAATGACTTTTCTTTACGACAGCATTCCTTGACTTACTGCATTCTGACATCAGCTTTCTCTACTTCTGCCAAGATTTTTCTTGGTCTTCCACTTCAGCAGTTTCCTTCCATTTAAAATGTCTGGCACTTCTTGACCCAGTGATCATCAATGTATTATATGTCCATACCAGTGCAGTCTTCTCTTACACTGTATCTAATTCCTTTTAAGTCCAATTTTTCCTTCAACTTATCATCACTATTCATCACTCATGGACACTAACATTACATATCTGGCAGAGGATGCTAGCCTCCTTTCTTCCTAATCTTTGCACACCCTCTGCCTTTAAAACTCATGTCTCACTACTATGCAACATCACATTACATATGCAGACATCATAACCACGATTTTATATCTGTCTTCCATGCTGGCATGGGTTGGACGAGTTGTCATGTTCCAAGACTAGACAGGTGAGATGATCACATCCTGTTATGTTTTATTTTTGCATGGTTTCTAAGGCTGGATGCCCTTCCTATTGCTAACCACTTAATAGAATCTACTGGTTGCATTTTATTGTGGCACCAGCACTACACAAGTTCATATTTAAATATAAACATTCCATCATAATTTTCTATAAAAATAGCTTTATGTTCTAAACAGCAACTTAATATACCAAAATTAGTTGTTCTACTAAATCTGTCCAAATTCTTGATTATTTTCCAAATTAATTGAAACATAGGTAGTGTATCTTGTTAGAAATACAATCTTGAAAAAGGAAATAGCAATATAATTATGAGTTTGAACTGAGCAAGCCAAAATGGAGAGTGGCCTTATTTGGCATTATATTGTGTGTATATATATATATATGTGTGTGTGTGTATAATATGTTTCATAAGATTCCGCTTTGAAAAGCAGAAATTGTTTACTTTTAATCTGCATAACTAATAATAAATATAAATACTCACACACATAAGCATCATCATTTAATGTCCGTTTCCCTGCTATCAAGGGCTAGATGGGTCATCACTTACCAAGTCAGTACTTAATTAGATCTATTAATCTCTCAGATGGGTCAGGGACTGCACCTTGCCTACATACATTTCTACATTCTACATAGTGTGCTGTGGATTTTATCATGGCACCAACACTAGAGAGGTTGTCATGTCTTCGACACAATTGAAAAGTCCTATCTACCATTTGTGTGGCAGGTTTTCTATGGCTGGATACCATTCTTAATACCAAACACATTAAAGAACTGCATGTGTTTTATCATGTTACCAGCACTAGAGAGGTCGGCGTACCCTTGACATAACTGAAAAGTTCTCTCAAGCTGTTTTTGTGCTTGGCTTCTACAACTGGATGCCCTTCCTCTCATCAGCCACCTTACATGGTGTTTAGATGTATTTTTCTTGTCACCAACACTAAAAAGGTTGTCATGCCTTGCCAGAAGGGTCCTCTCAACTGATTTCTACTGCTGGAAGCTCCTCCCATTGCCAGTCACCCCAGACTGTACCTATTGTGGAACCAACAATATATTGACTGTCAGTCAGTGATTCAACTGAAGAGACTTACTAGAATAAGATAAGTGGGCTCACTGATAGTGGCCTAACTCACTGTAACCTGACCATGTACACTGAGCAGCATATTCCTGTAATGAAATAGTGTTGGTGCCACAACAAACGCACCCAGTCCACCCTGTAAGGTGGTAGGGCTGGTGCCACAACAAAAGCACCCAGTCCACCCTGTCCACCCTGTAAGGTCTAGTACATTTTTTTAGAGTGTATTGGGTGTATTTTATCACAACACCAACATTACCACCTTATAGGGTGTACTGGGTGCATTTTATCATGGCACCAGCACTACCACTTTACTGGGTGTATGTTATATTTCAGTAATCTGCTGGTAACTCTGAAAGTTAGGGATGGATGAATGACTTGTGATGGTTTGTATAAGCCATGTACAATGGTACAGTCAGAAAGATTAGGTTTAACAATGAGTACAACAATGAATTTAGCATACAGGTATGAATGAGTCCACTAATATTCAATCCTCAGCTCCCTCCTGTTTATTATAGTCCTCCAGGCCATAACAGAGGAATTCAAGACTGGTTATCATTGGGAGCTCCTATATACTTATGCTTAGCATTCAGAGCAGAAACTGTCAAAGAATTAGAGAAGGTCTAGAGAGAGAAATAAAATCTGGAATTAATGTGTCTAAAAGTAAACTTAGCAGACTAAAGTTTGAGTAAACAGGGAAGAGAATAGGACTCTGAAATCACTGGGTAAATGGCCATGCTCAATATACTGAAAAAGAGGAGGTAGAAACTTCATACTGTGTACCCAGTGTGGGCAATGGTCACACAAGAGATGTAGTGGGAAGGCAGACTTCATAGGTGACAGGTACACAAATGTAGAAATGTAGTCAACTGTAAGGGTACTCATAAAATAGATTCTCTCAAATGTTTATAAGGGTCACAAGAAGTAATAAATAGCTTTTGCTATCTAGGTGACCTCAATAGCAGCAGTGGTGAATGTACTACAGATAGTGTCATAGCCAGAGTGAAGACAAGGTGGAAGAAGTTCAGGGACCTGTTACTTATACTAGATACAAAAGGCTTCTCTCTCAGAGTGAAAGGAAAATTTTAAAATCCTTGTGTTTAAACTTCTGTACTGTATGGCAGCAAGACATAGGTCCTGAGTAGGTTCTGTAAAACAATTTGGAGTTCCTTGTGATAAGGTTTCTTTTAATGGAATTTAATTTAATAAAAATTTATCATACATGTTTTTTTTATATAAATACATTTTTGTTCCATTTGTCTTATACAAATTAGGGTGGTGGTGATTTTCGCAGATTTGAAAATCATAGGCAGTGTATTTCATTAGAAATATGGTAATGAAAAGGTTAAATGTTTTAAAATTTCCATTTTGATACAAGCCTGCCAAAAACTGCCTCTGGTTTTGTGGAACAAACCACCTATTTTAAAGGGTTTCACTTTAAATTAAAATCTCCCAACATAATTTTATATAATTACCTTTTGTTATTTTACAAATACCACCTTAATAATGAAATAATTAATAATTATAGTTAATTCTTTCGAATTTTTCATTAATTAATTAATTCAGATAGAGTAAATATGGTAACGAAAGGGTTAAACCTCCTGAAACATTTTAATATAAATGCTGGTCTGTCAAAAGAGTGAGCAAAATGCTAGAATAAGATATGAGTGTGTTAACATACTGTCAACAGAGAGAGAAAAAGAGAAAGAATTATATGTACTTTGTTGTTATATGGACATTAATATACTGGATTAAATGTATCATGTCCAACAACAGAGAGATTGTATTTGCCTGTGGCATTTCTTCCATTTCTTTCTGATTGGCAAGTTATATAATCTATTAACTCTTCAGTTAGTTTGACTACACATAATGACATGCTGGCTTTGAACTGCTAAACCCCTCCATCCACATACACATGCATTTGTTCTTCACAATGTAATTATAAAACAGGGATACACAGGAGAGAAATTAATTACTTCTATACAAGAATATGCATGTATTCATGCTCTAGGGTAAATTAGAACTCACATACCCCTGAACATGACATGTGGGTTTGACAACTGAGTGATCATCATATCTAGAGTTTTTCAATATTAGATGATGCTATTTGGCGTCAAATTAGTCATTAATGACATTAACAACCAAAGCTATGCTTAAAATTGCGATAAAAACAATTTAAAGACATGCCAGTGTTTCTCAAACATTCTCAGGTATTGTGAGATCAGGGGCCTTTTACCTCTTTCATTACCCTGATCTAATGCATTCAAATAATTTTACAGCATCTAATATTATTCTTTTTTAACTCTTTGAATGCCCCCAATTCATACTGTTATGTCTTTTATCTCCCACCCTGTGTGTGCCTGAAAGTTTTTGGTACGTTTGATATTTAGTTTGTGAAGATAGCACCAGGTAAAGTAAATAAAATTTAATAAAAATATTTCTTTTATTCCATTTTTAAATAAAAAAAAACATGCAAAAATTTAAGTGTAATTCCAGCTTCTTCTTCTTTACCCACATATTCCTGGGATGGTCATGGGGACAGAGCCCTCAAACACTCCTTCCAGGGGGTTCTGTCAGAAGCAACTGTCTCCAATTGATCTGGCTAGATTTCCAAATGAGACCCCTGGGTCTCTTGCTGGTTGGTTTTCTTGTTAAATCTGTCCAGCGATTCTTTCCTGAGACATTCTAATCATATGCCCAGTAATTCAAGGAAGGGGGAGTAAAATACTTAAAGCAAAATTGGCAGTCAAAGAGTTAAGAACCTGATGTACTTCAACAAACTTGTCCAAGATCAAACAATAGGTTTAATGATTGACAAGATCCCAGACCTCAACTGAATTGGGGTGAAACTTATCAAATCGGACCAAGGAAACAATGATTCCATTGGTCTTGCTATTGTTGATACTATCTACTGGTTGCAACTCCTGGCAAAATGAGCAATGTGAAATAGCGTCTTGCTCAACGACATAACACATTCCTCTGTCGTGGAATTGAACTCACAACCTCATGATTGTGAATCCAATTCTCTAACCACTAAACCACGTACCTTATACTTATCGAAACTATAACTAAAGCTACTCCACTGAATTGCATTAATTTACAAGCTAAGGAAATAGTTAATTAGAAATACAACAAACATTTAAAGCCCCTCTATAGAAAGATTAACCTTGCAGACAAGGGCTCATTTTTGAGGTAATATTTTACAGCCAATTGCTCTTCCTGGTACCAAACCTTTTAGTTGCTTTTTAAAACACATAGGGATATAGTGCATCGATTCTAAACTAGATACACAATGAGTTAGAAATAGAGGCATTTATTTGAATGTTTAGCATCTTATGTTTCTTTAAATATTTTTCTTAAAAGTAATATTTTTCTGAAAATATTTAAAAAGAAATTATACAAGAAACCAATTTACCATTGAGGTATAACTGTACTTCTATAATTGATTGGTTCCATGATATTACTAAGTATTTATGGATGTTAAATGATGCTACTGCTGATGGAGATGATAGTTTATGCAGTTTGATGTTGAATTTATTCTTTGATAACTAAATCTTTATTTCAAAAAGCATTAGTTTCCACCAAGAATTATCTTTCAGTCAGTGATTCTGGTATCAAAATAATCTTTTATGAAAAGATCATTACTTACTTTCGGTAATGATCTCTGGATAGAGAAGAATGATGCTAATTCTTTTGATGTAGGGATAGGTAGCTTAGATTCTGCCGAAATGTATGGTTTTATATTTTACATTAAATAAAAATATAAGTCAAATAATTTATAGTGTCATAATGATGGGCATATTATACACATTATGACTGCCCCATAGCTAGATAGATCCAGAAATGATCTCTTTGATTTATTTAACCATTTCATAGCCATATTTTTTATGAAAGACATTGCCTATGATTTTCAAATGATTTTTTAAATAATCAAGAATTTTGAAGGATTTAGTATTATAACTAACTTTCTCACTATTAGACTGGTGTTTGAAATGTAATTTAGCAAAGGTTTTTATATAAAATTACTGTGGTAAGTTTTTAGATAATTGCAAACACTTTAAAGGAAATAAGGGCAGTTTCAGACAATTTAGTAGAAAAATGACCTTTGATACATATAAATTCCTTTTAGCTATTACCTTAGATTTAGAAATAAATACTCACCATTTAGGAAGCCAAATGTAAAATTCTTCATAAATATCACTTCAAATCATTCACCAGCTACTATTAATAATTTAGTGAAATATGTTAATATACAGGTATTCAGTATTTCGGCTGATATATCTTCCTTCAACAAAGCAACCCTTTATTAAAATGAAGCATTGAAATTCAGGGGTTTTAAGCATGATAGTAAAGTAATTAAATAAATAATTATATAGATTGTCAGACCTAGAAAAATACATAACATAAAATTATTTGCTTTAATGTTCCATTCTGTCTAAACCCTTTAGCATTTTCATTACTCTATATTTACTGTTATATTTTCATGGTAAAAGCTTTATTTTACATAATTATCTCACATAATATCAAATCTACAAGATTTTGATATTTATTTTGAGAACAATACCATAACATAATTATGAGTGACTGGTTATGGCCGGTTTGAACAGTAAGAAGTGAGAGAATTCTGGCTGGATACAGCCAATTTAAATGCTAAAGGGTTAATGTGAGTACAGTTCTTGTTAAACAGTTCTTTAATATAAATATTTTCCGATGAGACTTTTAATAGGAATAATTTTAAATTAAATTATTGTTGTACACCTAATTTTGTTACAGATTTAACATTTATCTACATCTAATTATTCCATTTTGTGTGATTATTTTGACAATTCTATAAATTGTCCTTCAAATATAATTTATATCTTTTTAAATTGATAAATTGTTGTACAAAAGTAATTATATTTACAATAATTGAATTTCTAATGATATCAGGTTCAATGAGAATACTTTTAAATTAAGATCCAGTCAACATTAACATACCATCCCAAGAGAGCGTTGGTTATAGATTTCCTAAAGTACATCTTTTAAGAAATCTAAATATTAGAAAGTGTAGATTTATTTGGAGATATTTGAACATGTCAAATATTATAATGGGGTTATCTTATACTTGTACAACAGTTCAGGTTTATAGGAGAAGGAAAGAAATGTGTAGTTTGGTTTTTCTTGTATTTCCCAAAGGTTGATTGTTGTTTTTTAGTTTCAGGCATGTGGCTTAATGGTTAGAGAATTGGATTGTGAGTTTGATTTGCGGAATGGGCAATGGGTTGTGCCCTTGAACAAGACACTTTATTTCCCATTGCTCTTTCTATCAGGAGTTGCGACTGGTAGATAGTATCAGCAATGGAAAGACCAATGGAAAGTATCTGACTCAAGGACACAATGTGCTGCCTGGTTACAATCACTAAGCCATAGACCTTCACTATCCAACTTGGTTAGGAGTGATTTGGAGGTGATTTCGCTACTATGTCTAACAGTGTTGAATTATTGATAGATAAATAGATAGATAGGTAAATAGGTAGATATTCCATTATTGGCTTATTTCCAAAAGATTTCGAAGGTATAATTGAAGCTATTGCGTATCCACTAAGAAAGAATTGGTTTACCAAGAACAGATCACAACAACGGACACCATTATAATGTAATCACTCAAATTCTCAGTCTCTCTCTTTCTCTCTTCAATTACATATTCATAATTACATCGACTTCTTCAACTACCCCTTTATTATCATCTTTTACTGTTCCTTTCATCTCTTTCCTGTCTGTTTTAATTTTATTTCCAACCGATTTCCTGTACATTTATTCTATTCTCCTGTACCATTCCTGCCGTCAATGCCACCAATCTTCTACTAAATCCCATGCTGTTCTATACATATCAATATGTTTATTGTAATGAATTCTTCACAACTTAAAAGAATACCTGTAAGATTTCATATAATAGGTTTTGTATTTTTTTCTTTTTAAGTCAATGTAATATATATATATATATATATATATATAATCCATCCATGTATTAGCTTAAAAAGAAAAAACTCTAATATATATATATCCATGTGTGTGTATATTTTCTTATTGGATTCCAGCACTTGTTTAGGTAGAACAGTTTCTACTATAACTGCAAGATAGATCGGGAAAGAAAACTCATAAAATCACAGCTTGATATTCATTGCATAATTCATTCCAATACTTAACTATAACTGGCATACATATACTGTCTTAATATATTCATCATGTTTCTGTGTGTGTATATATATATTTATATATGCATGCACAAACTCATATATATAGCAAAGTTGCACACAAACAAAATGAAATATGTGGGACGAATGAACAAAAGCATCTAACTTCCTCTTCAGATATCTCCTGTGCAATGCAATTTCATACATAAGGGTGGTATTAAATAATATCCAGCCTATGCTTAGCTAAACATGCCTTCATTACCTTGAAAGATCTCTAACCTGACTTTACAAACAGGCCTTGCTATAGATTAATAAATCCTTCAAGAACAGAGTTAGGATTAGCTAGTAAAAAGAGAAATTAATTCACACATTATCAATAATACCAGCCTCTCACTGTGGAACAATACAACATCTGTACTATCATGGTTCATTGACATCTCCTCTAAGAACAGGACTAAATTTAATCAGTTCCCCCGCTCCATTTCTAGGCCCTGTTTTAGACTTTGACCATTTTTGGGGGCACATCAGCAACTAGGAATTAGAACTAATATTCCACGCCTAAAGAACCATCTTATTTAACAACGGAAGTACATGGGGGGGAAATTCTGACCCAGAAGATTCTTTTGATGTCTCAATGGGGTCCTATGACAGTATTGATATATGTGATCTTGTTGGATTATACATCCTTCATACACTTAAGTGTAAGTTCCCAACCTCTCATTTGGCTTACTTACACTGAGGTGATAGTCTTTTGTTCGTACACAATTGCAATGGCCACACTCTAGACAGATTCTGTAAGAATTTGATACCTTTAACAGTAGACACAAACCTCACTAAAGCCAATTTCTTTGATATTAATTTATACTTAACCACAGCTTTGTATAAGCCTAATGAAAAATTGAAATATATCAAGAGGATCAAGCCCCCCCACCCCCCACCGATAAGGCTGCAACAAGGCCCTCATACATAGTGTCTTTAAAGACAAGATTATGTACTCAATTAATCCCAACACAACCATACTAAGAATAGTAATAAAAAAAAAAAATTGTCTGGTCCCCCCCCCCCCCCATTTCCTTAATATAAAGATGGTAAGAAGTTCTTAGATCTAATTGTTAGACATTTTCTCCCACAATATATTTAGTTGCAGTAAAATATTCAACCGGAGTAGTTCTGTGAAGATATTCTATTCCTGCAGTCCATCTATGAGATCAAAAATTACTGTAAAGAACTTGAAGGAAATCCTGGATGTGCTTGTAGGATTAAGGAGGACTGCTCTTTGCAACATAAGTGTAATATAAAATGTGTGTGTATCATCATCATCATCATCATTTCATTTTACGTCCACTTTTCCCTGCTTGCAAGGGTGGGACGGGAACTGATTCTGGCTTGATTTCTACAGCTGGATGCCCTTCCTAACACCAACCTCATTTACAGTGAGTGGTGGGTGCTTTTTTTTCCATGGCGCCTACACGACCACTTTGCAGTGGAATGATAGAGACCCCAGTCCCTATCATCTCATTTCTACAGCTGAGTAAACTGGAGCAATGTGAAATAAAGTCTCTTGCTCAAGGAAACAACACATCACCCGGTCTGAGAATTGAACTCACAACCTTTCGATTGCAAGGCCAATGCTCTAACCACTAAGCCATATGCCTCCATATATATATACATAAAACAAAGAAAGTGTGGTAAGGAATCAGGTGGACCATAACGCACCAGAGTACTCGATACTTAGGGTAGTAGAGGGGGTAATAGAAAAAGAGTCAGAACCCCGACGTCTGAGCTCTGGCCATTTCGATAGCTAGATCCGAACTGTTCTAGCGTTCGGATCTAGCTGTCGAAATAGCCAGAGCTCAGCCGTTGGGGTCCTGACTCATTTATATATATATATATATATATATATATATATATATATATATATATATATGGAGGCACATTGGCCTTGCAATCGAAAGGTTGTGAGTTCAATTCTCACGGAGGCACATGGCTTAGTGGTTAGAGCATTGGCCTTGCAATCGAAAGGTTGTGAGTTCAATTCTCAGACCGGGTGATGTGTTGTTTCCTTGAGCAAGACACACTATTTCACATTGCTCCAGTTTACTCAGCTGTAGAAATGAGATGATAGGGACTGGGGTCTCTATCATTCCACTGCAAAGTGGTTGTGTAGGCGCCATGGAAAAAAAAGCACCCACCACTCACTGTAAATGAGGTTGGTGTTAGGAAGGGCATCCAGCTGTAGAAATCAAGCCAGAATCAGTTCCCGTCCCACCCTTGCAAGTAGGGAAAAGCGGGCGAAAAATGAAATGATGATGATATATATATATATATATATATACACACACACGCTCACACACATATCTTAAACCTCTACGTTTGTCTATCGTTTTTCACTCCACTCTCGCTCTCTTCCTTTCTGCTCATTGTATCTGTCTTTTTTTGGACATAATATACAAACAAACTGACAATAATGTTATTAACGTTTGCATATTCTCTATCTCTTCTCCTTCTCCTTCTCTTCTCCTTTTCTATCTCTTCTCCTTTTCAATTGCAGATCAGGTGTTAGTGACAAATTTGCTATTATTTGTAAATAGTTGTTAAATCTATCATATTGTCTTTTGTCCATTTGTTACTGTCCTTTTTGCACTAGTGCCAGTTGAATCGACCTTAAAGCATTGAAACATCTCTCTAGCGGTTGACTGATGAAATGGGACTACTGTCTGTTTTCGTTCATTTACCTGTCGTTCATTTTCATATATATATATATATATATATATATATATAGTAATAATAATAAATTTGAAGACTAAAATCCAAAGAGGGCTCGATAAGGATAAATATATATCAAATATATAAGAACCGTAGAGCAAATATTTATTAAAATAACAGATTAAAGTTTAAGCAAAGAATCGCTGCTTTCACCCTTAACGGGATCTTCTGAAACTAACCTTAGTTTCAGAAGATCCCGTTAAGGGTGAAAGCAGCGATTCTTTGCTTAAACTTTAATCTGTTATTTTAATAAATATATATATATATATATATATATATATATATATATATATATATATATATATATATATATATGTAGGAGGTGAGTTTTATTGTAGTACAATATGTTGATTTAAAACTTCACTATTCACAAGTGTTTTTTAACCTTCATATCATGTACCCCTATTTTATCATGTATCCCTATTTTATCTGACGAAAACGCAAATGTCATCTCATGATGATATTTGTTTTTGAAATGCGCATAATAAAATACTTGGAACTGTTTTAACCATCTTTTGATCTTATACTATATATATATATATATATATATATATATATATATATATATATATATATATACATATATACATATATATATATATTAAAAAGAGTCAGGACCTGATGGCTAAGCTCTTGCTGTTTCAACAGCTAGTTCCACCATATGTATATATATATATATATACACATACACATTTATTTACACATATATATTGTGTATATAATGTATACATATGTTGTATAGGCAGTCAATTTTACAATTGCGCAAGTGTCATCATTTCTCACATCCTGCATGTTTTGCTGACTGAAGGGATGGGGGGGGGGAGAGACACAGAGAGAGAGAGTCTGTGTCTGCTTGCAACTGCTTGGGCACTTGAAAGTATGGTACATACTGGCATCTCTTGTTCAATTGTGATGTCTCTCTCTCTCTCTCTCTCTCTCACTCACTCACTCACTCACTCACCCACCCACCCACTCACTCACTCACTCACTCACTCACTCACTCACTCACTCACTCACTCACTCACTCACTCACTCACTCACTCTCTCTCTAAATATATATATAAATATTTAAAAAAAGGAAAAGAATGAGTTCACCTGTAGTTCTAAACAATTTAATTTAATTTTATCATTTTACAATTTGGTTTTGTAGATCTAGTAAGTTCTTTGTTAACTTCAGTGGGGATATGGGATATATATATATAAACATCAGAAGTAACTATAAGGTTATATCAAATATGTACAAACACACAGATATCTAAATTTACACACTCACACACATTCACACACACTCACACACTTCATTGTACGTCTGCTTCGTTTCTTTTAACTATTTGCAAGCAGAATAAAACATAACATTGTGTGACAAGGTTAATAGTAGCTTTTGAATTAGAGGCTTAGTCCTTCTGACTATTTATCCCAGTAATATTAGAGGTTAGCAACACAGTGTTCATGACACTTTTTAGGGTTTACATGGCTGGTGAGCAGAAGTGAAGAATCTATTAATATACTGGAAACCTAGCCTGGATTTTTGCAGCAGAGTGGCCTCTGAAAAATATGCTCAAGAGCCAGTTGGTGTTGTTAAACAGGGTGAACTCAGGATTTGAACTCAGAAAGCAAACATCTAGAACAAATTCCCACAATGTATTTTACCCGACACTCTAGCAATACCACACTGGGCTGGTACTGTATTTTATCAATCCCAAAAGAATGAAAAGTATATTTGACTTAAGCAGGATTTGAACTTGGTGTATTTTGTCATATGCTTTTGTGACTCAGGTTACTAATTCATTGGTCTAAGTTAATGAATTATTGGGGCTCTTTTACTTTAAAAATTGTTTAAATGGATACACTATAGATATAATAAAAACTGAAGATTGTGATGTCAGGGTGACATCAGTGTCGATGTGATTAATTCATTGGACTGTTGTTATAGAATGCTTAGTTGTGAGACTGTGAAATAGTATTATCAATGACTCAGTTGTGAGACTGTGGTACAGTGTTATAGATGTCTTAGTTGTGAGATTGAGGTACAGTGTTACAGAAGGCTCAGTTGTGAGACTGTGGTACAGTGCTACAGATGACTCAGTTGTGAGACTGACAATGTTATAGATGACTCAGTTGTGAGACTGCGGTATAATGTTATAGATGGCTCAGTTGTGAGACTGAGGTACAGTGTTATAGAAGACTCAGTTGTGAGACTGCGGTACAGTGCAACAGATGACTCAGTTGTGAGACTGACAATGTTAGAGATGACTCAGTTGTGAGACTGCGGTATAATGTTATAGATGGCTCAGTTGTGAGACTGAGGTACAGTGTTATAGAAGACTCAGCTGTGAGACTGTGGTATAGTGCTATAGATGACTCAGTTGTGAGACTGACAATGTTAGAGATGACTCAGTTGTGAGACTGTGGTATAATGTTATAGATGGCTCAGTTGTGAGACTGAGGTACAGTGTTATAGAAGACTCAGCTGTGAGACTGTGGTATAGTGCTATAGATGGCTCAGTTGTGAGACTGACTTCATGTTATGTATTTGATATAAATACCATTTGACTATAGCCCTCTTTGTGGATGGAAGGGCAAGAGTGTTTGGTCTTCTGATACCTGTTAAGGCAATCTCCTATGTTTTTCTATTCAAAGAAAATAACAGAATGTTTTTTTTTTTTTAACATTTGTTTAAATTTCATAGTGAGGCTTTCAAACTCTAGTCATGCCTACTTTAAACTTATCTTAGATTTCCATACATAACATCAGCAAGGAAAATAGATGTTAAATCAACGATATATTATATATTATGTTATATTGTTATATTATATTATTTAATATTATATATAATTATATTATAACCTTTAGAATTTGTGCCTTTTCCTTTCAGTTCTTAATGGGTGGGGTGGGTGTGCACTCTTAATTCATTTTTACAAAATCCTTACAATTCAAAACGTTTTGCTAATGTTAGTTTTAACTTCAGATAAGAAATTAGATGGTGGCGATGGTAGTGGTGATGGTGATGGTAGTGGTGATGGTAGATGGTGGAGATGGTAGTGGTGATGGTAGTGATGGTAGTGGTGATGGTAGTGGTAGAGTGGTAGTGGTAGATGGTGGTGATGGTGATGGTAGTGGTAGATGGTGATGGTAGTGGTAGATGGTGGTGATGGTAGTGGTGATGGTAGTAGTAGTGGTAGAGTGGTAGTAGTAGATGGTGGTGATGGTGATGGTAGTGGTAGAGTGGTAGTGGTAGAGTGGTAGTGGTAGATGGTGGTGATGGTAGTGGTGATGGCGTAGTGGTAGAGTGTGGTGAAGGTAGTGGTAGGTGGTGGTGATGGTAGTGGTGATGGTAGTGGTAGAGAGGTAGTGGTAGATGGTGGTGATGGTAGAGTGGATTGTAGTGGTGATGGTGATGGTAGTGGTAGAGTGGTAGTGGTAGATGATGGTAGTGGTAGAGTGGTAGTGGTAGATGGTGGTGATGGTAGTGGTGATGGTGATGGTAGTGGTAGAGTGGTAGTGGTAGATGGTGGTGATAGTAGTGGTGATGGTAGAGTGGTAGTGGTAGATGGTGGTGATGGTGATGGTGATGGTAGAGTGGTAGTGGTAGATGGTGGTGGTGGTGGTGATGGTAGAGTGGATGGTGATGGTGGTGGTGAGGAGGAGAATGATGAATAGTGATGATGATACCAGCGGTAATAATCATGGTGATGATGTCAGTGGTAATAATAGTTGTGGTATTGATGATGATGGTAATGATGAATTGTGGTATTAGTGATTTTTATGGTGACAATTGTGATGGCAATGATAATGATGATTGTGACATTGAAGATGATGGTGATGATAATGATGATTGTGACATTGAAGATGATGGTGATGATAATGATGATTGTGACATTGAAGATGATGGTGATGATGGTAAGGATAATGATTGTGGTGGTGAAGATGATGATGGTATTGGTGGTGGTGATAGTAGTGATGGGAATAATGATGATAGTGATGTGGATGATGATGATGATGATGGTGTTAGTGATCATGTTGATTGCATTGGTGGTGTTGGTGATAATGTTGATTCTGATAATGTTTAGATAAAATTAAAACCAACCAACCCACACCACTACCTACCATCCACCCCAAACAACCAACACGATATTGTTACAATTAGCCATTTCTTGTATCATGAATGATACTGTAGAGTCTGAAAATGATGTAAAACATTGCATGATTTAATCATTGAGAATGTTTATAATGCAAATTGAAACAAGGAGAATAATTATAATAATGATGATGATAATAATAATAATAATAATAATAATAATAATAGCAATAATAATAGTAAAAATAAAAATATAATAATGAAAATAATGATAATAATATGATGATGATATTGATGATAAATAAATGAAATAAATTATTTAATAATCACCAGTGTGGATATTAAGATGATTATTTTTCATTATTTAGTCTTAATGCTATTTATATAAACTTTGAGGGATTTGTTTGTATGTATATATGTATGTAAAAATATGTGTGAATATGTGTGTATATGTATATATGTGTGATTATGATTTGGTGTGTATATCTCTATATATGTATGTTTTCTTTATTTTTATTATTACAGTTGACAAACTGTTATAGTTGTTAAAGCATTGATCTGAGTGTTTCTGTATATATTCCGGCCCTTTGAGCTCTGATTTCAAATCCTGCTGAGATCAACTTCCTTTTTCAGCCTTTTAGAATCAACAAAATAGCAGTAGTGGAGTGGTGGTGGTGGTGGTGTGATGGTGGAGTGGTGGAACTGTTATAGATGTGGTGTTTTGAACAGTCACTAAATTATGAAGACAGACATATAAACCCACACATACATACACGCACACAAATACACCTGCACACACAATCACACACATATATGGATAAGATGTTACTAATTGAAAACTAGTATTAGTACTTCAAACTCAAACTAAATATCTTCAATTCAGTATTTATGCCTGCCCTTGCCTATGATCATGAATCTTGGTTAATGACTGAAGAATATGATTGCAAATACAAATGGTCAAAAAAGGATTCCTCTGAAGAAGTCTTTTGAGTAACATTTCACAGTACAGTGCATCAACTGAAGATTAGAGAGTTGCTCCAGATAGAGCCATTACTTCTCTGAATTGAGAGATCACAGCTCAGATACTATTGATATGTGATTAGAATGTCTCAGGAAAGAATCACTGGACAGATTTTATGGACAAAATCAACCTACAGGAGGCTCTGAGGTAGACCACAGGCAAGATGGCTGAATAACATCCATGAGCTCAGTTAGTCTTGATTTGGGATCCATCCAGATCGTTTGGAGTTGTTTGCTTTTAATAGGAGCCTCAGGCAGAAAGTTTTTTTCAAGTCCAAAGTCTGTCTGAAGCCAGGAATCTCATTAGGCCAGTGCTTATCCCAGTTTCTATGACGTGAAGTGACTGAGAGTACAAGTCCACCAGTCCATCACAGGGTTAAACCCTGAACTATTGCTGTTACTGAGTGAAATGAAGTGTTTCGCTCAAGAACACAACACACAGCCCAGTCCAGGAAACGAACCCATGGCATATGACTGTCAGTCAAACACCCTTACCACTAGGCCATACACTTCTGCTCTCAGGAAGAAAAGTATAGATATTATTTGATACATGTAAACCATACAGTCAAGCTTATATCAACTGTACATACGTGACTGCTATAGTAGAAGACACTCAAACAAGGTACTCAAACCCCGGTGGTTGCAAAGCAAATTTCTTAACCACACCATATCACACAGCCATGTCACTGCTCAAATATATTTGCAAGCATAAATTTGAAATATTTACAATGTACAACTGAAGTAATCATATGGGAAATATATGGATATCCAAGCTCAAATCAATACATTTAAATATATACAAATATACATGTATGCATAATTGATTTTATGAGATGGGGATTTTGAAGAATTATATAACAGAATTTACATAAATGAGCATAAGGAAATAGGGAGAACAGTGTGTGTATGTGTTCACATGTGTGTTTGTGTGCATATCCATGTGTATATGCATGTGTTTCCATATACATATCCATGTATGTGTATGTGAGTTTGTACGAGGTAGGTATACTCAATATGGTTATAATAAGCTAACATGCCAAATTTTGTTTTTCCGGGTTGAAGGTTCGGACTGCTACAGCACTTTAAACACTACTCATCAGACACATATTGTCACAGTTAACTGGTTCCACAATGCAGTCAGGATGTGAGGACAACTTGGAGGCTCGATATGCAATGAAGTTTTGTGTCAAGCTTCGCAAAAACACTGTGGAAACCTATGAAATGGTTAAAACTACTTTACAGACTAACTTTCATGAGTTGTGACGGTTTTCTGTTGGCACAAAAGGTTCCAGGAAGGCAGAGAGCAGGTGAGGGACGATGAGAGGTGCGGCAGGGAGAGGCACATTAGGACACCAAAGGTGGTTGACAAAATTTGAAAATTTCTGGACGAGCTCTGTCATGCATCTCTTCTGACAATTGCTAAGCAATTTGAAGTGGCTGAGGGCACTGTGCACAGTCATGACAATCTGAATTTGCACAAAGTTTGTTCCCAGGGTGCTCAATGAAGATCAAAGGCAGAGGTGCATTGATGAGAGCAGGAAGATGGTCAACTGGATCGCTTTGAATCCAAGTATCCTTGAATTTCTGGTAACCTGTGATGAGAGCTGGGTCTACTGTTATGATCCAGAGACCAAGAGGCAGTGTGCTCAGTGGAAACATTCTGACTCCCCAAGACCCAAGAAGGCCAGGCAAAGCAGGTCCACTAGGAAGCTCATGATGATCCCATTCTTCGACTGAGTCCCCAACAAAAAGTGCTATGTAGAGGTTTTGGGGCAAGACAATGCCCCTGCCACAAATCTATCCTGGTGACCGACTACTTAGCCAATATGGGGATCATGACTGCCACTCATCCTCCCTACAGTTCAGACTTAGCCCCATGCAACTTCTGGATGTTCCCAAAGCTGAAGAAGCTCAGGTGTATCCACTTTGAGAATGTGGAAGATATGAAGGAGGCTGTGACATGTGCCCTGGACACCTTCACATTGGAGGACTACAAGGGGCACCAGTATGATTCTCTTATTAGGAATTAAAGTGCCCTTCTTTGCACTGCCATTTTTAAGTGCTCCCCTAGATGGGGCAGTTCCTTCCCTGCATCTTTTGTTTGGAGACACATTTCTCCTAGGTGGGTTGCCTTCACTGCAACTTCATGAACTCACATTTGCCCTGTTACAATCTATTAGTTAACATTAGAAATATAGTCACAAAAGCATAGTTACAGAAATATAGTCACAAGTTATCATTGTTACCTTCTCAATTCATTTTTATCTTTGAATATATATAGATAGATAGATACAAGCATGGCTGTGTGGATAAGGAGTTTACTCCACAACCATAGGGTTTGGGTTCAGTCCCACTGTGTTGATGCCCTTCATATGTTGTATGTGTGTGTGTATATATATATATGTATATATGTATATATTCTCTAAAGTGGTTGGTGATAGGAAAGGCATCCAGTCAGAGAAACCAAGCCAAAACGGAAATTTATGTAAGAATCATATGCCCACCACAGCCATCTTGGAGGACAGTAATGCTAAGTATAGAATTGGTTTGTAATGATCTGTCCAACCCATGTCAGCATTGGAAATATTAAATGATGATTATAAGTGTGTGTGTGTGCATGTTTGTTTATTTATATCCTAGTAACCTCGCAGTTTGATAAAAACAGATTGATAAAATAAGTACCAGACTAGAAAAAAAATTACTTGTGTTGATATGATTGAGTAAATCGCTTCAAGGCAGTTCCCCAGCAAAGATCTCTGAAACTAATTAAAAAAACAAAAAACAATATAATTTCACTTCATTTCCATCAGCACAGTTTTAACAAGTTGGTACTCTGTACTAATGGAACATACACACCTAGTATGGTGCTATTGTAGTAACTGGCCTTAATAATTATATATATATGGAGGTACATGGCTTAGTGGTTACAGCATTGGCCTTGCAATCGAAAGGTTGTGAGTTCAATTCTCAGACCGGGTGATGTGTTGTTTCCTTGAGCAAGACACTTTATTTCACATTGCTCCAGTTTATTCAGCTGTAGAAATGAGATGATAGGGACTGGGGTCCCTATCATTCCACTGCAAAGTGGTCGTGGAGGTGCCACGGCAAAAAAAAAGCACCCAGCACTCACTGTAAATGAGGTTGGTGTTAGGAAGGGCATCCAGCTGTAGAAATCAAGCCAGAATCAGTTCCCGTCCCACCCCTGCAAGCAGGGAAAAGTGGACGTAAAATGATGATGATGATGATGATATATATATATATCACTAGCTGTTGAAATGGCAAGAGCTCAGCTGTCAGGGTCCAGACTCTTTCATATATATATATATATATATAAATAAAAATAAACACACACACACACACACACACACACACACACAAACACATACACATTATGAAGGCATGTGGTCTAGTGGTTATGGTGTTGGATTTATAATCACAATGTCATGGGTTCCGTTCTTGGACTGGATTCTGTGTTGTGTCCTTAAGCAACTAGAAATGATGTGCACATCATTTCTAGTTGCTTTAGTTAACTCAACTGGAGATGAGCAGCAATTGAGGGTTAGCACAGCAAAGGACTGGCATTCTCTTCGAGGGTGAATCTTGTACTCTCAGTCACTTCTAAAATCCAAAATCCAGGGCCTTTTCACTCCCGTTGGGGGAACCCCCTCTCTGGTTGACCTCCAACACTTCCTATCTCTGGCCATATTGGGCCATGTGAAGCTGAGGTATCAGGTCAGATCATTGTACCATCTTGTCTTTGGCCACCTTCTGTCACTCTAATAGTCCACCTATTGTCTCTGAGATGAGAGATGTGACCAGCCAGCCCTCTATGTTTACCTCATCTTAATGATCTTGATTATATCCTTCACTCCAGTCTGCCTTTGAATCACTTAACACCAATGAAACTGAGATAAGCTCTGGCTTTCATGAGCCTCTGGGCTCAGGACAGACTTTAACAAAAGGATATATATTGATATAAGGTCACCTAAACACAGTATAGCAGAGTTATGTAACATTAGAGACAGATGTGGTGATTGGTAAATTTATCTGTGTTTTAGGGGTTTGGAAATGAGATTTTGTGGTGTCTTCACCTTTAAGGATCAATTACCCAGGTAACCACATTGAACCCTGAACCAACTGGGAATCTGAACTTGCTTTACCTCTTTCTTTCTCCACAGTACCCACACAAATTGTATTGGTTACTGTGGCGATATTGATACTGATTATTATGATGATGATGATGATTATTATAATGAGGCTATTGACGATGATGATTAATATGGCGATATCAATACTGGTTATGATGATGATTATTAAGGTGTATATCGTGATATTGATGATCATTAGGATGATGATGATGTGATATGAATGTCAATAACATCACACAAGATGTACATAAATAACAATATAGACTTTAGCAAAGTCTATATAGTTATTGACACACATACAGACATACATGCTTACATGGGTTGGACCATATATATATATATATATATGTGTGTGTGTGTACCGTATATACATGAATGTAAGCCAAGGAATATGTGACCAAAAAAATCAATGTTAAAATGGGAGGTTGTCTTATATACTCCTTCTAAACAATGTGTTGATTAGCTACATCGTTTTATAAATGGGGTTTCGATTTTCGACTATTTCTCCAACGTAAGATAGGGGTGTTAGTTTATATTTGAATATATATGGTATGTGTGTACATAACAAACCTATATTTAGAAAATAATTCTTTTTAACATTGACGCAAGGCCAGCAATTTGTGGGAGGTGGTGGGTCAAGTGTATTGACTCCAGTACTTAACTGATAAAATAAAGTACTTATCAAGTACTGGGCTGATAACATTGACTTTCCCATCCTCCTAAATTACTGGCCTTGTGCCATGGTTAAAAACAATTATTATTGTTATTAACGGAATCCTTATTGTTAGTATCACTATTGCTATAGTTATCGAGGGTCACTGTGGCTTTTTAATGGGCTTTCTCCATGAATGTCTCATCGGAAGTCTACCCCCTATTGGGGAATTTTTTCATTGTTCTATTATTACATCCTCTGTTTCTTGTTTTTTTTTTACACGCAGAAATGCCCTTTTGTACCGTTTTGTATTGTTCTGTACTGTCCTTAATGTCTACTTTGTGTAAACCCTTGTGGTTAATAAAGGAAGCATGGTTATCATCATCATTATCATTATTATATTATTATTATTATTATTATTATTATTATTATTATTATTATTACTATTGTCATCATTTCCATTACTACTCCATGAATTTCTTCATGTGTATCAGACCACACAAAGTAATTTCTGACATCATATCGCCATCTTCCATGGAAAGAGTCTATGTTTGTGTGTGTGAGTGTCTCTCTCTCTCTCTCTCTCTCTATATATATATATATATATGTATGTACACACTCAAACACACACATATATATCATCATCATAATCACTGTTTAACGTCCATTTTCCCATGCTGGCATGGGTATATATATATATATATATATATATAGATAGATAAATATACACGGGTGTGTATGATTGTGTATAGAAGATTCTATTAATAAAAGGAATTCCAACTTTGTCTGATTTACTCGTTTTATTTATAATGGTATTATAATGAAATAGTATGATAGAATATTAAATGTTAAGTGTTAATTGAACAAGTAGTTTCATGCTTTCACAATCTTCAGGTTCATAATGTATGGTGACAGTCAAGTTTGCAATTTTCAATATATATATACATGCACACACACACACATATATATTATATTACACACAAACAGCTGTGTAGTTAAAAAATTCCCTTCATAAGCACCTGGTTCTGGGTTCAGTTCTGCTATATGATACCTTGGACAAGTATCTTCTACTGTAGTCTCTGGATTGACTATGTGAGTGGAATCCCAGACAGGACCTAAGAATCTCTCTGCCTTATGTTGTCTTGGTTCATTCATTAACCCCCACATAGTGTACTGGGTGCATTTATTTTATTATGGCATCAACACTACCACTTTACAGAAAAATAGTGAGTGATAATTGTTTCTACTTTAAGCACAAGGCCAGCAATTATCCCAGTGCATTACTGGTACTTTATTTTATCGACCCCGTAAGGATGAAAGGCAAAGTCAACCTCTCTCACCATCATTATCACTCACTATTATATAATATATAATAGTGAGTGATAATGATGGTGAGAGAGTGATAAATATAGAGTTGCAGAAAAAAGAGAAGCTTTGTTAGAAAGAAATTCATATATTTATATATATATATATATATATATATATATATATTTATCATCATCATCATCATCATCAACGTTTAACGTCCGTGTTCCACGCTTGCATGGGTTTGGACGGGGGTAGTCCCACTTGAGGCAAGAGTGATTGTCTTGCTCGCATAGGACTGTCTGGCAGGTTTTCTACAGTTGGATGCCCTTCCTAACACCAACCACATTTACAGTGTGGGTCTGGGAGGTTTTTACCGTGTTGCCTACACGGCCACATTACAGCGTGGACTGTGTGTTTTTTTGTCGTGACACCTACACGATCTCATTTGTTTCGGCCTGGATGGCGCGGCACCAACATAACTTTACATAGAACGGGGTGGTGTGGATGGGGTGGGGGTGGTGGCGGGATGGGGTGTAGTTTGTTAGAGATGCCTACTGGCAAGGCGGGTCTTCTCTGTTACTGAGTACCGCCAAAGGTCACGGTCCAGTGACATTGTCTTGGAGAGGTGTAATTATATATATATATAATCACCTTTTCTCTCTCACTTCTCATTTTCAACTATATCTATTTTGTCTATCTTGTGTATATATGCACTCTCTCCAAATAGTTTGTCATATACACACACACACACACACACACACACACACACACACACACACACACACACACACACACACACACACACACACACACACACACACACACACACACACACACATATACTAATTTATTTATTTTACTGTGCCTCTTTTTCCAATACACCACCACAAACCCCTCCCCCACTTAGCATCACTGCAGACATTTACCACTCCCCTCCTACCATGCCCCCCCCCCCCTACCACACCCCACCCGCCCCTTCGTGTCACCAATACAAGCTGCCTGAATGTCAGCAATATCTCAATGTGAAGTCAACAACCAGAACCACTTGATAGATCTATCACCAGCCAGCTTGAAATCAATATATGAAATCTTTCACTATTGATTTTGTATCATACACATACAGACACAGACACACATACACACACAGACACACACAGACAGAGACACACATATGCACAGACACAAACACATACATTCACACACATACACACACACACTCACATAAATGTATGTATGCATATATATTTGGCTTTATTAAAATTTATTTCGGTGTTGCTTAACTCCTTATATGGATGTCACTTGCATTGTGTTGAGTCAGCTATGACTAATTGCAGATAGAACAGAAAAGGTCAGCTATATGTGGAAATCTATGAATGAATGCCAGTGTATTACTGGTATATGATGTTGACTACGATGGTGATCATCATATATTAAAAATAGACTGGTGTTAATTCATAGATATCCCTATATAGCTCACCTTTGCTACTTAATATATATATTTCTCTCTCTCTCTCTCTATTTCTACTTTCTGATGAAGGATTAATGTCCAAAACATTAAGACCTTTTTCTTACTGTATTACATGTTAACTTAATAAATATCATTGTATTGTTCTCATATGTTTTTCTTGTTGAATTTTCTTATATATGTATGTAAATAGTAGTTTCAAACATCTCCATTCTCCAACTTGGTATCATTCTAACAATTCCTACCCATATATATATACACACACACATAGATCATCTTCACCTTTTGACTATATTTGTATTATATACACACATATTTCAACACACACCCATATACAACAGTATGGAAAGCAGATGTAAAATGATGAGAATGATGATGATAACAAAAAATGGCTTTCTTTCATAAAGCCAAAGTTGGTTTTAGCCAGGTTGATATCAAAAGGGTTAAGGCAGAAATTGTAGGTAGGATTTGAACTCAGGTTGTAAAGAGCCAGAAGAGACAGCACGTGGCATCTAGTCCAATGACATCATACCTGTCAATTGGATACTCACATGTGTTTGTGTGTAATATATGACACTCTCACCTCTTGTTTCTAGCTAGTGTTGCTAGCAATCATTGTCGACACAACCTGGGAGATGATGCATCATTCTAGCACTGCTTCCAATTAGTCTGCTTACCAATGAGCTAATTATTTCTGGGTAAGAGGGAACAAGTGGAGGGAGATATGAACTAGAGTGGGGGAGAGAATGTGAGATATAAAAGGATAGAAGATATCGTTTGAGAGACAGAGGAAAGGAAAGGCAGAAGAGATATATAGAGATAGTGAGAGATAGAGGAGATAGATAAAAGGAGCGAGAGAGATAGAGGTTGTGATATAAAGGGAGGGAGATATAGAGAGGGAGAGAGATATTGAAAGAGGGGGAAGATATATGAAGTGGAAGAGGGGAGATGGGTAGAAAGATAGCCTAGTAGAGACAAAGGTATCATTAAAGCTATCAAAAGATGTGATCTTTGTCAGAAGACATTGCCTCCATTCACCACTGTCAGACTAATAGACGCCGGTTCTCACTACAGCTCTACTATTATGTAGAAATGATTCTACCAATGATGTCATTATTGCCCTACTATTGATTTATCTTGGTTCCTCTTATCCTCTCACCGTTTGTCTCAGAGATTACAAGACAGCTCTAAACAGGTCTCTGTATGGTATGTATGTGTTGTTATATATATATATATATATATATATATATACATCTGATGATAGTAAAGGTTTTTTAATGGTTTAGCAGATTAAGATATAATGTTTGCTGCAGATAGTTTAGGAGCAATGACTGATCATTATTGAGACACAATTAAAGTGTGAAGGCATGTGGCCTAGTTAATGTCTGTTATATGGATTGTTATGGTCAATATGATAAAGATCACCTGAAAAACACCTGTAGTCATTTCAGAAGTTGAATGGAGGCTGATGGCAGTTTTATTGAATAGCTTTTTGCTGTGTGAAAATGTGTGCCAAATTCTATAACAATATATTGTTTTTTTTCTATTAGTTTTTTTTTTTTTCCTTAAATTAGAATTTTGTTCTCAAATAGCTGAGCACCTTATCTGTGTGTATGCGTGTGTCTGTATGTATATGTGTGCGTATATGTGTCTATGTATATGTGTGCATATATGTCTGTATGTGTGTGTGTGTGTTTCTGTATGTATGTACATGTGTGTGTGTCTGTGTATGTATGCATGTATGTATGTATGTATGTGTATCTGTATTTGTATGTATGCATATGTATATGCATGCATGCGTGCGTGCATGCATGCATGTGTGCATGCATGCATGTGTGTGCGCATGCATGCATGTGTGTGTGTAAGAGCTAGGTTATTAAACTGTTTGATCAGTTATTATTTTGAGCACCTTCATATTGTATTTCCTTTCACTGTCAGAAGCTCACATCACAATTTAATCATGACTATCTAAAAGGTAACAAAAATACAACATAAAATATTTATCTGCTCAAAAGATCTCATGTATGAATTTACATATCTATCAAACATACATTGAATATCTACAAAAACAAAACTAAAAAAATGTAAATATTAAGGCAACACAGTTTATTTTAGAGGAGATGGAATCTCTTTGTGCAATGATTATTATGGCAATATCTGTGTAAATATGTGTGTTATAAGTATGTGTATGTATGGCGTGTATGTGTATATATGTGTACAGTGTTGCCTGCATGTTGTATGTGTGTGTGATGTGTATATATATGTGTGTTGTGTATATATGTGTGTGTGTATGGTGTGTGTGTGTTGATATGTATATGGTGTGCATATGTGTGGTGTGTATGAGTAAAAATGTGTGTGTGATGTGTGTGTGATGTGTGATGTGTGTGTGTGTGTGAGGTGTATGTGATGTGTGTGTGTGATGTGTGTGTATGTGTGTACATTGTATATATATATATATATGTGTGTGATGTGTGTATGTACATTATATGATATATATGTGTGTATGTGTGATGTATGTGTGATGTGTGTGTGATGTGTGTGTGTGTACATTATATATGATATATATGTGTGTGTGTGTGTGTATGGTGTGTGTGTGACAATAGATGGTATCTTGGTTACTATATTATTGAATGGAAATCAGTGATAGTTACAGTTGGATTACATTGATTAATGTAATATTGTGTGTGTGTATGTGTATGTATTTATGTATATGTGTGTAGTGTGTTTATGTATTTGTGTGTATGTGTGTGCATGGTGTGGTGTGTGCATATATGTTTACATGTGTATGTATATGGTGTGTGTGTGCATGTGTAGTGTATATATTTTTTGTGTGTGCATGTGTGTGTGTTTGTATGTGCACATATATGTATATGTATGTATGTGTGCGTACATGTGTGTGTATGTGTGTGCATGTGCGGTGAGTATGTGGTGTGTATGTATGTATGTGTGTGTGTGTGTGTGGGTATGCCAGATATATTGATGAAGTGTCAGCAGAAACTAATCAGTGAATGTGATATGCAATTTCAATATAGTGTTAGACATGTTACTTCTGTCTCAACTGAAATAATAATATTGATTCATTATGGAGGAATATGGTTTTAAAGTTATTAGAGGTGGGTATTAGGGATGCTGCTGCTGGGGCATGGAGAATACAAGTGGTAAGCTGTGATCTTCATTCCTTTCTAAAAATCTTAACACAGTTTCCTTACTCTAAAATTTTAACTAATAGACTTCATATATAGAATTGTTAGCTCTGTACTCTATGGTTGACATAGCCAACAGTGATATCAGCATAAACCAACTGAAGAGCTTCTATGTGGTCACTAGATCTGCTAACAATAGTAGTCAATTCTCCTTTGAATGAATCCCTATCATCTGAAAGAGAACATGCAATAGAGCTACAGTTATTGTTTTGTATTTGCTTTTCCTGTTTTGCATGGGTTGGGTAAAATATGGCATTTATCCTAGTTGTTTGAGTATTACTAAGAGTACATGTCTACTCCATAGATGGAAGACTAGTCTGACATAAGGCTAACCCTTAACTATCCTGGACAGAACACTAGTTTGTCATAAGACCAACCCCAACTTCCCTGGACAGAACACCAGTCTGTTGTAAGGTGAATTTCAACTCTCATAGACAGAACACTAATCCATTGTAAAGCTAAACTCTCTCTTCTTGGACAAAACACCACCTTGTAGTAAAGACAACCCTCATCCCTCCTGGACAAAACACCAGTATGTTGTAAGGCCAACCCTCAGTTCCTCTAGACAGAACACCAGTCTGTTGTAAGGCCAACCCTCAGCATCTCTAGACAGAACACCAGTCTGTTGTAAGGCCAACCCTCAGCTCTTCTAGACAGAACACCAGTATGTTGTAAGGCCAACCCTCAGTTCCTCTAGACAGAACACCAGTATGTTGTAAGGCCAACCCTCAGCTCCTCTAGACAGAACACCAGTATGTTGTAAGGCCAACCCTCAGTTCCTCTAGACAGAATACCAGTCTGTTGTAAGGCCAACCCTCAGCTCTTCTAGACAGAACACCAGTATGTTGTAAGGCCAACCCTCAGTTCCTCTAGACAGAACACCAGTCTGTTGTAAGGCCAACCCTCAGCTCTTCTAGACAGAACACCAGTATGTTGTAAGGCCAACCCTCAGTTCCTCTAGACAGAACACCAGTCTGTTGTAAGGCCAACCCTCAGTTCCTCTAGACAGAACACCAGTATGTTGTAAGGCCAACCCTCAGTTCCTCTAGACAGAACACCAGTCTGTTGTAAGGCCAACCCTCAGTTCCTCTAGACAGAACACCAGTCTGTTGTAAGGCCAACCGTCAGTTCCTCTAGACAGAACACCAGTCTGTTGTAAGGCCAACCCTCAGTTCCTCTAGACAGAACACCAATCTGTTGTAAGGCCAACCCTCAGCTCCTCTAGACAGAACACCAGTCTGTTGTAAGGCCAACCGTCAGTTCCTCTAGACAGAACACCAGTCTGTTGTAAGGCCAACCCTCAGTTCCTCTAGACAGAACACCAATCTGTTGTAAGGCCAACCCTCAGCTCCTCTAGACAGAACACCAGTCTGTTGTAAGGCCAACCCTCAGCTTCTCTAGACAGAACACCAGTCTGTTGTAAGGCCAACCCTCAGCTTCTCTAGACAGAACACCAGTCTGTTGTAAGGCCAACCCTCAGTTCCTCTAGACAGAACACCAGTCTGTTGTAAGGCCAACCCTCAGCTTCTCTAGACAGAACACCAGTCTGTTGTAAGGCCAACCCTCAGCTCCTCTAGACAGAACACCAGTCTGTTGTAAGGCCAACCCTCAGCTCCTCTAGACAGAACACCAGTCTGTTGTAAGGCCAACCCTCAGCTTCTCTAGACAGAACACCAGTCTGTTGTAAGGCCAACCCTCAGCTCCTCTAGACAAAACACCAGTATGTTGTAAGGCCAACCCTCAGCTCCTCTAGACAGAACACCAGTCTGTTGTAAGGCCAACCCTCAGCGTCTCTAGACAGAACACCAGTATGTTGTAAGGCCAACCCTCAGTTCCTCTAGACAGAACACCAGTCTGTTGTAAGGCCAACCATCAGTTCCTCTAGACAGAACACCAGTATGTTGTAAGGCCAACCCTCAGCTCCTCTAGACACAACACCAGTCTGTTGTAAGGCCAACCCTCAGTTCCTCTAGACAAAACACCAGTCTGTTGTAAGGCCAACCCTCAGCTTCTCTAGACAAAACACCAGTCTGTTGTAAGGCCAACCCTCAGTTCCTCTAGACAAAACACCAGTCTGTTGTAAGGCCAACCCTCAGCTTCTCTAGACAGAACACCAGTCTGTTGTAAGGCCAACCCTCAGCTTCTCTAGACAGAACACCAGTCTGTTGTAAGGCCAACCCTCAGTTCCTCTAGACAGAACACCAGTCTGTTGTAAGGCCAACCCTCAGCTTCTCTAGACAGAACACCAGTCTGTTGTAAGGCCAACCCTCAGCTCCTCTAGACAGAACACCAGTCTGTTGTAAGGCCAACCCTCAGCTCCTCTAGACAGAACACCAGTCTGTTGTAAGGCCAACCCTCAGCTTCTCTAGACAGAACACCAGTCTGTTGTAAGGCCAACCCTCAGCTCCTCTAGACAAAACACCAGTATGTTGTAAGGCCAACCCTCAGCTCCTCTAGACAGAACACCAGTCTGTTGTAAGGCCAACCCTCAGCGTCTCTAGACAGAACACCAGTATGTTGTAAGGCCAACCCTCAGTTCCTCTAGACAGAACACCAGTCTGTTGTAAGGCCAACCATCAGTTCCTCTAGACAGAACACCAGTATGTTGTAAGGCCAACCCTCAGCTCCTCTAGACACAACACCAGTCTGTTGTAAGGCCAACCCTCAGTTCCTCTAGACAAAACACCAGTCTGTTGTAAGGCCAACCCTCAGCTTCTCTAGACAAAACACCAGTCTGTTGTAAGGCCAACCCTCAGTTCCTCTAGACAAAACACCAGTCTGTTGTAAGGCCAACCCTCAGCTTCTCTAGACAAAACACCAGTCTGTTGTAAGGCCAACCCTCAGCTCCTCTAGACAGAACACCAGTCTGTTGTAAGGCCAACCCTCAGTTCCTCTAGACAGAACACCAGTCTGTTGTAAGGCCAACCCTCAGCTCCTCTAGACAGAACACCAGTCTGTTGTAAGGCCAACCCTCAGCTCCTCTAGACAAAACACCAGTCTGTTGTAAGGCCAACCCTCAGCTTCTCTAGACAAAACACCAGTATGTTGTAAGGCCAACCCTCAGTTCCTCTAGACAGAACACCAGTCTGTTGTAAGGCCAACCCTCAGCTCCTCTAGACAGAACACCAGTCTGTTGTAAGGCCAACCCTCAGCTCCTCTAGACAGAACACCAGTCTGTTGTAAGGCCAACCCTCAGTTCCTCTAGACAGAACACCAGTCTGTTGTAAGGCCAACCCTCAGCTCCTCTAGACAGAACACCAGTATGTTGTAAGGCCAACCCTCAGCTCCTCTAGACAGAACACCAATCTGTTGTAAGGCCAACCCTCAGCTCCTCTAGACAGAACACCAGTCTGTTGTAAGGCCAACCCTCAGCTCCTCTAGACAGAACACCAGTCTGTTGTAAGGCCAACCCTCAGCTTCTCTAGACAGAACACCAGTCTGTTGTAAGGCCAACCCTCAGCTCCTCTAGACAGAACACCAGTCTGTTGTAAGGCCAACCCTCAGCTTCTCTAGACAAAACACCAGTATGTTGTAAGGCCAACCCTCAGTTCCTCTAGACAGAACACCAGTCTGTTGTAAGGCCAACCCTCAGCGTCTCTAGACAGAACACCAGTCTGTTGTAAGGCCAACCCTCAGCTCCTCTAGACAGAACACCAGTCTGTTGTAAGGCCAACCCTCAGTTCCTCTAGACAGAACACCAGTCTGTTGTAAGGCCAACCCTCAGCTCCTCTAGACAGAACACCAGTCTGTTGTAAGGCCAACCCTCAGCTCCTCTAGACAAAACACCAGTCTGTTGTAAGGCCAACCCTCAGCTTCTCTAGACAAAACACCAGTATGTTGTAAGGCCAACCCTCAGTTCCTCTAGACAGAACACCAGTCTGTTGTAAGGCCAACCCTCAGCTCCTCTAGACAGAACACCAGTCTGTTGTAAGGCCAACCCTCAGCTCCTCTAGACAGAACACCAATCTGTTGTAAGGCCAACCCTCAGCTCCTCTAGACAGAACACCAGTCTGTTGTAAGGCCAACCCTCAGCTCCTCTAGACAGAACACCAGTCTGTTGTAAGGCCAACCCTCAGCTCTTCTAGACAAAACACCAGTCTGTTGTAAGGCCAACCCTCAGCTCCTCTAGACAGAACACCAATCTGTTGTAAGGCCAACCCTCAGCTCCTCTAGACAGAACACCAGTCTGTTGTAAGGCCAACCCTCAGCTTCTCTAGACAGAACACCAGTCTGTTGTAAGGCCAACCCTCAGTTCCTCTAGACAGAACACCAGTCTGTTGTAAGGCCAACCCTCAGTTCCTCTAGACAGAACACCAGTCTGTTGTAAGGCCAACCCTCAGCTTCTCTAGACAGAACACCAGTCTGTTGTAAGGCCAACCCTCAGCTCCTCTAGACAGAACACCAGTATGTTGTAAGGCCAACCCTCAGCTTCTCTAGACAGAACACCAGTCTGTTGTAAAGCTAAATCTTCACTTCTCCTGGGAAGAACATCCTAACCACTAAGCCTGGTGTCTTCTATATTTGTAATATTGATATTGCTGTCATGTTCGGTCAGGTAGGATTGGTAGCGATGATATATCATCTTCTTGCATTTATTGGTAATTTCTGCTTGCTGGAATATTTAAATAGGTTTTGTGTTTGATTTGTTCATACCTTAATGCAACACACCTGGGAAAGATTGCAGTATAGTGCAGTATGATGCAATATGGCACATCATACATCGAAATGTAATAATCATTCATCAAAATATCTGTTCTTCTTGATGGCTGCCAGTGGATGTACATGCAGCAGCAGCAGCAGCAATCTCTTAGATTTATCATTGTAAAGCACGGATGATAGACACAAATGGAGTACTTCTATATCTGGACACAGGTATGGCTGAGTGGTTAAGAAGTTTGTTTTGTAATCATGAGGTGATCTTACCTGTAATACCACTAGATCTATAGTTTATATAGTGTGCTTCCACTATGATTTTCAAATAATCAAAAAAAATAATCAAGTATTTAGGGATTTAGTAATAATAATATAACTTTCTCATTATCAAGGTACTGTTTGGAACATAACTTAAAAGTTCTTACATTAAATTTGGATGTAAGTTTTTTTTCATAAATGTAAGTAAACAGCTTAGTATGAAAGAACTAGGGGCGGTTTCATGTGGTTTGGTATGAAAAGGTCTAAAAAATATTTTTCTTTTAAATGTCATCAACATAACCATAAAATAAACTATACATTACAGTATATTTCTGCAAACTTTCATTAAAAACATATATATTATTAAGAAAGTTGCGAGGAAACCAGTTTGGTATAAGGAGCAGTAACAAGAGTTTGACATGTTCACCATTTATAAATTAGGTGTTGACAAAAGAAAACTAATGATTAGTTATTGGTAATTCTCTCATGAGAACTCAACAAGATGGATAAGAAATGACAACTTGTATGGAGAAAATTGCTTTCTGTTATAAAAAGTGATATGGAATGGTATATTTCTGGATAATTAGGTGAAATGTTTGTTGTGTAGATAATGATTTTTGGCCATTATATTGTTAAAATGTCCATTAGAAGCAAAATGGTTGAGTGAATATTATGATTTACTTTTTAACTCATTCCCCCAAATTGATTGTATGTTTGTCACTGTAGCTGGAGTGTTTTTTATTCCTTGTGTGAACATTTCCTGTGTATCTGGCACATACATAGCTTACATTCTTTGTTAGCCTGCCAGATATCTCGCTACACCACTTGTGTACCCATAGTTTACATTTTGTGCAATTTATGGAGTTTCTACCCCCCCCCCCCCCCCCTTTTTTTTTTTTTTTGCATATTGAGCATAGCCATTTCACTGATAGAATATTGACCCTGTTGTATTTCTTACTTACTAAGACCTTAGTCTAAGCTAAGTTAACTTTAAGGCATTCTGATTTCAAGTTCCAAATCTGGTATTTCTTCTCTTAGTTCCACAACAGATTCATCTGTGAGGATTAGGTCATCTGCATACAGGATTTCCCAGTTCTTAGTCAGGTTGACTTTAAGACTCTTTGTTTCTAAGCCATGCTTTCAGCTTTGGAATTTCTTCTCTAATTCTGCCATAGGTTCAGCTATGAATGTAAGATCATCTGCATACAGGAGTGCCCATGATGAAATGCTCCCAGTGCACTCTGTAAAGATGTTGGTGATAGGAAGGACATCCAGTTGTAGAAATCATGATATGTAGTATATGGCTTGCTAAGAGAACAATAGGCCTGATAAAGTAATGACTTGGTCTGTGACAACCCATCCAACCCTTGGTGGCAGGGGAAAATGACGATGATGATTGTGATGATGATAAATGTATATATAATTGTTTCTACTTTTGGCACAAGGCCAGCAATTATCCTAGTGCATTACTGGTACTTTCTTTTATCGACCCCGTAAGGATGAAAGGCAAAGTTAACCTCGGCGGGATTTGAACTCAAACCGTAAAGGGCTGTAACTATGCTGCAAAGCATGTTGTTCGACGCGCTACCGATACTGCCAATAATGTATATATAATGAGTGGTTTCATGACTAATAATAAGAGTAGAAGCATGTGACTTGACTGTTTCTTTGCAGTTGTAAAATAAATTATTCATTCACTGTAAGACAGTTGATACCATATTATGACAACTAAATATATATATTCTGATATTGTTGATGTTGCCAGTACAATATAATTGCAAGCAGTATATGGTTACAGCACATTTATTTGTGCCAAGGTGAACTTTGCCCTTCCAGGAGATCAACAAAGTATTAGCTAAGTATATATGTATGTATGAATGTTGAAATCATAGGGGTGCTGTAGTGACATATGGCATGTCTTGGGCATTTTAAACCTAACAGAGCCCATTTCTCTTTGTAGCGAAATTCCTTCCGAGAAAGAGAGAAAAATAGTGAAAGAGAAGAAATGAGAAAGAGATATAAAACAAGAATTGACCCCTGTATGGTACTGCTACTTCTTACACCAACCCTGAAAGGATGTAAAGCAAAGTTGACCACTGAGATTTGAACTCAGAGCACAGAGAATCAAAACAAATACCACAAGACATTCAATCAGACATTCTGTCTGACATGGGAACTCCTGTATGCAGATGACTTCACACTTATAGCTGAATCTATGGTAGAACTAGAGAAGAAATTCCAAACTTGGAAGCAGGGACTAGAAAGAAAGGGTCTCAAAGTCAACCTGACAAAGACTAAGGTCCTTGTAAATAGACGAGAAAACAGAACCCAGATCCCCTCAGGGAAATGGCCTTGCTCAGTATGTAGGAAAGGTGTAGGTAGGAACTCCATTCTCTGCCCCAAATGCAAACAATGGCTACACAAGAGATGTAGCGGGATCTCAGGAAGCTTAATTAAGAATGTAGGCTTCACATTAGCAGCTGTGCTGGGACAGCAAGCAGCAAACAGCCACAGGAAACAAGTACCACCAAACTCTGGGAGGGCTCTGTAGAAACAGTAGACAGCTTCTGCTACCTAGGTGACCGAATTAGCAGCGGAGGTGGGTGTTCGGAAAGTACAATAACTAAGGTAAGAACAGGATGGAAGAAGTTCATGGAGCTACTGCCACTGCTAGCTGCAAAAGGCTTTTCCCTCAAAATGAAAGGCAGACTATATGATGCGTGTATACGAACAGCAATGTTACATGGTAGTGAGACCTGGGCGCTGTCTGTGGAAGTCTTGCGTAGATTAGAAAGAAACGAAGCCTGCATGCTCCGATGGATGTGTTATTGTAATATACGTGAACGGCAAAGCATAAATGAATTGAGAGAGAAACTGAGCATAAGAGGAATCAAATGCTGTGTGCAAGAGAGGCGGTTGCGTTGGCATGGACATGTGATGCGTATGAAGGATGACAGCTGCATAAAAAGGTGCAGAGCACTAGAAGTTGATGGAAACCGTGGAGAGGGGAGACCCAAGAAGACCTGGGATGAGGTGATAAAAGCCAACCTTACCCAATTACACCCCTCTGGTGTCACACAGTAACACAGAAGACCCGATCCCCCATGGGTACAAGCCGAAGCTGAAGCATATAGACAATATGCCCCCACACCCTCCCACTGCAAAGTGGACGTGTAGGCACCACGGAAAAAAAGCACCCAACACTCACTGTAAATGAGGTTGGTGTTAGGAAGGGCATCCAGCTGTAGAAATCAAGCCAAACCAGAATCAGTTCCCGTATGAGCAAGACAAGGTCAGCCGACCGGACACTGCCCACAACAAGACAACCCGTCTAACCCATGCTAGCGTGGAGGAATGGATGTAAAATGGTGATGATGATGATGATTCTATCTGACAATTTGCTGTCTTCATTAACCAACTATTGGGGTCAATCTATTATTCCTATAATACATCATTGCCATCATCATCATCATCATCTCCACCTTTAGCATGTTGATATGTGTTAGATGATACTTTTGAGGCAATTTTTTTATGGCTGGATGCCCTTTTCTGATGTCAGCTCACTTTATTTTTTAAGTATAGTATATCTCGCTGACATTCTTTGAACTGTTTAGCTGTTGGTGGATTATTCATGCATGAGATAATTATTGCTCATTGCTTTAACTGGTGTTGCTATGGACATATACACACAACATTGTTCAAAGGTTATAGTACAAGGGTCAGCTGAAAAGTTCATAGGCTGACCAAGATACTTTCAT
>OZ024746.1:24228448-24263448 GCA_964016885.1 Eledone cirrhosa | reverse complement strand
ATGGTGATGGTGTTGATAATGATGGTGGTGGTGACGATGGTGGTGCCGATGATGTTGGTGATGATGATTATGGTGGTGATTGTGCTGATTGCAATGATAATGATTTACCTTGCCAATTCTAAACATTTCCCTTCTCTCCTTCACTCAAGAATCTGCTGGCTGCAAATAAATTTATGTATCGTAATAATACTTGGAACATATCTAAATAACGTCATTATTCATCATCACCATCATCGTCACCACCACCATCATCATCACCATCATCGTCACCATCACCACCATCATCAACATCATCATCACCATCATAACCCCCACCGAGGTCAACTTTTCCTATCATCCTTCCATGTTCAATAAAATCACCATCATCATCACCACCACCACCACCACCACCATCACTATCATCATCACCACCACCACCATCACTATCATCATCACCACCACCACCATCACTATCATCAGCATCACCACCACCACCATCACTATCATCATCACCACCACCACCATCACTATCATCATCATCACCACCACCACCATCACTATCATCAGCATCACCACCACCATCACTATCATCATCACCACCACCACCATCACCATCATCATCATCATCACCACCACCACCATCACCATCATCATCACCACCATCACTATCATCATCATCACCACCACCACCACCATCCCCATCATCATCACCACCAACACTATCATCAGCATCACCACCACCATCACTATCATCAGCATCACCACCACCATCACTATCATCAGCATCACCACCACCATCACTACCATCACCATCACCACCACCACCATCACCATCATCATCATCACCACCACCACCACCATCACCATCATCATCACCACCATCACCATCATCATCATCACCACCACCACCACCATCACCATCATCATCACCACCATCACTATCATCAGCATCACCACCACCATCACTATCATCATCACCACCACCACCATCACCATCACCACCACCACCACCACCACCATCCCCATCATCATCACCACCAACACTATCATCATCATTATCCTCGTCATTGGTGCAAACGTCATTGTAAGCATTGCCATTATTATGACCATCATTATCACAACCACACCAACACCACCACCACCAAGATAAACAGTACCATTAGCATCAGCATCATTACCATCATCAACATCATTGTCATCATCATCATCATCATCATCATCATCACCAAGACCACTATCACTATTATCCTTATCGTCGTTGCCATCATTATTACCATCACCACCACCACCACCACCACCACCACTATCATTATCATCATCACCATCACCACCATTACCACCACCATCATTATCATCATCCCCCCCCCACCACCACCACCGCCACCGCCGCCGTCATCATGATGAATATCACAATACTTTAAATCTGGCTAGAATATGCCAGAACTAAAGTTTATTATGACTTATTACCAATATGTATTGCTGTATTTGGTAGCCTTCAGTGAAATATTACACCAATGACATGACAGAAATTTTATATATATATATATATATATATATATATATATATATATATATATATATAAGTAAATATGATTCATTGGTATATTAGTAATAATCAATTCAATTATGTTCCTTCTCTCCTGAAAAGGTTGGAGATCTTTCGTTAGCTATGTAGTCTGTTTCTACGTTTATCATCATCATCATTGTCATTTAATGTTTATTTCTCCATGCGGGACAAGTGATCTCGGACCAAGTCAATACTGAATCAGAGCTACTGTCCTCCCAGATGGACTAATGGACACATCTTTTTTACATATGTTTTGGTTTTAGCATGGTTTCTACAGCTGGATGTCCTTCCTATCACCAACTACTTTACCTAGTGTATTGGGTGAATTCAATTTCAGCACCAGCACTTGGAGGTTGTCATGTCCTTGGTACACCTGAAGAGTTCTCTCTGTCCTTTGTTTCCTTATAAGAGACTTATTTCTATTGTTTTATTGAAAGGTGTGTGTTTGTGTGTATATATATGTGTGTGTGAGTTTATACATTCAACAGTATATAATGCATGTGTGTGCGTGTGTGTGTGTGTGTGTATATATATATGTATGTGTATGTATGTATATATATATATATAGTATATATATATATATATATATATATATATATATATATATATATATACATACATACGGTAACCACAGTTTAAACATTTATTTTCGATGCTTGCAAGAGTGTGTGTGCATATGTGAATGTGTCTAATTGAATTGTATATATTTAGCTGTGTGTGTGTGTGTGTGTTTGTATCAATTAAATCGTACATATTTAGATATGCATAATAATTTATATAAATCAATTTATCTTGTCAGAAATTATTCTTGGTTTCCTGAAACTGTGTGTATGATCATTGGAAAATTGTTCTTTGTATGGTTTTATCAGATGTACAGCTGTTCTCCTTTCTTGTTCCACCATTAAATATTTCTAAAACCACTTTAAAAGTCAACAATAAACAGCTAAAGGAGTCAAAAGCTAAATAAATATTCTGAGTTTTCAGAGAATTGAATTCTGAATGGCCCAATAACAATGACACAGAATTTCTAGATTTTGCTGAGTGAAGTAGATTGATTTTACAGTAAAGGCTTGGACATTTAATGTGTGTGATGTGAGTATAAGTGAGAGAGAGTGGGGTGAGCACTACATTTCATTTTTACTTAAGTCTGGAGGAATTCTCAGGCAGATGGTGTTCTTCCTAATTTTTTGACATCAGCCCACCTAAAGCCGTGAAGCTGTATGGCCTAATAGTTAGGATGCTTGCGTATGATCATAATGTAGCCAAGTTCGATTACTTACTGGACAGAGAACTGCGTTGTGTTCTTGAGCAACACACTTTATTTCATGTTGCTCCAGTTCCAATAGGTGGATTCCCGATGTATATTAGGAGGTAACCACAGTTCAAAAAGGTACTCAGTATGTTAGTTGAGTATAGGCTTCTTTATTTTATTATAGAAATACTTCTAAAGGGCTAGAACTGTTTCATTCATAAGAAATTATCAGGATTTCTCATGAATGAAACAGTACCAGGTCTATAGAAGTAATCTCTTTGATAAAATAAAGGTATATATATATATATACAGCACACACTGTAAATGTGGTTGGCGTTATGAAGGGCATCCAGCCATAGAAACCAAGCCAGAAACAGTTCTATATGATCAAGACATGGTCACCTGACCCATCTTGCCTCAAATGAGACAACCTGACTAACCCATGCTAGCGTAGAAAATGGATGTTAAATGATGATGATGATGATGATAAATATGTGTGTGTGTGTGTGTGTGTGTCTTAACGACATGAAAACCTCTCTTGTGTTGGTGATTTACATAATAAATACACCCTGTATGTGCTGCAAAGTGGTTGGTGATACAAAACTTGACAAACAAAAGGTTGTGAAGATGCTTCAGTTATGTCAATGTTGTTAAAAGCTGGGAGAGATACCTAACATAACCAATTTCTTCTGTAAAACAAGTGTTCTAGTGTTGGAGCTCCATTGGTTTCAACAACTAGGGTTCCAGTTGATTCTATCAATGGAACAGACTGCTCATGAAATTAACAGGCAAGTGGGTGAACATTCCACAAACATGTTTACCTTTAATGTCGTTCTCAGGGAGATTTAACGTAGCACAGAATGTGACAAGGCTGGCCCTTTGAATTACAAGTACAATTATTTTTCTGCAGTTGAGTGCACTGGAGCAACGTGAAGTTGTTTTGCTCAAGGGCTTAATACACCACTGGGAATTGAACTCACAGCCTTGCAATTGTGACCTGAATACCCTTACTACTAAGCCACACACCAGTAAGAATAACAGGAATAGACAACTTTCTGCTTGTCTCTTGCTAATGTTGTAAGCACAGTAAATAGTGTGAAAACCTATAATTAATGGCTTATGACACCGATGTCCTCTGGAACAGTCAGTATATTATACAAATCAAAGATGGTAGTATTCACTTCTTTCAAAGAATATTGTAAACAATACATTTATAAATTGTTAGCTTTTCTACTGGAATGTGCTAGGAAGTGCAAATGATATACAAGGACTTATATTTTCTAAAGTATATTACCAAAACTTATTTCTAAAGTATATTACAAGAACTTATTTCTAAAGTATATTACAAGAACTTATTTCTAAAGTATATTACAAGAACTTATTTCATTCAATACTATTTCTCTACATTCTCTCATTCTTGTCCATTTTTTACAATTTGATGCAGTACACACACACACACGTGTACATGGGTCCCCAAACAGGCTTAGAACCTGACAAACCAAACCAACCCATGCCAGCATGGAAAGCAGACGTTAAATGATGATAATCTATCTCTCACACACACACACACACACACACAGTCATTTAGACACACAGACACGCATATTTATATGCACACACGCATTTGGGGCACACATATATTTAGACACACACACAAACGCAGACATTTAGACACACACACACACATAAACATAGACATTTAGATACATACACCACACAGTGTCCCTCAGTTCTTTATTCTATCTCATGGTTTCCCAGTCCTAACATTATTCTCTATTCTGTCTCAAACTATTTCATTCTTCAACATTCAACCTCTACTATGTCTTTCTTTGAGACTCTTTCAATGTTTACCTCTTTAAAAGAATCTAAAATTTTATGACATTCTTCATGTTTTTCTTATTTGCATTTCCTGTCTATTCAAACTATTTTTGAAACACATAGGTGCACATGCATATGTACACATGCAAACTCACTCAATCACACAAATACGTATGTGTATTGATTCTGTTAATATTTGAATGCTTATATGTATATATGTGTGTGTTATGAATGTGTTTGTATATGTATTCATGTGTATGTGTATATATGTGTGCATGTATGTGTATGTGCAAGTATTTATATATTGATGTAACTGTTTACATTAAATTTATTTCTTCATTGTATATACACACAGCTATGTATGTTTACTGTAGAATAATTGGGCAGCTATATATATATATACCAGCTGGTAATCTTTGTGGCATTGTTCCATATCAAGGCATATACTGAAACAATACTAAACCTTCTCCCAGTCTTCTCTTCAGATATCTTATTGTGTTACATAACCCTTTCATTACCATATTTCTAATGAGAAACACAGTCTATGATTTTCAAACCATTTTGAAAATAATCAAGAATTTCAAGAGATTTAATAATAAAGTGGAACCTCAGATCATGAATGCCTCTCATCACGAACAAATTGATCCTGTGTATATTGTGTGGCTTCTATATTAACAATTTTGTGATGATATTTTTAATGAAATATACCCTTTTCAGTTAAAGGAGAATTTTGAGGGATTTACTAAAATCATTAATCATTTCATTACTAACATAGTAATTTAACATGGTTTTTATATAAAATTATGTCAGAAGATTTTAACTCAAATAGAAATCCTTATAGATTATGTTGTTTTGTTTCATAAAAGTATAGCTGGTTTTGGCCAGATTGGTATCAAAAGGATTAAAGAAATTTAGCTATAACTACATGCTATAAAATTTTATAGACATGACTCTCATCTTAACATCTCAATTGAAGCAGCTTCTCTGTAATAAAAGCTACTTCAATGCAAACATTAGACACGATACATTACTGCTTTGTTCTTCGGACTTCTCTCATTGAAACAATAGGGAATATTATTAGCTATAAACATTATGAGAGGTAGGTAATGTTATTTCATTAGATATGACATGTTAATGATATAGTTTTCTGTTCTTGAGAGAATAAAGAATATTAACCCTTTCAGTAGGGTAGTGGATTGGCAGTATTGATAGAACATTGGACAACATGCTTTGCAGCATATGGTTGTGTCTCTTTACATTCTGAATTCAAATCCCACCGAGGTTAGCTTTGCTTTTCATCCTTATGGGGGCGATAAAATAAAGTACCAGTAATGCACTGGGGTCGATTTAATCGACTTTCCTCTCTCCCAAAATTGTTGGCCTTGTGCCTAAATCAGAAACCATTATTAACCCTTTCATTACCATATATCTAACAGTAGTTTCTGTGGAATCTTTTTTATATAAAGGCAATGTTAAATCTTTTCTCAGTCTTTCTCTTCAGAGAAAGGTTTTAGATAAATATAAACACTTTAACCCTTTTGTTACTACATGTCCGTCCAAACCCATGCAAGCGTGGAACACGGACGCTAAACCTGATGATGATGATGATGATGATGATGTCTAATGAAAGACACTGCCTATGATTTTCAAATAATTTAGAAAAAAAATCAAGAATTATTTTCTTATAATTAACCAGCTCATTATTATGCTGGTGTTTGAAACATAACTTAACAAAGGTTCTTTCATAAAATTGTGATGGAAGGTTTATATATAAATATGTATGTATGTATATATTGATATACAGCATTTCTAGGGTATGTTTTTGAACCTGGGAAAGCCCAACTCCTCTCCACATCAGAATACAGCAGATTTCTTCCAAAGAAGGATAGAGAGTGAGAGAAAGGAAATGAGAAAGAGATATGAGGGGGGAAAATAAACTCCAGTACCAGACTGGTACTTTTTTTATTGACCTTAAATGAATGAAAGGCAAAGTTGACCTCAGCAGAATTTGAACTGAGAGAGCAGAGAGTTGGAATAAATATTGCAAAGCATTGTTCTAACTACTCTGCCAATATACTGCCAATTCACTGCCTTTATATAAATATAAACACTAGAAAATGAACAGCTGAGTATTGTAAAACAAGGGACAGTTTTAGTGGGTTTGGTATGAAATATGTTAATATTGATAGGTAGTGTTGCTATTCCATCAGATATTGTTTTGGGCTTCTGTAATAATTGTTTCTACTTTTGGCACAAGGCCAGCAAATTACCAAGTACATTACTGGTACTTTATTTTATCGACCCCGTAAGGATGAAAGGCAAAGTTAACCTCAGCGGGATTTGAACTCAGATCATAAAGGGCCGTAACTCTTTGCTGCAAAGCATGGCGTCCGATCTGTAATAATGAGTAATATTATTAGCTGTTGGATTGGCAGTATCGGTAGAGGGTCGGACGCCATGCTTTCCAGCATAGTTACGTCCCTTTACGATCTGAGTTCAAATCCCGCCGAGGTTGACTTTGCCTTTCATCCTTACGGGGTCGATAAAATAAAGTACCAGTAATGCACTGGGTAATTGCTGACCTTGTGCCTAACGTAGAAACAATTATTAGCTGTAAACTGATATTTAACAGCTTTTCTCTCCTCTTTCAGTCAAACTTCATTATAAGCTGATAATATAGTATGTGGTGGATATTATTGGTTTTATTTCATCAGTAAGGATTCATCTGAAGACCTCTTCTGCCTCTGATATGTCGATATTCCGTTGTTATGACATCGTTAAACATCTCTATTCTCTACAGGTATATATATATATATATATATATATATATATATATATATATAATATATATAATATATATGTGTGTGTCTGTATATGTGTATTTGTGTATGTATGTATTTGTATACGTATGTATATAGGAATGTTTGTATATATATATATGTGTGTATGAGAGTCTGTATATGTGTATTTTTCTATGTATGTATTTGTATATGTATGTATATATGAATGTTTGTGCGTCTGTATGTATGTATGTATTTGTATATGTATGTATATATGAATGTTTGTATGTATGAATGTATGTGTGTATATATGTGTATGCATGTATGAATATTTATATGTATGTATGTATTTGTATATATGTATGTATGTAGGTATGCCTGTTATACTGTAAAGTAGACTTTGTGTGTGGCAGATGTGCAGAGATAATTGGTAGTAAAAGCATCAATACAATACATTTTTCCATTTGCAGGAAAGATCCATAGAAGTGGTTGACATCTGCTACTTCGATGATATAATAAGTGGTGGGGGAGGTTGCACTGAGAATATAGTAACTGAGATGAGAAGAAGGTAGAAAAAGTTCAGGGTGCTATTACCTCTGTTGATAAGAAAAGGTTTCTCTTTAGCAAATGTGCATAAAATGATGATGATGATGATGATGGTACTTTACACCGGTAAAGTAGTAATGCTGGTGACACAATAAATACATCTAGTCCAACTAGGCAGGTAGTAGTGGGGGATGTCATGATAATATGAACCCATTACATGGTGTGAAGTGATTGGTGTTAGGATGGGCATGCAACTATAGACGCCATGCCCATAAGGAGTGAGACACAGTTACCTGACATGTCTAGCCTCAGAACATGACAACACATAATGACAATAGATGTAAAATGATGATTATATATATATAATGTAATATAATATAATATATAATATAATATAATATAATATAGTATAATATAATATAATATAATATAATATACATATATCATTTCATCATCATCATCATTTCATTTTACGTCCGCTTTTCCCTGCTTGCAAGGGTGGGACGGGAACTGATTGTGGCTTGATTTCTACAGCTGGATGCCCTTCCTAACACTAACCTCATTTACAGTGTGGGCTGGGTGCTTTTTTGCAGTGGCACCTCCACGACCACTTTGCAGTGGAATGATAGGGACCCCAGTCCCTATCATCTCATTTCTACAGCTGAGTAAACTGGAGCAATGTGAAATAAAGTGTCTTGCTCAAGGAAACAACACATCACCCGGTCTGAGAATTGAACTCACAACCTTTCGATTGCAAGGCCAATGCTCTAACCACTAAGCCATGTGCCTCCATATATATATATATTCAGAGGCGGTTTGTCACAATAACATCGGATTGTGGGTCATCTCTGAATCAAGTTTATTCTGTTTATGTTTGCCATAATCCTGCAATTGATTACCTAATGTTTGCAATTTACACCTGATCACATTGCCAAAATATTATGTCATGATCTGATAATGTAACCAGGCCATAGAAATATGTATTGGGATTTTGCAACATTAAAAGAATTTATTTATATATATATATATATATATATATAGACCGGGTGGTGTGTTGTTTCCTTGAGCAAGACATTTTATTTCACATTGCTCCAGTTTACTCAGCTGTAGAAATGAGATGATAGGGACTGGGGTCCATATCATTCCACTGCAAAGTGGTCGTGGAGGTGCCACGACAAAAAAGCACCCAGCACTCACTGTAAATGAGGTTGGTGTTAGGAAGGGCATCCAGCTGTAGAAATCAAGCCACAATCAGTTCCCGTCCCACCCTTGCAAGCAGGGTAAAGTGGACATAAAATGATGATGATGATGATATATGTATAAGTAGTATTCAGCCTTGTGTAGGTTAAATAATACCTAAAATAAATACTATTTTGGATAAATTATTGTAAAAAGATGCTGACAGTCTCAAGTTGAACCAGGAATGTTGAGCCACTTTGAATTGAATCAAAATAATACAGGGAATGGTTCAAGTTGGACTTCATAAACATTTGTGAAAAGATAAAAAGATAAACAATCAAATATAGAAGCTAAAAAATAATTTCATTTTAACATTTTCCCCCTTCTTTTAGGAAAATGTGCTTTTTTTCTGATATACTGTACTAATTTACATAATTACACTCAATGAATTATTTCTTTCTAATTAGTAGCTATTTTAATTAAGTATTTCAATTCTTGGAGGCATACAATATTCTTAATTTGTTAAAGAACATAAAAAGTATTTAATCTAATAACTTCTTTATAAGATGTGATCCTATGCAAAATTTCAGCTACTGAGGTATGACATTTTACAGCTCATGCTTAAGTATGTTTAAAGTACCAGTTCAGTATTGGAGTAAATTCTTCCGCTATATCTCTTACTTCCTCTCTATCACACTCTCTCCTTTTCTGGAAGAAATTAGCTGGGATCAGACCTGGAAAAGGAGATGGACTCTGCCAGGTTTAAAATGCCCAAGACACGATGTTATATCAACTCCTCATTAATGCCATGGCATGAGTTGGACAGGTGATCATGGTCGAATAATATCAAAATCTCATAGATTCAATATTATGTGAGATAATTATGAGGTAAAGCCTTTACCATGAAAATATAATAGTAAATATAGAGTAATATAAATGCTAAGGGGTTAAGATAGTAACTTAACACATAGTTTTTATCTATATACTGTTGGAAGATTTTAATTTAAATAGGAACCCTTTAAAATGATTAGTTTTGTTTCATAGAACAAGAGCTGATTTTGGCTGGGTTCGGATCGTGTGATGATTTAACTGAAAATGTCTAAAAATGGTTATATGTATTGTACCTTTACTAGTGGACATTGCCATGTGAAAATTTGCAATAAACAAAATAAAGACTTTAATATTTTATGTAATTCAGTCATACATTTTATACTTTCCAAGAATGTCTTGCTAATGTAGTTTCATGCGATAGAGGATGTTAAGAATTAAATCTCCAAATCCCCTCACATCACCCTCTGCTTGTACACCCCTACCTTTTGACCTAATACCTAACTGATTATCAGCAAGCATTTTTGACCAATTCCACAAGCTACAGACTTAATTCCCCCCTAAGACAAGCCAACAAAACCAAACAGAAAGTAAATGAATAAAATAAAAATATAGAATATAAAAAGAAACCTCCCAAAACTATAAGATTGATTTTAATCCTGACATTTACCACAAAAGGTTGTCATCTTAGCTCGTCTTCTCTTGGGCAATTCCATTAAATTTTCTTCATTTTTTTTGTTTTTGTTGCTTTTTAAATTCCTTCATCTTGCCATTTCTCCTGGCATTTTCAAATCCTTTGTTTTTATTTTGTTTTGTTTTTCTTTCTTTCCTTTCTTTTCTCTTTCCTCTTCTCTTTTCTTTACATCATTTTTGTTGTTTGTTAGTGTTGTTTGCTTTTCATCTTCACATTTCTTAAAATTCTTCAAGTTGTTGTTGTTTTATATGACTTTATAATCAACTCACCCTCCATCTCCCCCAATCCATATTCCTCCATCTCTCGACCCACCCACAGACTATCTTCAGTCTTTATTTGTCATTGCTATTCTCCTCTTAATCTCCACCTTTTTCTTATTCCATTTTACTCTCTCTTCCCCTCTTCTTCAACTCTGTTGCTATTTTACACTCTGTGTGTGTGTGTATCTGTTTGTGTATGTCTTTATTATATGTATCTGTTAGTCTGTTTGACTCTCTCTCCCTCACTTCTCTCCCCATCTTTCTCTCTCTCCATCTTTCTCTCTCTCCATCTCTCTCCCCGCCAACTCTCTCTACCTCTCTCCCTCATTTCTCTCTCCCATCTCTCTTTCCCTACCTCTCTCCCCACCTCTCTCCTCTACCCCTCTCCCCCACCTCTTTCCTCTACCTCTCTCTCCCATCTCTCTTTCCCTACCTCTCTCCCCCACCTCTCTCCTCTACCTCTCTTCTCATCTTTCTAATATTCCTCTCTTTCTACCTGTTAACCTTCATCAGCCCCTCTCCTTTCCACCCACAAATGGCCCCACTTTTCTTACCTCCTTTCTCTGTACAATCCCCCTCCTCCTCTCTCCACATGATCCCACAACTGTCATTCCCCCACACTCCACTCCTACTCTCTCTATAAATCCCCCCTCTCTTTCTCTCTTTGTTTCATTCTCACAACCTCCTCTTGTTATTCACTCCCACTTTCACTCATTCTTTCACTCTTTCTCTCTCTATCACTCTCTCCCTGTCACTCTCTCTCCTTCCTTTCTTGTACATATAGTTCATGCACCCCTCTACACCCCCAATACACACCCCAATACACATACACACATACACACACACTTGTTAGCAAGGAAAACCAACATTAAATGATGATCATGATGATAATGGTGACATGATAAAATGCACCCAGTCCACTCTGTAAAATGGTAATGCTGGTGTGATGAAAAAAAAGCACCCAGGAAACTCTGAAAGTGGTTGACATTAGGAAGGGCATCCAGCTGTAGAACCCATGCCAAAATATGGAATGTATGAGTAATAGGTCACTATGACCTGTCTGTCTAACACATGCCACTATGGAAAATAATTGTTTCTACTTTTGGCACAAGGCCAGCAATTATCCCAGTGTATTACTGGTACTTTATTTTATCGACCCCGTAAGGATGAAAGGCAAAGTTAACCTCGGCGGGATTTGAACTCAGACCATAAAGGGCCGTAACTCTTTGCTGCAAAGCATGGCGTCCGACCCTCTACCTCAACTGCCAATCCACCACCCTAACTACTATGGAAAATAATGATGATAATTATATATGCTCACACACACACACACACACACACATACACATATATATGTGCACATATATATATACACACACATATATATACACATACCCATACTCACACGCACGCACACACACACACACATATATATATATATATATATATATATAGTAATAATAATAAATTTGAAGACTAAAATCCAAAGAGGGCTCGATAAGGATAAAAATATATCAAATATATAAGAACCGGAGAGCAAATATTTATTAAAATGACACCACCACCATCACCAGCACCAGCACCACCACCACCATCACCATGACCTCCACCACCACCATCACCATGACCTCCACCATCATCAGCATCACAACCACCACCATCACCATGACCACCACCACCATCACCATGACCACCACCACCATGAACACCACCATCACCAGCATCACCTCCACCAGCATCACCCCCACCACCACCATCACCAGCACCACCACCACCATAACCACCACCATCACCATGACCACCACCACCATGAACACCACCATCACCAGCATCACCTCCACCAGCATCACCCCCACCACCACCATCACCAGCACCACCACCACCATAACCACCACCATCACCATGACCTCCACCATCATCAGCATCACCACCAGCATCACCACCACCACCATCACCGTGACCATCACCAGCATCACCACTACCACCATCACCATGACCACCACCATCACCAGCATCACCACCACCACCACCAGCATCACCACCACCACCACCATGACCACCGCCATCACCAGCATCACCACCACCACCACCAGCATCACCACCACCACGACCACCACCACCACGACCACCACCACCACCACCACCACCATCACCACCACCATGACCCCCACCACCAGCATCACCCCCACCATCGTTCCTACTACAGTGTGAGCCCAAAAGGTGTACATATTCCATAGTAGCATTAAAGCTGCTCAGCATTGCTAGAGTGAGTGAGACTAATACTAGTGAATGGTGTTGAAATCATTATATGATCTCCTGTTGACAGCTGACGAGGGCAATGTCTTACTGTGCAAGCTACATAGATGTGTGTGTGTATACATACACCTATGTATATATACATATATATATATCTATATATATTTCGTTTCTGAATTTGTTTAGCAAGATTCTTTATCTGAAATCGTGCGTGTGTTTCTTATTGGCAACATGACCCTCCCAAAGTATAACAATATCTATATATACATATGCATATATATATATGTATATCTTTATATATATATGTATATGTATGTATATTTGTGTGTGTGTGTATGTATATATATATATATATATATAAAGATTTACATATACATAAAGTCACAGATATATATGTGGCAACCGGTCACGATGTGGCTCAATGAAGAATTAATAAATTAAATAATCACAGCAAGTCTGTCTCCTGATGAGTTCGTTACTCTAGATTCCTTAATAATACGAATGAAACCATGGTAGAGATGTAATTACGGTATGTACACGTGTCTTCTAAGTTTAAATTTACACCTAATTGTGTATGGTTGACGGTATATTTAGTCAGTTTCTACATGCTGTTGAAATGTTGGGTAAATACTCTATTGTGGTGACCGCGAAGAGGCTGCTTTCGGTTATTTATCAAATATTTCTTCATAGGAGCCTTTATTCTTATAGCTTGGTCTAATTGATTTTTTATATGGTTAATTATGCTAATTGGGAGAGGAAATGGTATATATTTTATGTAATAATTCTAAGGAAATGATTTATGATATATATATATATATATTATATTATTCAAAATATTAACAAATGAAAGATATTCACATAATCAAAATATATACTTTATTATATATATTTCAAAAGTACTGTGTTGTTATTTCAGTACGTCCTCATCAGATAAAATATATGATTTGATATATGACATACCGCTACGTTCTTGATTATACAATTCCAGTATTGGCAGTATTGAGTGCTTTTAATCTATTGTAAAGTTATATATATATATATATATATGAAGTTGTAGTTCCTGTCTGTTTGTTTGTTCACGAACTCCTCCTATGGTTTTGGAGATAGACCCCCATAACCATATATATTCTGAAACTACATTGCCCAGGGTACTTGGATAAGTATATTTCATTTTAATCAAAGGGTTTCCCGGGGGCTCAAATCCCCACTGAAAACTCCCTTTGATTTATATGAAACTTAAACCATACGTAAATGACAAGATAGGATGCCTATTCACAAAATTTCAGCAAATTTCAATAATATTAAGACACCCCTTATTAGGGTTCCCCGGGGACACAAACCCCCACTGAAAATGTTTTCCCTTCGATTTATATGAAACTTAAACCATAGGTAAATGACAAGATATGATGTCTATTCACAAAAGTTTTAAATTGATATTTTGAAAAAAATTATTTACAAGAATCAAAATAAGAATAAGATTTAATAATGTAATTTTGATTTGGTATATTACAAAAGATAATGTTTTCCAATTTTTCATTCATTACATTTTACATTGAGTAATATTGAAATGCAGAGTTTTTCTCCATAAATTATATCACTGATTTAAAATCAATCATCATTTTCCGACAAAAAAAATGTGTGAAATGCAGCAAGTATATATATAATATTAGAAATGGCTTCTACAGGACTAGAACTGTTTTATTTGAATGAAACAGTTCTAGTCCTGTAGAAGCCATTTCTATATTAAATGTTGTATATACTCTACTAATGTATTGAGTACTTCCTTTGCTGTGGTAACCTCCGATTGAATCCGGGACTCTCTCTCTCACACACACATACATATATGTTTCTATCTATATCTGTATACATGTGTGTATATATATATACATCTATGTGTGTGTGTGTGTGTGTGTATATAAATGTATATATATATATGTGTGTATATAACTTCATTGAACGTCCATTTCATGATGATGATTATGAAATAGTCTTGTAGTTTATCAGGCAATGACCGTGTGTGTCATTGACTATTAAACCGAAAAAAATATATTCTATATAAAATATTGAATATATATTTTCTTAGTACACATACACACACACACACACACACATGCATACATACCACATGCATGAATACATGCACACACATATATACACATGTATACATACTCTTACATGCATACATACTCTTACATGCATACATACTCTTACATGCATACATACTCATATATACATACATATATGCATACATACATATGCATACATACATACTCACATATGAAATACACATGTACACATGCATGCAAATGCACACTTGCACATGTGTGTGTAAATAAATATATAAATACATAATTTTTCGAGTTTGCATTAATTTAGAATGATATTGTATGGTTCTGCTATAGGCCATCCTACATGTCACCACTGCCTTGTGCTGCATTATACATGAAGATATATGTACAGCCACCGGAAATAACAGCTGTGAAATATACAGCGCCATCTACCTGTTAGCTAGCTACTTCAACGTGAAACAAAAGAATCCTTAGAACCTACCAGAATTAGAACCTACCAGAATAAGAACCTTCCAGAATAAACGCCTACACATCGACTAAACAACAAAGGATTGTTCCTGTATAAATAGAGTGGTTCCTAACACTTTCGCCAGTCGACTTTTGGCAGAGTCAGTTAGCGCATCGTTGTTCCTTTACTCTGCCACGCTTTATCACTCACACACGCATTGCCTTGTATCCCGTATCGTCGCTTCATGTGAAAATAAATAGCTGATCGAATTTACATCTCGCCTTGCTTCGTCCTTTCAACTTGTGCTTTCGTCTGTCCATCCTCAACAGTTCTTTTAAGGGCTATATGCAACAACAGTCCTTTTAAGGGCTATCTTCAGATCTGATCAGACCGTATACGATAACAGTCCTTCTAAGGACTATTCTCGGATCTGATCAGAAGTAGTGACTAGACTGATTAACCACGTCGCTACATATGCACACATGCACACACACAAACATACATAGACACGTGCACAGGCACACACATGCTCACATATATATGTGCACATGCTAAAATTTGATTGATTGGTTATTTGGACAAGTAAAGCAAGGCTTACTGTATGGAAAGTGTGATATATGTGCATGTGTGTGAATATATAAATAGGTCTATATATATATGTAGAGAGAGAGGGAGAAAGAGATAGGTGTATATATATATATATATTCATTTTATTATGGCTAAAATGTGAGTCTTGTTATTCAGGAGTTTCTCACTGAGAAGCAGGTGAAACTCCAGAGTAAGCCTTAATAAAATAACTATTTAAACTCTACTTCGGTATTGAGTCCTGTTTTCTCTCGGCTATCAACTACATACAGATATGTGTCTGTGAAATGTCAACAACGAAAAACAACACAGAGTAATGATATAGAAAATGAAGATATAATGTTTGATATAGTTGGAAAAGAGTCTTAATGTTTCAGATGTTGGTTCTTCATCAGAAGAAATAAGGATAGACAAGAGTAAGAAGAAACTTTTTACAAGAGTAAAGTTTGTGTTTAGTTAAGGGGCATAAACCCCCAAAAAAAGTATTCTTTGAGAAAAAAAATCAGATCTATTCAAGTTGCTATCTCTTAGAAAACTGTTGAATCTAGGGTTGATGCTTAAGAAAATCAGTTTATATATATATATATATATATATATATATATATATAACAAAGGAAATGAGGAAATGTGGTAAGGAACCAGATGGACCATAACGCACCAAAGTACTCAATACTTAGGGTAGTAGAGTGGGTAATAGGAACGAGTAGGACCCCGACGGCTGAGCTCAAGCCGTTTCGACGGCTAATTCTGGACGTCCAGAATTAGCCGTCGAAACGGCTTGAGCTCAGCCATCGGGGTCCTACTCGTTCCTATATATATATATATATATATATATATATATATATATATATATATGAGAAAGAGAGAGAGGGAGATGTAGATATGTTGGCATATACAGAAAGATAGATACATAGAGCTATAGATAGGTAGATAGATCTATAAGAAGATTTGTAGGCTGCTATATTTGTATTGATAAAGAAAGACCTAGAAACCAGAAACAGCTATGACTCAACAGTCATGAGATAGAATCTATTACATAGAATGCAATTTTACAATCAATACCAGCACTATAAAGTTATATAATAATATAATATAATTTGAAAATTTGCTAAGTTGGCCATGATGACAGCAAAGGTATATATCATCATCATTTAACACCTGTTCTTTCATGTTTGCATGGGTTGGGTAAATCTTTATAGCTAGTATTTAATCAGAGTTACTTAAATGTCTTGCTCCTTATATATGTTCAGTTTTGGCATGGTTTCTACAGCTGGATACTCTTCTTCACACTAATCACTTTACATAGTGTACTGGTTGTATATTATTGTGGTACCAGTACTAGGGAAGGAGTCATGTCTTTAACACATCTGAAGAGTCTTCTTAACCTTTTACATGGCATGGTTTCTAGAGCCGAATGCTTTCCCTATCCCCAACTGCTATACAGAGTGTATTGGGTACATTTTATCATGGAATTCACATTAGAGAGGTTGTCATGTCATTCACGTACTGCCAGGTCTTGAATAATCAGCCCCACCCCCGATCATTAAATTTTGCTAATCTATCTTCGACAAAATTTTATTGGGATTCATATTGATACAGCAACTGGAGAATCTATTAATAATTTTATTTTACATTAAAAAACATTATATATGACCAAAAAAAGAACATTACAAGAAATCCTATATTTACGAACGTATCCTATACAATTACCGATCCCTCCTCCCGCTTATAAGAATTTAAGCCTCCTACTTTATAAAGTGTACTGAGTGCATTACACACACAATGTGCACATGTGTAGTTATGTATATATATATATATATACACACATCTATCAGTAAAACCCCATTAGAGGGTTCATTCCATTTCAGCTTGCAGGCCAGCTGAAATAGAAGTGTGTGTGTGGGGTACTCCAATGGTATTTTACTAATTACAAAACCAACTCTGTATCTAAATATGCATTGAGTACTACCCTGATTTGTTATCTTCCCAGTCTCGTACTGCGAAAAACTCTCTCTTTCTTTCTATTTCTTTCTCTCTCTCTCCCTCTCCTGCAAACACACAAGCACACCCACCCCTATATATATGTACCCTCTTATTATTCTCAGTTCAGTTGTTGTAAATAAGATAATCATGTGTATCCATGCCTCAAGTTATACTATTTGTATGAAATGACATTAAATCTGTAGCTGGAATTTTTCCTAGTTCCAAGATGGCAAGGAAGAGATTTACATGCTTTAAGAAAACATGAATGTCATAGAGATGATTTAACTACAGATTAATGCCATATACAACATTTATCTCTCTCACAATGCACATTCAAAACATAAATACACACACATTAATACTTCTACCACACATACACACATATACAAACTTTCATGCACACACATACATTCATTCCCACCACACATATATATACACACACACACACATACACACACATACATTCATTCCCACCACACACATATATATACATTCATATACACACCATTCCTACCACAAATACATAATACACCAATTATTCCTATACATAAAGCCAAGTTGCAGGTGTGTTGTGACTGGGTAGCTACAGGTGTGTGGCGACAGACAAGCTGCAGGTCTGTTGCGATAGGTAGGCTACAAGTATGTTGTGACAGGCTAGCTACATGTGTGTTGTGACAGGCTAACTATTGGTATGTTGTGACAGGCAAGATACAGGTGTGTTGTGACAGGCAAGCTGCAGGTGTGTCAAGACAAGCAAGCTGTAAGTGTCTTGTGACAGGCACACTACAGATGTGTTGAGCTAGACAAGCTACATTTACTTGTCTATCAGCAACTTATCAATGTGGTTCTAGATATAGAAAAAAAGATACTGTGGACATAGATGGAACATTTTAAATGTGAGCTGACCTCTGGCTAAACAACAACAACAACAACAACAGGGTTGCTAGATGTTAGCTGATATAGGGCTAAACAACAGCACACTAGATTGCTATATGTAAGCACACACATTGCTAGATGTGAGCTTAACTAGGGCTATACAACAATACATAGGTTTGCTAGATGTGAGCTTAACTAGGGCTATACAACAATACATAGGTTTGTTAGATGTGAGCTTAACTAGGGCTATACAACAATACATAGGTTTGCTAGATGTGAGCTTAACTAGGGCTATACAACAATACATAGGTTTGCTAGATGTGAGCTTAACTAGGGCTATACAACAATACATAGGTTTGCTAGATGTGAGCTTAACTAGGGCTATACAACAATACATAGGTTTGCTAGATGTGAGCTTAACTAGGGCTATTCAACAATACATAGGTTTCAATGATCTTTGTACATATACCATATACCTTTCTACATTCTTCTATGTGTATATTTTTATTGTTTACTTTCCAACCCTAACATAATCATTAGTGGTTGGTATAAGATATAATTTGGATAATAATCATAGTGATAACATTTACAGAAATACAGCTAGTGTGTTGTTTTAACTTTGGTGATGTTTTGTTACTGTTAAAAAGACACACATACATACACACATTACAGACACCAGAAAGAGAAAGAGAGAGAGATTAGATTATGTAGGTGTTACATAAGCCTTAAGATTTATAGTAATGTAATGTTTACATGTGTGTGTGTGTGTAATGCTGTTCAGTATATTGATATGGTATAGTGTAGTGTTTCTATGTTTGTGTGTGTTTTACACTGGTGTAAATCTGTGTGTCAAGATGCATCCCTTGTACATGGATATCTATACAATTGACTAAAAATTTTTAAAAAGCAGTGCCCCAGCATGGCCACAGTCACATGATTGAAACCAGTAAAACTGTAGAAAAAAAACTCTTTTAAAAGGCAATGCCCCAGCATGGCCACAGTCACATGATTGAAACCAGTAAAACTGTAGAAAAAAAACTCTTTTAAAAGGCAATGCCCCAGCATGGCCACAGTCACATGATTGAGACCAATGAAAGAGATTGAAATAATATTCTTCCTTCCTTCCTTTTCTAAGGTGGGGAAAAAAGAGAAAGCAATTTGTCTTGATGTCTCACTGGTCTATTGTTATTTAATACATTTATAATTAACTTATGTTATAGTTTGTTCATGTCTATATTTGTCAACTATCTCTTTCATATCATATTACAGAAATAGAAGATAAATTAATGGAATATTTAATGGAATATTTAATGGCAATAAAATAACTTAAGCATTAACGTTTGAATGGTGATTACGTAGAGAGATTCTCTCACGTTTTTCTATGAGGGTCAGTGGAAAAGTTTACAATTTATTTTTCAATGTAGTCTCTGGAAAGAAACAATGCAGTTATTAATAAGAAGAGTTGAAATTAATGCATGCAAGATTTCACAGCTCTAGCTCCTTCATAGCCAGCTCATGAATTTTTCAGCCTACCATTGTGTATATATACATATACACAGGGTGTCCTCAAAAATGTATACAAACTTCAACAGTATTCTAATAAAAGTGTGTGTATTTTTTTTGGGACACCCTGTGGGTGTGTGTAGGCTGAAAAGTTCATAGGCTGACCAAGATACTCTCATGGAATGACCAAATGAGGTATTTATCAACTTTAATCCTAGAAAGAAACAATGCAGTTATTAAGAGTTGAAATTAATGCATGCAAGATTTTAGCATCACTCCTTCAGAGTCAGCCTATGAACTTTTCAGCCCACCCTCGTATTATTTCATATATCTTATGTATGGGTATGTATGTGTGTAAGTTTGTAAATGTGTGTGTTTGCATGGATGTGTGTGCATAAATGCATATGTGTGTGTGTGTGTGTGTGTGTGTGTGTCATGAAGCATAGTGGAATGGTATAATATAGTATAGAGGTGTAATGTAGTATGGTATGATGTGATGTAAGAGTGTAGTAGTGTGGTTGTAGTTTAATATAGTGCTGTAGTGTAAGTATAGTAATATAATGATGTAGTGTAATATATGTAGTGTAGTAGTGGTGAAAGTAGTGTAGTGGTGTGGCATAGGATAATGAAGTAGAGTTGTGGTAGTAGTATTATAGTGGTATAGAGTAATATAGTGAAGTAGAGGTGCTCTGTGGTAGTAGTAGTGAAGTGTAGTGGTGTAGTGGTGTGGTGTAGTATAGCATCTAACCCATGCCAATATGGAAAATCAGATGTATGATGGTGATGATAATCATGATGATGATGTTGCTGTTGTCATTATTTTATAAACTGATATAAGGTATTGAGGTTAAATAGATTAGTTTCTAATATTGTTTTAATATCAAATTGATTTCTTTATTATTCATATATTTTCTTGTTTCCATAAAGAATCAGTTATTTACATATTTATATTAAAATGTTTAAACTAAATAAATAAAATTGAAAATAGAAATAAAAAAATATTTTATATTTTTTCAAAGTTGATATTTTAATTAGTTCTGATATAGAAAGTTGTTAGAGCATCAGAGAAATGTGTTGTGTCTGTTTTGGTTAATTCTGTGTTCAAATCCCATCAAAGTTAATTTTGCATTTTAGCTTCATTTCTCCTCAGTAGACCCTGAGCAAGATAGTTGGATAACATCCATGAGCTTGTCTGGTCACGCTTGGGGATCCAGCTGGATCAATTGGAGATGGCTGCTCCTGACAGGATTTGTTGGAAGGAGTGTTTGATGACTCTTCCCTCGCGACCCTCTCAGAAATAAGTAAGAGAAGAAGGGTTAATAAAATAAAGGACCAGTCAATCCATCAGGCTTCCAAACTGTTTGTCTACCCAGTTTCACTGACATGGCTTGGGTTGACCTAAAGCCATGGTAAATGACACTTACTCAGGATTGCATGCTGTGGGATTGAACCTGGGACCTAATGATTGAGAAGTGAACATCTTCACCAAGCAGCCATGTTGCAACTACTCCAAAATAACCCCCCCCCCCTCCCTTAGTAGTAACCTTCAATGATAACGTCTCGTAATATTTCCAAATAGTAACCTCCAGTAATACCCCCAGTAATAATCCTCATCATTCCCTATAGTAACCTAAAATAGACACCTTCAACATTATCACAATATCCTTAATAGTAATCCCCAATGGTAACCTTAAATAGGCACATACATGAAAGTAAAATGTAAAAATAGTAGGACTGGCAGGTTTGTAATGAATTGTTAAAAGCATTATGTGTGTATATATATATATATATATATATATATATATATATATATATATATATATATATATATATATATATATATATATAGATAGATAGATAGATATAGTAAATACCTTAACTTTTGTTCCAGTCTGTTCACATTCACAAAGAATAATGGTCCAGTCCATTACTTCCACATTTTACCGATTCCATTAGTGGAATATCTCCTATGTATTCCTTATTTCTCTTCCAGAAACCACAATACATTGATATATTACTTTATAGACTCTGAGGAATTTCTGTCATTTCTATACAATTGCAATGGAGATGAGTTGTTCCGAAAACCTTGACAAAAGCCAGCAGACACACTGTACAAATATTGTGCTACCTCAATGACTCTATCGTCATCTTGCACACGGAAAAACTATTTGCAAATCATAGCTACCTAATTCTAGAGTGTTACTGTCAACTATAACCTTAACTTTCTATGAACACACTACATACACAGCAAATGTGTACACACACATTACACATCAAATGTGTACATGTATATACACACACACACACACTACACTGCATATGTGTACATATACACACGCACACACACAATATACATTAAATGTGTACACACACACACTACATATCAAATGTGTACACACACACACTGTACATCAGATGTATAAACACACACACACATCCGCTGCATCTGTGAGTTTCCCTTCATTGTTTCCCTTCATTATTTCCTTTTCATTATATCCATGCTAATTAAATCGTTAATTGGTTTTACCTGACAATACAATACTTGTTGCTGCAATCCAGTGAAGGAGCTTCTATTTCTATCACTATCATCATCATCATCATATGCTTACTTTCTAGTTTATCATGGCTTGTCAAGAGATAGGGCAGTACACATGAGCCACTTTTCAGGGAAATCTGAAACACATTGGAAATCTAGCCCAAATATTTCCACGTGCATGGTCTTTACTAAAGGCAGCCAAGGACCCGGTGGGAGTTGAAGGGAAATTTGGCCCAAATGTCTCCAAGGGAGTGGACTTCATTGAAGGCACCCAGGACCAGGTTTCCACCTGATCCTTTGTTGAAGGGAAATCTGGCCCAAATGTGTCCAAGAAAGCAGACTTCACTAAAGTCATCCAAGGACCAGGCAGGCATGTTGAACAAGACAATAGTCTTCTACTTAAGTAAGCTATAATGGGATTTTAACTCATGACCCAGAATAAATATCACAGCACATCCAAAGCTTTAACAATTGTGCTAGTCTTCTACTCTTGACTCATACTTTATTTTTATGTAACAACCTTCGTTGTAATGTTTCACCAATTTAATGATGAGAAAGTTAGTTATTTTACTAAATCCTTCCAAATTCCAAAATTATTTAAAAATCCTAGGAAGTGTCTTTCATTGGAAATATGGCCGTGAAAGGGTTAAAGTATTTATATTTATGTTCTGCATAAAACAAATGGCCACCAGCTGAGTGGTTCAATATGCAAAGATCGGAAACTGACTTGAATAAGAAAAACAAGGGTTGGCATCATGAAGGTCATCTGTCCAGCTGTAGAATATTGCCTCCACCCCACCACCGCTGCCGCCATTGTCAAGCCCATACAAGAATATATGTATATATAAAAAAAAACAGACAAAAACAATGCTGCTGATGACAATGAAAATTAAATATATATCTTTGGTGCTAACATATAATTCAGCACCTAAATGTCTCTCTTCACCTTACCACCCCCTCTCTGACTCCCCCACACCTTCTTAAATCCATCAGGTTTTTAAAAGAGAAAGAAAGAATAACAAGCAATTGCAAAAATGAGAATTATTTCTTTTCCCCAAAAAACCTCATTAGATTGGTTATCCAAAAGAGAAGGAAACGAAGAAATAAACCAGAACCATGTTGGAATTGTAAAATGTTTCTTCTCATGTCTATATATATTACTTTTCTGAGACTATGTTTACTTCAGTTAATATAGAAATTATTGCCAAATACTGCCACTAGGCTTTTTATTTTGTATTCTTTCCTCCTACCTACCCCTCTATACCATACCCCCCCCCCCCCTATCTTTCCCTTCATTCCGTCATATCTTCTTCAATGTGTTTCTCTCCGAAGAATTCTTTCATTTCACATGTAACCATGAAAATAATGGTGTTTTCTATTTGGCTTTTAAAAGTAGACATTGGCAAACTCTTATTTAGTTTCTGGTCTGAAACAAAGACACAAAGGAAAGCAAATTTAAATTGTATTTTTTCCCCTTCTTTGTATGTATGTGTGTGCATGTATTTATACATAAATACCTATATATATACATACATACATACATACATACATACATACATACATACATACATACATACATACATACATACATACACAGACATAAATACACACATTCAAACACATACATACACTCATGTTTGTTTTGGCAATTTGCTGTGTTTTGAATCTGTGTTATAATAGATACTGTTGGTGGTGGTGTTGGTGGTGGTGGTGTTGGTGGTGGTGTTTTTAGTGGTTGTGGTCATAGAGATGATGGAGATGGTGATGATGATGTTAGTAGTGGTGATAGAGATGATGATGATGGTGGCTTTAAGGATGAACATGGTGATTATTATTGTGGTGGTGTTGATGATAGCAATTGTGTTATTATTGGTGATGATGATGATGCTTGTAGTAATTGTGGGGACTGTGATGTTAATGATTGGTGATGATAATTATGATTGTACTATTGATGATCATGGTGGTGAGTATGGTGGTGGTGGTGGTGGCAATGATGATCATGGTGGTGGTGGTGGTGGTGACAATGATGATCATGATGGTGGTGGTGGTGGTGGCAATGATGATCATGGTGGTGGTGGTGGTGGTGGAGGTGGTGACAATGATGATCATGGTGGTGGTGGTGGTGGAGGTGGTGACAATGATGATCATAGTGGTGGTGGCAATGATGATCATGATGGTGGTGGTGGTGGTGGTGACAATGATGATTATGATGGTGGTGGTGGTGGTGGCAATGATGATCATGGTGGTGGTGGTGGTGGTGGATGTGGTGACAATGATGATCATGGTGGTGGTGGTGGTGGAGGTGGTGACAATGATGATCATGGTGGTGGTGGTGGTGGCAATGATGATCATGGTGGTGGTGGTGGTGATAATGATGATCATGGTGGTGGTGGTGGTGGTAGCAATGATGATCATGGTGGTGAGTATGGTGGTGGCGGTGGTGACAATGATGATCATGGTGGTGGTGGTGGCAATGATGATCATGGTGGGGGTGGTGGTGGTGGTGATAATGATGATCATGGTGGTGGTGGTGGTGGTGGTGGCAGTGGTGATAATGATGGTGATAATGGTGATGATGATGGTGGTGATGATCGTGATGATGGTGGTGATGATCGTGATAATGGTGATGATGATGGTGGTGATGATGATGGTGGTGATGATGGTGGTGATGATCGTGATAATGGTGGTGATGATGGTGGTGATGATGGTGATAATGGTGGTGATGATGGTGGTGATGATGGTGATAATGATGGTGACGATAATGGTGGTGGTGTCGGCAATGATCATAGTAATGATAATAATAAATAATAGTAAATATGACTGTGCTATTGATGATGATTGTTGTTAAAGACAACAATAATTAATATAGAGAATTGTAATCCAAATGATAAAGTTGATGTCAACAATGCTGCTGATGTTGTTTATGATGATGATGATGCCTCTAGTTACGATGATAGAGATGATGATGATGGTTATGATCTATGTTGGTGCCTATATCAGAGAATATTTGCCAAACCCACCAAAACATCCCACATCTCTTTTATTCTAAGAATAGCTTTACAAGTTGTTGATCTGTCAGAAATAACTCCACTATCAGTCTATGCACAGACACACAGACAGACCAACACAGGCTGTTAGATGTATGTTGTATATATATTCCTGATACAGCTACTAGAGACAGACAGACAGACACAGACCAACACAGGCTGTTAGATGTATGTTGTATATATATTCCTGATACATCTACTAGAGACAGACAGGCAGATACAGACCAACAGAGGCTGTTAGATGTATGTTGTATATATATTCCTGATACAGCTACTAGAGACAGACAGACACAGACCAACACAGGCTGTTAGATGTATGTTGTATATATATTCCTGATACAGCTACTAGAGACAGACAGGCAGACACAGACCAACAGAGGCTGTTAGATGTATGTTGTATATATATTCCTGATACAGCTACTAAAGACAGACAGACAGACAGACAGACACAGACCAACAGAGGCTGTTAGATGTATGTTGTATATATATTCCTGATACAGCTACTAGAGACAGACAGACACAGACCAACACAGGCTGTTAGATGTATGTTGTATATATATTCCTGATACAGCTACTAGAGACAGACAGGCAGACACAGACCAACAGAGGCTGTTAGATGTATGTTGTATATATATTCCTGATACAGCTACTAAAGACAGACAGACAGACAGACAGACACAGACCAACAGAGGCTGTTAGATGTATGTTGTATATATATTCCTGATACAGCTACTAGAGACAGACAGACAGACACAGACCAACACAGGCTGTTAGATGTATGTTGTATATATATTCCTGATACAGCTACTAGAGACAGACAGACAGACACAGACCAACAGAGGCTGTTAGATGTATGTTGTATATATATTCCTGATACAGCTACTAGAGACAGACAGACAGACACAGACCAACAGAGGCTGTTAGATGTATGTTGTATATATATTCCTGATACAGCTCCTAGAGACAGACAGACAGACACAGACCAACAGAGGCTGTTAGATGTATGTTGTATATATATTCCTGATACAGCAACTAGAGACAGACAGACAGACACAGACCAACACAGGCTGTTAGATGTATGTTGTATATATATTCCTGATACAGCTACTAGAGACAGACAGACAGACACAGACCAACACAGGCTGTTAGATGTATGTTGTATATATATTCCTGATACAGCTACTAGAGACAGACAGACAGACACAGACCAACACAGGCTGTTAGATGTATGTTGTATATATATTCCTGATACAGCAACTAGAGACAGACAGACAGACACAGACCAACACAGGCTGTTAGATGTATGTTGTATATATATTCCTGATACAGCTACTAGAGACAGACAGACAGACACAGACCAACACAGGCTGTTAGATGTATGTTGTATATATATTCCTGATACAGCTACTAGAGTCAGACAGACAGACACAGACCAACAGAGGCTGTTAGATGTATGTTGTATATATATTCCTGATACAGCAACTAGAGACAGACAGACAGACACAGACCAACACAGGCTGTTAGATGTATGTTGTATATATATTCCTGATACAGCTACTAGAGACAGACAGACAGACACAGACCAACACAGGCTGTTAGATGTATGTTGTATATATATTCCTGATACAGCTACTAGAGACAGACACAGACCAACAGAGGCTGTTAGATGTATGTTGTATATATACTCCTGATACAGCTACTAGAGACAGACAGACAGACACAGACCAACACAGGCTGTTAGATGTATGTTATATATATTCCTGATACAGCAACTAGAGACAGACAGACAGACACAGACCAACACAGACTGTTAGATGTATGTTGTATATATATTCCTGATACAGCTACTAGAGACAGACAGACACAGACCAACACAGACAGACAGACAGACACAGACCAACACAGACAGACAGACAGACACAGGCTGTGAGATGTATGTTGTATATATATTCCTGATACAGCTCCTAGAGACAGACAGACAGACAGACACAGACCAACACAGGCTGTTAGATGTATGTTGTATATATATTCCTGATACAGCTACTAGAGACAGACAGACACAGACCAACAGAGGCTGTTAGATGTATGTTGTGTATATATTCCTGATACAGCTACTAGAGACAGACAGACACAGACCAACACAGACTGTTAGATGTATGTTGTATATATATTCCTGATACAGCTACTAGAGACAGACAGACAGACACAGACCAACAGAGGCTGTTAGATGTATGTTGTATATATATTCCTGATACAGCTACTAGAGACAGACAGACAGACACAGACCAACACAGACTGTTAGATGTATGTTGTATATATATTCCTGATACAGCTACTAGAGACAGACAGACAGACACAGACCAACAGAGGCTGTTAGATGTATGTTGTATATATATTCCTGATACAGCTACTAGAGACAGACAGACAGACACAGATCAACAGAGGCTGTTAGATGTATGTTGTATATATATTCCTGATACAGCTACTAGAGACAGACAGACAGACACAGACCAACAGAGGCTGTTAGATGTATGTTGTATATATATTCCTGATACAGCTACTAGAGACAGACAGACAGACACAGACCAACAGAGGCTGTTAGATGTATGTTGTATATATATTCCTGATACAGCTACTAGAGACAGACAGACAGACACAGACCAACACAGGCTGTTAGATGTATGTTGTATATATATTCCTGATACAGCTACTAGAGACAGACAGACAGACACAGACCAACAGAGGCTGTTAGATGTATGTTGTATATATATTCCTGATACAGCTACTAGAGACAGACAGACAGACACAGACCAACACAGGCTGTTAGATGTATGTTGTATATATTCCTGATACAGCTACTAGAGACAGACAGACAGATACAGACCAACAGAGGCTGTTAGATGTATGTTGTATATATATTCCTGATACAGCTACTAGAGACAGACAGACAGACACAGACCAACACAGGCTGTTAGATGTATGTTGTATATATATTCCTGATACAGCTACTAGAGACAGACAGACAGACACAGACCAACACAGACTGTTAGATGTATGTTGTATATATATTCCTGATACAGCTACTAGAGACAGACAGACAGACACAGACCAACAGAGGCTGTTAGATGTATGTTGTATATATATTCCTGATACAACTACTAGAGACAGACAGACAGACACAGACCAACAGAGGCTGTTAGATGTATGTTGTATATATATTCCTGATACAGCTCCTAGAGACAGACAGACACAGACCAACACAGGCTGTTAGATGTATGTTGTATATATATTCCTGATACAGCTACTAGAGACAGACAGACAGACACAGACCAACAGAGGCTGTTAGATGTATGTTGTATATATATTCCTGATACAGCTACTAGAGACAGACAGACACAGACCAACACAGGCTGTTAGATGTATGTTGTATATATATTCCTGATACAGCTACTAGAGACAGACAGACAGACACAGACCAACACAGACTGTTAGATGTATGTTGTATATATATTCCTGATACAGCTACTAGAGACAGACAGACAGACACAGACCAACAGAGGCTGTTAGATGTATGTTGTATATATATTCCTGATACAACTACTAGAGACAGACAGACAGACACAGACCAACACAGGCTGTTAGATGTATGTTGTATATATATTCCTGATACAGCTCCTAGAGACAGACAGACACAGACCAACACAGGCTGTTAGATGTATGTTGTATATATATTCCTGATACAGCTCCTAGAGACAGACAGACACAGACCAACAGAGGCTGTTAGATGTATGTTGTATATATATTCCTGATACAGCTACTAGAGACAGACAGACAGACACAGACCAACAGAGGCTGTTAGATGTATGTTGTATATATATTCCTGATACAGCTACTAGAGACAGACAGACAGACACAGACCAACAGAGGCTGTTAGATGTATGTTGTATATATATTCCTGATACAGCTACTAGAGACAGACAGACAGACACAGACCAACACAGGCTGTTAGATGTATGTTGTATATATATTCCTGATACAGCTACTAGAGACAGACAGACAGACACAGACCAACAGAGGCTGTTAGATGTATGTTGTATATATATTCCTGATACAGCTACTAGAGACAGACAGACAGACACAGACCAACACAGGCTGTTAGATGTATGTTGTATATATATTCCTGATACAGCTACTAGAGACAGACAGACAGACACAGACCAACACAGGCTGTTAGATGTATGTTGTATATATATTCCTGATACAGCTACTAGAGACAGACAGACAGACACAGACCAACACAGGCTGTTAGATGTATGTTGTATATATATTCCTGATACAGCTACTAGAGACAGACAGACAGACACAGACCAACAGAGGCTGTTAGATGTATGTTGTATCTATATTCCTGATACAGCTACTAGAGACAGACAGACAGACACAGACCAACACAGGCTGTTAGATGTATGTTGTATATATATTCCTGATACAGCTACTAGAGACAGACAGACAGACACAGACCAACACAGGCTGTTAGATGTATGTTGTTTATATATTCCTGATACAGCTACTAGAGACAGACAGACAGACACAGACCAACACAGACAGACAGACTAACACAGACCAACACAGACAGACAGACAGACACAGGCTGTGAGATGTATGTTATATATATATATATATATATATATATATTTCTGATACAGCTACAAGAGACAGACAGGTAGTCAGACAGACAAGCAGACAGACAGACCAACAGGGACTCTCAGATGCATGTTGTATATTCCTTAAGCAGCGGACAGACAGACAGACTGACTGACTGACACACAGACAGACCAACAAACTGTTAGATGTATATTGTATATATTCCTGATTTAACTACTACAGAAAGGTAGATAGACATACAGATTAACTGACAGACAGACAGACAGATTATAAGATGTATGTTGTATATATTCCGATACACCTACTATAGACAGACTGACACTCACATACACACACACACACGCACACACACACACACACACAGATTGACAGACACGCACACTGACAGACAGGCACAGACTATATAAGATGTATATTGTGTATATTCTTCATACAGTTACTACAAACACAGACAGACAGGGCTGTCTTAACAGCATTATAGGGCCCCGGGCAAAGCAGAGCCCCTACCTACACAACCACTCACAGGAATAAAAATACAAATGGGTCCCCTATCCTCGTGGGGCCCCCGGGCAACTGCCCAGCGTGCCCATGCGTTAAGACGGCCCTGCAGACATAGACCAACACAATGTGTAAAATGTATGTTGTATATATTTCTCATAATACTGACATATGCAGACAGACAGACAGACATATATAGATAGACACTGTCTATAAGATAAATCTATATGTTCCTGATACACCTACTATAGATAGTTAGAGAGGCAGATAGACACTGTCTATAAGATAAATCTATATGTTCCTGATACACCTACTATAGATAGTTAGAGAGGCAGATAGACACTGTCTATAAGATAAATCTATATGTTCCTGATACACCTACTATAGATAGTTAGAGAGGCAGATAGACACTGTCTATAAGATAAATCTATATGTTCCTGATACACCTACTATAGATAGTTAGAGAGGCAGATAGACACTGTCTATAAGATAAATCTATATGTTCCTGATACACCTACTATAGATAGTTAGAGAGGCAGATAGACACTGTCTATAAGATAAATGTTGACAGTTTGACAGACATAGAAACACAATCAGACAGATATACAGACACATGGATGGACAAACAAACAGATGCAGATAGACAGACAAATAGATTTCAAGACACTATCTATAAGATAAATGTTATATTCCTGATACAGCTACTATAGGCAGTTTGACAGATAGTTAGACAGATAGACACTGCCTAGAAGATACATGTATATATTCCTGATACAGGCTACTATAGACAGTTAGACCCAGATACTATCTTTAAGATGTGTGTTGACAGTTTCACTGACAGTTATATTCCTGATACAGGCTACTATAGACTGTTAGACCCAGATACTATCTTTAAGATGTGTGTTGACAGTTTCATTGACAGTTATATTCCTGATACAGGCTACTATAGACAGTTAGACCCAGATACTATCTTTAAGATGTGTGTTGACAGTTATATTCCTGATACAGGCTACTATAGACAGTTAGACCCAGATACTATCTTTAAGATGTGTGTTGACAGTTTCACTGACAGTTATATTCCTGATACAGGCTACTATAGACTGTTAGACCCAGATACTATCTTTAAGATGTGTGTTGACAGTTTCACTGACAGTTATATTCCTGATACAGGCTACTATAGACAGACCCAGATACTATCTTTAAGATGTGTGTTGATAGTTTCACTGACAGTTATATTCCTGATACAGGCTACTATAGACAGACCCAGATACTATCTTTAAGATGTGTGTTGACAGTTTCACTGACAGTTATATTCCTGATACAGGCTACTATAGACAGTTAGACCCAGATACTATCTTTAAGATGTGTGTTGACAGTTTCACTGACAGTTATATTCCTGATACAGGCTACTATAGACTGTTAGACGCTGTCTATAATTCACAAATATAATTTAAAAAAAAACTTATTCGAAGGTATTGCTACTGGCAAACCACATACACTTCCTTTCATAATGGTTTCTGATTTTGGCACAAAGCCAACAATTTTGGGGGGAAGGGAAAGTCAATTAAATCAACCCAGTGCTTTACAGATACCTTATTTTATCGACCTTCATAAGGATGGAAGGTAAAGCTAATGTTGGTGGGATTTGATCTCAGAACATAAAGGAACATAACTATATGCCATAAAGCATGTTGCCTGATGCTCTACTAATACTGCTAATCTACTGTCTTTCCTTTTATAATGAAAAACATTATAATACTTCTGCATTCCATGTTATCAATCATTGTTTAAGTAGAATTTAAATACAGTATATACTTGAATATAAACTACGGAATATGTAACCAAAAGAAATCGATGGTTGAAGTGTGTGTTGGGGGCACATCTTATATTTGGAGTCAATGTTTTGATGATTTTTCATTAACTTCAAATTCCATGTAATCAAGGTTTGGCTTTTTGCCCATTTCCCATTTCTCAAACATAAAATAGTAGGGTCAACTTATATTCGAGTATAAAAGGTAAATGCCAATTCTAGAATATACAAACACAATAAATATAAACAAATACTATATTTATTAGCTATATATATTTCTTTGTTGACCACAAAAATTAATTATTAATATCATAAAGTAGCGTAGTTAATATAAAGCATTGTGAGATATGTTATCAGTCTTTTATTAATATTATCTATTTCTGGGATATTTATTGTAATTCTTGTGCAAATATTTTGACTTGGACCTCAATTTGAAGATAGCTCCTGCCCTCTCTTTCTTTTCTTTCTATTAATCTCAAGCTCTGAAATGAGCCATGAACACTGTTCTTCTCTTCCTCACCAAACAGTTAACAAATATTGGTGATTTAGGAGCAGAAAACTATTGCTACAGATGTGTTAGTTTTAAAAAAACAGTATTGAGTTTAGTATTTCTAAAATTATGGCTACAGATGTGACAGTTGGAAAACACAAGCGAGAGTTTAATATTTCTAAAATTATGGCTACAGATGTGACAGTTGGAAAACACAAGGGAGAGTTTAGTATTTCTAAAATTATGGCTACAGATGTGACAGTTGGAAAACACAAGGGAGAGTTTAGTATTTCTAAAATTATGGCTACAGATGTGACAGTTGGAAAACACAAGCGAGAGTTTAATATTTCTAAAATTATGGCTACAGATGTGACAGTTGGAAAACACAAGGGAGAGTTTAGTATTTCTAAAATTATGGCTACAGATGTGACAGTTGGAAAACACAAGCGAGAGTTTAATATTTCTAAAATTATGGCTACAGATGTGACAGTTGGAAAACACAAGGGAGAGTTTAGTATTTCTAAAATTATGGCTACAGATGTGACAGTTGGAAAACATAAAGGAGGGTTTAGTATTTCTAAAATTATGGTTACAGATGGGATAGTTGGAAAACAAGGGGGAGAGTTCAGTATTTCTAAAATTATGGCTGCAGATGTGACAGTTGGAAAACATAAGGTAAAGTTCAGTATTTCTAAAACTATGGCTATAGATGTTGTAGTTGGAAAATATGAGGGAGAGTTCAGTATTTCTGAAACTGACTACAAATGTGGTAGTTGGAAAACACAAGGGAAGGTTCAGTATTATTGGAATTACTGGTTACAGATGTGGTTGTTGGAAAACACACAGGAGAGTTCAGTATTACAGAAACTTAGTTAGAAATCACAAGGGAGAGTTCAGTATTTCTACAAACTATAGCTGCAGATGTGATAGGTGGAAAACATGAGGGAGCGTTCAGTATTTCTGAAACTATGGCTACAGATGTGGTAGTTGGAAAACACCCAGAGTATCTATATTATTATCTAAAAATGTAACCTCTCCAATCTTACCACGTCATCCTCACCACCACCATCATCATATACATCATTACATCATCATCCCCACAATCCTCATCATCATCATCCTCACCACCATCCTCACCACCATCCTCACCACCACCACCATAATCATGATCATCATAACAGTTCAAGATAACAATCAAGAGTATAGACATTGAAATAACAGAAATATTTCTATGAAATCTAAGCCATCAAACTAAATGTTTACTAGTCTATATATTGTTGGGTTTCTAACATGTTCATCTTATTAACCTTCGTTAATGCCGGCTCCTTCTCAAT
>OZ024746.1:24155948-24225948 GCA_964016885.1 Eledone cirrhosa | reverse complement strand
GTAGGTGGAGTGAGGGTGGGATTCATGTAAAGAAAAATGAATAAATAAAGGTCTCTCTAAGGACCTTCCGGTGGCTTCTTTTCCAGCAACCAACAATTTTTTTATAATTCATCTGTCCTTGACATGCCCAAATTATTTAAATGTTTGTTAGTCTAGTTCTTTTACTTCTCCATTCTATTCTGTTTCAATTGAGTCCCATAACATATTGATTTGTCCAATTTTTTTCTCTCGGCCAATTCTTAGCAATCTTTTATAACACTAAACTATAATTTTTCTGTCAGTGTTTTTAAAAGTCATGTTATGTTTTCAATGGCTCACACCTTCGTGTTTCTGACATCATAAGGTTTAGGAGGCTCACATTAGTTGGACATGTGAAATGTCACCAGAATGAACCTGCTGGCAGTGTTCTTTTCTGGAAATTTGATGTGTGCAGACAAGTTGGGAGACCAACCATCACACTGAAGGTTGTTCTTGAAGGCATCACTCGGCTGGAGGCAACGGGAACTTTAAAGTGTTGATGTGTTTCTGTTGTTGTTTTTGCTGTTGCTACTGTTGCTTCTGTTGTTGTTGCTAGTGATGCAGTTGCCATTGTTTCTGTTACTATTGTTGCTGCTACTGCTGTTGGACTGGGTAAGCTAGATGAGGAACTTCATCATGGCGCCGGTAACGGATGTAAAGAAGAGGTTTTTAAGAATAGTCTATTTAGATCAGTATGTTGTTATAGGAAATATCAAAGATCAAACTGTGCTAGAATTTCAACTCAGTTTTTTTTTTACTAACTGGTGGATATTTTTACCAAATGCAGTTTAAAGAGATAACAGCAGGTTTTATTGTTGCAATTCTTCTTTATATCTCACTACTCTCTAGGAAGTATTATTACAAAACAACGTGATAATGGCTAAGTTCCATGGCTACTTTGAAGTTGATTATCTCCAAAATCTATCATGAACAAGAGAAAAAAACCATAAATTTTATAACATTAGTTCGAGTTTTACCTTATTTTACCTTATTTATCATCAATATATTATCAAGATTTCACAAAGTTTATTTCTAGTATATTGTAATTGAAATGGTCAACTAGATAAAATGATGTCTATGTGTGTGTGTGTGTGTGTGTGTTTGTCTTTGTGTGTGCTTCTATGTGTACATGTTTGTGTCTTTGGGTATGCTTGTATGTGTGTGTATATGTATGTATATGTGTGTTTGTGCATGTGGGTATTTGTTTGTGTGTCTTTGTGTGTGCTTGTGTGTGTTTGCATGTGTGGGTGTTTATGCATATGTGTGTTTGTGGAGGTGTATGCTTGGGTATGTGTCTTTGTGTGTGCTTGTGTGTGTTTGCATGTGTGGGTGTTTATGCATATGTGTGTTTGTGTAGGTGTATGCTTGGGTATGGGTGCCTGTTTGTGCTTATGTGAATTTGTGGGTGTGTTCATTTGTCTGTGTATGTACAGGGATGTGTGTGCATGGATGTATGTGTGTGTATGAAACAGTCTTTGGAACCAATGTTGAAACACTAACATTTTCTATAACAAATGATGTATCATCATCATACGTCCCTTGCTTTCATAGGTTAAATAGGTCTTTTCCAGCATGGCCAGTACCTATAGTTGTGAAACCAGTGTAACATAGTAACCTACAATTGACACCAGCATAACATTAGTCAGTAACCTACAGTTGTGACACCAATGTAACATTAGTCAGTAACCAACAGTTGTGACACCAATGTAACATTAGTCAGTAACAAACAGTTGTGACACCAATGTAACATTAGTCAGTAACAAACAGTTGTGACACCAATGTAACATTAGTCAGTAACCAACAGTTGTGACACCAATGTAACATTAGTCAATAACAAACAGTTGTGACACCAATGTAACATTAGTCAGTAACCTACAGTTGTGACACCAATGTAACATTAGTCAGTAACCTACAGTTGTGACACCAATGTAACATTAGTCAGTAACAAACAGTTGTGACACCAATGTAACATTAGTCAGTAACCTACAGTTGTGACACCAATGTAACATTAGTCAGTAACCTACAGTTGTGACACCAATGTAACATTAGTCAATAACCTACAGTTGTGACACCAATGTAACATTAGTCAATAACCTACAGTTGTGACACCAATGTAACATTAGTCAATAAGCTACAGTTGTGACACCAATGTAACATTAGTCAGTAACCTACAGTTGTGACACCAATGTAACATTAGTCAATAACCTACAGTTGTGACACCAATGTAACATTAGTCAATAAGCTACAGTTGTGACACCAATGTAACATTAGTCAGTAACCTACAGTTGTGACACCAATGTAACATTAGTCAGTAACCTACAGTTGTGACACCAATGTAACATTAGTCAGTAACCTACAGTTGTGACACCAATGTAACATTAGTCAATAACCTACAGTTGTGATACCAATGTAACATTAGTCAGTAACCTACAGTTGTGACACCAATGTAACATTAGTCAGTAACCTACAGTTGTGACACCAATGTAACATTAGTCAATAACCTACAGTTGTGATACCAGTGTAACAGTATTTCAAGAAGATACAGTGATGTATCACAAAGTGAGTTGTTTTCCTCTGACTTACTACAAAAATAAGACAAGTTTCTAGTTTAGGAAGTTAACATTACAACATTCACCTTGTCTGTTGTTATTACTGCTGCTGTTGTTAGTGTTACTGTTGCTGAAGTTTCTGTTGGGGCTGTTGCTGAAGTTTCTGTTGGGGCTGTTGCTGAAGTTTCTGTTGGGGCTGTTGCTGAAGTTTCTGTTGGTGCTGTTGCTGAAGTTTCTGTTGGTGCTGTTGCTGAAGTTTCTGTTGGGGCTGTTGCTGAAGTTTCTGTTGGTGCTGTTAGTGTTACTGTTGTTGGTGCTACCACTGCTGTTGTTGCTGTTATTTCTGTTGTTGTTTCTATTGTTGTTGCTGTTATTGTTGCTGTTGCTACTGTTGTTGTTGCTACTGCGCCCTGATTATTTATTTATACCAACAAATGCCAGATATAGCAGCAGCAGCAACAACATTCTGTAGAAATGTCTGGTTAAATTAGGATTTCTCTAAATTCTGTCATTTCTGTATCTTCAGACAATAACTTACTATAGATGGAGATAAGCATCACCTACTTTGAACTGTGATGTAATTTCTCTCTCTCTTTATATATATATATATATATATATATATATATATCCATTGCTCTCTCTCTATCTCCCTCTCTCTCTCGCTTTCTTTTCCCCTCTCTCCCTCTCTCTTTCTCTCTTGTCTTCTTCTCTCTCTTACTGGCTGGATTGGGTGCTTTTTGTCATGTCACCAGCATGACTACTTTACAAAAATACTGCCCTCCAGGTTTTTCCTCCTAGTGTAATATGTGTGTTGGTTGTGCTTCATAAATTATTTGTCAATATATGCAAATGACACAAACTCACACTGACATACCTGATCTTGTAGTTTATACTCTACGAAATAGTGACCTCCCAAGCCTAAGTAAAGATAGGATATGAACACATAATAAGCAGAGGCATGATTGAGACAGTCTAGCAGAGCATCTTCAATAAAGTTAAAATATCTCACTTAGTCACTCTCATCCTGTCTCAACACATGACCCAACAATTTCATTCCCTTTTTTTTCACAACATTCATCACTGATCCTCTATAATTCAATCTTTATCTTCTTCTCTCTCAGCGATGTTTCGCATTCATCAGACCATTTTCATTTCCGTTCTTTCCAGCCTTCTCTGCTGTTCCACATTCATCACTCATGTCTTGCTCCTATAAATCATGGCATTTATCACACATGCAACATTTCCCTTCAGTTTCAGTGACAATAACAATAACAAGAGCAATAATAATGGTTTCTGATTTAGGCACAAGGCCAGTAATTTGGGGGGGGGGGGAGGGAAAGTTGATTATATTGACTCCAGTACGTTACTGGTGCTTTATTTTATCGACCCTGTAAGGATGAAAGGCAGAGTTAACCTTGGTGGAATTTGAACTCAGAACATAAAGGGACATAATTCTGTGTTGTGTAGCATAGTGTCCGACGCTCTACTGATACAGCCAATCCACCTTAACAACAACAATAATAATAATGATTTCTTTATTAGCCACACAGGGCTAAGGAGACAAAGACAGGAAAATACAGTATGAGTTTTTCTTTGTGTAAAATAACATTTATAAAAGAGACTAAGAAAATAAACATTTAAAACAAACATAACAACAATAATAATGGTTTCTAAATTAGACACAAGGCCATCAAATTTGCAAGGCAATTAAATTGACCTCAGCACTTGAGTAGAAATTTATTCGGTTGACCCCAGAAGGATGAAAAGCAAAGTTGAATTTGGCAGGATTTGAACTCAGAACATAAAGAGCTGGAATAAATACAGCAATACAAAAAAATATCAAAAGCTGTTTTCAAACTTAGGAGGTTTCTTTATGTACACAGGTCAGTAGAGGAATAAAAGACAGCTGACATATTCCCTACCAATGTCCTCTTCATAATCTAGCAGAGACGAGCAATAAATAATTAAAAAATAATAAATAAAAAAATAAAAAAATAAAAAGCTGTTTCCACACTTTTCTTACTTAGAAGGCCTCGTTATATTTACAGTAAAAGAATAAACAAGGCATTATTTGTTTGGAATATAGTATATAAAGAAATGTAAATACCTAGTCTTTACTAATGTAGCACTGCTGTTGCTAATAATAATAATAATAATAATAATAATAATGATAATAATAATGTGTCTGCTATAATACAAACTTTCAAATAATCTGTTCAGAAATTAACTGGACATTTTTTCTTTTTTCTTTCTTTTTTTTTTTTTTGCTGTGGTTGACATTTTGACACATTTTTGTGTGAGAAATTCACTCAAAACAATTTTGTATTTGGCTTGGCAAGGCAACAATGAAATTAAAAGGTTTGGTTGTTGATGGGTGGAGGTAGGGATAGAAATAGATGTAATGATGAATTGGTTGAAGTGAGGGGAGGAAAGATGTGATAAGATATATGGATTCATAGAAATAGAAAAATACGATTAATAAAAAATAAGATTAATAGGAGAAAAATAAATAGATAGATGGATATATATAGATAAACAGATTAGATAGAGACATCATTATCATGATCTTCACAATGTTCACTTTCCCTGCTAGCAAGGGTTGGAAGGGTCTTCACAGACTGAGTCTGTACTGAAATGGGACCGCTGACCTCCCAGACAAGCTGAGGATTCACAAATCGCTTACATATGGTTCCGCATTTTACCAAGTGCAATTCTATAGTGGCACCAGCCTCAGAGAGTTTGTCATGTCTCTGACATAACTGGAGGGTCCTTCCAACCCTTTGCTTGGCAAGCCCTCCATGGCTGGACACCCTTCCTAACACCAACCATAGCTTGGACTGGGTGCTTTTATCATGTAGATCACCAGCACTAGATATTATCCTTGACACAATTTTAGATAGACAAATACAGATAGTCAGATATATAGAGGTGATTGATAGATATGGAAAAATAGATAAGTTGGTCGATAGATAAACAAGTTTTTAGACAGACAAATGGACAGAGATAAACACAAATAAAAAATGTAAAAAACAAAGATAGATAGCTCGATAGATAGAAACAAATGATTGAGATAAATCTGTGTATGGTAAAGGAGAAACAGAAATAAGTGTAAGATGAGAGAGTGAGAGCGATAGAGATAAGTGGGAAAGGGCAGGAGAAAAGGAAATAGGAGAGATGAGTAAGAGGAGGGAAAGATAGGAAAGGTATATATAAAGAAGAGAGAGAGAGATAGAAAAAGAGCTAGTGGTCGAAAAAAGAGGAGAGATAGAAAGAAAGAAGGAAAGAGAGGGAGAGAGATAGAAAGAAAGAGCAAGAGATGGAAGGAAGAGGAGAGAGAAATAGAAAGTGAGAGAGATAGAAAAAAAGAGTAAGAAGTGGAGGAAAGAGAGACAGAAATAGAAAGAAAGAGCAAAAGGTAGAAGAAAGAGAAAAATATAAAGAGGGGGAGATAGAAAGAAAGAGGAAAAGAGATATGGAGGTAGAGATGTGAGCAAATGTGAAGCCAGAAAATATTGGTACAATTGTGTATAAATGGCAGGAAACAGTAAAAGCTGACATTGAATAGGTGAGACTGACAGAAGCATAAACATAACAGCTATCAAACACTGCTAAATTTCATGTTGAAGATTTTCACTTTTGTCAGAATTCCATGAAAAAAACAGCTATGAAATCACATTATTGACTGTAAACATCTCAAACACTGAAGAACCACTTTAACTATCATATATGTAATATATATGATATGTATCATTGTAGGTGCAGGCTTGGCTGAGTGGTTAAAGAGTTCTCTTTGCAATCACCTTGTTTTGGGCAAACACCTCCTTGAGTCAACCAATGTGTGTATATGTGTGTGTGTGTGTGTGTGTGTGTGTGTGTGTCCATAAATAAAATGCCCAAGTCAATATAAGTACCCAGGTCCATATAATCGACTAAATCTCTTTAAGTATGGTGTCAGTCTAATGAAAGAAATCAGTAAGGATAAAAGAATGTTTCTAGGCCAGAGGTTTCCTGACAGTATTTTGCTAATAATTTCTTGCTGTGTCATAAGATTAAATCAAACCTGATCGATTTTTTTCCAAATATTTTGCTGCCCAGTATATTTTAGATCTGATAACTCTGTGTACAATTTGAAACATGACTGGTTGTAACTTTGTGTACTATTTCACACATGACTGGTTATGTGAGACATGATGTTTAATCACTCAATTAGGCCACAGCAGAATTCGAATTCACACTACATAGAGCTGGAACAACTGCTACAACAGACCATCTCATCTGATGCTCTAACAATCCAACCAATCTCCGACCCTGAAATGCTAATTTGTTTTATTGTTTCCAAGGGGTTAAACACATAAGTTGTACTCATCAGGAATTGAACTCAGAACCCATTGAGAAACCTCACACAAGCCCTGGATTACTTTAATTCATGGGCATTAAAAGTGCCCTCTCCCAGACCCAGACTGAACCCCAAACCATATGATGGAGAAACAAACTCCTAACCACACAGCCATGCCTGTACCTATGTTTGCCCTTCTTTGGAAGACAGGCAGCTGAAGCTGGTATTTATAACCTACAAGTTCCCCACAATTTCACCTTGACTGACATATATAGATAGACGCTACTTCTATTCATCCTGTTATAATTGCATTTGAGATTTGAGGATGGTGGTGGTGTCGGTATGGCTGGCTGTTGTTATTGCTGTTGTTATTGGTGATGGTAGGGATGGGTATGTGAGAGGGACACAGTGAAACATATTTGGGGTGTTTTGTTTATAATTAGTGGTAGTCCTAATACAGTGTAATTCAGAATAAAAAATGTCTATAAATCCATACACAATATATATATATATGTATAATTGTTTCTACTTTTGGCACAAGGCCAGCAATTACCCAGTGTATTACTGGTACTTTATTTTATCGACCCCATAAGGATGAAAGGCAAAGTTAACCTCGGCGGGATTTGAACTCAGACTGGCAAGGGCCGTAACTCTATGCGTCAAAGCATGGCGTCCGACCCTCTACCGATACTGCCAATCCACCGCCCTTATATATGTATAATGGTATCTAATTTAGGTAGCAATTTGGGAAGAAGGGAAAGTCTATTTTATCAACACTAGTATTTGACTGGTACTTTATTTTATTGACCTTGGAAGGAATTGAACACCAAATGTAAAGAGCTGGAGCATGTTTATGTATGTTAAACATACATATAGATACAAGTATATAAAGAGTTCTTAATAACCACATGGTTTCATGTTGAGTCCCACTATGTGGTACTTCGGACGTGTCTTTTACTGTATCCATATATTGAAGTGAGTGAAATTAGACAGATGAAAACTGTGTCGAAGTCAGTTGTCATTTCATTTCATCATCATTTCATTTTACATCCGCTTTTTCCCTGCTTGCAAGGGTGGGACGGGAACTAATTCTGGCTTGATTTCTACAGCTGGATGCCCTTCCTAACACCAACCTCATTTACAGTGAGTGTTGCGTGCTTTTTTGCCGTGGCACCTCCACGACCACTTTGCAGTGGAATGATAGGGACCCCAGTCCCTATCTTCTCATTTCTACAGCTGAGTAAACTGGAGCAATGTGAAATAAAGTGTCTTGCTCAAGGAAACAACACATCACCCGGTCTGAGAATTGAACTCGCAACCTTTCGATTGCAAGGCCAATGCTCTAACCACTAAGCCATGTGCCTCCATGTGTGTATGTATATATATATATATATATATATATATACACACACACACACATACATACATACACACATGGAGGCACAAAGAAATATATATGCCCAAAGAAATATATATATATATATATATATTTCTTTGGGCATTTAAAAATTTTAAACCTGGTGGAGCCCAACCCTCTCCTGGTCTGATCACAGCAGATTTCTTCCAGAAATGGATAGGAATGAGAGGGAGATATAGAGGAAAAATCGACCCCACTACTAGACTAGTACTTTTTTTTAGTATATATATTTATATATATATGTAGTCATATATATATATATAAATATATATGGGGCAGCGAGGTCCACTTTGCTTTTCATCCTTTCGAGGTCGATAAAAAAAAGTACTAGTCTAGTAGTGGGGTCGATTTTTCCTCTATATCTCTAATAGAACCATACAATATATATATATATATATATATATATATATATATATATATATATACACACACACAACTGACTTCGACACAGTTTTCATCTATCTAATATATATATATATATATATATATATAATTAAAATATAAATACTGAATTAAATTACTGGTGAAAAACAAGTTTTATTAATCTATTCACATGACCATGGAATCTTGGGTAAATTTATCTGCAGTACATAACTGATATTCAAGAGTATACTTGGGTATATCTACCCTAGTACATAACTGGTACTGAACAATATACTAGGGTAAATCAACCTTAACATATAACTGGTAGTGAGAAGTATACTTGAGCTGCTCTAGTCCAATAATTTGATGGACCTTCAACATTTAGCATTCCAAGGATGTCCTCCATTTATTGACTGCAAGGGCCCCAGAACCTTGTAAATAATAATTATAGTAGTAATAATAATAATAATAATGTTTCTATTTTTGGCACAAGGTCAGAAAACCCCAGTGCATTACTGGTACTTTATTTTACCAACCCCCGTAAGGATGAAAGGCAAAGTTAACTTCGGCGGAGTTGAACTCAGAACGTAAAGGGCAATAACTCTATGCTACAAAGTATGGTGTCTGACACTCTAACAATACTGCCAAACCACCATTCTGAAAAATGGTATGAGCAAGTGATACAGAAAATAGTGCTGGCTGGCACTGTCCATCTCCTGAAAGTGCATTATTAATTTAAATACCTTGCAAAGACATTTCTGTTAGCATCATTGTATGACAATTGATTGTAAAATGTGTGTATTATCAGATTTTGCCTCAGGTGTCAGGTTGATACTTGGCATGATGTAGGAAAGTAGCAGAATTCAAAAGAAGTTTCAAATAATAATGATAATAATAATGGTTTCTTTATAATGATAATAATAATAATGTCTAACACAGGCACAAGGCCAAAACTTTTTGGGGAATTGTTTAATCGATTAAACAATTAAGTTAAAGATGTACATCCATATATGTATACTGAAATACTAGTATGTATATGGATACACACACGTATACATATGTAGATGTACCAAGTTTTTTCACTGGTCACTTTACTGTGAGTGGCCAGCTATTCTGTATGTAAACACACAGACAAACCGGTTTTTAGAGTCATACTGGTTTTTGAGGAAACACCTTTCCTCTATTCTCCAGAAAGCCAGACAAGGAATATTGAACTAGTTTCGTTGTTGTTACAACTCATCAGCAACATTTACCTATCTTCCGGCCTCTCTAGAGAATCGTAAAAGCACATAGCGTTATATGCTTTTTCTATGAAAATTAGTAGTGGGCAGACTAATTTGCATAGAGTGTGAGTAAGTACCGGTTCAACGGAGACGATAAAAACAAATAACGAAACGAAATTAAATTTTGTTTCGTTTGTAACTCACTTTTGTATGACTGACGCTTAAACAATTAAGTTAAAGATGTACATCCATATATGTATACTGAAATACTAGTATGTATATGGATACACACACGTATACATATGTAGATGTACCAAGTTTTTTCACTGGTCACTTTACTGTGAGTGGCCAGCTATTCTGTATGTAAACACACAGACAAACCGGTTTTTAGAGTCATACTGGTTTTTGAGGAAACACCTTTCCTCTATTCTCCAGAAAGCCAGACAAGGAATATTGAACTAGTTTCGTTGTTGTTACAACTCATCAGCAACATTTACCTATCTTCCGGCCTCTCTAGAGAATCGTAAAAGCACATAGCGTTATATGCTTTTTCTATGAAAATTAGTAGTGGGCGGACTAATTTGCATAGAGTGTGAGTAAGTACCGGTTCAACGGAGACGATAAAAACAAATAACGAAACGAAATTAAATTTTGTTTCGTTTGTAACTCACTTTTGTATGACTGACGCTTAAACAATTAAGTTAAAGATGTACATCCATATATGTATACTGAAATACTAGTATGTATATGGATACACACACGTATACATATGTAGATGTACCAAGTTTTTTCACTGGTCACTTTACTGTGAGTGGCCAGCTATTCTGTATGTAAACACACAGACAAACCGGTTTTTAGAGTCATACTGGTTTTTGAGGAAACACCTTTCCTCTATTCTCCAGAAAGCCAGACAAGGAATATTGAACTAGTTTCGTTGTTGTTACAACTCATCAGCAACATTTACCTATCTTCCGGCCTCTCTAGAGAATCGTAAAAGCACATAGCGTTATATGCTTTTTCTATGAAAATTAGTAGTGGGCAGACTAATTTGCATAGAGTGTGAGTAAGTACCGGTTCAACGGAGACGATAAAAACAAATAACGAAACGAAATTAAATTTTGTTTCGTTTGTAACTCACTTTTGTATGACTGACGCTTAAACAATTAAGTTAAAGATGTACATCCATATATGTATACTGAAATACTAGTATGTATATGGATACACACACGTATACATATGTAGATGTACCAAGTTTTTTCACTGGTCACTTTACTGTGAGTGGATGTACATCTTTAACTTAATTGTTTAAGCGTCAGTCATACAAAAGTGAGTTACAAACGAAACAAAATTTAATTTCGTTTCGTTATTTGTTTTTATCGTCTCCGTTGAACCGGTACTTACTCACACTCTATGCAAATTAGTCTGCCCACTACTAATTTTCATAGAAAAAGCATATAACGCTATGTGCTTTTACGATTCTCTAGAGAGGCCGGAAGATAGGTAAATGTTGCTGATGAGTTGTAACAACAACGAAACTAGTTCAATATTCCTTGTCTGGCTTTCTGGAGAATAGAGGAAAGGTGTTTCCTCAAAAACCAGTATGACTCTAAAAACCGGTTTGTCTGTGTGTTTACATACAGAATAGCTGGCCACTCACAGTAAAGTGACCAGTGAAAAAACTTGGTACATCTACATATGTATACGTGTGTGTATCCATATACATACTAGTATTTCAGTATACATATATGGATGTACATCTTTAACTTAATTGTTTAAGCGTCAGTCATACAAAAGTGAGTTACAAACGAAACAAAATTTAATTTCGTTTCGTTATTTGTTTTTATCGTCTCCGTTGAACCGGTACTTACTCACACTCTATGCAAATTAGTCTGCCCACTACTAATTTTCATAGAAAAAGCATATAACGCTATGTGCTTTTACGATTCTCTAGAGAGGCCGGAAGATAGGTAAATGTTGCTGATGAGTTGTAACAACAACGAAACTAGTTCAATATTCCTTGTCTGGCTTTCTGGAGAATAGAGGAAAGGTGTTTCCTCAAAAACCAGTATGACTCTAAAAACCGGTTTGTCTGTGTGTTTACATACAGAATAGCTGGCCACTCACAGTAAAGTGACCAGTGAAAAAACTTGGTACATCTACATATGTATACGTGTGTGTATCCATATACATACTAGTATTTCAGTATACATATATGGATGTACATCTTTAACTTAATTGTTTAAGCGTCAGTCATACAAAAGTGAGTTACAAACGAAACAAAATTTAATTTCGTTTCGTTATTTGTTTTTATCGTCTCCGTTGAACCGGTACTTACTCACACTCTATGCAAATTAGTCTGCCCACTACTAATTTTCATAGAAAAAGCATATAACGCTATGTGCTTTTACGATTCTCTAGAGAGGCCGGAAGATAGGTAAATGTTGCTGATGAGTTGTAACAACAACGAAACTAGTTCAATATTCCTTGTCTGGCTTTCTGGAGAATAGAGGAAAGGTGTTTCCTCAAAAACCAGTATGACTCTAAAAACCGGTTTGTCTGTGTGTTTACATACAGAATAGCTGGCCACTCACAGTAAAGTGACCAGTGAAAAAACTTGGTACATCTACATATGTATACGTGTGTGTATCCATATACATACTAGTATTTCAGTATACATATATGGATGTACATCTTTAACTTAATTGTTTAAGCGTCAGTCATACAAAAGTGAGTTACAAACGAAACAAAATTTAATTTCGTTTCGTTATTTGTTTTTATCGTCTCCGTTGAACCGGTACTTACTCACACTCTATGCAAATTAGTCTGCCCACTACTAATTTTCATAGAAAAAGCATATAACGCTATGTGCTTTTACGATTCTCTAGAGAGGCCGGAAGATAGGTAAATGTTGCTGATGAGTTGTAACAACAACGAAACTAGTTCAATATTCCTTGTCTGGCTTTCTGGAGAATAGAGGAAAGGTGTTTCCTCAAAAACCAGTATGACTCTAAAAACCGGTTTGTCTGTGTGTTTACATACAGAATAGCTGGCCACTCACAGTAAAGTGACCAGTGAAAAAACTTGGTACATCTACATATGTATACGTGTGTGTATCCATATACATACTAGTATTTCAGTATACATATATGGATGTACATCTTTAACTTAATTGTTTAAGCGTCAGTCATACAAAAGTGAGTTACAAACGAAACAAAATTTAATTTCGTTTCGTTATTTGTTTTTATCGTCTCCGTTGAACCGGTACTTACTCACACTCTATGCAAATTAGTCTGCCCACTACTAATTTTCATAGAAAAAGCATATAACGCTATGTGCTTTTACGATTCTCTAGAGAGGCCGGAAGATAGGTAAATGTTGCTGATGAGTTGTAACAACAACGAAACTAGTTCAATATTCCTTGTCTGGCTTTCTGGAGAATAGAGGAAAGGTGTTTCCTCAAAAACCAGTATGACTCTAAAAACCGGTTTGTCTGTGTGTTTACATACAGAATAGCTGGCCACTCACAGTAAAGTGACCAGTGAAAAAACTTGGTACATCTACATATGTATACGTGTGTGTATCCATATACATACTAGTATTTCAGTATACATATATGGATGTACATCTTTAACTTAATTGTTTAAGCGTCAGTCATACAAAAGTGAGTTACAAACGAAACAAAATTTAATTTCGTTTCGTTATTTGTTTAATCGATTATTTCACTGCTAATTTATTTTATTGACCCCGGAAGGATAAAAGACAAAGTAGACCTCAGCGGTATTTGAACAAAGACAGCAAGCCATTTTGTTTGGGACTCTAGTGATTTCTAACATCAACAAGAAGAAAATGTGATGTTGAATCGAGTTGTAACAATTTACACAGGGGAATGGAACAGGTGTTTTAGAAACCAAATAGCTTTTTCTTACCAAATGCCAAACTGTTTATTTGTCAGGAGGGAGTCTACTGCTGCCAAATATACTGATGGAATTGATAGGTTCCTCAGTAGAATGGCTTTATAAACAGAAATCATTGGAATAAAAGAAAATATGAAATAGTAAAAAAAATATAAAATGGTAATTTTAGCATAGTTTATGTGTTGGTGGTGGTGGTTAGCCCTGATTTAATGTGTTGCACTCATGAACAAACTAGAACAAGGAAGATCTGTGTCAGTTAACTCTTAATATCAGGCAATGATTTATCTGAAACTATCTATAAGCAGGTGTGTTACTTCAAATGTGTATAGTAAAGACATTGTTTTAATGTAATATAATCATAGGGCTGTTTTATACTTTTCAAGAATGTTTTTTTAAATCTGGTTTTATATGGTAGAGGATGTTAACAGTTAAGCCAGTTGTCATGTGCCAGCTATTTTAAGGGTGGGGTAGGGGTTATTCCTTTCAAGTTTAATTATTTTTTATTCTGTTACATATATACATATATGTAATGGTACATGATGAGCTTATATGTATCTATGTGTGTATAAATTGTTACCTGTAAATACTGAATGTACCTGTAATCTATAAATAAATCATGTTACTCCAATCACGTATACTACATGTACATGTATAATATACCTGTAGCCTAGACATACATCATATGTATGAGAATAGTCTTGATCTATTACTAGCTTTGCGGAGACAAGGAGGCATATACTTCACATCTGGGCCTGGGAGTATTGCCAGTCGAGGTGAGGTGAGATGGGGTCTAATTTCAAATTTCCAGTCATGACCAGTCTATATTTTACCCCTGACGTTGTGTATCTAAAATAACAATGTCAAATATATATTCTTAGATATATTTTTTGCTTAAATAGTAGGATGTGATTTGAGGGAAATTTGCTTAACTCTTTCTAGCAAGTCTGGTAACCACATAGAGCTTTGTATTGTTGACTCCACTACATAGCAAATAATTGTTGTGACATACAAATTTTCATAATTTATTGTGGTAGTCATAGTCATAGAGCAGAATTGCTTGTCAAATTTTATTGTCCTACTTGTTACACATAGCGTTGCCTAATAAAACATTGAACACACATACTGTAAACAGTCAGTATTATGTTTGAAGTGATGATAGTAATCAAACAAGATATGTTAAGCTTTTTTAACAAATAAATAACAAATGGAACAACAAATATTTCAGTTTATTAAAACAATATATGCTGCTTCTTGCCTTGGGTCTACAATGAACAAAATATCTTGTGACTATTTTATTTTGCTACCCCAGAGAACTTCTGGAATTTATAAATTATATATATTTATATATATATATATAATGTGAGTGTGTGGGAGGGGGGGGGGGGTATACATGCTTTTATGTGTATGTATACATATGTGTATATATGTATCCATACTTGCACATATATGTATATGTATATATGGATACATATGTGTATGTATCTGTTTGTGTGGGTGAGTATATATATATGTATGTATGTATGCACATGTGTATACACACATGCATATATATGTGTATGTATATATGTATACATATGTGTATGTATCTGTTTGTGGGTGTGAGTATATATATATATGTGTGTATCTGTGTGTGTGTATATATATATATATACACACACATACATATGTGTATGTATCTGTTTATGTGTGTGAGTATATATATATGCATATATGTGTGTACATGTGTATGTATATATATATATATATATATATATATATATATATATGTAGATAAATCTACCAAGAGTTTACGGTAGTGTCCAATCCGTATGAAGAACTCAATGTAATCCGGATATCATGGAAAGAAGAGATGCAATGAAAAATCACTTTCGGTGAAAGATAAACGGAATACAGAGTCAAGATAAAATATTAAAAAAATAATGAATAAAACAATGAAACAGTTCCTTATATTAAACAAAAAAAGAACTTTTTTTGTTTAATATAAGGAACTGTTTCATTGTTTTATTCATTATTTTTTTAATATTTTATATATATATATATATATATATATATATATATATATATATATATACATGTGTGTGTGTCTGATGACAGAGTTATCTTACCTGTTGCCAATTTGCAATATTGACTGTGACACAAACATCTCTTCTTTTATTAAATTGTACATATATACCACAACCATCTTCCCTCACATAACTATTGTCTCATTCTGTCATCTCAGTGTATTTCACATTGTCTAGTTCTGGCTGTTGGTATCAGCTCACATCTTCCACTCTAAACATCACTTGTGCTGTGTTTGGTTTTTTTCTACATAGATCTGACTATTTTCATCACATCTCCAATCTAATCCAATTCTTCTCACTCCTGTTAGAGGGACCCTTCTCTGGTGGACCTTCACCACTTCCTGTTTGGTTTTGGTCATGTCAGGTGTGTAGCCTTACCAAACTTGGCGGCCCATTACAGGTTGGTGAGGCTATTTAACCCATAGTTTGGGGTTGATGGCCATTGACTCAGGAGTTCATCCCCCCTTTTAACAGCTTTAGTTTTTTGTACTGCTGGGGTTCCATTTACCTTCCCCACCAGATCCTTGTCTGGTGAGGGAGTCAGTTTAGTCACTGACCACTTGACCATGAAACAGGTTGTACTGGGTTACATGGTACTAGTAGTAGGCAGAAGACTGATCTGATCTGATCAGACCAGTGTCTGATGGGAGGGCGGTTTTAGTCACTGACCACTCGACCATGAAGCAGGTTGTACATTATACCAGTGGCAGGCAGAAACCTGACCTGACCATATGGTTTGATTTAAATGTACATTTAATATGTAATTTTATATAAGGTTGTTTTGTTTTTGTCTTTTAAAATACTCCAGGAGAGTGTTTTGCTGCCTTGTTAGACACTGTGACCCCAAACTGACCCCAAACTGACCAACAGTACCATAGGTAGGGGTTGAAATGGCTGCAAAGTTTTTACCTGTTGCCAAGCTTGCAATATTACCTGTGATGCATGCAATTCCCCTTCTCTTCTTTAGTTAAGTTGCATATATGTTATCTATCTTCTTTCCCTTACCTTTCCTATGGAATATATATATATATATATATTTGCTAGCAGGGAAAGTGGATGTTAAAACTAAAATGATATATATATATGATGGCTGCAGACTCCTTTTTGAGCATTGCCATCGTCTGATAAAATGCTAAAAAAATATGAGGCATGAATGTGGCTCTTTAAACCAGCCAAAGACTAGCACCCTCTGGCACACACATGGTAACTGTAGGATCCTCTGGGACTTTCCACTGCTTGGTTCTGACTGTATGTTCTCATATGTCTTTTAAGACTTCCCATGCTTGCACATTCCTTGCACCTTTTCAGATCATAATCTACATGAGGTCTACTGATATGACTTTGTTTGTGTCTAATCAAACCATCTTTGCTCAGGCAGACCTTGACCACAGTACTGGCAAACCAGATGTTGCTCAACAGCAGGCAGTTCAGAACAGTCCCTTTTCCTCACCTTCCTTTTCAGTGTTAGGTATTCTCTTCGATGATATATGTATGTGATGTTCTCTTCGATGATATATGCGTGATGAACAACTAGATTCTCTCCACCTCTAACCGCCATCCCCTCCTCTTTTGCTATGATGTTGTAGCCACTGACTCTTACCCAGGCCAACACTAGCCCTGTAACCTGCCAATTATTATTATGGTGGATTGGCAATATCTGTAGAGCATTGGACACCATGTTTTGCAGTCTTTTACATTCTGATTTCAAATCCTACTGAGGTTCGCTTTGCTTTTCATCCTTATGAGGTCAATAAAATAAAGTACCAGTAATGCACTGGGGTTGATTTAGTTGACTTTCCCTTTCCTCAAAATTGTTGGCTTTGTGCCTATATCAGAAACCATTATTATAGTGTTGTAGGGCGGTGGATTGGCAGTATCGGTGGAGGGTCGGACACCATGCTTTGACGCATAGAGTTTGACGCATAGACTGGCTGCCAATGAGGTTTAAGAATCACTGATGTTAAATTCAGGGGAGGTGGAGTGGGGCTGGAATCATCTGTTATGGATTCATTCACGTTTGACACTAATTTGATATCCATGGAAACCGATAAATAGTCCACATTGAGACGGTCGTTGTCAGATACGTAGTAACAATAATGCTGCTTTTATTTCAGTCTGTATTTTGTTATTTTACTGGTTTCAGTTTATTAACTGTGGCAATGCTGGAGCACTGTCTTCAGCTGATCTGTACCTGTGTCAATCTGAATCTCCTACTGAATTATCTTAAGGATACATCATCATCATCATTTAATGTCCATTTTTCACTCTGGCATGGGTTAGCTGAATCGTCCCGTTATGAGACAAGTCACGTCGGGTGAGCATGTCTTTCTCATATGGATCTGTATTTTCACAGGCTTTCGACAGTTGGATACCCTTCCTAACACCAATCACATTTACACCATATTGTAATATGGTGTAAAACAGAAAAAAGAGGAGACACAAAGTAACAAAAGCAGTCACTGATGAGGTCACAGAATGTGTGACAAAGGGGTTTGACAATTAACTTAATAACCATCTGGTTATTAAACTAACCGACTGGGAAATTATAATAGTAAATTGAAGGGAAACTCAACTGGCGTGTGTGTTTCTATTGACACTCCCAAAAGTAAAACAATATCTGTTTCAACACATTTTCACATCAAAACTCTTGTAAAACAAATACAAAAATAAAGTTAGTAATATATAGTAATTACTAACTCCCTAGAAATTCTTGATCATTATAAAAATTAATTGAAATTCTTAAGCAGTGTATATCCATTGAAATATCTTAATGAAAGGTTTTTAAAAAGTTAAAAAACAAACAAAACAAAAAATATCACACCAAAGTTTCTGCTGAAAGATAAAAGATGACTTAAGTCTGTATAAATACCCCAATATCTATAGTGAAGAAGGGCAGTCTGATTAGATTAACTACATAGAAACAAGTTATTTACTATCTCTTCTAAGAAGTTCTACATTCTCCTAGCCTCTCATGCTTTACTAGCTCTATACAGACCTTTAAATTGATTAAATAAATGAATATATAAATAAATGACATCAAAGATAAGTTGGTTAACTCAATGGGATTGTTATTTCTAGGAGACTCTTCTATATACATCCTATATAAGACAACATTTGAGGTATTTAGAGGTCATTATATACACCCTGAGGCATGTAGAGGTTGTATACACCCAGTTCAGTTTATGATAAATTACTGATTCTTTGATTAAAAATGTAGATGTAAGAATCTCTCTTTGGATCTTTCTCTGTGAATAAGTGTGTGGGAATGCATGTGTGTGTTTGCATGTGAATAAGTGTGTGGGAATGCATGTGAATAAGTGTGTGGGAATGCATGTGTGTGTTTACATGTGAATAAGTGTGTGGGAATGCATGTGTGTGTTTACATGTGAATAAGTGTGTGGGATACATGTGTGTGTGTTGCATGTGAATATATGTATATTTGTGTGTGTGTATGTATGTGTGTGTGTGTGTGTGTGTGTGTGTGTGTATGCACCAGGCCTGTTGCCAGGCTTTTGTGTTGTGTGGTGTTGAAGGAGTTCATCATGACATTCAAGGTGAACACTCTTTCACAAGGAATGTATTTTAGGATGTATTTTTTTAATAAATAAACTCTATTTCTTAATTCTGTGAGTGCACCATTGAAAAATAAGAGGCAGTACCCTTCTTTGGTGACAAGCCTGGTGTCTATGTATGTATGTATATCTGCACATTTCTATAAATACACACACACATACATATATATATAGTAATAATAAATGTGAAGACTAAAATCTATTAAGGGTGAAAGCAGTGATTCTTTGCTTAAACTTTAATCTGTTCTTAAGATTATATATATGATAGAGAGAGAGTTACCAGTTTAAACTAGTAAGACCATGTTCAGCTAAGGACTCGATTCTTGAGAAAGTAGAGTGTATGTATTGTAAATAGCTATTGCCCGATGGCAGAGCTCACATCGTTTCAACATGAGCTCAGCTGTTAGGCACTAACTATTTATAATATATATAATATATATATAATGTGTATGTGTCTATACCAACATTGACTGTTCCATTTGTTTTGTTCAGACACAGTATATATAGGATCACATTATTCAATATTTCTGCTGTTTTCAACCCTTTCATTACGATATAATTTTGAAAATAATGAAGAATTTGGTAGAATTAATGATATAACTAACTTTCTCATTATGTTTAGAATTATTATGGAAGGTTTTTAGAGAAATATAAACAATTTAAAACAAATAGTTTTGTATCATAGAATGTGGGGTGGCAATTATGTGCGATATGATTGAAATTTGGCTGCTATTTCTAGCAGATTAAGTGTCAACATTGAAGCTCAGTTTATGTAAAGTTTACATAAATTTCAAAATGCCATTACACCAGAAATATACTTGAAACTTTCATATAAAATTTTTTTTTTATGTCTTGGCATTTGGATATGTGCCCGAGTCTATATATATAGTATGTATATATATATATGTGTGTCATGTTAAGAGGCAGTATTTAGCAGAGATTTCATCTATTCTATTTCCATATTGTACCACTTGATCTATGAATGACCTCATATTGTTGTTGTTGTTGGTGATGTTAGTAGTCTTGGTGGTGTTGCTATTGCAGCTGTTTCTACTGTTATTGTTGTTATTTAGTCCTTATGATCTTCCCAATATCAGGTCTCTACATGAAGACTGCTAATCAAATGATTAAAGAGCAATGCATTGGTCTTACACCCTTGAGAGTCCATCTTTCACATTGATGCTAGAACCACTCTATCTGTGTTGCTGTTGATCATCTCATCTGTTTTGTATAACAACTTCTGCTTTATTTTTATGTCTCAAAACATGCTGCATCTGTTCCAGATGTGACTAACTCATTTGTTTTGTATATCAAGAACTAAATTCTCCACTATGATTTAGTTTACTTCTAGAGCTATGCCGCTTCTGTTGTTTAGCCCCATATTAGTCTAGACTAAGCAGACTTATGATCTAAGGTGTTCTAAATTTGACCTGGATTCTATAAGACATAACAGACAAATTCCCTCAAATCATATCCTACCATGTTAGCAATGGATATGTTGGAGAAGGTTCTGAGTTTCCTGCACATAGAAAAAAAACGAGATGGTCATGACTGGAAAAGAATACCTTGAATCTTAGATCTGCTGATTCAGAGTTGGCCTGGGGTTAAACAATGTCAACAACTACTCCAAATGCTGGCGTCTGTAGTTATATTGAACATGCTGTCTCCACATATCCACAGTTCTTGTCTGCCAGTTGATATAAAATGTGTCCAAGGTGCTTTCTCACTGTGGGATTGAGCCCACAACCACAGAGTTGATTGTGAAACAAACTACTTTAACCACACAGCTATATCTCCACTCTTCTCAGAGTTTTATATGTATATATATCATTTATTTATTTGTTATTTTTTATACATTTTTCCCTTATCAGAAAAATATACTTTTCAGCGGATGAAGGAATAAAAGCCAGTATTGATAATAATATTAATAACGACAACAATAATAACAATAACAAGAATGACAACAATCATTTCTTTATTACAATATTGTAACTATAACAATTCCCAAAGGATCCTTGGTCATTGGTTATGACTTGCTCCAGGGATTATAAAAAACAACACAAGATTGGTCTGTGATATGGATAATAATAATGATTATAACTGATGATAATGAAAAAAAAAATTAATAGTGATAATAATTATGATGATGGTATTGATAACAACAACAAGTTATAATAAACTATGTAGAAAAAACAACAACTCTATATTATTATTTGCTAAAAGTATTTACTAGAATTTTTAGCTATTACCTTTTCTCTGTTGGGAAGAAAATAAATAAAGTAATAAAACAGTGTATGTATGTGTGTGTGTGTGTATATATGTATATAATGTTCTACCTGCTTGTTTCCAACCACTTAGCCTGATTTCATGGTCTATTATATCTAAAGTATGTGGTAAAGCCAAGGTGAGAGGGGTTACTACTACTGGCAGTGAATAGGTTGGGTAGCTATATAAAAACATACTTTAGAATCCAATTTAGACTTTTCTCTATGTAAACATTCTATCAGCTATGTAAAGTAATAGGGATTATTGTAGATTATTATAATGTTTAGAGTGTTAAGTAAGTTCTTCTTGTTGACTAGGTATTATTTTCTTTGTTTGTTTATACATCAACCAATGGTTTTTATATTATAATATAATTATTGATAAAAATTGGTATTTTTGTTGATATAAGGAATAATGTATAGAAAAATAGTAAAAAGCAATTGCACTTTAGTATGTGTGTGTATATATACACACATATGTATCATCATCAGCCATGTTTAGGCTGGGTTTTTACAGCTGTTTGATGCCCTTCCTACTGCCAACCATGATACAGTGTGGAACTGGGTGGCACTGTTCTCAGACAAGTCTGAGCAGGGTAGGGCCATACCTTGCTCAAACGGAACTGTATTTTAGCTGGGATTTTTACAGCTGGATGCCATTCCTAATGCCAACCACGTTTATATATATATAATTTAGGTTTCTTGGTTCACCACTGGCTAGAACTGGTCATTCCGTAGAGTCAACTTTGATGTAATATTAGGGAGAGCACTCGACGTAATGTAACTAGCCTGTCTTCGTTTGTGTTATTGGTGATGTGAGTACGGAGTTAATTATTATAAAATTATTATATTCCTTTGTTGGATAAATTTCGAATACCTGATGATGTCACCGGATTCATACTGAACCTGGTCATTGAAATGTTCAACGAATTACACCAGTCCAGCCTCCTGTCATTTTATAATATATATATATACAGAGAATATACTAATGATCAGATTTTGTTGGGGGAAATTGAAGACTATGTCAACATGCAGTTTTCCGATAGATCCCATTGGACTAACAATTCTAGATATTGCTCACCTGTTTATTGGCGAAACACGTATCAATTATGTAATAAATGTTAGCCCTTTAACTGTGAAATTGTTATATTCATTTTACTTATTATATATATATATATATATATATATATATATATATATATATATATATATATATATATATATATATATATATATATATGTATCTGCATGTGCTTGACGGCTGAGAGAAAAGAGTACTCACTACTGATGTTTTAATATTCATTTTATTAAGGTTAAATAGTTTTCTACTTTTGGCACAAGGCCAGCAATTACCCAGTACATTATGGGTACTTTATTTTATCGACCTCCATAAGGATGAAAGGTAAAGTTAACCTCGACGGGATTTGAACTTAGGCCGTAAAGGGATGTAACTATGCTGGAAAGCATGGCGTCCGACCCTCTACCGATAGTGACAAGTGAGTGTTGTTAATGTGGAGTTTTGCCTGTTTATCACAGGGTCATCTGATGGAAAAACTCTTGAGTTACAAGATTCACTATTTAGCCTTAATAAAAGAAATATAACAATTCTGTGTTTCATTTCTGTATATCATTGTGTTCATGAATGTGTAGTTTATATATATATATATATAACACATGCTAGCGTGGAAGATAGACGTTAATCGATGATGGTATATATATACACACACACACACACACACATATATATATATATATATATATATATATACACACACACACACACACACATACATAGGCATATGTATGTATAATGTGTTCATTGGACATGTGCAATTACCAAATTGCATGGACCCTTCTCCCATTTAAAACCACTTTACCTAATTTCCTAGCGCTATGGGGCCTAAATATAATATATCTAGTTTTTTATCTATATCACAATGGAATATTTCATTTCATGTCTATTTAACATGCCATGGACCCCTCCAAAGAAAAACCTTAATATATACTACATATTTGTGCAGGTGTGTGTGTGTGTGTGTGTATATATATATATACACACGCACACACATGTATATATATATATATATATATACACATGCTAGCGTGGAAGAACGAACGTAAAACGGTGATGATGCTGATGATGATGATATATGGGCCTGTTTCTAGTGTTATGTGAACAAGTATATATATATATTTATATGCATACATACATACATATATTTATGTATGTATGCGTATGTATATACATGTGGTATATGTATATGCTTGTGTTCATAGGTATGTGCTTTAAATGTGTAGGCAAGCATCTTTTTGTTGATATTAAACTGATCTACCTGTTTAATTTTTGAGAAATGGAGTTGGTATGAAGAGAAAGAGACAGAGTACAAGAGAGAGTGAGAGGGAGACATATAGAGGGGGGGTGAGAGGGAGACAGATAGAGGGGGAGAGAGTGAGAGGGAGACAGATAGAGGGAGGAGAGAGTGAGAGGGAGACAGATAGAGGGAGGAGAGAGTGAGAGGGAGACAGATAGAGGGGGAGAAAGTGAGAGGGAGGAGAGAGTGAGAGGGAGACAGATAGAGGGGGAGAGAGTGAGAGGGAGAAAGTGAGAGGGAGAAAGTGAGAGGGAGACAGATAGAGGGGGTGAGAGGGAGACAGATAGAGGGCTGAGAGAGAGAGAGAGAGAGAGTGAGAGGGAGACAGATAGAGGGGCTGAGAGAGAGAGAGAGAGAGAGAGAGAGAGAGAGAGAGAGAGAGAGAGAGATGCACTGGAATTTTGTTTGTTTGCTTTTTGGGTTTTCTTCATAAAGAATTCTAAGTATGAGTTATCTTGGAAATCTGTTTTTCCCCTATTATCTTTGAAAGGAAATGAGATTTTCTGAGGGGGAGAGAGATAGATAGACAGAGAGTGGGAGAGAGAGAGAGGTAGAGTGGCCTTAGGACTATGTCAACAACAACAACAACAAGATGGTATTTATATCATTGCAGTCTTGCTGACTCTTTGGGAAATAAACAGAAGAAACCTACTTGTAAGAAATAAAGATCTCTGTTGTAATCAAATTGGATTGTATTTTGTGGAATCTACGAGGGAGTGAGCCTTTGTATGTGGTCTCTCGGTCTGCTAGAAATAGCAGTTAAATAGACCTTCTTTTCTTTTCTTCTTTTTCTCTTCCCATTTTTTCTTTTTTTCTTTTCTTTCCTTTTCTTTTCTTTTCTTTTCTTTTCTTTCTTCTTTCATTTTCTTCTTCTTCACCCACTTATTCCTGAAAGTGTCATGGGTGCAGAGACCTAAAACACTCCTTCCAGCAGGTCTTGTCAGAAGTAACCATCTCCAATTGATCTGATTGGATCCCCAAGTGAGACCAGCTGAGCTCCTGGATGATATCCAAGCACCTTGCTCAGAGTCTACCTTTGGGTCTTGAATTTACTGGAGTCAGTGATATTGGCAGCCTTTCTATGGTCATGTGCCTGGCTAGAAATAGCACTTAAATGTCCCTTAAATCACACACTCTAAAATAAAAGGCAAGTAAGTATATACAATGGGTAACGTGGTCCTAGATAGTCGAAAGGTCAAAGCAGGTGGAGGGTTAACCTTGACATCAATGACAACAGCAACCACAACAAAACAGCATCATTATCATCTTCATCAACAATACCAACAGTAACAACAACAGCAACAGCAAGAGTAAAGACAACAACAATTGTTTCTAAACAACCTAGGAAATATAATTGCTGAGTGTTTTGTTTGTTTGTAATAAAATTGTTGGTATAATTAAATCATGTCATTGGTGCGCTGAAGGGAGTATCTACTTAAATCATGTGAGAGCCGTATTAGTAGTAGTGGTGGAAGTAATATTAGCAGTAGTAGTTTTAGTGGTGGGGATAGTAATGGTGGTAATAGTAATACTACTACCACCACTATCATCATCATTATCATCATATCTGTTTTTCCATGGTTGCAGTCCTCTCCTGTACATCACCTCTCCACTTGTTTCTTTTCCTTTGTCATCTCTTGTAGTTTCTTAAGATCAACTTTTATATTCTCTCTCCCCATCTTTCTTGTTCTTCCTCTTCCATGGCTTCCTTCCACTTTTATCTTTCCTTTATCATTTCCTTTGTGATATTCAGTTTCTTGAAGCCACCTTTCATCACCTCTGCTCATATTGTTTTTGCTCTTTCTCTTCCATGATTTACTAGGCTAAGTAGTATGTTGAATTGATAGAAATATTAAAGGATTTCACTGAATTTCTTAAGGTTAAAAACAAACAGAGTCCAGGGGAACTGGTGGTTTTCTGAGTTGACAGCAGTTGAAATTGGTCGTTTTGGTAGGTTTGTAAAAGTTTGTAAAAAAGATGTTTTCTTTCTCATGGGCAAAGGGACAGTTTTGAAATATCAGAATTGTGCCTGATATGATACACTTTTTTCTTCTACTTTAGAGCCTTCTTTGCCCATTTCTTGTGGGGTTCAAGCCAGCCGATATGCCTTTCAGACAGTCTTATCAGAAGTAACCAGCTGGACCCCCCCAAGTGGGACAAACTGAGCTCATTGATGTTATCCAACCATCTTGCTTGTGGTCAACCTCTGGGTCTCCTGCCAGTTGGCTTTGCACATAAAATCTGTCTAACAATTCTCTCCTTAGAAAGAATGACTTCTCCTCTTTTCCCCTAGTCATGGAGGTCTTGGAAATAATCTTCTCCTCGCCCAGTCATTGAGGCCCTAGGTTTAACTTCCTCTTCTTCCAGGCCCTGAGAAATACTTTCTCTCACCTTTTCCCCATCACAGAGGCCCTGAGAATAATTTATTCTCTTTCCCACTGTCATAGATACAGCTCATTCTCTTCTAACTGTACCATGTAAAGAAAATGTAAAAGAAATTCCAAATCAATGAGCTAATGAATAAAAAGCCTGTATGTAGTTGATCTTTTTTGAAATAGTAGCTAAGTCTCCCATAAGTCACACCCAACCATTATGAATAAAACAGAAAAATATATTGTAATAATATTGTAATGTGTAGTCCCCCCCCCCACCCATATATGAAAATATAGGATGGTCATGGTTGGCATGCTTTGGGGCTAAATTTGGTTTAAATAACCACAAATAAAAACAAAAAATAATAGCAGCATCAGAAGCAAGAAGGCCACCACCACCACCACCACCAACATCAACACTAAGAATACCACCACCACAACACCAACAACACTACCACACCATCACCAGCACCAGCACCAATGTCAATATCCTCTCCCACCTCCTCTGCCAATATTCCACCACCACCACCAATGCCAATACCCCCTCCCTCCACCACTGACACCAACACTACCTCCACAGACAATATCCCCTCTCACCCTCATTAGCAATGTCAATATGCCCCCACCACCACCACCACCACCATCACCACAAATACCCCCCCCCACCACCACCACCACTATCACCACTAACACCGACAATAACAGTAATTGCTAATCAATTGATATCAGATTGTCTATCAATAAATCCAAGTGTTCATTTGGATATGTCCTTGATTGATTAATTAAATCATTAATTGTTTCCTTGACATTAACAACTGCTACTGATATTGAGGTCACCAGGTCAGTAGAGCAGGTAACAGTGGGTGTAGGGGGAGGGATATTGTTGTGATAATAACCATTAAAGTTTTCTTATCACATCCAGACTAGATTAGAGGATGGTGTGAGGTGGGGCTTTTGGCACAAGCTCTACATTTTAAAGGGGATCTACTTACGTCAAGTTCTCAGTCATCTATTTGGTTCTGTTTTTATAATCCATATATAAATTGTATGGTATGTTACTTCTAAGCATACACACACAAACACACACACGCGTGTGTGTATATGTGTGTAACCTATAAATAAATCATGTATTTAGTACTGATTACTAAAATACTGATGGAACAATTTGAATTAGAAACCTATATTTCACAGCAGGCCTGGGGCTATTACCTACTTTTAGGAGCCTAGCAGTATTATCAGCCTTGCATGGGTGTGGTGGAAGGAGATTTACATTTGACTTCTGACATTGGGTATATCAAATTTGAATTTATCTTTGTTGGTGGTGGTTTATGGAGGAGGGAATTTGATGGCGGCCTACATGTAACATCTGGCTTGAGCTTTATTCCAGCTTTGAATGGGTCTACATTTCACATCTGGCCTGGCAGTATGATCAACCCTGAGTAGGTGGTAGAAGGGTACACTTTACTTTTTTACCTGGATCTATTAACGTGAGTAAGGGGGTTGGTAGACTTTATATTTGGACAGGATATATTACTAGCTTTGTGGGGGCCTATATTACACATCTGGTCTGGGCCTGGTCCTAGTTCCAGCTTTGAATAGCCCTACATTTCAAATGTAGCCTGGGCCTAGAACCAGCTTTGAATAGGCCTATATTTCACATGTAGCCTGGGCCTAGAACCAACTTTGAATAGGCCTACATTTCACATGTAGCCTGGGCCTAGAACCAACTTTGAATAGGCCTACATTTCACATGTAGCCTGGGCCTAGAACCAACTTTGAATAGGCCTATATTTCACATGTAGCCTGGGCCTAGAACCAGCTTTGAATAGGCCTACATTTCAAATGTAGCCTGGGCCTAGAACCAGCTTTGAATGGGCCTACATTTCACATGTACTCTGGGCCTAGAACCAGCTTTGAATAGGCCTACATTTCACATGTAGCCTGGGCCTAGAACCAGCTTTGAATGGGCCTACATTTCACACATTTTCAGTGTGTAGTTTCAGTTTTGAATGGACCCCACAATTTACATCTGGCCTGGACACTGTACCAGCTTTCTGACTGAAATAATAAGTTGTCTAAAGCAATGGCAGTTAGAAAGGACAGTTTGAAATTATTCTATTTTATAACCAATAATTCATTATTATTATTTAGTTATTGGAAACACTGCTAGCTTGATTTATTTATCTCTTCAAGTGCTATTCCATAAATCAGACATAATGCCGCCACAAGGCCAAAGGTGACATCGCTTCTGCTAAATGTTAGCCTCTCTGTCTTTTCTTTTGCCTTTATATTTGTGACAATATTGATGATGGTGATGGTAGTGGTGGTGGTGGTGGTGGTGGTGGTGGGGACAATGTTGATGATGGTGCTGGTGGTGATGGCAGTGATGATAATGATGGTGGTGTTGATGGTAGTGGTGGTGATGGTGGTCATGGTTGTTATGATGATGATTGTGATAATGATATCGATGGTGATGGTGGTGGTTGTGATAATGATGGTGATGGTGGTGTTGATGGTAGTGGTGGTGATGGTGGTCATGGTTGTTATGATGATGATTGTGATAATGATATCGATGGTGATGGTGGTGGTTGTGATAATGATAATGATGGTGATGGTGGTGGTGGTGGTGGTGGTGGTGGTGGTTATGATAACATGGGTGATTGTGGTGATGGTAATTGTTTCTACTTTTGTCACAAGACCAGCAATTATCCCATGCCAATACACCACCCCTGTGGTGGTTATGATAATGATGGTGAAGTCAGTGATGATGGTGTTTGTGGTTATGGTAGTGGTGGTGGTGGTGGTGGTGGTGATAAAAATGGTGATGGTAACAATGAAGATAATAGTGAGGATGATAATAAATGTTTTTTTTGGCACAAGGCCAGCAATTTGAAGGGAAGGAGAAAATCAATTGAATTAATCCAAGTGTGTTACTGGAGAGAGATAGGGGGTGTAGAAGAGGGGGAGAAGAGTGTGGGGGGGAGAGGGGGAGAAGAGTTTGGGGGAGAGGTTGGTGGTATAGCGGAGGGAAGCGATGAGAGGGAGGGAGAGAAAGAAAGTGAGAAGACAAGATGTTTGTTTCTACCAGTGGCTGACATCATATAATAACAGACATTGAAATATTGGTCTTTTTAAATTACAACAACAACAATAATAACAGCAATACTGCCAACAACAACAATAACCACAATGACAACAATAACTATAACAAAGACAAGAATAATAGTAACAACAACAGTAATAATAATTGTGGTTGCTGTTGCAACAACAACAGCAACCACAATGACAACAACAACTATAACAATGACAACAACCACAAAGACAAGAACAATAATTACAATACCAACAACAACAATAACCACTATAACAACAACAGCTATAACAATGACAACAACAACAACTATAACAATGACAACAACCACAAAGACAAGAACAATAATTACAATACCAACAACAACCACAAAGACAAGAATAGTAGTAACAAGAACAATAATTACAATACTAACAACAACAATAACCACTATAACAACAACAGCTATAACACTGACAACAACAACAACTATAACAACACCAACAATAACAGTAACAACACCACTAATGACAATATATTGAATATAGTATCCTGTAAAAAAATCTACCTAAACTAAAGAGAAACCCACTTTAAATTGCAAATGTTTTCAATTTATTGACAAAATGTACATAATTTTTGATTATGTTGCAATATTCTGAGATTTCTTCAACAATGACGAGATTTTGGACAGTTTTGATATTATATAATAGAGCCATTTGTTGCTGTTACTGTTGTTGTTGTTAGTGTTGTTTATTGCTTCTGTTACTGTTGTTATTGTTGTTATTGCTGTTGTTGCTGTTGTTGTGACAGCTGTTGCTGCTGCTGCTGCTGTTGCTGTTATTGGTGTTGTTTTTACTGCTGCTGCTGTTGTTGTTGTTGCTGTTGTTATTGCTGTTGCTGCTGTTGTTGTTATTGGTGTTGTTATTGCTGCTGTTGTTACTGTTGTTGTTTTTACTGCTGCTGTTGTTGTTATTGCTGTTGTTATTGCTGTTGCTGTAGTTGTTATTGGTGTTGTTTTTACTGCTGTTGTTACTGTTGTTGTTTTTACTGCTGCTGCTGTTGTTGTTGCTGTTGTTATTGCTGTTGCTGCTGCTGTTGTTGTTATTGGTGTTGTTTTTACTGCTGTTGTTGTTACTGTTGTTGTTTTTACTGCTGCTGTTGTTGTTATTGCTGTTGTTATTGCTGTTGCTGTAGTTGTTATTGGTGTTGTTTTTACTGCTGCTGTTGTTACTGTTGTTGTTTTTACTGCTGCTGGTGTTGTTATTGCTGTTGTTATTGCTGTTGCTGTAGTTGTTATTGGTGTTGTTTTTACTGCTGCTGTTGTTACTGTTGTTGTTTTTACTGCTGCTGTTGTTGTTGCTGTTGTTATTGCTGTTGCTGTAGTTGTTATTGGTGTTGTTTTTACTGCTGTTGTTGTTATTGGTGTTGTTTTTACTGATGCTGTTGTTGTTGCTGTTGTTATTGCTGTTGCTGCTGTTGTTGTTGTTATTGGTGTTGTTTTTACTGCTGTTGTTACTGTTGTTGTTTTTACTGCTGTTGTTGTTGCTGTTGTTATTGCTGTTGTTGTTATTGGTGTTGTTTTTACTGCTGTTGTTACTGTTGTTGTTTTTACTGCTGTTGTTGTTTCTGTTGTTATTGCTGTTGCTGTTGTTGTTATTGGTGTTGTTTTTACTGCTGTTGTTACTGTTGTTGTTTTTACTGCTGTTGTTGTTGTTGCTGTTGCTGCTGTTGTTGTTGTTATTGGTGTTGTTTTTACTGCTGTTGTTACTGTTGTTGTTTTTACTGCTGTTGTTGTTGTTGCTGTTGTTATTGCTGTTGCTGCTGCTGTAGTTGTTATTGGTGTTGTTTTTACTGCTGTTGTTACTGTTGTTGTTTTTACTCCTGCTGTTGTTGTTGCTGTTGCTGCTGCTGTAGTTGTTATTGGTGTTGTTTTTACTGCTGTTGTTACTGTTGCTGTTGTTATTGCTGTTGCTGTTGTTGTTATAGTTGTTTTTGCTGCTGTTGTTGTTACTGTTGTTATTGCTGTTGTTATTGCTGTTGTTGTTGCGGCCATTGTTGCTATTGTGGTTGACATCACTGTTATTGTCGTGACCGCTGCAATTGTTGTTGTAGTTACCGCTGCTGCTGTTGTTGTTGTCACTGTTGCTGTTGTTGTAGTTATGGTTGTCACTGAAGAATGACAGTCGTCATTTAATATTTATGTTTGTTGTAGCTTTGTTTCAAGTGTGTAATAAAATACATTGTAGTGTTATTTATATTGCAGAGTGTTTAAAAGAGTAGTGGCGGTGGTGGTAATGGTGGTGGTGGTAGTAGTGGCGGTGGGTGGTGGTAGTAGTGGCGGTGGTGGTAGTAGTGGTGGTGGTGGTGGTAGTAGTGATAGTGGTGGAGGTGTTGCGGGGAGGACAAGCAAACAAATAAATAAATAAAAAGGACAAAGAAAGAAAGAAAGAAGAAATGTTCTGCTATAAATTCTGAAAAGCTTTTTGGATATTTTCTTTTTTTAATTATTTTTATTATATTATTATTATTATTATTATTATTATTATTATCACCATCATTTTTGCAATTAATCAAAGCAGCAGGTTAAAATGATCACGTAAAAGAAAAAGAAGAAAAAATAAATAAGATAAAAATAAATTAATAAATTAATAAATAAAAAAAAAGAAGAAAATGTAATATAGAAAATGAAGGGAAGAAAAAGGGGAAAAAATGGAAAAATTATAGAGCTATCTTATTCTCTGTGATAGTTTTTTTTTTTCCACTCCAGAGAATAAAGATAGCAGTTATACTTCCCATTAAACCAACATACAATATCACCCATTCACCATTCATCCTGGAATATTTAAAATGATATTTGGTCTTAACAAACAGCAAAATAATAGAAATAAAGAATTATTTATAATATTTCCTCTTAACATTTATAAAAATGAAATTTACTGCTCACAACTATGTAGGTTTAACAGGCCTTCTATGGTGTATTTCAAAGGAGGTTTTTCAGATGTTTTACTGATAGGAACCTCACATTTACCATGGAATGATGAATCTGAGGCTTGTGCAGGTTTAGCTATCCTTCTATGAAAATATATCCCAAGGGAGGTTTCCTGTTTGTTTTTATCATAAGGGGCCCTGTTCTATCATGGATAAAATTTGCAGTTCACACTTTGTAGGTTTAGCTCTCCTTCTATGAGATTGTATCTTATAAGTTTCTTTGGTGTTTTAATAATAGGGGACCCAGACCTTTCATGAAATGAAATTTATAATTCACACTTGTGCAGTTTAGCTTGCCTTCTATGAGGCTGTATCTCATAGAAGGGTTCCTGGGTGCTTATTATTTTATGATAGGTAGCCCAGTTCTATCATGAAATGAAATTTGGAGTTCACACTTGTGTAGGTTTACCTATCCTTCTATGAGGTTGTATGCTAAAGGAGATTTCGTGGGTGTTTTTTTTTTCTTTTTTTTTTTCTTTCTTTTTTTGTACAATAAAGGTCCCTGTCCTATCATGAAACAAAATTTACAGCTTACAGTTGTGTAGGTTTAGTTCTCCTCATTTGGTGTTTAAAAAAATAGGGGACCTAGTCCTACCATGAAATGAAATTTATAACTTACACTTGTGCATGTTTAGCTTTCCTTCTATGAGTTGTATCTTATAGAAGTTGTTTTGGTGTTTTAATAATGTGACTCAGTTCTATCATGAAAATCGTAAAATGAAGAATCATGCTCAAAAACTAAACATACCACCCAGACCAAGAATCGAATTCATGATCTTGTGATCACGAATTCAACACCCTAACCACTAGGCTTCACACCTTCATGACAGTTCCTTTCCATTCCAGAGAATATAAAGATAGCAGTTATGGTTCTCTTGAGGTAACAGACAATATCACCCGTTCATCCTGGAATATTAACAAAGATATTTGGTCTTAACAAACAGCAAAGTAATAGAAATTGATAAATAGATATTTATAATATTGTCTAAAGAAATTTGTTTTAAAATTATAAGACACTGGGTTCAATCCTAGCGTGTTCATGTTTCTTCTGCTTCTTCTCCCACTTATTTTTGAGAAGGTCAAGGGGTAGAGACTCAAGTACTCCTTCCAGCATGTCCTGTCAGAAGCAACTGTCTCCAATTGATCTGGCTGGATCTCCAAGCAAGACCAGCCAAGCCCATGGATATTATTCAACCATCTTGCTCAGTGTTAATTTCTAGATCTCATGATGGTTGGTTTTGCCCATAAAATCTGTCCAGTGATTCTTTCCTGAGACATTGTGTCCACATATCCGAGTATCAGAGCTCTATGATCTCTAAATTCAGATAAGTAGTAGCTCTACCTGATTAGACTCTCTGATCTCCGAGCTACACTCTATCAAGAAACATTCCTCCAAAGGTTTTGCACATTAGTTTGTATTGCAACTAAAAACAAAAAAAGATGTTTGTTTTCTAAATATCTGCCTAAAAGATTTTGTCTGTCTGATAAATTGTTCATTTTGGCCACCATATTTATCCTTTCTTGTAGAATTTAAGTCAAATTCAATGGACTCCTGTATAGGCTTCCATATTTGTCTACAACTGTTCACAAACATTTGCTCTCTGCCAAGTTTTTTAATATTTTAAGAGAGTGTATTTATTTATTTTTTAAGTTTACTGTTGTGCTTACCCAGTATAATACCACTCGTGTTATTGGATCTCTGCCTCCTTCGAAAATTCTATTTTTAGATGCAATAGTTAAGTGAATGAATGAGAAATTCTTGAATAATACTTTGTAATTCCATCTGAATATAACTTATATAAAAGCATATATTGAATAATTTGGTATGAAGGGAGATGCTGTACCCATAGCCTTCATTGACTCTCCCAAGACCAGCGAGATTGTCATAGTTGATGTCCTTATTGAACAACTGTAGAACATAGATAAATAGATTTATTATAAAATAACTAAAGATTTGCTTATGTAATCTACCTTCTAGAATATGCAACTGTAATATTCAGAATCCTCTAGTTATTTCTCTTGTATATGTTATATTGTTAGTGTGTTGTGTTTGAGGTGATCTCTAGATTTTTATGAGGGCTATTTCTGCTGTGTAATTGCAGTCAAATATTTTTTGTAACCTTGTGGGATATGTTTTTTTCTGGGAGGTATGTATCGATAACTATTCTGTTGAATGTATGTATGTATTGCAACATGCATGTTGGTGATACTGATTGTGATATTATGTTCTTGAACAGTTCGTGTAATTCATTTGATATCTGCTGCATTGAAACACACAGTAGTTAGTCTGTAGACAAATAGAACCTATCTTCTATAAATAATGTTCTATTAATACAGTTCAATATGTATAGATCTACTCAAGAAGCACCTTTGGTTAAGGTGTAGAATTCACATCTGATATCTCACTGTTTTCACTTCACTGATATTATTGAATTCTACAAATCTTGATTCTGTTTCTTGCTGGAACTGATTCCACTCGGCTTTTTTTTAAAGAGTTTGTAACACTGATTTGTTTTTTTCATTGATGTGTGAACATATTGTGGTGATGATATATAGGTGGTGGAAGGGAAGTTTAGAGGATTGGTTTCAAAGTGATTACAATAGCTGTATGTGTGGAGGAGGAGGTGATATTTGGGTTAGAGTTGATGTTGTTGACTTGTTGAGATATGTTGGTATGGATTGTTTAGGGCTTAAAAAGGGAGTTAAGGTTTAGAGAATGAAAACACAAACAAATATAGATACAAATATAAACACACAAAAAAGAGATAAAAAACGACATAAAAAAGAAAGAAAAGGGAGGGGGAAATTCACAATCAAATGCGACAATCATAAGGGTTAGTTGTTGAGATATTGTGGACATAACTCCCTATCTTGATGTTCTGTTTCCTACAGCAATAATATATGAATCTTGACTTCCTCCTCACTTCCCTCCAACAGTCATGGAGACCCTGCAGAATGGCATAGCTGCTGCTCCTTCCTCTTCTCATGTAACCTTAAAAGAATCTAAACAAAAGCAAAACACTGTCAAATTGGTCAAGTTCTAAAAAAAAAAATATTTTAAAGTCTGTCTCATACTTGGTGGGAGGTGGGGCGGGGGGCATCATCAGACCAGTTCTTATCTCGGTTTCCATGGCATGAAGTGACTGAGAGTACAAGACTCCTCACTGGACAGAACGCCAATCCATTGTAGGGTTAAAGCCTTCAGTCATTCCTGGTGGTACTCGTTTTTAGCTGAGTATACTGGAGCAATGTGAAAGGAAGTGTTTTTCTCAAGAACACAACACACAACCCCATCCAGAAATTGAACCCACAACATTTTCATCGTAAGTCCAACACCCCTACCACATGTTTTTCAGGTTCCTGTTATTTTACTGTGGTATCAACATTTGTGAGGTTGCCTTGAATCTTGCAAGACTAAAGATAAGTCTCTGCTCAATGTTATTTCTGTTCATTCAGGACATGGAAGCCAAGAGACGAGAGAGCAATGGCTGAAGAAGAATCAGAGTGAATGATTAAATGGAGCGAGAATATGATGGGAGAACGCAAATATATTTTGGGAGAGATGTTATAATATTTATTGAATTCCAAAAAAGAAAAAGTAAAAAAAAAAATGAATGGATCTTTAAGCCTCAATATTTTGTGATGCCATAGCCTTTTCATAATACTATCCTTATTGTACTAATCTGAATTTCTGAGTCCTAAATCTCTCCTCATCTCCTCATACACAATGCTATCATAAGAATTATAGTATTAAATCGCCACCATTTCCTTAACTTTATAATATAGAAAACTGCAACACTGATAACCTACTTCAATGACTTACTATCATCATACACTAATAACCATCATTTTATGTAAGAACTATTATGCTCTAAATACCAGTTTAATGAGAAAGTTAGCTGTATTACTAAATCACTCCAAATTCTTGATTATTTTTCAAAATGATTTGAAAATCATAGGCAGTCTCTTTCAATAGAAATAACATCTCCTATAAGATTGCATCTCATAAGAGACTGGTTAAAGCTGCACAAGTGTGCACACCACAACAACTGCACCAATAACCTCCTAGTGACTTTGAGAATAACTGAAGTTTAGCATACTATCAAATTTATCTTCTGATACAAAAACTTCACAAAATGGAAATAAATTATTTTTGCTGTCAGTAAGAAAGGAAGACTAATGTTTCAGTTAGTTATATTACTAAGTCCCTCCAAATTCTTGATTATTTAAAAAATTCTATTTCTTAAATTCTCGTCTGTCTGTGTGAGTGAGTGTGTGCATCTGAAAGTGTTTGCATGTTTGTGTGTCAGTGGGTGTGTGTGTCTGAGAGTGTCTATATGTGTATGAATCTTTGTCTATCTGTGCATGTGTCAGTGTCTGTGTGTGTGATTGACTGTTAATTTATGCAGAAAATTAATGTATTTAGATCAATGAGATTAATTTTAAACCTAAATTATTTTAGGAATAACTAATTTGGACGCCCCCCCCCCCCCCCTGCATAAATGTGTCATCAGCACTGTTTAACTATATTTTCTTTGCTTGCTTGGGTCAGATGGGCTATCATGTTATGAGGCCTAGACTTATCAGGTGGCCATGTCTTGCTCATACAATCCATTTTTGGCTTGGTTTTCTATAGTTGGATGTCCTTCCAAATACCAACTACTATATAACTGGAGCTTTTTTCGTGGTACCACCACTACCTACTGACAGGGTGGACTGGGTGTGTTTTACATGTCATAGATACACATATACACACACTTGTAGGTAGAGCTTTCTTATCAAGAAATGTATGCTGGCTCCATAAATCAGACCAGTTCTTATCTCGGTTTCCATGGCATGAAGTGACTGAGAGTACAAGACTCCTCACTGGACAGAACGCCAATCCATTGCAGGGTTAAAGCGTTCAGTCATTCCTGGTGGTACTCGTTTTTAGCTGAGTATACTGGAGCAATGTGAAAGGAAGTGTTTTTCTCAAGAACACAACACACAACCCCATCCAGAAATTGAACCCACAACATTTTGATCGTAAGTCCAACACCCCTACCACATGTTTTTCAGGTTCCTGTTATTTTACTGTGGTATCAACATTTGTGAGGTTGCCTTGAATCTTGCAAGACTAAAGATAAGTCTCTGCTCAATGTTATTTCTGTTCATTCAGGACATGGAAGCCAAGAAAGTGAATAGACGAGAGAGCAATGGCTGAAGAAGAATCAGAGTGAATGATTAAATGGAGCGAGAATATGATGGGAGAATGCAAATATATTTTGGGAGATTATGCTGTCAGTAAGAAAGGAAGGCTAATGTTTCAGTTAGTTATATTACTAAGTCCCTCCAAATTCTTGATTATTTAAAAAATTCTATTTCTTAAATTCTCGTCTGTCTGAGTGTCTATGTTTGTGAATGTGTGAGTGAGTGTGTGCATCTGAAAGTGTCTGCATGTTTGTGTGTCTGAGAGTGTCTATATGTGTATGAATCTGTGTGTTTGTCTATCTGTGCATGTGTCAGTGTGTGTGTGTGTGTGTGTGATTGAATGTTAATTTATGCAGAAAATTAATGTATTTAGATCAATGAGATTAATTTTAAACCTAAATTATTTTAGGAATAACTCATCTAGACGCCCCCCTCCTCTTGTATAAATGTGTCATCAGCACTGTTTAACTATATTTTCTTTGCTTGCTTGGGTCAGATGGGCTGTCATGTTATGAGGCCTAGACTTATCAGGTGACCATGTCTTGCTCATACAATCCATTTTTGCTTGGTTTTCTAGTTGGATGTCCTTCCTAATACCAACTACTACATAACTGGAGCTTTTTTCGTGGCACTACCACTACCTACTGACAGGGTGGACTGGGAGCTTTTTCATGGCATCACCACAACCATCTGACAGGGTGGACTGGGTGTGCTTTACATGTCATAGATACACATATACACACACTTGTAGGTAGAGCTTTCTTATCAAGAAATGTATGCTGGCTCCATAAATTAGAGCTACAACTTTCTTTTGTCAGAGGAGTATACTAGAACAATGTGAAATAAAGCGTATTGCTCAAGGACACAAACCTGAGCGTACAGGGTGCATTTACATAAATTGCTGATTAATGTTGCCACCAACTATATCTTTATTGTCATTTATAGTGAAGGTTAACTTTGCTTGATTAAATATGTGTATCAGCTCCCACTGATAACACATTTCATGATTTATATTTGGATAAAATTGCTCCACTGACCTTTGCTATCTCTCGAAATATGAGAAATTGCAAACATTTTCTAAATATATTTAACATTTCAACATTTCTGCCATGACCCCATGTCTTATGAGTGACATATCATAAAATTAAAATCGTTGTTGTTTTTTTTTTTTTGCTTACTGATGGTGCCCTGATAAAATACATCCAGAATACTTTACAAAGTGGTTGTGTGGTTGCTACAATAAAGTTAACTCTGTACACTTGGCAAGGTGATTGGTGTTAGGAAGGGTATCCAGCTGTAGAAACCATACAAAAAATATGAAAAGTAGGAATAAGATGTGGCAATCCATCCAAAATATGCCAGTATGGAAAATAGAAAAAATGATGATAGTAGTGGTGATGAGGATAATGACAATGATGATGATGGTTGTGGTGGTGGTAATGATGAGGGTGGTGGTAATAATGAAGATAGTTGTGATTATGGTGCTGATGATGGTAATGGTAGTGAGGATGATAATAGGGACGATGGTGATGCAGGTGATGGTTGTGGTGGTGATAATGATGAGGGTGGTGCTGATGATGGTAATGGTGAACATGATGGTGATGATGATGAAATGAGAATCTTCTGACAAAGATGTATGCTTATGAACATCAGCTATTATCTCAATTTAGGACTGAAAGTTTCTTGTCTATTTTCTTTATACCAATCTAAGTTTATCAAGATCTTTTCACCCTCACCCCCATTCTTTCAATATTAGGTGTTGAACCTCAGAGCTCTGTGGTGAAGGTACACTGCCTACTGGTTAGGTGTTGGTCTCATAGTCATAAGGAAATAGCTTTGATCTCTGGATGGGGTGGAACCTTATGTCCTTGAGTAAGATGCTATTTCACATTGTTCTAATCCATCAACAGCAGGGACTTAACATTTTAACATTATGACAGGCTAGTGTCCCATCCTGGTGTGAAGTCTTGTTCTCTTAATAACAATGAAATTCATATAAGCTCCAGTCTTTATGGACCTCTAGGTTTGAAAAGAAAACTTTAACCTGTGTTAACTTAACACGGAGATCAATGTCCTCTCTTGAAGTCTTCTGTTATTTGATAATACTCCATGCTATAGAAACTCAACACCATTGCAATATGTACTAACAAATACTGTCTTTAATGCTCTCTCTCTCTCTCTCTCTCTCTCTATATATATATATATATATATATATATATATATCATTCATCATCATCATCATTTCATTTTACGTCCGCTTTTTCCCTGCTTGCAAGGGATAAACGGAAACTGATTGTGGCTTGATTTCTACAGCTGGATGCCCTTCCTAACACCAACCTCATTTACAGTGAGTGCTGGGTGCTTTTTTGCCGTGGCACCTCCACGACCACTTTGCAGTGGAATGATAGGGACCCCAGTCCCTATCATCTCATTTCTACAGCTGAGTAAACTGGAGCAATGTGAAATAAAGTGTCTTGCTCAAGGAAACAACACATCACCCGGTCTGAGAATTGAACTCACAACATTTCGATTGCAAGGCCAATGCTCTAACCACTATATATATATATATATATATATATATATATATATATATATATATATATATATATATATATATCACTAACAAATAGCTTTATCACTCTACATGGCTGAATACAATAAATGTAATCTGAGTTTTTTGTTAGTGATTTGAATATGGCAAAGCCGGCCATTAATCGCTTGTATACATGAAACTCACTGGTCTATCTGCTAATATGCAGATCTGACTGATCAGCCAGTCAGCTAATATGCAAATCAGGCTGATCAGTCACTGTATACTTTAGAAAATATATATTTTCACTAGCTCTGACAGTTGGCAGGTAAACAGTATACGGCACTGATGAAGGGTAATCACCCAGAAATATTAGTGTCTGCCATTCTGTTTATATGCCAACACAAGAGCAAGTATGAGGGGCTCATTCTACTGACATGGCTTTAAAGAGGTTGTTTGCATAATTGCAAACAAATCGAATATTATTATTAATATTCGAAAAACTCAGATTACATTTATATATATATATATATATATATATATATATATATATATATATATATACACACACACACAGATACACACATACGTACACATGCACACACATACTGTAATACAAGTTTGGTAGAAATATCCAAAAGATCTGTAAAGTACATGGTTATAGCACTTTCAAGCTATTTACAAAAATTAAAAACAAAAAAAAAAAAAAAAACACCACCAACAAAGATAATTTTAAATTTAACTAACCTTTACTTGAGAGAGGGCTAATTAAATATCAATATCAATCAGTGTAATGGAACTTTATTAAACTCTACTTTAATTCATTAAACTATTAAATATTCAAATGAAAATCATAAATAAATGACCACCAAGCATGGTTGTGTGGTTAAAGAGTTCGTTTTGCAACTACAGGATTTCTTGTTCAGTCCCACTATGTGGCACCTTGAGCAAGTGTCTTCTACTATAGTCTTACCTTCGGTTGACTAATGTCTTGTCAGTGAAGTTTGGGAGGCAGAAACATGAGTGTATTTAAATACATATAAAAATGAGAAAAAACTTTGATAGCATTTGACTGTTTTAATGGCTGTTCTTGTGATGGTTTTCTCAAGTTACTTAGTGTAAGGGACTACGAAGAATGAGAAATTAAGACGAAAGGAATGAATTTACTTTAGACTTGAAAGAGTTGAGGTCATGAGGAGGAGGAAAACAATGAGATGGAAGAGAATTTCAAAGTTTGGCAGTTCAATGAAAAATAGCTATGACCATAGAAAGACTTCCTTATTCCTGGAACAACATCCGGACAAAGATATGGGCTTATGTTTGAGTGCTTAAATTTTTGTCTGTATCTGTATCCATGCCCCATAACTTAACAGTTCAGTTCAACAAAATGAAAGATTGATAAATTAATTTCCAGATTAAAATAATGAAGCACAGGGGTGAATGTGATCAACTAAATCACTTCAAGAGAAGCATGGAACCAATAAAAGAATATAATTTCTTTTTTCCTTTCTTCTCTCATCTTTCTTCTTCTTTCTTCTTTTTTCTTTTTTCTTCATATTCTCCTTTTTTCCCTTTCTTTTTTCTTCATATTCTCCTTTTTTCCCTTTCTTTTTTCTTTTTTTTCTTGTTCTTCTCCTTTTTTCCCTTCTTTCTTTCTTTTCCTTTTCATTTATTTTTCTCCTCCTCCTCAACAGATGTAGTTGTATCATAAGCAGTTGAGAGTGAAGGAAGTCGTTGTATTTAGCAGATGCACAGGTGCAGTTAACCATAAGAACATGAAATAAATTGTTTTAAATGTTCAGAAAGCTCCATAGAAGTAGCTGATAGCTTCTGTTACCTAGGTGACCTAGTTGGGCATGCAGCTGAAAGTGCCAAAAGCATAATGGCCAGAGTAAGAACATAGTAGATAAAGTTCTGGTAGCTATTATCTCTGTGGGGGGTTATGGATTTCTTTTCCTGAGTGAGAAGCAATATTACATGGAAGTGAAGCACAAGCACTGAACATGAAGGATGTACAAAAGCTGGAAAGAAATGATAGCAAGTATGTTCCATTGGCTGGGTAACGTTAAATGAAACACGGATGACCTGAGGGGAAATCTGGGTATAAAAAGAATCAGATGTAGTTTGCTAGAGTGGATATGGCACTGGTACAGACATGTGATGTATATGAATGGTAAGAGGTGGATGAAGTGCCAGCTGATCCAAATGGAAGGAAGATGTAAAAAAGAAAGACCGAGGAAGATGTGGAAATAAATAAAAAGGCTGATCTTAAGAGGTTCACTCCTACAAGTGGTAAGATGCTTTACAAAAAGAAAAAAAAAAAAAAACCATTCACTTCAAGCAAGCATTGAAAAATGGATACAAAAATGCAACTGATGTTGATGATAGGGGCAGTTGTAGTAGTAACAATGGCTGTGATAATGGTGGTGGTAGTAGTGCTGGTAATGATATTGAAAGTGGTATTGGTGATGATGATGATGGTGGCAGTGATAGTGGTGCTGGTGATTTGATGGTAGTAGTGGTAGTAATGCTGATGATGTTGTTGATAGTGGTACTGGTGATGTTGATAGTGATGATGATGATGGTGGTGGTGCTAGTGGTGATATTGATGATGGTAGTGGTGGTGGTCAATCCTTTTGGCTGTTTTCTTCTGTTCTAATCATGTCTTTTAAATATGATTTTTAATTAATTCAATCTCCAGAGACAAATTTTTAAAAAAACAAAATATTTTAGTATTTTTCAATCTAATTAAGTTAATAACAACATAATTTTGGTCATAGCTGACAGCTAAACTGTTAAAAGTACAAGACCAGGCTCTCTTGTCTCTTGGAGGAAAGATGTGACTTGTGAAAAACAATTGAATATATTGATTTGTCACTTAGACAAGAGGCCTCCATTCGTGAGGAAGGGAGTTAACCATTTGATATTAAACTGCCTGAAACCTGCCATGACTCTACAATACAAAGTTGCATATTTTAAAGTGTTTATATTTATCTAAAAATCTTCCATAATAATTTTATTTAAAAACCTTTTAATTATGTCCTAAACACCAGATTGCCCACAATTGCCTCTGGTTCTACAATACAAAGCTGCATATTTTACAGTGTTTATGTAAGTGAAGGTGGTGGCTTAGTGGTTAGAGAATTGGATTGACAATTGTGAGGTTGTGAGTTTGATTCCTGATGTGTTGTGTCCTTGAGAAAGACGCTTTAATTCATGTTGCTCTTTCTGCTAGGAATTGTGGCCAGTAGATAGTACTAACAATTGGAAAGACCAATGGAAACATTGTTTCTTTGGTCTGATCTGATGAGTACCACCTCACTTGGTAAGTGAATAAAGCCTAGGATCTTGTTGATTTGGACCAATCAGTATTTATCTAAAAATCTTTCATAATAATGTTCTAAGCAACTGTCTGCCCAAAATTGCCTCTGGTTCTACAATACAAATCTGTTTATTTTAAATTGTTTATAGTTATCTAAAAATCTTCCATCATAATTTTATGTAACAACCTTTATGTCCTAAACACCAACTTAACTATATGATACAAGACTGCCAAAAATTGCCCCTCATTCTACAATACAAAGCTGTTTATTTTAAAGTGTTTGAAGAAGTGTTTCAATGCCATTTTGCTGCTAAATAAGTGGTTAATTTTGTGAGCCCCATAAAACTTCTTCCTTTTCCCTATTCTCTGCAAACCCCTTCATAATTGTATTATAAGAACCTTTTGTTATGTGATCCCCATATAAGCTTCAGTTTGTGTCAAAGACATGACAACTTCTCTTGTGCACTCGGTAGAATGTGAGATCATATGCGAGATGCAGATCCCTGGCCTGTCTGGGAGATCAGTAGCACTGCTTCAGTACTGACTTGGTGTATGTACACATGTCCAACTCTTGCTAGCAGGGAAAGCAGACATTAAAATGGTGATGAGGAGGATAATTTGTCCAATACTCTAATGATTCTGTTATGTTATAGTTTCTAATTACATTCACAAGAAAAAAGCTTCTAAAAAGAAGTATTCTGACTTATAAACTATTTTCCTTTTGTTTTAATCCTTTGAGACCACCCTGTCTGTGACTGCATCTGATTCTATGATACAACATATCTCGTTTTACAGTGTTTATATTTAAATTGAAATATTCCATCGTAATTTTATGTAAGAACCATTTGTTAACTCTTGTCTGAAAAAAACAGTTTAATAATGAATAAGTTAGTTATTTAACTGAAATCCTTCATTACATTAAAAACTAATTGACACACAGAAGCAGTGTGCTTCATTAGAAATACAGTCACGGAATGACTGATGTGGTATTTTCTAGAACATTGCTTCTCATAATAGCAGACTAAAGTTAAAATATTAGATTTTAGACAGAGATCTAATGTAGTTATTAAAAAATGTTATCATCAACATCATTATATGACCATTTTTCCATGCTGACATAAGTTGAAAGGGGGTTACAGTCCGAGTCAACATTTGAGGGTGGGTTGAGGTAACTGAATTTACCCCTCACCCCAGTACTGTAAAGCAACACCACATATAGTGGAGTTTACACCAAGTAAAGGAGAGTGGACATCACTGAAGTGAAAACATTAGGAATAACAATAATAGAATTGTAATAAATATATATAAATATGCAGGATTTGAACTCAGAACAGAAAGAGCTACAGACACTCTAATGATTCTGCCAGTTCACTCTCTTTATAATGATATTTATTGATTAGTATCATTAATAATAATAATAATAATAATGAGACTTATGATGATAATGATAATAATAATGATGATGACTTCTTTATTGTCATCATCATTACCATTATCATCATCATCCGTCTCATTACTAATCAATAAATAATCAGACTAATGTGGAGCTGTAAAATCCATGCTGTCTATCTACTCATGTTAAGTATTGTTGATGTTAAAGTTGAGAGAGGAATTTTGCTCATTATGAATTGAAGTTAATTAATTACATATTTAATTAACTTCTAGGAATCCTCTTTAGCTTTGTATTCTTACTTGTATATTATTATTATTATTTATTATTATTTTTATTATTATTATCATCATTATTATTATTATGTGTGCGTGTTTATATATATATATATATACACACACACACACACACACATAAATATGCTTAATTTTATTTGTGCATGAGATGGAAATGAAGCAATTCAAATTACACAGATTTCCAGTTGTAGATATTCAATTCACCATCAATGGCAATGTTGAATTTAATCAATACTTTAATTTAAAAAATCATTCACCCACACACATGCATAAACATAAAGAAAATATACTCACAAATACAATAAAAACACCAGCAAACTATAATTGAAAAATAAATTTTTTTTATTCCTAACCTTACTCTACAAGTTATTTAATCAAACAAAAGTTTCATTGTTCTGTAAGGAATTTTACACAACTTTTGGTTATGCGACTGACTATTTGTCGGTTAAATTAAAGAAAAATATTTAACCAAATAGAGCATGACAAATTTGTATTTGAATTGTAAAACATGTAGAGCCAATGATTATAGCAAGTGTGCTGAGAAAGCATAAATACTAAATTCAATGTTCTTATCCATATCTTTAAGGGTTTTTTTTATATCTCTTTCTCCACATATTCTCATTTTTTTTCTCTTTCCATTTCTAACTCTTTGAGTGCCCAAATCATACTGCAACATTATTCACCCATTGTATGCCAAAGGTCTAGCTTCTACCTCTTATGTGCCAAAGACATTACTGGTACATCTTTTACTTTCCACTTATTGTGTACCAAAGACGTACTGGTGTGTTTTAGTTTAGTTAATGCAGCACAAGTCCAGACAAAACAAACATACAAATTTGATAAATATGTTATTTTTAACAATTTCTTTTTTGACAAATACCAAAATAGCATATAATCTCATCATGGGGTACAGTAAAATAGCAAAAGTGACACTGGCACTCAAAGAGTTAACAGTAATTCAACATTATTTTTTCTGTCTGACTGCATTCTTTAGCAATATATTTTTTTTTTATATATTTAAAGGATAATCACTAGAGTTTGAAGCAACGAATGAAGGTCTTTGTCAGGATCACTTCTATGGATGTGTAATGTTAGTGTGCATGAACGACAAGGCACAGGTGAGTTAAAAGACAACCTTTGTATAAAAGGAACAAATACTGTAAAACATTTTATCCAAGCTTTTCACTCCAATCCAGCTAAAACTGGTTCCTACTCTATGAAACAATTCCACCCATTTAAAAAAGTTACTAACTGAATATAAATTTTCCAATTTAGTTTTATATAAAAACTATATGTTAAATTACTATCAGTAATGAAATAATTAATCATTTTAGTGAAGGTGCATGGCTTTGTGGTTAGAGTATTGAATTTGCAAATGTGTGGTTGCAAGTTTGATTCCTGGACCAGGCAATGCATTATGTCCTTGAGCAAGACACATTATTTCACATTGCTCTTTCTGCCAGGAGTTGTGACCATTACATAATATCAACAATGGAAAGACCAATGGAAATGTTGTTTCTTTGGTCCAATTTGATAAGTTCCACAACACTTGGTAAGTAAATTGAGGTCTGGGGTCTTGTTGATCGACATAAGAATTATTTTTTAGTAAATCCCACAAAATTCTTTAACTAATTGAAATAAAATGAATTTCATGAGAATTATGGTCTCAATAGTGTTAACAATTCTCTTAGTCCACTATTTTGGACTGATAATTTTCTTTATCTGCTCCAGAATTATAAAAGGCAAGGTCAACCTCAGCAAAACATTTTTTCCAAAGCCTTAGCAATTGTTCAATATTGTTATTTTTTGTAACCTATCAACTATCTTTCTAAATAAGACACTGGTTGTAGAATTTAAGTGATTTGAAAAATATTCAAGAATTTGGAGAGATTTAGTATTATATCTAACTTTCTCCCTATTAAGCTGGTATTTGAAATATAAGTTAACAAAAGTTCTTACATAAACTTATGATGTTATAAAAGCATTTTGGTTTATATCATAGAAGCTGGGGTAGTTTCAGGTTATTTGGCTTGAATTGTATTGTGTCCTTATTGTTATTACCGAAATCACCCCTATTACTAGGGTTGATTGGTTTGACTTTCCCCTTCTTCATAAAAGTGTTATCCTTGTGCCTAAATCAGAAACCATTATTATTATTGTCTATCGTGAAGATCTCCCTGTTGTCTTCCATTAGAGGGTTAGGACAGGCATATTTTACCTGCCCGGTGGCCATAATAAAAGAGGTCATGTGGTGGACATGGCTGAAAGGTTTAAAGACAAGCACTTTCCTCTTCAACGAAGCCCTAATTAACTTTTTCAGGTTTCACCTGAAGCGAAAAATCAAGGTGGAGAGGGAAATGTGTCTCTTAGCCAGTTTGTTGAAAGGGGGGTGAGAGAGGTGAACATGGTCCAGGTGAATGGGCTTGTTCTGAGTATGCACCTGTAATCTGGAGAACATCTGAAAGAGGGCACTTTGTAGCCTTTTTCCATGAGTGACCCACAGAGGTACCCTTACTTTTGGGGAATTTGTTTTTATTTTAAATGTTTATTTTTTAGTCTTCTTTATAAACCTTTCCCTCACACATAAAACCCACACTGTACTGTCTTTATTGTCTTCTTAATGAAGCGCTGTGTGGTTAAAAAAGAAACCAATATTATTATTATTATTATTTTCTATTATTAAGTTAATTACTTGAGATTATGTAAATAACTAACTGTTCATAAAACATCGATGGTGGGTTGTCTAATTACTCTTATTGGCAATGAAAGTAGAAGAGTAAACAGTCTTCATAATATAACTCACAAACATACTTACTTACACACATGCACACATACACACAGTGACTGGTGTTTCTTTTCAAACAAACCATACATAGACTGATATACAACATATATATACATATATATATATATATATATATATATAAATATATCATCATCATCATCGTTTTACGTCCATTCTTCCACGCTAGCATGGGTTAGACGGGTTGTCCTGTTGTGGGAAGTGTCCGGTCGGCTGACCTTGTCTTGCTCATACGGGAACTGATTCTGGCTTGATTTCTACAGCTGGATGCCCTTCCCAACACCAACCTCATTTACAGTGAGTGCTGGGTGCTTTTTTTCCGTGGCGCCTACACGTCCACTTTACAGTGTGGGCTGGGTGCTTTTTGCTGTGGCACATCCACGACCACTTTGCAGTGATGATAGGGATCCCACTCCTATCATCTCATTTCTACATCTGAGTAAACTGGAGCAATGTGAAATAAAGTGTCTTGCTCAAGGAAACAACACATCACCCGGTCCGAGAATTGAACTCACAACCTTTTGATTGCAAAACCCAATGCTCTAACCACTAAGCCATGCATCTTCATATATATATATATACACCATTTATGTTACATTGTTTACCAATGGGTAGAACTGGTGATTTTAAATAGTAAATAATGATGCAATAAAATTAAAGCACTTAGCATTGTGCAAATTATCCATCATAGATGTGGTATCCAGTGGTTGGTGCAGGAATGGAATTAAATATTCATTATAAACAACAAAGGCCAAACTGGAAATTTCCTTAAAATTTTAATTCTGTGAAAACACTATACATATTTCAAAGGCCCAGTTTTATCATCCGATCATGATGCATTTGGTTCGGTGATGATTTGCCATTACAATAACACCTAATTGGCAAGCCATCCTTGAACCAATTCTATCCTCTATTCTCTGCCACAATCCTGTTATCTTATATATCTATCTGGGGAGGGTAAAATTCCTGAGCTCCATAGACGAGTTCTCTCCAGCGGTCTCTGTCCCTCATTATCACTGCCATGTCCTGCGTCTCCAACAGACCAGTGTCTGTCCTTAGGGCATCAACATATGTTAACCTTGGTCCTCCTCTTCCAGTGTGTCCATGCAGGGGCTCCCACAGGAGCACTGAGTGCAGTGTCAACTCTGGATGTCGGTGAGCATGTCCAGCTAACCTCAGTATTCTCTATGTCACTTTTGAGCTGACTTTTGGGAGGCTCCCGTACAGCTCTGAGTTTTTCATCCCCAGTGTATACTGATTAATGTTCAGAGCCATCCTCAGCATTCTCGTGTAGCACCCATCCACCATCTGAGTGAGTTTCTTGGTCAGTGTCCAAGTCTCAGACCCCACAGCAGCACAGACTCCGTTACAGCAATGAAGAGGCGGATCTTCAGGTCCTTACGAAGGTCCGACTTCCACACCGATCTCAAGCTGTGGTATGCCACCCAGGCATTGCTCTTCCTCTCGACCACATCATCTTCCGTATTCCCAATCTTTGCTCTCAAATACAGGAAGTTCTCAACCAATTCTAGAGGCTTCCTGCCTACATTAGTAATCCCCTCTGGCTTCTCAACATTCTCTACCAGATATTTTGTCTTAATCTCATTAATTCTCAGGCCCATACTCATCGACAGAGTCTCAACCTCCTGCATCAAATCCTCTGCCTCCTTCACTGTGTTTGTCACCAAAACTATGTCGTCGGCAAATTCAGCATCCGATATCTTTTTCGCCTTAACTCTCCTGCTCTGAGCTGGTGTTACAGTAAAGCCAGAGTCCTGGTGTTTCTCCAGTGCAAGGCGCATACAATAGTCCACTACGATGATAAAAAGGTAGTGAGCCAATGCATCTTCCTGGAGCACTCCAGCCAGTATCTCAAAGAATTCTGTCATCCCATCAGGTGTAATGACTTGGGCTTTGGTGTTGGTGTAGAGTAGTGATATCAGGTCCACTAGCTTCTTGGGGATTCCATAAGCCTGTAAGATCTTCACCAGGCAGTGATAGTCCACAGAATCAAAGGCCTTCCTAAAGTCAATGAAAACCATGACCACAGGAAGGCACTTTGCTCTAGCTCCCTCTAATATCCTCCTCAGCATCAGGATGGGACTGGCGGTTGATCTTCCCTCTCTGAAGCCATTCTGGTTGTCCCTGAGTTTCTTCTCCATCTCGGGCTGGATCCTGTTAAGAATCATCCTGTTGAGGGTCTTTGCCACAAGTGATGGCAGTGAGATCCCCCTGTAGTTGTTGGTGTTAGAGAGATCTCGCTTCTTTGGCACTGGGACGATGTTATTGATCCTCCACTGATTCGGGGCAACTCCTTTCTCCAGTGCCTGGTTACAGAAACCCAGGATGATATCATCAAAATCACACCTCTTCATCACCTCTGATGCCACTCCATCTTCTCCATGAGCCTTGATCTTCTTCTTGGCTCTCTGAAGCTCCTCTCTGGTGAAGGGCTCTGTCTCAATATCCAGTTCTTCAAACAGCCGCCTGATCTCCCCAGTGTTCTGGGCTGTGGAGGGCGGCTCTCCTAGTAGGGTCCTAAAATGGTCTAGCCATTTCCTCTTCCTATCCTCGGGCCCTGTTCCCTGAATCTGACTCGAACACCTTCTCTTCCTTCCTGTGATCGTGTTGATGATCATCCAGCTCTCCTTACATCCAGACCTGCCAACCGCTCTCTCCACTCTTCTGATCTTCTCTATCAGTTCCTCCTCTCTGGCCTGGGTATGACATTAGACTACATCCAGTGGCAAGGCTCCAGTTCGGGAGTTCAGGAGCTGTGGGGAATGTGGAGTTACCCCTTAGTTGTCATAACTCCCAGATCTGCTCTGGCCCAGAGTAGTAGTACCTGTTAGGGCCACATTTATGGGTTAAATAATTACCTTATTCGAGTGGTGCCGGTAAGGTATTGTCAGCCATTGAAAAAAAATATGGCGAGTCTATCTAACAGAACTAGGGTTAGAGCCCCTAACTACACTGCCAAAGAGCAGTCTTTTTGTTATGACTCTGCTAGCTTAGAGCCACAGGGAGGGCCAGTGGATGATGGATCAGCTGTCTCTGAGACAAGTATAAAGAATGCAGTTTTGTCCTGCAGAAGAGCCATCAAAATGGCACTTTGAATGTGAGGACTATTCGGATGCTGGAGAAGAGAGAGGAGTTGGGTCATCTGTTCGAGTAGAGTGGTATACAGATACTTGTGATCCAAGAACACAGGATCCTCCACGATGAGCCCATGAGGAGTGTGATGATTGGGAAGATGAGCCAGCTCATCACCACATCGGCAGTGAAGAACATGACCAATGCTGCAGTGGGAGGAGTGGGTTTTGTTTTCAGCACAAAAACCAGTCTATTGGTGAGGGAAATAATACCTGTCTCCTTGCGAGTGTTGAGGGTCACCTTCAATGGAAACCCAAGACTGACAGTCATCTCGGCCTATAGTCCAACCGAGGGAGACAGTGATGTGAGTGCGGAAGAGTTCCATGAGGAGGTGTGTAGAGCTGCCAACACCACACAAACACACAGCATTCTGCTTGTTCTGGGGGACTTCAACGCACATCTGAGTAAGGAGAGCAGTGAAGATCCTTGCTAGTACTTCCATAACAACACCAACTGAAATAGAAGACTACTGAGAGACACCCTGCTGAAGGCAAACTTGATAGCGACCAACCTAAGGTTTAGGAATAATCCGGGTAAGATGTGGACCTACATCCCAGATGTGCACCTGTCCAAGTCCCAGATTGATTTCATTCTGGTGAGGAAAAAGTGGCGGAATAGTGTTCTGAACACAGAACCATACAACTATTTCAGTACACTGGGTAGTCACCACCGGCTTGTTATGAGTGAGGTCTGGGTAAGCTTATATATGTATATTTTAATGGCTGTTTTGTCATACTGATATGAAATATATAATGCAACACCTGATACTTTTTCTATCAATTCATACCAATTATAAAAAAAAGATATAAAAAAAAGGGTATCTATAAACCTAGTCAACACATAACAAGGTTAGATTAGAGCAGCTGATAAAAGAAATTATCTAAAATAGGTTACAAACAATTTCTACTAGCTCTGTCATCGGGTGATGTTATGTCCTTGAGCAAGACACTTTATTTCACATTGCTTTTTCTGCCAAGAGTTGCGACCAGTAGATAGTATCAGCAATGGAAAGACCAATGGATACATTCTTTTCTTCGTTCAATTTGACAAATTCTACACCCACTCGGTAAGTAAATGAGGTCTGGGATATTGTCAATTGATTTAAAAAAAGAAAAAAAAAAAGCCTTCCATCATAATTTTATGTAAGAACATTTGTTAAGTTATATTAATTTGACCGACCCTCACTATGGAGGACTAGGTGTGCATTTTTAACATATTTCATACTAAACTATCTGAAACTGCATCATGTTCTACAGTACAAACCTTTTTTATAGTGTTTATATTTATGTTAAAACTTTCCTTCATAGTTTTATGTTATTTTCCAAACATCAGCTCAATAATGAGAAAATTAGTTATATTACTCAATCCATCCAAATTCTTAATTATCTTCAAAATATTTTGAAAATCATATGCAGTGTCTTTCATTAGAAATACTGTAATGAAAAATGAAAGTGTTAAAGAGTTTAAATTTATCTCAAAACCTTCCATCATAATATTATGTAAGAACCTTTGTTAAGTTATATTCCAAATACCTGCATGATAATGAGACAGTTATATAACAAAGTCTCACCATATTCTTAATTATTTTCAAATTATTTTTAAAATCATAGGTAGTGTCTTTCATTAGAAATATAGTAATAAAAGGATTAATTTTTAGAGGGATAGGCTTGATAAATTTACAGTAGTACCATTGATTTCTTACTTCCTGTTAAACTTTTTATAGTTTAATTTGTAGTAATTCTATTATTATTATCTGCTTGTTGGTTCATTATTTGTGTTTTTCATTAGAAATATGATAATTCTGGGGCTGGGAGTCTTGTTGGAAGTATAAGGGTCTGTGGCTTCCTGGGGCTGGAGTGCCTTGCTGTGAGTAAAAAGGTCAGTGACTTTATGGGACTAGAGGGTCTTGTTGGAAGTATAAGGGTCTGTGGCTTCCTGGGGCTGGAGTGCCTTGCTGTGAGTAAAAAGGTCAGTGACTTTATGGGGCTGGGAGTCTTGTTGGAAGTATAAGGGTCTGTGGCTTCCTGGGGCTGGAGTGCCTTGCTGTGAGTAAAAAGGTCAGTGACTTTATGGGGCTAGAGGGTCTTGTTGGAAGTATAAGGGTCTGTGGCTTCTTGGGGCTGGAGTGCCTTGCTGTGAGTAAAAAGGTCAGTGACTTTATGGGACTAGAGGGTCTTGTTGGAAGTATAAGGGTCTGTGGCTTCCTGGGGCTGGAGTGCCTTGCTGTGAGTAAAAAGGTCAGTGACTTTATGGGGCTGGGAGTCTTGTTGGAAGTATAAGGGTCTGTGGCTTCCTGGGGCTGGAGTGCCTTGCTGTGAGTAAAAAGGTCAGTGACTTTATGGGGCTAGAGGGTCTTGTTGGAAGTATAAGGGTAAGTGATGTGATATAAGAAGCAGAAGTAGGAGCAGTGTGGTATCTTTTGGGGTTTCCAGACAGTTAGGGCGACATGACATGTCCTTGCGGTGTGTGCTGGGGTTATATGTTTATATGTTCTGTCCAGATTAAAATTATTCCCTCTAGAGACCACACCCTCACTATCACCCTACCTAAAGGTGGTGGTGATGAGTCAACCCCCACCCAGACACAGAAGGAGACAATGACAAATTAAATGTAAACGGAGCTGAAATAACTCTGTTAGGAGAATGCTTCACTTAACAACCATTATCTATTTTTCTGCAAATATTACATGCACGCACGCACACACACACACACATACATATTTCCACTCACATATACACACATACAAACTCACATACACACACACACACACATATATCCACTCACATATACACATTCAAACTCACATACATATATCCACTCACATAGACACACATACATATATCCACTCACATAGACACACATACAAACTCACATACACACACACACACACATATATCCACTCACATATATACACATTCAAACTCACATACACACACACATACATATATCCACTCACATAGACACACATACATATATCCACTCACATAGACACACATACAAACTCACATACACACACACACACACACACACATATATACACATTCAAACTCACATACACACACACATACATATATCCACTCACATAGACACACATACATATATCCACTCACATAGACACACATACAAACTCACATTCACACACACACACACACATATATCCACTCACATATATACACATTCAAACTCACATACACACACACATACATATATCCACTCACATAGACACACATACATATATCCACTCACATAGACACACATACAAACTCACATACACACACATACACACACACACACACATATATCCACTCACATATATCCACTCACATAGACACATATACATATATCCACTCACATAGACACACATACAAACTCACATAGACACACATACAAACTCACATACACACACACACATACATATATCCACTCACATATACGCACATACAAACTCACATACACACACATACACACACACACACATACACACACACACACATACATTCACATAAACATGCATTCACTCACTCACATATATGCATACATACATACATAAACACAGACACAGGTACACACATAGAGAGATTGGTGAGATGGTAAATAGTAAATGTTCTATACACACATGCACATTATATATATATATATATATATATATATATATATATATATATGATGATGATGATACACAAAGACATATATGCATAAGCACAACATGCACACAGGCATACATCCTGAGTTCAAATCCCACCGAGGTTAGCTTTGCCTTTCATCCTTACGGGGTCGATAAAATAAAATACCAGTAATACACTGGGTCGATTTAATCAACTTTCGCTTTCCCCCAAATTGTTGGCCTTGTGCCTAAATCAGAAACCATTATTATCAGCATTATCCATCACTTCTTTGTGGCATATAGTTATGACCCTTTACATTCTGAGTTCAAATGCCACCAAGGTTAGTTTTACCTTTAATCCTTATGGGGTTGATGAAATAAAGCACCAATAATGTACTGGGTCAATTTAATCTGCTTTTCCCAAATGTTGAAACAATTATTATTATTTCTTGAATAGTTTCATGTGAATTTCTGCTATATCGCCTGGTGCACCCATATGTTCCTCAGGTGTGTGCAGCATTGTGTTCTTATTTGTGTGTATGTTAGGAGAATACGAACTCATGTTGGTGTACTGTAGGGCCAGATTAAGTCTTTGAAGCCCTAAACATTTAAAAGATTATGATGTTTCCCATATATAAACTACACAAAAAACATCTTGTATACATAGCCGATCTCTCAGATTTTTACATAGTGCTGAGGAATTAAATTTAATATAAAGAATGGTATGTTCATGCACAGAGATGCTATAAAATAGCTTATAAAATAGGGTGAATACCCTTAACCTTTTAGCATTTAAATGAGCCATATTCAGCCAGAATTCTCTCACCTCTTTCTGTTTAAATTGGATGTAAACAAACGCTCATGCCGATGTGAAGGTATTGTTTTCAAAATATATAATATCGAAATCTGGTAGATTCGATATTATGGGAGATAATTATGTGAGATGAAGCCTTTACCATGAAAATATAATAGTAAATATAGAATAATGTAAATGCTAAAGGGTTAAAGACGGAAAAAAAGTCACCATCAGCAGCTAGGAGGCTATTTTATAAGCTGTTTTATAGCGTCACTGCATATCAATACATCACTCTATATCTACCAAAAACTTTTTTTAATGACAAATACATTAAATTTCAATAAAACGGTACCTCTTTTCCCTTGATATCTTAAGCATGGTCTTGTTTTACTTAATGGTTAATTCATCCCTGGTGTACTACATCATTCTTGTTTTGTTATGGCTATAAATATTATTATTATTATTAAGGGTGGTGGGTGGGCAGTATTGGTAGAGCATCAGACACCATGCTTCGCAGCATAGTTATGGTCCTTTATGTTCTGAGTTCAAATCACACCAAAGTTAGCTTTACCTTTCATCCTTACTGGGTCGATAAAATAAACTACCAGTAATGCACTGGAGTTAATTTAATTGACTTTCTTCGCCCCCAAAATTGCTGGCCTTGTGCCTATGATAGAAATCATTATTAAGGTGGTGGATGGGCAGTATCGGTAGAGCCTCGGACACCATGCTTCGTGGCATAGAGTTACAGTCCTTTGCAGCATTAGGTTAAGGGCCTATATGTTCTGAGTTCAAATCCTGCTATGATCAGCTTCCTCTTTTATTCTTCTGGGATCAATAAAATAAAAGTACGAGTCTTGCACTGAGGTTGCAGCAATTTACTCCCCCACCCACTACTCCAAATTGTTGGCATTGTGCCTAAATTAGAAACCAATATTGTTATACCAGTAGTAGAAATAGTAGTAGTAGTAGTAGTTGTTATTGTTCTAGTAGTATTAGTAGTAGTAGACTTGAAGAAAAACACCAACTAACCTCAGAAGATGGATGTTTTCTTTGCAATAAATAGTGAAATAGAGAAGAGTGTAATATATACAGGAAAAAAAGAAAAACTCAACCCCTTGAGAGAAATGTGAAAGACAGCGGCCATGATGTGTAGCATTAGATTGCAATCATTGATGACATTTTAGTTATGTCTGTCTTTAATGGAGAAAGAATAGGAGGAGGGGGAGGAATTGGAAAGATGAGGTCAGTGAGTGGAGAGGTGAGATGGAGGGAGGGAAAATCATATATCTTCACAATGTTTTGACATTGTTCTGGCTGTTTTCTACTTGAGTATATTTTGCTTTGTTAATTAAAGCATTTGTCTTAAATGACAAGAAACATCATCAGTCCTCACACTTGCCAGTTAAGTCACAACATTTACAAGGTATATTTAGTCTCTTGTGGTTTATTAAGTTGATTGTCTGAAATAAGAGACTATAAGAGACACACAATGAAGAATAATGGTCTGGTTGGTTTTTGTGAGATTTAAGGTAACTAAGCTACATACTGCTTGTGTGGCACCTTGGACAAGTTTCACTGAAGTTAAATGACTGACAGTACAAGACGTCCACTGGGATGGAACCTCAGTCTGTTGCAAGATTAATGCCCACCTGCTGCTGCTGGTATTCAACATTTAACAGAGAGAACTGGAGTACTGTGAAATGACATACTTCATTCAAGGTTACAATGTGCTGCCTAGCGCAGGTATTGAACCCACAAATTTATGATCATGAGGCAAACTCTCTAACCAAACATCATCAATGTTCAACATCCATTTTTCCATGCAAGCAAAGGTTACACAAGTTGTCTTGTTGTGAGACAAGCTAGATTAGATGACCGTGTCTTGCTCATACAGAACTGTTTCTGGCTTGGTTTCTACGACTGGATGCCCTTCCTAACGCCATCCACATTTATAGCCTGGAGTGGGTGGTTTTTATTCTGTCACCAAAACGACTAACTGACAGGTTGGATTTTCGTTGTCACCAACACGACCACAGGGTGGACTGGGTGCTTTTTATTGTGGCACCAAAACGCCCTACTGACAGGTTGGACTGGGTAAAATAATGAAATGGACCTCCACCAGTCTTAACATCAAGTATTCCAGTTTTTCAATCAACAGGCCAGCCTGCCAGTGAAATTACTGTGTAAGTGGCTGAGTATTCCAAACACACTTGTACCCTTAATGTAATTCTTAAGGAGATCCAGATTGACACAGTGTCTCTCAAAGCTGAGTGACGCTTTGCATTACAAGTACTGTCCATTATATGGGCTTCAAAACAGTTTCCCTCTCCATAATTTCACTCATAAGGCTTTGGTTGACCTGAGACTATGGTAAATAATACTTGCCCAAAAATGCCACATGATAAGATTGAACCTGGGAGCTAATGGTTGTGAAACCAACTTTTTAACCATTCAGCCATGCTATGTCCACATCGTAACCAGTCAGCTGAGAAAGCAATAAATTCTTAAGAGTATTAATTACTCTCTAATGAAGTCACAATGACATTTTTATGGAATAAATTTTAATGAGACTCCATTTCTGGCACCTAATTTTGATAACTTAATCTAACGAATAATTATCATACTGTCTATAGATCTGAGATCTAAGACAACAACAAAAAAAACACAGTAACAGTGACTACAACAGCAACAACAATATTAGAAACATCATCAACATCACCACCATCAGCATCCTCATCATCACCACCACCAATAGCAGCAGCAATAACAGTGATGACAACAACAATGATAGTGACGATGACAACAGCAACAACAATAATTGTGGTAACAACAACAACAGCAGCAGCAGCTACAAAACAATAACTGTGACAACAATAACAAAATAACCACATTAGCAATATCAGCAACAGAGCAGCAGCAACAGCAACAACAACACTAATAACAAGAGCACTAACAACAACAGTTGTAACAGCAGCAACAACATCACTGCATTTATTTCAGTTATATAATTTCTGTAATGCATGCAAATTTCTGTATAATTGTGTAAAACTCTTATAAATGTTTCATTGTAATGAAGGATGAAGTGTATTTCCAATATAATTTGTCTTATGTAGTAATTATTGCTGGAGGAGATGTGATGTCATATATTTCATGGTTGTTGAAGTATATTATAAATATTTGAAATTATAATCAAAGAGTTGAAATAGAAATGAAATTTTCACAACAGAGCTGAAATCTTCTCAGGCAATTTTTAAATTCTATTTCAGCATCATGAGAAGTTCCCCCTTTTTTAATGTAGGAAAATGCTTTTGAAAATTTTGTATAACACACTATGTGAAGGGACATGACTTGGTGGTTAGAGCATCAGGTTTACAATGGTGAGGTTGTGAGTTTGATTCCCAGACTGGGCAATGCGTTGTGTTCTTGAAGAAGACACTTTATTTCATGTTACTCGTGTTTATTCAGCTGTAGAAATAAGTTGCAACATCACTGGTGCCAAGCTGTATTGGCCTTTGCCTTTTCCTTGGACAACATCGGTGGTGTGGAGAGAGGAGACTGGTATTTATGGGTGCCTGTTAGTCTTCCACAAACACCTTTGCTCAGACTTGTGTCTTGGAGGAAAACATTCTAGATGCAAATCCCATGGTCATTCGTGACTGAAGGGGGTCTTTAATGGAGGTTTGTGGTTCAGATGGCCTATAATCATAAGGTCTTGAGTTTGATTCCTGGATCAGACAGCATGTTGTGTCCTTGAGTAAGATACTTTATTTCATGTTGCCCCAGTGCACTCAGCTGGTAAAATATAAGTTGATATGACATTGATCCAAATCTGTCTTGGCCTTTGCCTTTCCCTTGGGCATCATCAATTTTATGGAGAGGGGAAGCTTGCATGCATAGTGACAATTGATCTTCCACAAAACATCATCACCCAAGTTTGTGCCTCAGAGGGGCAAACCTATGGTCAGTCAGTCAAAGATGCAGAGCCTAGAGCCAGTCGAAATTGAATGAGGAGCCCCTTTCCTTTTATGTAACTGAAACCCAAACTATATCATGGTCTCCCTTAGTAACTCATACTTCACATTACTCTCTTACACCAATCTACTGATATCTTACATAGGTACACGGTCTCCCATTTAGGGCGAATCATATAGTGGATTGTGGAGGAGTGTAGCCGAGTGGTAAGATTGTTAGACTCATGATCATAACATTGTGGGTTCCTGGATTAGGTTGTTTGTTATATTATTGAGCAAAACACTTCATTTCATGTTGCTCCAGTATACTCAGCTGAAAATGAATGCCAACAGTAGCTGGGAGTTTAACCTTGTGATGGACTGGCATCCATCGCGAGGCTCATCAGGCTGGTGCTTATCCTGGTTTTTGTGGCATGAAGTGGTTGAGAGTACAAGACTCTCCCCTGCACAGGTAGCCTGACCATCGCAGGGTTAACCCCCCCCCCCCCCCACAGCTATTGCTGGTACGCATTTTCAGCTGAGTATACTGGAGCAACAATAAATGAAGTGTTTTGTTCAAGAACACCACACAACCCAGTCCAGTAATCAAACCCATGACGTTATGATTGTAAGTCCTTACCACTAAACCACATGCCTTCCACTCAAGATATATAATGATCTCTCCCAAATTCAATATTGGTGCATGCTCTGCTTGGTTCTGCATAACAAACTTTAGCCAAATGCAATATTGGTGTATATTGAGGACATTCTCTGTTAGATTTGACATAATGAACTTTTTCCTCCAACTCAATAGTGCTGTGAGTTGACAACATTCTCCACAAGATGTCTCTTCACATCATTATAATTTGTTTCAACAAATTTATTACCCTCAAGGATTTCAAATCAGAATTTTCCAAGGTATCGAATATTTCTTCTAAAATTCAAAATCTCTCTACTATAAACTATATGGTAACTACAGGGTCTCTGAAATATTTTCATCATGGAAAAAATACGATTTTAAATGAATGCTGTTCATTAAAATGAGGCTTCTTTCAGTTATTCTGCTAAATGATTTCTCAAGAGAGATTCCATTTTTAACAATGTATTTGCCTAATGATTGCTTTCAGTTCTGTTAGACAAAAACCAAACGAATATTTCTATCTTTCAGTGTTTAATCAAAGAAAAAATTTACGAACAACATCAGGATTGCAATTTTCCCCACACAGTTTTGCAGTTGACAAAACAAATAGGTATAAAAAAAACAAAAATCTATGTTTTGCATTTTTTTTGCATGTGCATATGTGTGTGTGGTATATGGTGGACTATTAACCCTTTCGTAACAAGTAATTCTGATGAAAGACACTGCCTGTGATTTAAAAAATAATCATGAATTTGGAAGTATTTAGTAATGTAACTAATTTTCTCATTATCAAATATAGTTTCTTACTAAAAATTATGATGAAAGTACCAGTCAAATACATGAGTTGATATAATTGACAAATCACTGTCATCCCCCCCCCCCCCAAAAAAAAAAAAAATTGCTGGCCTTGTGCCTAAATTAGAAACAATCATTAATTACTATTTCATATATAAGGGACATTGGATTGGCAGGATCATAAGAGGCCCAAAAGCAAAGTTGTTTTGAAGGGTGTACTTAAACACAATCTCTTGGTCCTTCAGTCATTGATGTACCTTTACAACTATAATGACCACTTTACAGTGAGGGCTGGGTGTTCTTTGTCATGACACCTACACAACCACTTTACTATGTGGGCTGGGTGCTTTTTGTTGTGGCACCTATATGACCACTTTACAGTGTGGGCTAGATACTTTTTGCTGTGATCATAACACGGCAACTTTACAGTATAAGGGTGGTGTGAACAGAAGTGGGTGGGTGTTGGGGCATAGGAGGTGTATAGTAGTTCAGAGGTGCCTACTGTATGTATCTTTCAGTCCGTGCAATATATATATATATATATTGAGAGAGGGGAGGGGGGGGAAGTCTGTGGTTCTGAGACCTTGGAGACCACTAATCATGGGAGTACACATGGGGAGACGCAGAGTTGGTGTAGAGATATGTAAAATCCCAACTGCGGTGCCACAGTTGAGATTTTACATATCCTTCTATATATATTTTACATCTCTCTCTCTCTCTTATATATATATATACATATATATATATATATATTGTGTATAATTCCCCCTCTCTCTTTCATCAACCTTTCATTCTCTTACTCTCTTTCTTCCCCTCTAACCTTCTCATACTCTCTTGTACTCATACATCCACTTTGCAAACATACATATACATTATATGTGTTAGTGCCCATGCACATAACACACACACATGTCTGTGTACATTTGTGTGTAAACACACATACACAGGCATACATGATGTGGTTCTATGTATGTATATATGTAGACATACACATATACATTGTATTATTTATGCATATGTTTGTTTGCAAACAGTAAAAGTTATACAAATAATTATGGTAGCTTTTATTTTCTTCTTTGTCCTTTTGTTGTTGTTGTTTTGGTCTCATTGCTAAAGGCACAACTTTGCAAATGTAGTTTCAGAAAGAGGAAACTATCTTTGTTTAGTGGATACAAAGGGAATGAACAGAAATGTAAACCAGGTGACTTGCAGATAGGTGGGCAGGTTGGTATCTTTACAAGAAGTGAAACTATGTTCCTGCCATCAGGTATTCTCTCCCACCTCAAAACTTCTTTTTGTATGAAGGCTGTTTTGTAATGTTACTCTGTAACTGTACCATACAAATAGGAAGACATATACTACAGCAAAGGACCATAAAAAAGCAAGAAGTTATTTAAAGTAGTAATTCAAAAATAGGAAGCCCTATACTACAGCTAAAGACCATAAGAAGTAAAAACAAAATATAAAACAAATAGTCATTTCAAATAGTAATTAAATATTTTTTATGTTTGAAACATAAGGACTGACATTCTCTTGGCTATTCAGGATGGAAGATGATCGAGCAAGAATCAAAGTTTATAGCATTCATAAAGAAATCACAGAAGTGCTCTAGTTGGTTCTGAAGCATTTCTCTGTAGCTGTGAAACAAAAGCTAGCAGTGTGTTGTGTGTTAAGGTTGTTAATCTATGGAACCATCTAGAAGGTTTTGTCAGAGCAATCTGACAAAGCCAACTGCAGGCAAAACTTTGAAGTCAATGTTGACCTGTCAATTATAAAATGAAATATATTATACTCCATTTATATGTATTGAATGTACACTCAGTTAATGTTTGACTATTTTTATGTATGGTTATACATAAAACTCATCCATTAATATATCAATATGGTTTTTATGAGAATAATATATTCACACACATGCACGCACTCACTCACATACACATGCACACACACACACACACACACGCACACACACACACATAATAATGATGATGATTTCATTTATCTGCTACAAGAGAAGACTTTACAAATGATAAGTTATGGAAAATTGATTATGAAAGAAAAAATTATCATCATCATCATCACTGTTTTACATCTATTTTCCTATTTTTCATGTTTATATATAGTGTCAAAAATGTAAAGATTCTTTTCCTACTATATCAAGCTTTAAACTAATATATTTCTTCATTGTACTTTGGTCTTTGCTTTGTTGTTTCTGTTTACTTTTTGCATGCATACATATATACATATAAATAACTTCTACAGGACTAGAACTGTTTCATTTGTATGATAATTTCATATTAATGAAACAGTTCTAGTCTTGTAGAAGTCATTTCTCTCTCTATATATATATTTATATAATAAAGATGTCTATATTCTACCAATGTATTGAGTACCTTCTTTAACTGTGGTTACCCTTCCCCCTGCACAACTCGGGCATCTACATATGTGTGTGTATCCTGGGTTCAATCGAGGGTAACCACAGTAAGTAAGGTACTCAATACATAGCAGAGTATAAATATTTAATATAGAAATGGCTTCTACAGGACTAGAACTGTTTCATTCGAAGGAAATTATCATATATATATAATATTCATACATATATACATGTATATATACATACACAAACATCATACATACCATACATGAAGGGCATCTGTACAGTTTCTATCTATGCAATTTTAATCACAAAACATTGCATTGGTCAACTGAGGACTCTAGTAAAAGAAACTTGCTCAATTCACACTGCAGTGGGACCAAATGTGAACCCACATAGTGGCAAAGTGAACTCCTTAAACAAATAACCATGCCAACCACCTATCAGAGTTTTAGCTAACAAAGCTAAAGATATGATTAGAATTATTGATTTAGATTATTAAGACAGTTTCAAGTCAGAGTATGTAATATTTTTATGTCTAAAAAAGGAAAGGAAAGGAGCCAATCATCAGATTGGACCGAAGGAAACAATGTTTCCATTGGTCTTTCCATTTTTGATACTATCTGTCAGTCACAACTGCTGGCAGAAGAAGGAGCTGATCATCAGATCAGACAATGGAAACAAATGTTTCCATTGGTCTTTCCATTGCTGATGCTATCTGTTATTCGCAATTTCAGTCAGAAAGGTCTCTGTGTCTTCAAAAGGGCAAAAAGCATCATATCCGTATATTGTTTCCATATATATATATATGTATGTCTGTGTGTGCATAAATGTATCCACATATGTATGTATATGCAACTGTTATATGCATATATACATGTGTGTGTGTGTTTGATAAGTATTTTAAGCACAAAACATTAGTCCTGACTTAGACCTATGGCTATAAATATAAATACTCTGTGTTGAAGTTATATAATATAGCTACATTATCTACATGATGTGGAAAATATTCCATAAGCATTGCCCAAATGATGTTGGCATCATCTTTAAAATACACCTAAGGCTTGGGGCCCGTCCTATCCGCCCACAATAAAAATCAAACTCGCATCTCTTAACATTACAGCACAATTATTTCACTTCAACTTGTCCTGCTATCTTTAACATTACATCAAAACACACAAAAACAGAAGCAGGTCCCATAAATTTCAAAAAGTCTTTGGACAAATCCTTCCAAGAAATTCCGGGTAAACCTCTTACAAATGCATGCATCTCCAAAAACAATAACTCTCTACTTGAGTGGGCATGGTAGTGTCCAAATCCTGATTTGAAAGACTTCGCCAGGTGGTGCTATTAAGTTAGGTTTTGGTTAGTATTGACCCAGGCCATGTCTATCAAGCCTATAATATAATTTTTCCTTATACAATCCTGTCCAACATATAGAATACAATCCTAAGCTAGTTAAAAGATGTCAAACAAAATAAAATTGCCCACTTAATTAAAATAAATAAATAGAATTAAAGCCACAACAGAAATATTCTTTATACTAGAGCCCGTTCAATGGAGATCATGATACAATATATATAAATTTTCATTACACAACCCCATTCAAGCCTAAACTAATCAAAACACACCACCTAAAATACGCTTTTCCAATTACTTAACATTAAAAGCAAATCACATATATATATTATATATATATATATATACACACCGAGCATTATAAATAAATGTTTGGTGAATCCATACGTACATATATATATGTATGCATGTATGTATATATATATATATACATACTACTGTACGTCTGTAAACATATATGTATGTACGTATACATACTTATATTTAAGTAACAGCCGTACTTAGAGTGGGAAATGAAATTTCGTTTCATTTTTTCCGTTTATCGTTTTCGGTGCACCCGGCCGATTAACCCACTCAATATGCAAATTGGGCTACTCAGCCATTAATATGCATAAAGAAAGTATATACTTTCGGACGTTCAACTATCTGGGAGGAAGGTATACGTTGCTGACGATAGCTAACAAGCTTGAAACTAGTACAGTATTCCTTTGTCAGTGTTGAACAAACGAGCAACAGTGGTTGCTAGACACTACGGCTTAATACGGGGTGTTTGTTTACAAACACACCGAGCATTATAATAAATAAATGTTTGGTGAATCCATATGTACAGATATATATGTGTGCATGTATGTATATATATATACATACTACTGTACGTCTGTATACATATATGTATGTATGTATACATACTTATATATATATATATAATGTATATATATATATATGTATGCATACATATATATATATATATATATATATATGCATATATATATATGCATATATATATATATATATATATGCATACATATATATATATATATATCATCATCATCATCTTCGTTTAATGTCCATTTTCCACGCTAGCATGGGTTATATATATGCATACATACATATATATATATACATATATATATATATATATATATATGCATATATACATATATATATATATATATGCATATATATATATATATATATATATATATATATATATATATATATATATATGTATGTATACGTACATACATATATGTATACAGATGTACAGTAGTATGTATATATTTACATACATGCACACATATATATGCATACATACATATATATATATATATATATGCATACATACATATATATATATATAAAGTTAAATAAAAGTCAAATGATTAAAATTTAGCTTCGTTTATTACTGCTATATATATTTCAGTGACAGCCATCTTTGGCTGTGACCTCTTCAGGCAGTTTGAATTAGTATGGTATAGACAAGTACATATGTTGTTTAGGTGTATGATATTGTCAATCCTCTGATATGCCCAGTTCCTTGTTGGGTTGTTAATTCACTGGGGAACTGGAGTCATATCATGACTCCAGTTCCCCAGTGAATTAACAACCCAACAAGGAACTGGGCATATCAGAGGATTGACAATATCATACACCTAAACAACATATGTACTTGTCTATACCATACTAATTCAAACTGCCTGAAGAGGTCACAGCCAAAGATGGCTGTCACTGAAATATATATAGCAGTAATAAACGAAGCTAAATTTTAATCATTTGACTTTTATTTAACTTTATTTTACACTACTCCGGAGTAACCAAACCAACCTGCGCACTTCGTCGAGTGCTCCAGCCTGCATACTGAGGTGTTGGTATACAACCAACATAAACTCAAAATCTCTATATATATATATATATGCATACATATATATATATGCATACATACATGCATACATATATATATATATGCATATATATATATGCATACATACATGCATACATATATATATATATATATATATTATATATATGCATACATACATATATATATATATATATGCATACATCATCATTTCATCATCATTTCATTTTACGTCCGCTTTTCCCTGCTTGCAAGGGTGGGACGGGAACTGATACTGGCTTGATTTCTACAGCTGGATGCCCTTCCTAACACCAACCTCATTTACAGTGAGTGCTGGGTGCTTTTTTGCCGTGGCACCTACACGACCACTTTGCAGTGGAATGATAAGGACCTCAGTCCCTATCATCTCATTTCTACAGCTGAGTAAACTGGAGCAATGTGAAATAAAGTGTCTTGCTCAAGGAAACAACACACCACCCGGTCTGAGAATTGAACTCACAACCTTTCGATTGCAAGGCCAATGCTCTAACCACTAAGCCATGTGCCTCCAATATATATATATATATGCATACATACATATATATATATATATATGCATACATATATATATATATATATATGCATACATACATATATTTATATATATATATATATATATATATGCATACATACATATATTTATATATATATATATATATATATATGCATACATACATACATATATATATATATATGCATACATACATATATATATATATATATATATTAAAGAGTTAAACAAGATTCAAGGAGTATATCAAAGAATGAGTTTTACAGTAGATTGGAAGCACTCTACGGGAAATAATTTTCCAGAGTTATTAATATTAAAATACAAATATTAATAAAATAGATGTTCTTTTGATCAATTACATTATATTATACATATTTCGGATGTACAACAGTACGTCCTCATCAGACAAAATATAATGATACATGACATACCCTGAGATGTTAAATGGTTAAGATTTAATCAGGGTACCTTGATTAAATCTTAACCATTTAACATCTCAGGGTATGTCATGTATCATTATATTTTGTCTGATGAGGACGTACTGTTGTACATCCGAAATATGTATAATAAAATGTAATTGATGAAAAGAACATCTATTTTAATATTTGTATTTTAATATATATATATATATATATATGCATACATACATATATATATATATGTATATGCATACATATATATATATGCATACATATATATATGTATGCATATATGTATATATATATATGCATATATATATATATGTATACACACACATACATATATAGACATATATATATATATACACACGTGTGTAGCCGTAAAATGATGATGATATATATATATATATATTATTTTACGTCCGGTTTTCCCTGCTTACATATATATATCATCATCATCATCATCATCGTTTAACGTCCATGTTCCATGCTTGCATGGGTTTGGACGGGAGTTTTCCCACTTGAGGCAAGAGTGGTTGTCTTGCTCGCATAGGACTGTCTGGCAGGTTTTCTACAGCTGGATGCCCTTCCTAACACCAACCACATTTACAGTGTGAGACTGGGAGGTTTTTACTGTGTTGCCTACACGGCCACATTACAGCGTGGACTGTGTGTTTTTTTGTCGTGACACCTACACGATCTCATTTGTTTCGGCCTGGATGTTGTGGCACCAACATAACTTTACATTGAAAGGGGTGGTGGGGGTGGTGGGACGGGGGTGTGCTTTGTTAGAGATGCCTACTGACTGTAGTAGGTTTTACTTTGTATTTCAGGTAAGGCGGGTCTTCTCTATTACTGAGTACCGCCAAAGATCTCGGTCCAGTGACATTGTCTTGGAGAGGTGTAAGTGTGTGAGGTCGGAATTTATCAGGTCGTCCCAGGTTTTTCTGGGTCTGCCTACTCCGTGGCTACCGTCTATCTTTATTGCCCTGCACTTTTTTATACAGCTGTCGTCTTTCATGCGCATCACGTGAATATATATATATATATATATATATATATATATATATATATATATATATATATATACACACACACATATTTATGTATACACATACATACACAGACACACAAATATGTGATTGGTAGTTGTGATGATAATGGTGGGAGTGGTGGTGGTGGTGGTGGTGGTAGTGGTCATGTTGATGATTAATATAACAATGACAATAGTGGTTGGTGATTATAACAAGGAAGTGGATAATTTGTAATAGCAGAGGTAGTGGTGGCAGTGAGGATGATGGTGGTGGTGATGATATAATTGGTGATGGTGGTGGTGTAGCTGGTGATGGTGGTGATGGTAATATGGAAGATAGTGATGGTGATGATGGTTGAATTAGTGGTAATGGTGGTGGTGGTGGTGATGGTAATATGGAAGATAGTGATGGTGATGATGGTTGAATTAGTGGTAGTGGTGGTGGTGGTGGTGGTGGTGATGGTAATATGGAAGATAGTGATGGTGATGATGGTTGAATTAGTGGTAATGGTGGTGGTGGTGGTGATGGTAATATGGAAGATAGTGATGGTGATGATGGTTGAATTAGTGGTAATGGTGGTGGTGGTGGTGATGGTAATATGGAAGGTAGTGATGGTGATGATGGTTGAATTAGTGGTAGTGGTGGTGGTGGTGGTGATGGTTGAATTAGTGGTAATGGTGGTGGTGGTGGTGGTGATGGTTGAATTAGTGGTAATGGTGGTGGTGATGGTGGTGGTGATGGTAATATGGAAGGTAGTGATGGTGATGATGGTTGAATTAGTGGTAATGGTAGTGGTGGTGGTGGTGGTGGTGATGGTAATATGGAAGGTAGTGATGGTGATGATGGTTGAATTAGTGGTAATGGTGGTGGTGGTGGTGGTGGTGGTAATATGGAAGGTAGTGATGGTGATGATGGTTGAATTAGTGGTAATGGTGGTGGTGGTGGTGGTGGTGATGGTAATATGGAAGGTAGTGATGGTGATGATGGTTGAATTAGTGGTAATGGTGATGGTGATGGTGGTGATGGTTGAATTAGTGGTAATGGTGATGGTGATGGTGGTGATGGTTGAATTAGTGGTAATGGTGGTGGTGATGGTGATGGTAATATGGAAGGTAGTGATGGTGATGATGGTTGAATTAGTGGTAATGGTGGTGGTGGTGGTGGTGATGGTTGAATTAGTGGTAATGGTGGTGGTGATGGTGATGGTGGTGATGGTTGAATTAGTGGTAATGGTGATGGTGATGGTGGTGATGGTTGAATTAGTGGTAATGGTGATGGTGATGGTGGTGGTGATGGTAATATGGAAGGTAGTGATAGTGATGATGGTTGAATTAGTGGTAATGGTGGTGGTGATGGTGATGGTAATATGGAAGGTAGTGATAGTGATGATGGTTGAATTAGTGGTAATGGTAG
>OZ024746.1:24140948-24150948 GCA_964016885.1 Eledone cirrhosa | reverse complement strand
CTCAAACCACATTCACACACAGGTTCACACACACAGAAGCCCATATGCTGAAACATACACACACATACACACAAAAACAGGCCTACATGCTGAGACACACATACACACACGGAAGCATACACAAACACACACAAACACTTTCTCACACACAGACACAGGTATGCACACATATCCACACACACAAGCACACACAGGCCCATACGCTAAGATATGTATGCATACACAGACACACAAGCCCACACACAGTGGCATGCACACACACACACACACACACACACACTGGCCCACAAGTTGAGATATGCACAAGCACAAACACACACATACCCACACACTGATGCAAATATATTTGTGTGTATCAAGTTTAGAATGTAATTAATGTTGCAAGTTGAGAGCTGCAGGAAAGACATATCCATTGATGGAATCCAGAGGGGATTGACACAACCCAGTCTGAGTGGTGCCTCTGCTGTGTGTCCCCCCCCCCTCCCCAGACAAAATAGCAAAGGTATTACTGCAGAGAATGGCCAAAGACACCTGCTCCTTCCTCAAGCAAGATGCTGTCATTCCGATTTTATGGAGGAAATTTGCAGTGGAAGGACCAAGGACACGAGAGGTCTTGATAAAGATTGATACAAAGAGGAAGCAGTGAGTCAGGCCCTGATATTTATACTGGTTCTCTGCATCCTGAGTTCAAATCCCGGTGAGGTCAACTTTGCCATACATCCTTTCAGGGTCAATAAATAGTCTTATTCTAGGGTCAATTTTTCCTCTAGATTTTTTTCTTTCTTTGGAAGAACCCATTGTATTCCAACTTGAAAAGGGATGGGCTCTACCAAATCTAAATGTAATGATGGCACCCCTATGACTCTGTCAGGAGCTAATAGCCTATAGATATATCAATAAATGAATTGTATAGTTCCATTTCCTGTCTATTTAACTGTCAGTAGAGTTAAGAATCTTGTCCAAGACTATATTTAATCTCCACATTTGTATGTACAATTTAATCTGAAGATTAACTTCAAAACAGGAGATTATGGTGTTGACCTATATTTTAAAGCCCCTGCCCATGTTTTTTCAAAATATTGACCTCTTCTCCCTTCCAACTCTCTTCCTCTCTTTCTTTTTTATTTAATCTCTCTCTCTCTCTTTGTATATATACATCATCATCATCACTGTTTAACATCTATTTTCCAAGCCAGCATGGGTTAGACGGATTGTCCCATTGTAATACAAGCTAACTCAGGTGACCACGTCTCCCCGCTCTCTCTCTCTCTCTTGGGTTACCTTTCAGACTCCCTATTATAGAGAGCTACGCCCAACATTTGGGAGTTACCACCAGCACCATCATCGCCTCTACTACTACCACCACCACCACCACTACTACTACTGATTGATTGGTTAGTTCATTCACTAACTACTACTGCTACTACTAATCAGTGAATGAACCAACCAACCAATCAATCAATCAGTGAGACACCATATGCCAATAGCAATTTTACCTTAGTCTTACCAGAATACTTCTTTCATCCTTCACTGAATATGATGCTTCACTTCATATTTCAATCCTAACAATTTCTTGTATTTATTTATTTTATTTTCATTTCCTACACATAAACAATAGCAAAATAATAATAATAATAATAATAATAATGATGATTTCTACGATAGGCACAAGGCCTGCAATTTTCGGGGAGGAGAAAGTCAATTAAATCGATCCAGTGCATGACTGGTACTTTATTTTATCAACCTCAACGTAAGGATGAAAGGTAAAGTTAACCTCGGCGGAATTTGAACTCAGAACGTAAAGGGCTGTAACTCTATGCTGCAAGGCATAGTGCCCGACGCTCTACCAATGCTGCCAATAATAATTGTTTCTACTTTAGGCACAAGGCCAGCAATTTGAAGGAGAGGGGAAAGTTGATTAAATCAACCCTAGTTCGTGACTGGTATTCTATTTCATCAACCCCCCCCCCCCCCCCCCCCGCAAGGACAAAAGGCAAAACTAACATTGGTGGTATTTGAACTCAGAACGTAAAGGGACGTAACTCTATGCTATGAGGCATGGTGTCTGACGCTCTATCGATTCTGCCAATCCACTGCCCTGAAGCCGATTAAATTGACCACAGTGCATTACTGGGACTTTATTCTATTGGCCCTGTAAGGATGAAAGGCAATACAAACCTTGGTGGGATTTAAACTCAGAATGTAAAGAGCCAGAAGAAATACTGGGTAAGTATTTGTTCAATGATCTAACAATTCTAGGCACATGGTGTTGTGGACAATACAAGGGTTGGAAAAAATATGAAACAACACATGAAGTGGGATTTATATCAAGTAAAGGGAAAGGGACATCAACCAGAAGAAAACAGTAGATAACAATAATTGTTTCTACTTTTGGCACAAGGCCATCAATTACCCAGTGCATTACGGGGTCGATAAAATAAAGTACTTTATTTTATCGACCCCGTAAGGATGAAAGGCAAAGTTAACCTCGAACTCAGACCGTAAAGGGACGTAACTATGCTGGAAAGCATGGCGTCCGACCCTCTACCGATACTGCCAATCCACCGCCCTCCTACAGTAGATAACAAGGCACAAGGCCAGCAATTACCCAGTGCATTACTGGTACTTTATTTTATCGACCCCGTAAGGATGAAAGGCAAAGTCAACCTCGGCGGAATTTGAACTCAGATCGTAAAGGGACGTAACTATGCTGGAAAGCATGGCGTCCGACCCTCTACCGATACTGCCAATCCACCGCTTAGATAACAATAGATAACAATAATTGTTTCTACTTTAGGCACAAGGCCAGCAATTACCCAGTGCATTACTGGTACTTTATTTTATCGACCCCGTAAGGATGAAAGGCAAAGTCAACCTCGGCGGCATTTGAACTCAGATCGTAAAGGGACGTAACTATGCTGGAAAGCATGGCGTCCGACCCTCTACTGATACTGCCAATCCACCGCCCTATAGATAACAATAATGATAGTAAATGATGATGATGATGGTGGTGGTGACAACGGTGGCGGCAGTAAAACAAATTAAAAAAGATATATCTTTAATTTCGAATTTTTTTAAAATATTTTCATATAAACCAGAGAGAGAAAAAAAAAAATCAATCTTTTGTTTCAAATATTTTATTTTTCGAGGTTCAGTGAATTTATTAATGTTAAAAACAAAAATAAAAATGTCTGTAATATTTACAAAAGGATTTGAAAACATCCATAGCTATTCACCGAAGTGTAGAAAAATCTATCAGAAATGAGAGAAAGCAAGCTCGTTAGCAAAACCACAGGTAATTGGAAAGAATTAAGAGTGTTAACGAAGGAAATAGATTTTGATTTTCAGTCCAGGTGCTGGAAGGAATTTTTATAAAAGATTTCCGTTTATATTTTGGTAAATTACTACAAGATTTGTTAGAGCAGGAACTATTTATTTTAGTAAAAGAAGGAAAGAGAGTCACATGGAGAATTGAAAGGTTGGGGAGAAGGAAAGGGTGTAAGGTAGGAGAGGGAAGGAGTTGCATGTTGTATGTATGTAGCATTTTTTTTTCAGCAGTTGTCAATATTTATTCTGTACTAATAATAATAGTAGTGTTGGTGGGAAGGGGAAGGAGGATTATTGGTGGGGAAGATGGTGTTGGTTGTGGGGATGTTAGTGTTGGTTGTGGTGATAGTAGTGTTGGTAGTGGTAGTAATTGTGCTGCAATTTGTTACTCTTCATTATTCTTCTGATCTGGGGCATTATTATTATTATTTTTAGATATATTGTAACCCCCTCTCTATGTTTATAATGTTTACTGTGACTAAAGAAATTATCATCATCAGCAGCAGCACTACCCTTGTGTTTTTGAGCAAAATACTTCATTTCATGTAGCTCCAGCCTACTCTGCTGAAAATATATACTAGGAGCAGCTGAGGGTTAACTAACCCTGTCTTGCACTGGTGTTCTATCAAGTAGGGAGTCTTGTACTCTCAGTCACTTAATACAAATGAAACTGGGATAAACTCTTACCTGATGAACCTCCTAACTAGGGACACATTAAATAATATAGAGCCCTCATCATCATCATCATATATTTGCTTTCTATGCTGGATTGGGTTTGATGTACAGTCTGAGTCAGAATTACTGCTGTCTAAGGTGTGTCAGAGAACCATGTCTTACTTTTACATTCCACATTTGACCTGGTTTCTACAGCTAGATACACTTCCTAACTCCAACCACATTACAGACTGTACTGGATGTATTTTTTCGTAGTGTCAGCACAAAAGAGGCTGAATCTTTTCTACTTTATGTTGTTCAATCGCTAACTACCTTACAGAGCACACTGCAGGCATTTTATCATGGCACTAGCACGGTTGTCATGTCCTTGACAGGACAAAAAAATGCTTCCTATTCTACTTTCTTTCAGTACAACTGTGATTGATATATTATAATTTAATGGAACTAATATACCATGATTCAGATGATATATAGATTTAAATCTCATGTAATTAAATTTCGTAAGTGCAGGCATGACTGTGTGGTTAAGGAGTTCACTCCAGAACCACATGGTTTCAGGATGTTCTACTTTGTTGCTCCTTTGGCATGACTCTCCTACTATAGCTTCAGCTTGACCTATGAGTGAGATTTTGGTGGACAGAAACTGTAGAATCCTATATATAAGATGGGCAGGTCATATGTGCTGCATTAATGAAAACCACCTTCCTAAGAAGCTCTTTTATTGCAAACTCCAAAAGGGAAAGCATTCTCAGTGAAGTCCATGGAAGTGCTACAAGGACTCTGTAAAAAAAAGTCTCAAAAGCTGCAAAATTTAGCATGTTGTGTGGGAAATTGCAGCTTAGTACAGATCCCTATGGCGGTCTCTTATTTGCTCCAAAGTCAATAGCTACAAGGTAGAGTGCATAGAGCAACACAAGAGGAATAGGAAAACAAAAAGCTACAACTTCAAACTTTCAAATTGGCCCACAACCCACATTTCCTGCCCTTATTACTTACAGCTATTCAAAGTGAAAATTGGCTCAACAAAACCATACTTTCACACACAGAAATAAAACTCCGTTATTTTCATTGCTCTTCTTTTCATCTTATACGAGGTTATGTTCATCTTTAGTATTGAATTAGGAACATTATTACATAGATATTTATAGATTTATTTAATCAATTTAAACGTCTATATATATAGCTGGTAAGCCATGACAGGCTAGGAGAGGTATGTAGCACCTTTTATAATAAACCCATTAATTTCTTTATTCTACAATCAATGGCAGTAGGGTTCCTTCTATCCATCACAGATCCATTGAAGAATAATGGTAGCTATAATGTCTGTCTGTATGTAAGTATTCAGCCATCCAAAACCACCTACCACCTATCCACCCTACAGCACAGATCTTCATATATTGAAAAATAATAGGTAGCTATAGTGTCAGTCTGTTTAACTCTTATCTCACTAACTGTGTCTCTTTTATTATCTACCTACAAAACGTGTTCCTGGTGTTGAGGGTTCTATCCACGGGGTGTAAAACAACCCTGCAGTAACGTATTGGGGATTTCAATTGTTATTTTATTATATATAGTTTATTGTTATTTATTAATGTTAAAGTTATTTTTATGTAAAACCCCTGCCGTCACGTTTTGTAATGTCCCATTTTTGTACGTCCCTGTGGCAAATAAAGAAAGATATCTATCTATCTATCGATCCATTTCTCTCTCTCTCTCTCTCTCTCTCCATCTCTCTCTCTCTCTCTCTCTATCTATCTATCTGTTTTACTTGAGACGTGTGCCAGTTCGCTGGTAAGTTTTTGTTGATTTTCTAAGTAAGAAATCAAAAATTTATTGTTAAATTTATTACTATTTTATAGCTTGACCCCACGTCTGGACTTTCAGACGGTGGGTCAAGTCGTCTTCACCCCTCCTTGGGGTGAAATTTTCGTTTGGAAAAAAATTTCGCCGGTGAAAAAAAAAGTGTAAACAAACCTTGCATTCAGTCATGAACGCTGCGTTCCTAACTAGAAGTGGTGGAGAGGCGGTAAGAGTGTTAAGCTCGCACCCACCTCCTCTTACCACCTCATTGAAAGACATCGAAATGTCGTCAGTTTTGAAAATGCGATGTCGGACGTTGATTGTAACATCAACACTAACACAAACACCAATAACATGCAAAATATAAACAACACCAACCAGAACAACAACAACAATAATGACAACAAGAACAACAACAACAACACCACCAACAACAACAGCAACACGAACAAGGAAAAGATTTTTTTTGCTCAAACCGTTCGAAGTTCCCCTGAACTGTTCACACCTTGACATTTCCAAGGCTAGGGAAATGTTAAGCGATGCAAAACAGTACGTAACTTTTGGTGAGAGTGGTGCTTTCAGCATCACTTCTCCTCAACAGTTACGCAGAGAAACTGTTCTAAAAACAGTAATTTTTAGGACGGTTTCAAATGTGTCGAAAAAACCAGTTCAATTATCCCAAAACGATATTGAACTGGTTCTGAAGAATTCCATGAAGGATATTGCCTTCATCCAAAAAGGGAAACTTTTTGGAAGCATTTCGGTGTTGTTGAAAGACCAATTGACAGCACAAACATATTCTGTATCGTCGATTGTGTCCCGCCTTTACACCTTTTTCCCCACATGTATGGGAAAAAGAACACAAAAAATAAAAATTTCGAACATTGCACCAAATGTAAACGTCTGATGGATTCTAACTGGCTTCATCGATTTCGACGAAGACACCATCATTTCGGTGGGAAAGTCCTCCAGAGGCACATTCAATGGTACAAGCATGGAAGTTCTGGTCCAAATGAGGTCAGAACGGATAGCTAAAATACCCCAACGTGTGCCTCTGGATGGAATTTCACACATAAACATTTCTGTTGAGGGTAGGCAGCCTTCATGTTACCACTGTTTAAGCAGTGGTCACCTAAAGGCTTACTGTCCTCAGTTAACTAAAAAAAAAAAGAGCCACTACTGCCAACACCCAAAACAACAACACAACCACCACCACCACCACCACCACCACAACGACAACACGCAAACACAACCAAAGCAAGAACAACAAACCAACCTGCAAGCACAGTCCCACCCAACCCCACTCCACCTAAAACCACTGCAAAAAACACCCACAAACACAACAGCTCCCCAAAACACGCCTTCCAAATAACACAGACACCACAACGGACGAGGCCCCCACATCATCACCAAGTGATGATGAGGGAGAGCCTCTCCGTTCGAAAAGAAAGAAGAAAAGACACCACAAGAACAAAAAAAACAACAAACATCACTACAAACATACAACCACCAACACAAACAAAAACCCCCCGTCCCGAAAACAAACCACGACATCACTCCAAACACAAACACCTACAACAAAACGAAAGCTCCCACAAGAACAACAGACAAAAACCACCGCAACACAACAAGAACATTACACATGCATAAACAGTAAAAACAAAACTTTAATGGAGGTCATCTCCAACGACGCTTCGGTGAAAACCGAAGGGAAAACTTTTTCGAACTGTGTAGACAAACCTAATTTAAAGATGATTAGGGTCCCTACGGACACCTATAAGTCTTTAAAGGAAAACTTTCCTAAGGACGTGGGTAATCCTTGTGTTAAACCCATTAACCGCGTCCTTTTAAAAAGTTTCCCCACCCTCACCCCAGACACCCCCACCCCACCAAACATCTCCGTCCCCACCCCGCCGGAATCCACCACCCACCCAGACAACCCCTCTAACACTCCCATGGAAACCGTGCGGCCTGGTCCCCGGGAGACGAAGAGGTGAGTGTTTTCTTCTCCTTTTTTAACTTTTCAGAACCAACATGGCCAATATAAGAGTTGGATGTGTGAATGTACGCGGCCTGGGGATGCCCTAGAAACAGGGCAAACTCTTAAACGACCTCAGGTCGCACAGTATGGATGTAGTAGCCATTTGCGAGTCCAGGATCCACAGCGAGCGACAGCTGACCCCATCTTCAATGACTTTGAGATCTACGCATCTCTCTGTCGGTTGGGGGGTGGGGGCGGGGTTGCCGTTTTGCTGCAGAAACACCTGGGCCTCGTAACACAGACGGTACATCTGGACCGGAGGGTCGACTGGTGGTCCTAGACGTTGACGATAGTGAAGGTGGAGCCTTTAGGCTGGTGGCCGCATATACCCCATCCGGGACACTGCAGCCAGACTTCTTCAAACGTCTAGAGACATTTCTGGGAACGTCCCGCTCCTTGCTTTTAGTGGGGGACTGGAATGGAATCCTAGATGCACGTTGGGACTATGTGGGAGCATGTCCCGATAAAGGGGGGTGTAACAGCCTCAAAAAGTTAATCGGCCGATTTGACCTGGCCGATAGATATCGACTAGATTTTCCGACTGTGCCACTGTGGACGTGGACTAATCGCAGCGGAACATCTAGATCGTACCTAGATAGGGTTCTAGTTAGAAATAAGGATAGGGACATGTTAAGCTGTCCACAAATGTTCATGGTTACCTATTCAGATCACAAACTAAGTGACCTGCATGGTCAACCTTGATAGAACCCATAGACAAGGACCCGGCTACTGGAAGCTGAACTTGTCGTTACCGACATGCAAAGCCTACAGTAGACGGATTAGCACTTTAGTTAAACAGCACTTGACAGGGGCCATTGTCAACAACAGATGGTGGTGCTCTCTCAAGAGGGCAGTTAGATTAGACTCGTTAGTTTTTAGTAAAGAATTAGCATTAGATAGAAATAGAACTAAGAAGGAACTGGTAGATAAAGTAGAAGAGGCAATTAGAAGTGGTAACGTAGCCAGCGTGCTAGCAACGAGAACAGCCTTGGACCAGTTCTTCGACGCAAAGCATGAGGGCTGCGTTGTCAGAAGCTAAATACGTGCTCTGGGAAACGAACGCGTGATACGTGAGCCGAAGCAGATGTGTGCGGCCTTTCAGCGGCACTTTGCTCAACTGTTCAGGCAGGGGGCCGTGCCGGGAGGGGCTATGGATTTCGGTCCATACCTCGACGGCCTACTGCGACTCTCGGACAGCGAGGCGAAGTTCTGCGAAAAGCCGATTTCAGCCGCTGAGATAGGGGACGCGCTGAGCCAATGCGGCAAATGCAAATCTCCAGGTCTCGACGGTCTACCCTACGAATTTTACGTAGCAATGCCGGACTTATTCTCTGGTTTCCTGAAAGCGGTCTACTGCAACTGGCAACAGAACGGGAGAATTCCCAGTTCTGTGACCGGGGGCATAGTCACACTAGTCAGGAAGGACGAGAATAAGGGGGATGACATAGGCAACTTCTGGCCCATAACTCTGCTAAACACAGAGTTACAGATTTTGGCCAAGGTGTTGGCAAAGAGGCTGGCGCTTGTCGTCGAGAACCTGGTGGGAGAAGCGCAGTCATGCGCAATCCCGACCAGGTCCATACACAACAACCTCCACCTCATGCGATACATCATAGAGAGGGTAGGGTGTAAACCCGGCTTCTGTGGGTCCTGATCAACTTGGATCAGTCTAAGGCTTTCGATAGGGTTGACCATCGTTACCTGGATGCGGTGCTCGAGGCGGCAGGCTTCGGACCCGTGTTCAGGGGCTGGATTGCTGCAATGCACAACAGCAACATCTGCTCAAGGGTTAAGGTGAACGGCTACCTCTCAGAGCTGTTCCATATCACGCGATCCATTCGACGGGGATGCCCTCTCTCCCCCCCTTCTGTACGTACTGACTCTCAAGCCACTACTACGGAAGTTGGAGCTATTGCAGGGCATCCCTCTGGAACCGGGACTGCGGAAAGCAGCGTCGGCCTACGTTGACGACGTGACAGTAATGGTGTCGAGCGCCTCGCAAATCGAGGAAGTCGGCACCTTACTGAAGGAATACGAAAGGTTCACAGGAGCGAAGCTGAACCGAGACAAGTCCATCGGTTTGCAACTCGGATCGTGGAGAGGCAAATTGATGCCTCCTGATGGCGTCGTCGGACGCTGGACGCAAGGACCAGTAAA
>OZ024746.1:24108448-24135948 GCA_964016885.1 Eledone cirrhosa | reverse complement strand
TAAGAAGGGATTGCCCTGTACTTTATCTGCTTTTCTGTTGTCTTCACTCGTGTTTTATATAGATATATATCCTACTATATCAAGCATTTAACTAATATATTTCTTCTTTGTACTGTATCATTTTTTTTGTTTCCATTTATTTTTACATATATATATATATATATATATGTATATATATATATATATATCAGTTACTTCCAATAAAAGTTTTACCTAATAGCTGATAATAAATGTTTCATTCCCTTGGTAAAATTTGTATTGCTAGTAACTGCCACTTATTGATATAAAATAAATCATCTCACTCTAGTATACATATAGAGTTTAGTATGAGATATAATGTTCGCAACCTGTAAAACACATACCAGCATATGTTTCACAACAATTACATTATGATATATATACATATGCAATTTTTTTTTTTATACATGGCAAATTTCTACAGCTGGATGCCATTCCTGCTGCCAACCCATTCTTTTCAGTATGGTAGAGATTTACTGACTTAAGTATTTTGTATGTGAAGATATGTATACAGACAGACAGACACACACACACACACACACACACACACACACACACACACACACACACACACACACACACACACACACACACACACACACACACACACACACACACACACACACACACACACACACACACACACACACACACACAGATTAAAAGTTTAAGCAAACAGTTCCAGAAGATCCCCCTTTAGGGTGAAATTTTGGTCTTTGTATTTATTATATATATATATATATATATATATATATATATATATAGTAATAATAATAAATTTGAAGACGAAAATCCAAAGAGATCCCGTTAAGGGTGAAAGCAGCGATTCTTTGCTTAAACTTTAATCTGTTATTTTAATAAATATATATATGTATATATATATATATATATCATTATCAATATTGTTTATTTTCTGTTTTCCTGGATAACAAGTAATATATATGTATGTATATATATATAATGAAGATTTAATACAGAAAAGGCTTCTACGAGGTAGACTTTCATTCTTACAGGGTTGATAAAATGAAGCACCAGTAATGCACTGGGTTGATTTAATAGACTTTCTCCTCTCCCCCAAATTGCTGGCCTTGTGCCTATAGTAGAAATCATTATTATTATTAGTAGTTGAGTGTTGGACAATATGCATTGCGGCATATAGTTATGGCCCTTTATGTTCTGAGTTCAAATCCCGCTGAAGTTAGCTTTACCTTTCATCCTTATGGGATCAATAAAATAAAGCACCAGTAACATACTGGGGTTGATTTCTTCGACTTTCCCCTGCCCTAAAATTGTTGGCCATATGCCTAAATCTGAGACCCTTATCATCATCATAATGTTAATTGAGGAAAGACTAATATTGTAAATATATTTTACTTTCCCATTTACAAAGTTTTATAAAGTTTTATAATAAACATACCTGTTAACGACTGGTATTTTTACATATTTATGAATGTATATTTAATAAATATTACCTAACAATTTATCTTTTCTTTTTTCCAGGTAATATATTTTTCTCGTGACAAGTTATTTCAAAGTAACAGATATTTATAGATGCAATTTCCATTAGAACAAAGCAAGGTATGCATATGTTGTTTGTTTAATATGAGCTTTTTTTTACAAATTTTCTCTTTAAAATGTCAATTGTTATATTGAAAACAATATAAAAATATGATGAACATCATGTAATGATTTAGGAGAATGGGGATGTTATTTCAAATGTTTATAGCATCTTTACTAGTCGACAGATTCATGTGAAAATTTGCAGTATTGAAGATTTCAATTTTTAATGGGTTGTAGTCATGGTTCTGTTTTTATACTTTTCAATATGTATTGTGAGTGGCTGGGTATTCCTCATACAGATATACTTAATTCCCAAGCTTAATCAGCAGGACACAATATGTTACAAGGCTGACTCTTTGAATTACAGATACAGTCCATCAATCAGGCTTCCAGTTTCTATCTACCTAATTTCACTTTCAAGGCTTGGGTTGACCCAAGACTATAGTAAGATACACTTGCTGAAGACACTATCCAATAACATTGAACCTAAGACCTCTTGATTGAGATGGAAACTTCTTGACCACTAATCCATACCTGTGTCCACAATATTCTTAAGTCATTTGAATTACATATACAGTTCATGTGGCAGGCTCTAAAATGAATTCTTTTTCGCTCAAAAATTTTGGAGTCAACCTGAGGTTATGGTAGATAACATTTGTCTAAGTTGCCACACAGTGGAATCAAACCTCTGTCAAAATTGCGATACAAATTTCTAAACCACTCAGCCATACTTGCTTCCATTGGTTAGGATAATATAAAATGGAGTTTTGGATAATATGTTTCGTCTGCAGTAACTTGCAAGAGAATTAGTTGGCAAATAACAAACAACCTTGCATGAAATGCTTAAAGAAGGCCTTTCTTAGGAAACCAAAAAGCGTGGTGTACCAGGAAGCATTGAAGTAGATAAAATGGGAAGTAACAATCGAATTCAAACCTTGCAGTACATCTATGGTCTGTTGGAAATAATAGACTTGACCTGTTATGTAGGAGTTGTGGGGAGGGGTCATTAATGGCGCTAGAGATAACATGTTGGAGAGAGTTCAAGGCAAATGAAAATATTTCCAAGAACTACCATCTCTGTTAGCAACTAACTGTGTTTTTCTTTCTCAGAATCAAAGACAAAATATCTTTGAAATATAATACTAAATAGTAAGAAAACAGGAGTATTGATGCAGAAGTTCCTTTAATTCTTGGAAACAAAATAACTGGAGTTATGTCCATTAGTTAGTTATGGTGACTTTTTAGTGGCGAATAACCAGAGTTGTTGTGCATTGATAGAATGTCGGATAACATGCTTTACAGCATATAGTTACGGCCCTTTATGTTTTGAGTTCAAATCCCACAGAGGTTAGCTTTGCTCTTCATTCTTATGGGGTCAATAAAATAAAGTCCCAGTAATGCATTGGGGTATATTTAATCGACTTTCCCCTCATGTAAAATCGTTTCTATTGTGCCTAAATCATAACATCATTATCATTATTATTAGTTTAAATCCTGCTACGGTTAGTTTTGCCTTTCTTCTATATGGGGTTGATAAAATAAAGAACCAGTAATACACTGGGGTTGAGGTAATCAGCTTCCCTCCAAAAGAAAACTGTTGGCCTTGTACTATAATCAGAAACCATTATTATTAAGCTTGATCATAAGGAAACTAAGGTAGAAAGCTTTGAAAAGATTTGAGTTGAAATAGTTAAATGATATTCTAGAATGCTAGGCTACATAGATGATGGACTGCGCTATGGCTGTTGCAACCAGGATATAACAGCAAAAGACAGAAAGGGCTGCAAACACAAACTCACACATGCACCCATGCATGAACATACACACACTCAAACATAGATGATGGACTGCACTATGGCTATTTCAACCAGGATATGACAACAAAAGAGAGAGAAAGGGCTGCAGACACGCACACATGCACAAATGCATGCACGCATACATCTACTGTCATCACTTGCAATTGATTATATCTTTGTTGTTGGTGACGGTGATGTTGAAGATAAGGATGGTGATGGTGGTGATTAATGTGGAGGGGATGGTGGTACTGGTGGTGATGGTAGTAGTGGTTGTAGTAATGTTGGTGATGAGGATGACAATAAGGATGGTACTTGTGGTGGTGATGTTGGTAGTGATGGTGTTGGTGATAAGGATGGTGGTGGTAATAGCAGGGATATGATGATAATGAGGATACTGGTGATCATGGTGTTGTAGGTGGTGGTAGTGGTGATGGTGTATGTGGGGTGGTGGTGGTGATGACCATGATGGTGTGGTGGGGGGGGGGGGAGTGGTGATGACTATAATAGTGGTGGTGATGGTGGTAATATTTTATAATGATAGACTATTATAAATGCAGTGGTGTTGGATACACAAATCAGGCAGAAACAAACAGATAGTAATCTTGATCACTATGATGAAGAGAACAACAACAACAACAACAGCAGCAACAACAGCAGCAACAACAACAGCAACAACAGCAACCACAACAAAAACAGCAACAGCAACAACAAAAACAGCAACAAGCACATCAAAAACAGCAACAACAGCAACAAGCACAACAAAAAGCAGCAACCAGAAAACAAATTTACAAATCCATTCCATTGGAAAGCTTTCACACTTCACTTGGTAATCAACCAAGTGTGAAGGCGACCATTACACCATATTTACAAAGCTGCAGTCCACAGATTATTTCCAGAACCCTCCCACCTCCTCCTCCCCCTTCAATAAACACTGTAAACATATACCTCACAATGGTATGTGTTCCGGAAATTTGTTAAATGTGTGTCTAGGAAACTTAGATTTATTTATTTAGAAATATGGTTTACATTTTAATGTTTGTTTTGTTGTTTTTTGTTTTCTTTTTCTTTGTGTGTTTGTTTTTTTAGTTGTTGTTGTCTTGTTTTTGTGTGTTTTTTTTTTTGTTTCATGTTGGTATGGAATGACCAAGACTCTGTATTGCAGGATATCATTGTCAGCATCATCATCATCATTATTGTCATCTCCTTGTCATCATCATCATAATTATTATCATCATCATCATTATTGTCATCATCATCATCATCAATATTATTGCCATCATCATCATCATTGTCATCAATATTATTGCCATCATCATTATTGCCATCATCATCATCATCATCATCATCATCATCATTGTCATCATCATCATCATCATTATCATTGGTGTCATCATCATCATCATTATTGTTGTCATTATTGTCATCATCATTATTATGTCAACTCAACTATGAGAATTAACTTCCTGAAATCTGACCTTGTCATATCTTCTTCATATGTTATTCCTGCAATTTCTGTCTTCCTAGGCTGTCAGCATACAGCACTATGGTGGTGGTGGTGGGGTGGTGGTGGATTCATGGTGATGATGATAGTGGTGGTGGTGGTGGTGGTACTGCTGGTGCCATGGCCACCAATCATGTCCATGATTATGCAGTTATCTCCCTTGCACATAGTGACACAGCTGAGGTTTAGGGTATTTTGTGGCCCTTGTAGAAGAAAGCTAGTCTTTGAGATTTATGTTTATATATATATATATCGTCATTATTACATGTTTTTCCACACATGCATGGGTTGGATGGGTTGTTCTCAGCACAGCATCTCACTACTCGCTGCATTTCTTCGTCATCTCCTCTGAGTCTAAGCGATTTTAGGTCAGCCCTCACAACCTCTGCCCAGGTCTTTCTCGATCTACCTCTACTGCGGCTTCCTTCCACTGGCCTTTCTTGGCACCTCTTCACCCATCAATCATCATCCATGCACATCTCATGTCTGTACTAATGCAGTCTTCTCTCCTGCACACCACCTCGGATCCCTCTTAAACCCAGTTTCTCCCTCTGCTTTTTTCTCACATTTACATAGCTGCTTCATTTCTCTCCAGTCTATGTATGTTTTCTGTAGCCACAGCCCATGTTTCACTACCATGCAACATTGCACTTCACACACAGGCATCATAGAATCATCCTTTTGTATGTAGGGAGAAAACTTTTGTAATCAACAGTGGGAGTAGCTCTCTATCTTCTTCCATCCTATCCTTATTCAAGCTATTATGCTCTCAGAGCACCCTCCCCTGGTGCTAATTTAGTCACCTTGATAGCAGAAGCTATCAATCACTTCCATGGATCCTTCCTGTGACTTGAAGAGGTTTATATCATTGTCACTCTTCCCTTTGATTACTCCTGTGCATCCTTTTTGTACAAAGTCTTCCTTTCCTGTTTGTCTACCCATTATGCCATTACATCTCTTGTGTACCCAATATTTACACTGTGTACACCATATGGTGTTTATGCCTACTCCTTTTCTACATATGGAGGAGGGCTATTTCCCTGGAGGGATCAGGGTCCTATCTTCTTTCCTACTGACTAGCACTTTAGTTTTTGCTAATTTTGCTCTCAGACCTTTTGATTACAAATTCTGTTTCCATGCTCTCAACTTATTTTCTAGTTTTTTTGTAGATTCGGCTATAAGGACCAAATCTATATTGTTATATTCTGGGAGGGTCATACAGCCAATAAAAACACATGTTCCAGTGTTTTTTATTGGCAGCATGACTCTCCCAAAGTATAACAATATATGTTTCAACACGTTTTCACATAAAATATATATATATGTGTGTGTGTGTGTGTGTGTGTTTATGAAACCTCCACCCCCTCCCCACCTTCAAATATAGTACTTATTTTATCAATCTCGCTCGTCGAACTGCTAAGTTAGAGAACATACATAGTAAATGTAAACACACACAGAAACACACTGTCTCTAGTGCTACATATCAATGATTTATTAAGTCATCTGTGAGACTCAACTTCCTAAGTTGCAAGTTGACATGTCTTTCCAGTATGCATTGAATATGTGTGTGATTACTGTTTATGTATGTGCATATGTGTGATTACTATTTATGTATGTGCGTGTGCATATGTGGATGTTTCTGTGCATGTGTATGCGTGTGCGTTTTTATGGATGTGTGTATGTGTGTGTTTGAAACAGCAAAGAATCCTTGCAATCTTTAATTTAGGAAGAATAATAGAAATTAAAGCTGGCACTATTGAGAAAACAGCTGGCAGCTGGTAGCACTAGGATGTTAGAAAGGAAATCCCCCACCCCCACCCATCCCTGGATATGACTGGTTATTGGTTTTGCAGTCATGATTATGTGACTAAGGTTTTATCTATTTGAATCACAAACCTAAGCAAGCTGTTTTTCAGAAGACCAGCTGTTCCCCATGCATACATATCTTCTTTTTCCATATCACTATTGTTGTTCATAGGAAAGAGAATGGCTGATGCAGTTTTGTAGCAGTGTCATTGCAACATATATACGCTATATATAGACTATAGAGTAGGTGGAAAGAAACTCCCTATTTAAAATTGTTAATAACTTTATTAATTATTGGTGGGTTTTCGTAAAACATGTTTATTTTGAACAGTATAATGGTGGAAGTACAGTACAGTGTTAAAATTCTACATAGGCACCTGTGCTGTACACCAGCGTTTGTAATCGTCTGTGTATATCCTCCAATTAAGTCAGAGTTTTTGGTTTTGAGCTATAAACTTCTTCCTTCACCCACCCCTGCAGGAAAGAATCACAGGGTGTTAAAGTCAGGGCTTCTTGCTAACCATTCATGTGGACCTTGACAAGCAATCCAACATCCAAGACATTGGACATCAAGCTACTCACAAAGAGTCCATGAAAAATGAGGAGGGGCTCCATCTTGCAGGAATATGTGGTCATTGATATTGTCTAAAGTGGTCACAGTAGGCCAAACATCTTCTTGCAGCATGGTTGGGGAATTTCTTTCCATGCACACAGTATATATGATGTTATCCAAAGACTGATAAAACTTGGCACTAGTGTCATTGGAACCTATATATAGACTGTATATTCACTGTGATGTTGTCTGCAGAAAAGGCAAAGGCTGATACAGCTTAACATCAGTGTCATCTCAACTCATATGTATACTATATATACTATATACAATGTTGTCCAAGGCAAAATCAAAGGCACCAGTGTCATCATAACTTATATATAGACTTTATACACTGTTTGAACACTATATATGATGTTATATACTCTATATACACTATATACAATGTTATCCAAGGGAAAAGCAAAAGCTGATACAGTTTGGCACCAGTGTCATTGCAAATCATATTTTCTAGCTGAATGGACTGGATCAATGAGAAATAAAGTGTCTTGCTCAAGGTCACAACACACCACCATCTAATCCAGAAATAGAACTCACTACCTTATGATTGTGAGCTCAGCACTTTAACCACTAGAATAATTAGCTGATCATGCCAGAAGCGTTAATTATTAAACTTTGGTTCTGAATAAACATTAATTTAATTAAATCTATTTTAATTGAATTTTATTTATTCAGTATTTTTGTTGGGGGTGTAATTTGAATATAATCAGTTATTTAATTTCAACAAAAATAAACATTTTAGAAAAAGTTTAAAAGATTTTCAAAAATATTTTCTTTTGATCTGTTGGTGCTTTGTGCATATTTTGTGTATATGTTGTGTTTGTTTGTGTGTGTATGTATATGTTTGTTTGTGTGTGTATGTATATGTTTGTTTGTGTGTGTATGTATATGTTTGTTTGTGTGTTTATGTCTGTGTGTGTGTTTGTGCTTGTGTTTATGATAGTTCATTTATTTGTATGTACATGTGTGTGTGTGTTGGTTTGTTTGTGTATTTATGTATGTGTGTGTGTTGGTTTATTTGTGTTTTGTATATGTATGTGTGCGTTTGTTAGTGTGTGGATGTATATGTGTTTAGTTTATTTGTATGTGTGTGTGTGTGTTGGTTTCTTTGTGTTTTGTGTATGTGTCAGTTGGTTTGTGTTTTGAGTATATGTGTGTGTTTGTTTGTCTGTATTTTGTGTGTGCCTGTGCTTGTTATTGTAGGATGATTGAGAGAGTGATTCTGGTTGTTTGTTTGTCTGTGTTTCTATATGTATTTGTCTGTGTTGCTATGTGTGTGGTGCATGTGTTTTGTGTATGTATGTGTGTATATGTCTGTGTGCTTGTTGGTGTATGTGTGTGATGCATGTGTTTTGTGTATGTGTTTGTGTGTCTTTGTTGGTGTATGTGTGTGTATATAATAATAATGAATTTATTGTGTAAAGTGCTCAGGTGCACTACAACTCGTCAAAGGTGCATGTATAGTACATAGAATAATATACAAATGTCAGGGAAGTAAATAGTGTATGAGTCATGATATACATGTGTGTATGTGTATGGAGGGGGAACATTAGGTGTAGTGTTGGCGAATCTCGGGAAGCATGGAGGTTTTAAAGGATGCAGTGTCTCGACAGCTAACAACAGATGCAGGTAGTTTGTTCCATGCTTCAGCAACTCTGAGCATGAAAAAATGTTTCTGAAAGTCATGGGAACTGTGCTGTTTTCATATGCATGCATATATATTTTAAATGCACACAGTGAACCTCTACATAGTCTCTCAAACTACTAGAAGTAGAAACCAGATATCTATCAAATTCAACCCTACAATTTTTTTTTTTTTAAAGTGATTACAGTATGTCTGAAAATAGATGGGATGGCCACTGCCAGGATATGAAGGTAGGCTGAGAAGTTCATAAGCTGACTAGGAAGGAGTGATGTTAGAGCTGTGAAATCTTGCATACATTAATTTCAACTCCTCTTATTAATAACTGCATTGTTTCTTTCCAGGAACGATGTTGAAAAATAAATCTCATTTGGTCATTCCATGAGAGTATCTTGGTCAGTCTATGAACTTCTCAGAAGACCCTCAAACCTTTGATTATATGACTGCTGAATGAAGGCTGACCTTGGGCTAAACATTTACAATAATAACAGCATACATGTACTCCATAAACTATTGGGTTTTGGATCATTGTTAAATATACTGGTACTTTATTTTATCTACCCCATAAGGATGAAAGGCAAAGGTAAACTCAGTGGGATTTTAACTCAGAACATAAATGTAACTCTATGTTGTAAAGCATTGTGTCTGAAACTCAACTGATACTGCCAATCTTGTACTACCCAGTCTTGGAATCGAACCCATGACATTATTATCATAATCCCAGAACCCTAACTACTAAACAATGCACCATCATTATGGTCATCTAAGAAATATTTAATCAAAATATATGCTAACATTGCAAACAAGTATATATGGTGCACGAAACATACACATACAGACATGTATATATATATATATATATATATATATATAGCTTTGTCTCTGTGTGTTGGTATTTAAACATTAGTTATAGCTCTGGTTTATCCAAACTATTGAGCCCTCTGCCACGCATTTCGAAGATTGTGTTTCGTTATTTTGTGGGCCGAGATTCCGATTCTCGATAATTTATTTGTATTTATTTATATATATATATATATATATATATATATATATATATATATATATATATATATATATATATGTATATATATATATTATATATATATTTACACAGAATTTCGAGACTAGAAATAGGTAGCAACGTAACCTCTACCATGCTAGTTGATATATAGATCTCCCACGATCAATCAACTCTCTGAAACTATCATATAACAACGAACTTATTAACTACTCCTCTCTGACTTTTGTTTTGTTTTCATTGTTCTATACACACGCGCGCACACACACACACACACATATAATTATATGTGGGAAAAGTAAACGGATTTACCATTTTACTACGACTTCCTGACTGCAGTTTCGCTGAGTAATTGCAGTTTTGAATATTCCAATAAGTTAGGATATTCTCCACTGTGAGAAATCTCAGCTCATCAGAGAACTTTTCAATCAATTCTCTGAGTTATCTGCTACCAGTGATAAATTCGAATGGGAGAATTATCACATGATTTATGGTCAAAAGAAGGGTGTTGGTAGATGGACAAAGGCAAGTAATGGGGCTGCTAGAAAAAGCAGCCTGTTTCAGTCATGTTTTTTACTGAACCACAAGGGACCAATTAACAGATATATATATATATATATCATCATCATCATCATCATCATCACCGTTTTACGTCCGTTCTTCCACGCTAGCATGGGTTAAACGGGTTGTCCTGTTGTGGGCAGTGTCCGGTCGGCTGACCTTGGCTTGCTCATATGGGAACTGATTCTGGCTATATACACACGCACGCACACGCACACACACACACACACACACATATATATATATAAGTATAGGCATACATATGATGGAGTTCAACCATTACCAGTTTTGCTCAATGAAGGAATTAATAAAAAAATCATTTAGTCAGCATAATCGGGACATCAGAGTAAATTGGTAAATTTTTTTAATCTTGTTTACTTTTCTCACATAATTGTATTATGCTCTGACTAAATGATTTTTCTTAACTCTTTCATTGAGCAAAACTGGTAATGGTTGGACCCCCCCCCCCTCATAAGTATGTCTATACTTGTGTCTGTATGTGTATATATGTGTACACACATATACTTATATATATCAGTTGGTCATTCTGGTAATACTACAAATACAACACAGTCCATCCTGTAAGTTGGTTGCTGTTAGGAAAGGCATCAAGCCATAGAAAACCAAACTAAAAACAACAGATTGTATGAGCAAAAGACATGGTCAGCTGACCTGTCTAGCCTCATAATGTGACAACCCATCTAACCCATGCAAGCATGGAAAATCGATGTTAAACACTGATGATAATATATATGTGTGTGTATGTATATATGTGTGTGTATATATATAAATATATGTGTATATACACACACATGCACACACGCATACGTTATGTATGTGTAGGAAATTACCTTTATTCCAATAAGCTAAAGCTACTGCTTATACTTCTGCATGTTTCATTTTCTTCTTTTTGTTCCAATCAATATTTGTGGAACCAAGTGTAGCAGTAGGGTTGCTAAGCAACACGTATTTTATTATTTCCAAAATTTTACATTTCCTAACACTCATTGTTTGCTATCAATTGCTCCTTGTTCATCTTTTATCATCTATTCAGCCTGTTTTCCTTTCATCTCACCTGCTTTCTATTGATTTTCAGTTATTTTATTTCATCATTTTGGGTTATTTTCTTATATATATAATTATTTGTCTATTTACATTTTTTTTCCTAAAGATTTCCTCCCACCACCGACTCATACCATCAAATATTTTGTGTCCTAGAGCTCTTCCTTCCTGTTGCTACATTTCATCTTGTTTCTAGCCTTCATACACACAGTAAAGGCGTGGTTAAGGAGTTCACTTCACAACCACATGGTTTCGTTGGGGTTTACTCTGCTTCATGTCACCTTAGGCAAAAGATTTAAAATTAATTACGCTGCTTTTCCTCTCCATTTACTTGCACATTGTTCTTGTGTGGTTAAGGAGTTCACTACACAACCACATGGTTTCTGGTTCACTCACACTACATAGTACCTTTGGCAAAATTCGTCAAATTTCTCATACCAATTTTTTTCTTTCTCTTGTTATAGCTGTAGTCAAGGCTGTGTGGTTAAGAGGATCACTTTGAAACCCTGTCATTTAGGGGTTTCAATCCCACCGAGTGGCACCTAGAGCAAATGACTTCCACTATAGCTTCATGTTAGACAGTGATTTATGGGTGAAAGTGGTAGGTGGAAAAGAAATGAAATGTGTTGTGTGTGTATGTATATATAATTATATATATATATATATATATATATATATATATATGTGTGTATATATATGATGGCTGCCTCCTTGTTATTGAGTATGGCCATTGCACGATATACCATTATTAATAATTATTAATTTATTCTATCATGCAATGCCTGTGCGTGAAGATATTTTTTAAAGTGAGGAAAGACTGTGCACTGAGCCAATCCCACTCTCTGAGCGACAGTAGCTATAACCCGAAAAGAAGAAGTGAAAAATTGGCTCTTGAAACCTTAGGTAGCGCCTTTGTTCTGTGTATGGACACATAATATATCATCATCACACACACAAACAAAAACGCATATATATATATATGTATATATAAGCAAAAGGGATATTCAATTTGTTGGTAATTCATCAAATATAAATGTTTATAACTGATTCAAAACACTTGACAGGTTTTCTGGAGTATAATATTCAATGATATTAAATAAATGGAAAGTATATTTATAAAACCATATTTATTCTATTATATATATTTCAAGGGTACCAAAACTTTGATATGCTCTCATCAGATAAAATAAAAAGTTTGTTTTATAAATATTGACATAACCAGGAAAGAATAACTTAAAGGTTCAAGTTTTTCCTGGATAGACTATCCAGAAAAAACTTGAACCGTTAAGTTATTCTTTCCTGGTTATGTCAATATATATAAAACAAACTTTGCATTTTATCTGATGAGAGCATACCAAAGTTTTGGTACCCTTGAAATATATATAATAGAATAAATATGGTTTTATAAATATAGTTTCCATTTATTTAATATCATTGTATATATATATGGCTTAGTGGTTAGAGCATTGGCCTTGCAATCGAATGATTGTGAGTTCAATTCTCAGACCGGGTGATGTGTTTCCTTGAGCAAGACACTTTATTTCACATTGCTCCAGTTTACTCAGCTGTAAAAATGAGATGATAGGGACCCCAGTCCCTATCATTCCACTGCAAAGTGGTCGTGCAGGTGCCACGGCAAAAAAGCACCCAGCACTCACTGTAAATGAGGTTGGTGTTAGGAAGGGCATCCAGCTGTAGAAATCAAGCCAGAATCAGTTCCCGTCTCACCCTTGCAAGCAGGGAAAAGCGGACGTAAAAATGATACATACTGATACTAAATTGCACACTAAACAACTGAAATATACTGTAAATCCATATATGTACACAGACAGTACATACTTTAAATGAAGCTGTGAGAAATGTGTTTGTATTCAAATACATCATTTTAGGTCTTAGTGTTAATTACCTTAATTCTCTTGAGATTTAGTCAAGATGTTGTTATGTAATACTGATTGATGCTAGACTTACTCTGCTGTAGTTATGTAATATCAAGTGTGACTAGACTTAGTGTGGTTGTAGTTATATAATACGACTTGTGACTAGACTTAGTCTGTTGTAATTATGTTAGATCACACGTAACTAGACTTAGTCTGGTGTAGTTATGTAATATCAAGTGTAACTAGACTTAGTCTGGTGTAGTTATGTAATATCAAGTGATACTAGACTTAATCTGGTGTAGTTATTTAATATCAAGTGAAACTTGACTCTAGTGTAGTTATGTAATATCAAGTGAAACTAGACTTAGTCTGGTGTAGTTATGTAATATCAAGTGATACTAGATTTAGTCTGGTGTAGTTATGTAATATCAAGTGATACTAGACTTAGTCTGGTGTAGTTATTTAATATCAAGTGATACTAGACTTAGTCTGGTGTAGTTATGTAATATCAAGTGTAACTAGACTTAGTCTGGTGTAGTTATGTAATATCAAATGTAACTAGACTTAGTCTGGTGTAGTTATTTAATATCAAGTGAAACTTGACTCTAGTGTAGTTATGTAATATCAAGTGAAACTAGACTTAGTCTGGTGTAGTTATTTAATATCAAGTGATACTAGACTCTAGTGTAGTTATGTAATATCAAGTGATACTAGACTTAGTCTGGTGTAGTCATGTAATATCAAGTGTAACTAGACTTAGTCTGGTGTAGTTATGTAATATCAAATGTAACTAAACTTAGTCTGGTGTAGTTATGTAATATCAAGTGATACTAGACTTAATCTGGTGTAGTTATTTAATATCAAGTGAAACTTGACTCTAGTGTAGTTATGTAATATCAAGTGAAACTAGACTTAGTCTGGTGTAGTTATGTAATATCAAGTGATACTAGATTTAGTCTGGTGTAGTTATGTAATATCAAGTGATACTAGACTTAGTCTGGTGTAGTTATTTAATATCAAGTGATACTAGACTTAGTCTGGTGTAGTTATGTAATATCAAGTGATACTAGACTCTAGTGTAGTTATGTAATATCAAGTGATACTAGACTCTAGTGTAGTTATGTAACATCAAGTGATACTAGACTTAGTCTGGTGTAGTCATGTAATACCACATGCTGCCCTCAACGAGGTCATAAAGCATGGCTTGGACGCTGCAGGCTTCCCTTCCCAGCTCGAGCCAGTGGGGCTGGACCGAGGGGACGGCAAAAGGCCAGATAGCATGACCATTCCCGTTGCGCGGTGCAAACCCCTCATCTGGGATACCACTTGCACCGACACTTTCTGCAGCTGCAACCTGGTGCAGTCTGCGACTAACCCAGGTTCTGCTGCACGTCGCACTGAGGAGGCCAAACTCCTCAAATACCGGTCGCACTCCAACAGGTTTGCGGTTGTACCCTTGGCAGTGGAGACTTCTGGTGTCCTCGGCCCTAGGGCTACCTCCCTACTCACCTCCATAGGCGCTGGTGTGAGCTCCACCAGGGCTGTGGGTCGGAGGAGCCCCATTGCGTATCATTCCATATTTAAGTATGGTCAATGAAGAATATACCAATAGTCGGCTGTGGTTGGATTTCAGGTACTTTTGCATGTCGTTTGACTCCTCCCATTATTATCATGCACTACACTTACATATCTGTGTACATGTACATAGAAACAAGGTAAATTTTTAACAAATATGAATATTTTATGTCTTGAAAATATCTAAATATCTGCGATGATATGTTTTATATGGTTGGCATTTGTTGAAAATCTCCCACCCAGTCAATAATTCCTTGTTAAACCTGAGATAGTTGGCTGAAGAGCTGGTACCTGGGTATACAAGGCTCTAGGCCAGCTCTACAATGTCTCCTCATATTTCAATTATGTGTCCCATTCCCTTATATTTAATAATTTTAACTTATGGTTTGGTAAGCTGGCGAACCTAGTTTTTGACACAAAGAAAATTTCTAGGCCTGTACTTTTCTTTCAATTATGTGACCCTTTCTCCTAAATATAATTGTTTCTACTTTCGGCACAAGGCCAGCAATTACCCAGTGCATTACTAGTACTTTATTTTATCGACCCCGTAAGGATGAAAGGCAAAGTTAACCTCGGCGGGATTTGAACTCAGAATGGCACGGGCCGTAACACTATGCGTCATAGCATGGCATCCAACCCTCTACCGATACTACCAATCCGCTGCCTTTCTCCTAAATATAATAATTTTAATTAATGGTTTGTTAAGCTGTTGAACCTACTTTTTTACTCTAAGAAAATTTTATGCCTGTATTTTCTACTACACAGTCCATACTCGCCCACACCAATTGATATGACCCTCTCCACTACTTTGGATATTTCCACAATGCTGCTGCTACACAGAAAATATGTTTAGCAATAGATAAATATATATCTTGATATATATATAATATGATAATATAAAATTATATAAAACTGTAATCCTTTAAGGTTCAGTAATGCACCTCTCTGAAGTGTGTGCTCTAAGTGGTTGCTTAGTTGGCCATAAAGGTAGCACCAACCCTGTGTGGCAGACATATCTGTCAAAGTAGCAGCAATTATATTCTGAATTCTGGTGGAGATGGGGTGGAAACCTTTTCATCTTATTTATTTACTCAGGTCATTGTTGAAGATACTGCCATCTCTGCTCTCTCTCTCTCTCTTTCTCCCTCTCTCTCATTTTACCATCTTTCTGTGCCTTTCTTCACCATCTTTCTGTGTCTTTCTGTGACTGTCACTCTCATAGGTAGCCATTTTAGAAAATGGAGGGAAAATATTGACGAGGACAGAAAGATATAATATGAAAGATGATTTAATGATTGAGAAGAAGATAAGAAAATGTCGTCACAGTATAAAATAAAAACAAACTGAAGAAGAAATAATGATATAATATTAACAAAAAATATATAAATTAAAGAGAAATAAGAGAGCAAAAGCCCAACAAAGTCAATTCCAGCAACGAAGACAATCAGTGGCCATTAGATTCAGTGCAAATATTGAGTGTTTTATAATAAAGCAGTTGTGATTGGATATGATATTTATAACATGGGTATTGGCTGCAATACTTGAGCATACGGAAATACACTTAGGAGGGGGATATCTGCTTTGTAATTATTGATACATGTTGCTACATGTCTGTAGGAAAGGATGTGGTTTGATGGGGAACATAGCAACAAGCATGCAGACAGCGTGTGTATATAGGCATATATCTGTATGTGTGTATGTATGCAGGCCAATATAAATGAGTGTATGTATGCAGGCCACTATAAATGTGTGTATGTATGTATGCAGGCCACAATATATCTGTATATGTATGTATGCAGACAGCTCTATGTGTGTATATATGCAGGCAGCTATATATGTGTGTATGTATACAGGTAACTATATATATATATGTGTGCAGGCAACTATATATGTGTATGCACTCGGGCAGCTATATATATGTGTGTGTATGCAGATAGCTATATATATATGTGTGTGTGTGTATGCAGATAGCTATATATATATATGTGTATGGGTGTGGGTGTGTGTATGTGTGTGTATATATATATATATATGTATATATATATATGTATATATATATATATATATATATATGTGTGGGTGTATACCGAGAGCTATATATGTGTGTATCAATACAGGCAGTTGTAAGTGTATTTATACACATACCTTTATGTGTATGTATACATGCAGTAATGTATGTGCATGTATACATGCAGCTACATGTGTATCATCATCATCATTTGACGTCTGCTTTTCCCTGCTTGCAAGGGTGGGACGGGTCTTATTCAGCATAGCATCTCTCCACTTGTCACGGTCCTTCGTCATCTCCACTGTGAGCTTCAGCGATCTGAGGTCTGTTCTCACCACCTCCACCCATGTTTTTCGTGGTCTACCTCTACCACGTCTTCCTTCAACTGGCATTTCCTGACACTTCTTCACCCATCGGTCATCCTCCATGCGCATCACATGTCCATACCACCTCAGTCTCCTCTCTCGCACACTACATTCTATCCCTCTCAGACACAGTTTCTCTCTCAACACATTCATGCTGGGTCATTTGTGCACATTGACATACAAGGTGTATATATATATATATATATATATATATATATACATATATACATGTGGTAATATATGTGTATGTATATATGTACATACGGTAATATATATGTATGTGTACATGCAGTTATATGTGTATGTATATATACATGTGGTAATATGTGTATGTATATGTACATGCGGTAATATATGTGTATGTATATATATATACATGTGGTAATATATGTTTATATATATATATGGTAATATATGTGTATGTATATATATATATATGGTAATATATGTGTATGTATATATATATATATATGGTAATATATGTGTATGTATATATATATATATGGTAATATATGTGTATGTATATATATATATATATGGTAATATATGTGTATGTATATATATATATGGTAATATATGTGTATGTATATATATATATATGGTAATATATGTGTATGTATATATATATATATATATGGTAATATATGTGTATGTGTATATATATATATATGGTAATATATGTGTATGTATATATATATATATATGGTAATATATGTGTATGTATATATATATATATGGTAATATATGTGTATGTATATATATATATATATATGGTAATATATGTGTATGTATATATATATATGGTAATATATGTGTATGTATATATATATATGGTAATATATGTGTATGTATATATATATATATATATGGTAATATATGTGTATGTGTATATATATATATGGTAATATATGTGTATGTATATATATATATATATGGTAATATATGTGTATATATATATATGGTAATATATGTGTATGTATATATATATATATATGGTAATATATGTGTATGTATATATATATATATGGTAATATATGTGTATGTGTATATATACATATATGGTAATATATGTGTATGTATATATATATATATATGGTAATATATGTGTATGTATATATATATATATGGTAATATATGTGTATGTATATATATATATATGGTAATATATGTGTATGTATATATATATATATATATATGGTAATATATGTGTATGTATATATATATATATGGTAATATATGTGTATGTATATATATATATGGTAATATATGTGTATGTATATATATATATATATATATATATATGGTAATATATGTGTATGTATATATATATATATATGGTAATATATGTGTATGTATATATATATATATATGGTAATATATGTGTATATATATATATATATGGTAATATATGTGTATGTATATATATATATGGTAATATATGTGTATGTATATATATATATGTGCATGTGAAAGGAACGCAATGAGTGAAGAGATGCTGTGCTGTAAAAGATGCATCCAACCCATACAAGCATGATAAAATGGACATAAAAACCTTGATGATGTAACTAAGTGTGTGTGTGTATAGATTTTTACATGCATACATTTTTATGTGTGTGTGTGCATGCAGCTAGATGTGTATGCATGACTACAACTATGTCTTTGCATACAGTCATGTGCATGTATACAGTTATAATTATGTGTAGATATGCATACAGTGATATGTGTGTATGCATACAGCTATATATATATATATATGCATGCAACTGTGTGTCTGCATATACATTTATACATGCATGTGACTATATATAAATATATATACATGCAGCAATATGTGTATGTATGCTTATCGATTTATAAATGCATGCAATTATATGGCTATATATACATGCAGCTATATGTGTATGTATCTATATAGAATTATATATATATGCATGCAGCTATATGTGTATGTATCTATATAGAATTATATATATATGCATGCAGCTATATGTGTATGTATGTATATATATACAAATTTGTACATATATGTAACTGTATGTATGCATATGCAACTCTATGTGGATGTATATACATTTATACATGCATGTAACTATATGTCTATGCATGCAAGCAGTGATGTGTGTATATATGTTTGTAGCTAAATATGTATGTATTTAGATTTATACAAGCACGTTTGCTGTGTGTATTTTCTGAACACACATAGATGTGCACAATATATACACATACAGACATACAAAGAAAAGGTCAAATGAAGGCTGGTGTATGTATGTATGTGTGTGTATATATATATATATATACATATATATATATACATACTAAATTAAATAGTGGCAGTGATTTTGAAGTTTCTGCGTTGATGCCTAAGCAAAATTATGTGACTGTATCTACAAATATAAACAGATGTATAGTCATGTGTGTGTGTGTGTATTTCTGTTCAGATATACACATACATATGGACATTGACACAAATTCACACTCAGAGTAAAAGGAGCCTCTACATAGACACTGCACATTCTAGAAATAACAGCCAAATTCACCCTAAATCACATCTTGAAGTACAAAAGGACACATTGGAAATGTAGTCCTGTGTATACATTGCCTAAACAAGATATGGGGATGTTGATAGCTGGGAACATTTGAACATAGGTCCGCACTCTTTGGTGTATTCTGAATAATTTGAAATCTAAAAGATAACATTTAATAACCATTCAAGTGATGATCAGGCAGCAAATTGGCAGAGTTGTTAGAATTTTGGATAGAATGCTTTGTGATATTCATTCTGACTCTCTACTCTCTGAGGTCAACTTTGCATCTCAGCCATTCGAAGTTAATAAAAAATGTACCAGGCTTTTAATGGGGTCGATCACTTTCTATCCTTCTCTGGAAAAGAATCTTTTGTGTTCAGATCTGAGGAGGTTAGGCTGCACCAGTCTTAAAATACTCTAGAAACATTCCGTATGCCACCACAGCACTCCTATGACTCCACCAGGAGTCATAGAACCATACATACATACAAACCCTTGCATACTTACAAACACACATGCACATACATTTATCAAACATTTATTTGCCTTTCTCTCCTTTCATTAAATCTTCAATACAACAGTGAGCATTTTAAGGACAATCTCCACATAGCCCTATCGTCAGAATACCCTTCATCTACTCTCTTCTTCTCATATCCTTCCCAATCAACTTTAACCATGTCTTCCTTGGTCTTCCTCTTCTACTGCCTTCCACATTAAATTTTCAATAAATTAAAATATGTCCAGGAATTGAACCCACAACTTTATGACCATAAGTCAAGCATCCTAACCGTATATTTATATAAGAAAGATGAAAGAGTTGATATAGCCATCATCCAGTGGGTATTTAATATCCTAGGCTGTCCCTACAATGGGCACCTCTTTCTCTCAATTTACACCCTATTCTACTAAAAAAAATAATTTCAACTTATAGTTTGGTGAGGTAAAAAACCTTGTTTTAACATTTCCTGCTCTGATGAGACTAAGAAAACTACTAAGCCTGCATTTTCCACTTTCCCATGCCACATTATGTGAGAGATCATAACATCATATGAATCTTTCCACTGTTTCTGTGACAAAGATGCTTTGTGATTTATTTATTGATCGCAGGAAATTATTATATGTATAATATATAACAGTTACGTTCCTTTACGTTCAGAGTTCAAATCCCACTGAGGTTAGCTTTGCTTTTCCTTCTTATGGAGTCGATAAAATAAAGTACCTGTAATGCACTGGGGTCAATTTAATTGACTTTCTCCTCCCCCCAAAATTGTTGGCCTTGTGCCTAAATCAGGAACCATTATATATATAATTTCATTATACAAATTTGTATAAAACTGTATGTTTTAAGGTTTAGTAATGTGCTTCTCTGAGGTGTGCACCTTAGGTGGCTGCCTAATTGGCCTTAATGGTAGCATCGACCCTGTCATTATTAATGGTTCACTATATAGAGGGTAGTGTAGGTATGTGGCCTTGTGGTAAGAGTGTTGAAATTATGATCATAATGTGGGGCGTTTGATTCCTGGACTGGGTTCTTTGTTCTGTTCTTGAGAAAAACACGTCATTTCACATTATTCTAGTATACTCAGCTAAAAACGAATACCAGCTGTAGCTGGGGGTTTGACCCTGTGATGGATTGATATCCTGTCCAGAGAGTCTGTCCAGGTGTCTTTTACTTATAGTTGCTTTACACCATGGAAACCAGAATAAGCACCAGCCTGATATGCCTCCAGGTTCGAGAGAGACTTTAGATATAAAGGGTAGATAAGGAGTGCTCTCTGTCTCTCTCTCTCTCTCTCTCTCTCTCATCAACATTTCACACTTTGCTTTTGTTTACATCTTTTCCCTATAATTATTCTGTTTCATGTGCAATTTTACTTTGGTTCAATTTGCTCTTCATGTATTGGTCTTTTAGTTTTCTCTCACACACACACATACACACTCACACACAAACATGTAAATGTATATATATATACACACACACATACACGTATAGACACGTGTATATAAATATTGGTGTGTCTGTGTTTGTGTGTGTGCATACATACATTTATATATATGTATGTATACATATATATGCGTGTGTGCATGTGTATGAAGGTACATGTTTTGTTTCAATCAAAACTGTAAATTTTTCCTTTGATATATAATATAACTCATAAAACACATTATGAATTCATTTCAAACTAATATGGATAAAATGTTACACATATATAACATGTATATAACATGTATATAACATAAATAATATATATACATGTATATAACATAAATAATATATATACATGTATATAACATAAATAATATATATAACATGTATATAACATAAATAATATATATACATGTATATAACATAAATAATATATATACACATACATATACAGTTAATATATATGTGTATGTGTATATATATATATATATATATATATATATGTGTGTGTGTGTGTGTAAAATATTAATGATATAAACAAAATATACATAAAAAATAATGTATTATAAAATGAAAACTCTTTCTGTTTCATTTCTCCCCTCTAATTACTAATATTCAGTTTGTTTGATAAAGTTTACCTCTATAGCTATCTGGAATAGACCTCCACTACTTTCAAATGTGTGTGTTCCAGTTTTTTTTTTAGCTATGTAATTGCCTGCTCGTGAAATGAACATGTAAGTGGCTGAGCATTCCACAGACACATGTACTCTGGATGTGTTGTTTTATAGTAATGATTGAGGATTGAGGACAAATTGTAACTGGAGAGAAGTGAAAATGTTATGGTTTGCTGGATATGTGGTGTCAAAATCTCAGACACTATTCACGTGGCATCTCTTTACCAAACATTATAGACACCAGAACTTGACTCTGTTTTAAGATCATGCAGACTGCATTGGTTTAGACATGTGAACCATAGTGATGGGTGGATACATCAATGTACGAAGATTGTGGCCCCTGATAGATTGGGAAGGGGGTGCCCACATAATACCTGGGAAGAGGTAATCAGGGATGATCTGAAAGCCTGAAACTTGGACCAAAGCCTATCCTTAGAATGAACACTCTGAAAGAGGCTACTAAAATGTCCAGTGCTTGAGATAATTGTTTCTACTTTAGGCACAAGGCCAGCAAATTACCCAGTGCATTACTGGTACTTTATTTTATCGACCCCGTAAGGATGAAAGGCAAAGTCAACCTCGGCCAGTGCTTGAGATAATGATGCTGATTCAGCAAGATATATTGTGTGACATGGCAGGCCCTTTCAATTACAGATACAGTCCACCTTCTATTACAGTGTAAATGGCTGAGTATTCCACAGACATGTAACCCTAATATAGTGGTGGTAGTGGTAGGGATGATGATGATTTACCTCAACACAATATATAACAATGTTGGCCCTTTGACAGGCTACTAGTCAAGAACACAATGCAGTACCCTGTGCAGGAATCAAACCAACGACATTATGATTATAAGTCCAGCTTCCCAACCATTTGGCTATCCAGCTTCCCATGCAAACTAAATGCTAGGTTCATATCAAACATGCTGATGATGTAAAGTTTTCATGCAGTTTATCAATGGACACCTAATTAATTCATTGAGTTATCTATATTCTTTCCTATTTATAGCAGTTAATCCTGTTGCTATATAGGTCAGAGAATCTCTAGATTTTGGCAGTTCTTTCAAATGTTATATATTTCAACTGATATATATAAATAAAATGTATATATATATATATATATAATGTGTGTGTGTGTGTATGTATTCATTTATGTTTATATATATCTCTGCTCTGTTTTCTCTTCTATCTTTTTAATTTTTTAATTTGTACAGCTGTGTGTATGTATACATATATGTATGTATGTTATGTGTATGTATCTGTGCATGTTTACGTATATGTATATATGTGTGTATTGATGTTGCATTTTTACATGTTTTCGTGTATCTATACATGTATGAGCCTAAGTATGTATGACAATATGTATGTATGTATACATGCAAGAATGTATGTATGTATTCTTGCATGCAAATACTAAGATAGCTAAAGACTAATTAAGAACCATTCTTATTCAAGAAATCCATACCAGTCTGTTCTGTTTTGTTATCAAGCATTGTTGGCTAGACATATTTCTCTCTTACAAATGATCTCAACAAATTTTGGCTGTATTTCACCTACATTAAAGGAATTCCAGTGTAGACATTGATGGTAGATGAGCAAAATAACTAAAGCACTCAAACCATACAATCTATGGGCCCTTAATTCATGATTGAGTACCATAGTGATATATGGAAAGGTTTGAGCACTTTAAAATTTAAGGGAGCCTATTCCCTCTCCAGGTCTGAACACAGCTAATCTCTTCCAGAGAAAGAGTGAGACCAAGTAAGTCAATCTCACCTCCATGCAGTGGTCTTTGTGGAAAGCATTTGTTACAATGCTTTGCTAATGAGGCTTTGTGAATGAAAAAATATATTGATGAATGATAATGATATTTATATATATGTACACACATACATATGTACGCATGCATATACACACGTCTCAACTGTTCATTGCATATTTTCTGACCATCAGACATAATGTGGCATGAAGAGGAGAGGGAAAAGGATGGGTGAGTGAGTGAAAGTGAGAAAGTGATATAGAGGAAGAACTGGTACTTTATTGACCTTATACAATTTACCCCAAAATAACAGAACCTATATCTATATCTAGTCTAAAAAGTCTAAAGTCTGTCTCACACATGGAGACTGATTAAACCAGTGCTTATCCTGGTTTTCTTGGCATTAAGCAACTGAGAGTACAAGACTTCTCCCTGGACTGGATGCCTTCACATATGTTTAACCCTTTAATGTTCAAACCAGCCAAAACCGGCCAGAATTCTCTACCTCTTTCTGTTGAAACTGACTGTAACTGGCCACTCATACTGATGTTAAAGTATTGTTCTCAAAATAAATACTTTCAAAATCTCATAGATTCAATATTATGTGAGATAATTATGCGAGGTAAAGCCTTTACCATGAAAATATAATAGTATATATAGAGTAATGTGAATGCTAAAGGGTTAAAGCATTTAAGATTTGAAAATAATGTCATTTTTAACTTATTAGGTCGTCAAGTATGAAATTTGTAGAAAAAACACAAATTTCTACAAATTTCATACTTTAGAACCCAATAGAAAGAGAATAAAGAAATTTTGATTTATCTTTAAAAAAAAAAGGGTATTTGTTAACCCCAAATTACCACAATAGTAGCTGTTTTTTAGCTCCAAGATGACTTTGATTGAGAAGATTTATGCATTTCAATTAATTTTGAAAATAAGAATTTGGATGGATTTTGTAAAATAAACTAATTTTTGTGATTGTAAATATTATTCTGTGGAATAAAAGATTTCTATTTGAAATTATAATGGAAGGTTTTTATTCTGGATGTGTGCACTTTAAAACAGATGTTTTTTGTTAAAGAATTAAATGTAAGTTGGTATTATACAGCCTAGCAATACTTTATCCAGAATAAAGCATTGTTTTTTTTTCTAGAATTTGTATGTTTTTTCTGCTGTTAAATGCACAGTAAGCAATTTGGGGAGGAGTGGGCAGAATCATTATAATATATATATTTTCAAGATGAAAAACAAAATGTAAATTATAGTACTTGATCATGAATACATGTTTATTGAATGATAATTGTGTAGTAAGGAAACAGGAAAATAAACATTTTACAATAAAAATAACATTGTCAAATATAAAGAAAAACGTTTTTGCATTGAAAAAAACATTAAAAAGCTATTTTAAATTCTCCTGTAGAAGAACATTCTAAAATATATTTTTTAAAGAATTTCCAAATGTTGCTTTGTTTCACCGATTTTTGTTTTATGATGATTATTATATTTTTAAGTTTACTGGTACTTCCATAAATTGTGGCAGAGAGAGATTCTTGTATTCTGTTTCAAAATAAGAAAGAATCATATTGATTGAACTTTAGACCAAAGCACTTTTATAATTGTCTTCTTTTCATTATCATGTGTGACAGAGCAAATTGCTGCATTTTCAGGATTAACTATCATCAGCATCATCATTGTCATCATCACTTTCGTCTTCATTGTCATCATTGATGCTGTCATCTTCATCATCGTTATCCCCTTTTCCATGCTGGTATGTGATTGAAGGGATTATTTTTTAGGTAGGGTTTTGCGGTCAGACAACCTTCCTGACTCCACCCCTTTCGATCACTTAAGACACAAGTATATGGTGTACCTATTCTAAAACACATAGGGATGCTATAAACCTGTCCTAAAAGTGGGTTTACCTTCTTTGTTAGTGAATAAGAGGCACTTTTATTACTCAAAATTCCAAATTAGGATTAAAAAAAAGTACTGTATATACTCGATTATAAGCTGACCCCTATTTTATGTCTGAGAAATGGGCATAAATCCAAACCTCATTTATAAACCAAGGCAGCTAATCCTGTGTTATGCTGAATCTCCCTGAGAACTATGGTAAGGGTATGTGTGCCTGTGGAATGTTCAGCCCCTTGCACGTTAATTTCATGAGCAGACTGTTCCATTAATCAGATCAACTGGAACATTTGTCGCCATAACTGGTGGAATGCCTCCATTATATTAAGTTTACAGAAATAATTGAAAACTCAAATACAAGAATAGCTGTTAAAACATCCAAAAGCCATCAATGACAGCATGTAAGTCAGGTAACAATGTTTATATAGTAAGGGTGGTGGATTGGCAGAATCATTAGAGCATTGGATAGAAAACTTTATGTCATTAGTTTCTGCTCTTTACATTCTAAGTTCAAATCCTGCTGAGGTCAACTTTGCCTTCACCCTTCCAGGGTAGATAAAATAAAGCACCAGTCATGTACTGGGGCCAATATAATCGACTCCTCCCACCAAAAGAAAAAAAAAAGATTGTTGACCTTGTGCCTAAATTAGAAATCATGTTTACTATTATATTATTTTAGGCTGTAAAATCTCAAAACTTTTGTTTTGAATTCCTAATATAATAAAGTTGATCACTTGATTTTTAGCCTGTCATTAACACAATTTTACTGAATCCTCAGCTAATTTTCTTAATTATACCTTGTTTAATTATCGTTTCTCCTTTGTTTCTGCTTTTCTGTAACTTTAGACATTGCAATGTGGCTGGGTGAGGATATATAACAATGTATAAAACATTTAAATTACACCATTTTGTATCTCACATATGGTCTGCATGTCATGCATTATTATATAAATGGCAGCAGCTGATGTAACTAAATTAATGCTTTGCTAACATTTCTAATATAAATTATCTGGTGTGTTGGTTGATCTAACGTCACATTTGAGAATATAGAGAGAGAATAAAAGAGAGATTTAATATGTGTTGAAGGAGGAGTATACATACTAAGTGGGCAAAGTGACAGGTAAAGAGTGAGAGAGATAGAAAAGTAAAGACACAGTTTACTGGAAGTGTATGTACACACATACATGAACCCAAAAGTACATATGCACACACACATACACATGCAACTATTGTCTACTGAGAGCTTTTGTATGAAGTTCAGGGTTTCATTTCATCCTTTCTTCATTCTGTCTGATGAATAGAATAT
>OZ024746.1:24095948-24103448 GCA_964016885.1 Eledone cirrhosa | reverse complement strand
GGTTGGATGGGTCGACATTGACAGTCAGTACTGAAGCGAAGCTACTGATCTCCCAGACAGGCCAGAGGTCTGTGTCTTACTTATGTACAGTCTTACATTCTGCTGAGTACACAGGAGATGTTGTCATGTCTTTGACACACCTGAGGATCCTCCCAACCTTTTGTTTGGCAAGCTGGATGCCCTTCCTATTACCAACACTTTACAGCATGTATTGAGTATGTTCATTTTAATGATAAAGCGTAAATAATATATCTATATATATTTAAAAATGAGGCCCTCGAGGATATGTGACCCTAAGCTATAGCCTATAGGTAAGTCCAGCACTGGGTATCTGATCTGGCTCTGTGTATTCTGAGTTCAAATCCTGCTTTTTCTCAGGAGTTATGACTGGCAGATAGAATCAGCAATGGAAAACTTAACGGAAACTGAGTTTCCTTAGTTTGATCTGACAACCAGCTCCTTTCTTCTCCATTTATAAAAATTATGCAACATACATGGAGGCACATGGTTTAGTGGTTAGAGCATTGGCCTTGCAATCGAAAGGTTGTGAGTTCAATTCCCAGACCGGGTGATGTGTTGTTTCCTTGAGCAAGACACTTTATTTCAAATTGCTCCAGTTTACTCAGCTGTAGAAATGAGATGATAGGGACTGGGGTCCCTATCATTCCACTGCAAAGTGGTCGTGGAGGTGCCACGGCAAAAAAGCACCCAGCACTCACTGTAAATGAGGTTGGTGTTAGGAAGGGCATCCAGCTGTAGAAATCAAGCCAGAATCAGTTCCCGTCCCACCCTTGCAAGCAGGGAAAAAGCGGACGTAAAATGAAATGATGATGATAATGATGATACAATGGAGAGGAAATGGATTAATAATGCAATGAAAGATATGAAAATAATCTAGCTTTGAAACAATATATTTGGTTTTATAATCAACATGCTCGCTTACATATATAATGTATCAATGTACGTATATATATATATATATACTGAATATATTAATGTGGTGTATGTTATATATGTTAATGTGGTAATGTTATACATTTTAATACTATGGAAACAATAAATCTTTGAGAGGAGAATAGATGAACTATATATATATATATATGTGTGTGTTTATATATATATATATACACACACGTGTGTGTGTGTGTGTTTATGTCATCATCATTTAATGGTATATTCATATATTTATGAATATTAAATGAATATGACATAAACATACACATGCGTGTGTATATATATATATATATATAAACACATATATATATAGTTCATCTATTCTCTCAAAGATTTATTATGTGTGTGTGTGTATATATATATATATATATATATATGAATATACCATTAAATGATGTATGTGTTTGTGTATACACACACTCACACACATGAACTTAGAAAGTGGATTGTTTCTATTTTCATATAGAATGAATAAAAATCAATAAACCGACTCCTCTCCACAATCAGACACATTTATCAAATTTGAATTATTATTTATGAGTTTAAATTTTTTGTCAGAGTTCATTTTGCTGTTCTTCCTGGTGCTATAGCTTAAACACCACTTACATAATTACATTATATAATTTATTTGTAGAAATATATTGAATTGATTTGAAGTGACTTGAACTAAGTTGGAGTCAGGTTAGGTCAGGCTTCTGCCTGCTACAGGTACCATGTAACCCGGTACAACCTGTTTCATGGTTATGTGGTTGGTAAATAAACTGGCTCTCTCACCTAACCCTAGTCTGATCAGGTCAGTCTTCTGCCTGCTACTAGTACCATGTAACCCAGTACAATCTGCCTCAGAGTAGTCGGTGACTAAAATGGCTCCCTCACCAGACTCTGGTCTTGTCAGGTCAGTCTTCTGCCTGCTACTGGTACCATGTAACTCAGTAAAAAATGCTTCATGGTTGAGCGGTCAGTGACTAAACTAGCTCCTCCACCAGAACCTGGTCTGGTGAGGAGGGTAAGTGCAACCCCATCAGTACAAAACAAATGAGCTGTTAAAAGGGGGGAAATAACCTCCTCAGAATCAACAACCATTCACCTCAACTATAGTTTAAATAGCCTCACCAACTTACAATTGGTCAAGTGTAGTGAGTACGGCTACACTGCCGAAGACCTGACCAAAACCAGACAGAGCAGTGGAGGTCAACCAGAGAAGGGTTCTTCCAACAGGAATGAGAAAGCCCTGGATTGGAAGTTGGAGTCAGTCAACTGAGTCCCTTGCTGAATAATCTAGTTTCCTTTTTGTGACAGTCACTGTTGAGACCTTTGGTGTCCTGGTAACCTCTAACTGCTGTTTTCCTACTCATGATAGACATCACACACAAGAGTGATTAAAAGACAATTAAACAGTTACTGAGGACTTTGAAAACAACAGCAACAATACATTTGAAACCTAGATGAGATGCAGTTTGAATTTGTGCCAGGCAAAAGTACTCCTGATCCTCATTCTTGTGAGGCAATTGTAAGAGAAGCACCTAGCTAAAAGTAAGCTCCTCTACTTGGCATTTGTTGACCTGGAGAAAGCTTTTGAGAGAGTCCCCCATTGCCAGGATTTTATCTCTTCAATATGTATATATATTATAATCTGATGATCTTCCTTTACAGTTTGTGTGTACCCAATTCATTTAACAGGCAATGGTTGAACCAGAGCTATTATAGATATACTTGAACAGTGAGTGGGCTGGAGCCTGTTACTGTGTGATTGCAAAGTTAATTTCTTCAGTACATAAAATCACTGATGACCAGACAGAAACTTCTTTGTTTAAATATATATATATATGTGTGTGTGTGTGTGGTTATCCGCTCCCGCAGACTCAGTGATATGCACAGTGATTTTGTTAATGTCTCCTGAAAAGTTAGATCTATTTTCACCATTTGCATTATAACTGTTCAATGGAAAGAGAGTGAGAGACATAGTTTGACATTTCATTTCCTATAAGTATCTCAAATTTCTATGTTTCTTATGTTGGATTGCATGTTCAGCTATAGACACATCCAATCTATTTAGTCAGCACTCATATACTAAATATTTCATCTCACTCTCTCTTTTCGATAAAGGGCACTTCTGCTTGAAATAATAGATATCTCATCAAACATATGACAAAATAATATATTCTACTTTAGCAATATTTTCTACATGTTATTTGTCATTGTAGAGTGTCATAAGTTTTCCTCAAATTCTCCTGTTTCACATACATGTAATAGTTCGAAATCAGAGCATCTGATGAAATGCCTTGCAGTATATACTTTACAATGAGTGTTCCAGTTGATTCAATCAATGGAACAACAGTCTGCTCATGAAATTAACATGCAAATGGCTGCATCCTTAACATAGTTGTCAAGGAGATTCAATGTTACACAGTGTGTGACAAGGCTGGCTCCTAGAATTACAGGTACAACTCATTTTTGCCAGCTTGATATGACTGAGGCAACATTAAATATAGTGTCTTGCTCAAGGACACAACATGCTGCGCAGTCTAGGAATCAAACTCACAACCTGAAAATCATGAGCATAGTACTCTGACCACTACACCATACACCTTCCCTATATATATATAAATATATATATATATAATATAGAAAAAGCTTCTACAGGACTAGAACTGTTTCATTCGGGAGAAATCATCAGGAAGCCCTGATGATTTCTCCTGAATGAAACAGTTCTAGTCCTGTAGAAGCCTTTTCTATATTAAATATTTATACTCTGCTTTGTATTGAGTACCTTACTTACTGTGGTTACCCCTGATTGAACCTGGGATAAACTTATATATATATATGTATATATAAATTGTGGAGGGTTTTGCATACCATGTTTATATACTGAAAATTCCACATACATACATACATTATATGTGGGTACGCGCACAAGTGTGTGGAATTTTTAACATATGAACATGGTATGCGAAGCACTCCACAATTCTATGACTGAACTAATCCTGTCAGAATGGAAAACAGATATAAAATAATGATGATGATAGCGATGATGATTATATATGCATGTGTGTGAGTACATTTATATATAGGTGTGTGTGTATATACATATATACATGTGTGTGTAATGTGCAAGGTCAACAACTTTAAAAACAAACATTAAGAAAACAGTACACTGAATGATATATGTATGTGTAGGTATATATATACAGTATATCATCATCATCATCATCATATTTATATATTTATATATGTATGTATATGGACACACAGACACGCTACTATAAGTTACTAAATACTATAACAGTATATATTCTATGCATTGTGGCAATGTATGTATAGTTATATTTCCTGATTTTGTGTCCTTTGTTGATAATTCTAAGACCAAATATGTGTCTGACCTACCAGCTGTTGTAATCAATCTTCTAGTGCTCCCCCTCACACACATAGACTTACATAAACACCCACAAATTCATATATGTATATACAAACATACATATATATACATAAACACCCACAAATACACACACACACACGCACATATATATAATAATGGTGATGATATATATCATCAACATCACCACTGTTTAACAACCATTTTCCATGTAAGCATAGGTTAGAAAAATTGTTCTGTTGTGAAACAAGCTAGGTCAGATGACCATGTCTTGCTCATACAGAACTGATTTTGTCTTAGTTTCTACAGCTAGATGCTCTTCCTAACACCAACCACATTTACAGTGTGTACTGTGCTTTTTTGACATGACACCTACGCGACAACTTTACAGTGTGGACTGGGCACTTTTTGTCATGTCAGCAACCCAATCACTATACAGTGTGGACTGGGCACTTTTTGTCATGTCAGCAACCCAATCACTATACAGTGTGGACTGGGCACTTTTTGTCATGTCAGCAACCCAATCACTATACAGTGTGGACTGGGCACTTTTTGTCATGTCAGCAACCCAATCACTATACAGTGTGGACTGGGCACTTTTTGTCATGTCAGCAACCCAATCACTATACAGTGTGGACTGGGCACTTTTTGTCATGTCAGCAACCCAATCACTATACAGTGTGGACTGGGCACTTTTTGTCATGTCAGCAACCCAATCACTATACAGTGTGGACTGGGCACTTTTTGTCATGTCAGCAACCCAATCACTATACAGTGTGGACTGGGCACTTTTTGTCATGTCAGCAACCCAATCACTATACAGTGTGGACTGGGCACTTTTTGTCATGTCAGCAAATTAATCTATATACAGTGTGGACTGGGCACTTTTTGTCATGTCAGCAACCCAATCACTATACAGTGTGGACTGGGCACTTTTTGTCATGTCAGCAACCCAATCACTATACAGTGTGGACTGGGCACTTTTTGTCATGTCAGCAACCCAATCACTATACAGTGTGGACTGGGCACTTTTTGTCATGTCAGCAAATTAATCTATATACAGTGTGGACTGGGCACTTTTTGTCATGTCAGCAACCCAATCACTATACAGTGTGGACTGGGCACTTTTTGTCATGTCAGCAAATTAATCTATATACAGTGCGGACTGGGCACTTTTTGTCATGTCAGCAAATTAATCTATATACAGTGTGGACTGGGCACTTTTTGTCATGTCAGCAACCCAATCACTATACAGTGTGGACTGGGCACTTTTTGTCATGTCAGCAAATTAATCTATATACAGTGTGGACTGGGCACTTTTTGTCATGTCAGCAACCCAATCACTATACAGTGTGGACTGGGCATTTTTTGTCATGTCAGCAAATTAATCTATATACAGTGTGGACTGGGCACTTTTTGTCATGTCAGCAACCTAATCACTTTACAGTGTGGACTGGGCATTTTTTGTCATGGCACCAAAACAACCACTTTACAGTTTTGAGTGGGGGAGGTGCATGGAGATTGGGGAGGTAAATCTTGGGACATGGGTGAGGGATGGGGTGTAAGGATGTGGGAAATGTATGGAAGGGAGAGGTTGGGGAAAGTGGTGCATGCTAGATGTATATGCTTCAACACGTGCACATGGGAAGGCAGGTCTTCTGTTTTACTGCATAACACCAGAAATCTCAGTCCTGTGACATCAGCTTTAAGAAGTAGAATTGTGCAAGGTCAGCTTTACGCTCATACATGTGCAGACACCCATAAACAATCACATGCATACACGCGCACACATTTACAGACACACATATACACCGAAATACAAGCATATGAAAATGCACGCAAACATACATATGCATCCATTTATGTATATTCTATAGTGTTGTTTTGTGTTATAAGATAGATCAGAGTTGGTGAAGCAACTTATCTTCTCTTCCTCCTCCCCCTACAGTCCCCTACAGTCATCATCAGCCCTTTATATATTTCTACCACATTGTACCGGCTTTTTTAAACTTATCAGTCAATTATTATTTTCATTAGTTTTATTTTCAGTGCATGTTGTTACTACATTATTGAGCATAGTTCTGTACAGTGTTATGTTGTTTTTTCTTTTGTATTGAAAGTACTCTTTGTAATATGTCTGCAATGTCTCACTATTTTTGGCATATTGTATGTATATATTTGTAAGTCCTGGGGTCTTGGTTATGTATCTATCTCTATGTGTGTTTTATATCATTCCCAGAACACCTGTTACTATAGAGATTGTATCTGATTCAATTCAGTCAGGAATTTTGACCATTTTTTTTCTGTCTCCGGGGGTTGTTTCTTTAATTTATTCAACTATTTTATAGTTAATTTGCATTGTGGTAGCTTTACAAAGCAGACATACCTTCAATGTAAGTGATTCATTGTTTATGCATGTGTGTGGGTGTGGGTGTGTAATGTATGTGAGTGATGTGTAAGAGGCTAGTATTGATGTCTTGATAAAATGCTCCCAGGACATTCTATAAAGTGGTTGGTATTAGGAAGGGTATCCTGCTTTAGAAACCAGGCCAAAAATGGAACATATGAACAAGATGTGGTTCCCTAACTGGTCTAATCTCAGAATGTTACCATATATAATGGAGATGTGGGTGTGTGCAAGTATGTTTGTTTCCAAATGTGTATTGTGCGTGTGTGTTTGTGTTGTGTGTATATATGTGTGGTGTATGTTTGTCTCTGAGTGTGTATGTGTTTCTGTTGTGTGGGTGTGTGTATATATGTGTCTGTGTGGGTTTGTGTCTTGTGATATGTGTATGTATGTATGTCTCTGAATGTGTATGTGTGAGTGTGTGTATATATATGTGTGTGAGTGAGTGTGTGGTAGGGGTTGATGTGAACTTGTATGATCTCTTGCAAACAACATTCAACTGAAATAATCTCTGATATACCTCCGGAGTGAAAGGAATATCATAGTCTGGCTTTGTCTTCCTTCCTTCCACACTTTGTACATCAACCACAACAACAACAGTAGCTGTAGCAACAACCACAACAACAGTAGCTGTAGCAACAACCACAACAACAGTAGCAACAACCACAACAACAGTAGCTGTAGCAACAACCACAACAACAACAGTAGCTGTAGCAACACCCACAACAGCAGTAGCTGTAGCAACAACAGCAACGGTAGCAACAAC
>OZ024746.1:23943448-24090948 GCA_964016885.1 Eledone cirrhosa | reverse complement strand
TATATTCTGCTGCATGATCAGCTTGATATGCCTAGAAACATTCTTTAAAATATTCCTTTCATATTTTTTTTTCACCTTCAATCTTCGTAATTTTAAACTATATATTCGTTTATTCCATTTTTTGAAAGTCATTTACATATGTTTGGTCAGGAAATTCTAGGATAAATTGGTGATGAGAAGTGATACACCTCTCTCTCTATATATCTCTCTCTCGTTTATACCATTTTCATTGCTATTGCAATCAGAGGTTGCATCTAATGCAGATTAGTTTATCAATATTTTGTTTGTACAGTGTGGTTTAGTTAGTGTTAATATATTTAATTTTATGTAGGAACTTTTGCCATTAATCCTCTTTGTAAATGTTTGGGAGGATTAATGGCACATTCACGGATGCTGACAAAGGTCCAGAACATGTCTTGGAGAACACACATAACAAATAAATTACTCCACAGCTCACACCTTTATGCCCTTCTGACATTATAAAATATAGGAGGCTCGCATTAGCTGGACATGTGAAATGTCATAATGAACCTGCTTGTAGAGTTATTTTCTGGAAATCTGATGAGTGCAGACAAGTTGGGAGACCAACCATAACACTGAAGGACATTCTTGAAGATGATACTGTGTTGGAAGCAGGGGAAATTCAGATGGCAATGCTGGACAAGGTAAACTGGAAGAGAAACTTTGTCATGGCCCCAGTAAAGGATGTATAGAAGTGGAAGAACTTCTGTTAAGTTATGCTCCAAACACTAGTTTAATAATGACAAAGTTAGTTATATTACTAAATGCTTTCAAATTCTTGATTGTTTTCAGAATCATTTGAAAACCAAAAGCAGTGTATTTGCTAAGTTATGTTACAAATACCTACTTAATAAGAAGAAAGTTAGTTGTATTACACATACATTGTGGGCTTGTCCAATTTCTATTTACCAGATTCTGCTAACAAGCCATTGGTCAACACAAAGCTATAGTAGAAGACAGTTGCCCAAGGGACCATGCAATAGGACTAAACCTAGAACCATGTGGTTACAAAGAGAACTCCTTAACCACGCAGCCATTCCTGCACCTATTACAATAAAACAGATTTGAGGTTTTTCTTTGTTGCTCTGCATGCCACATGGCTAAGGAACACAACTAGTGGTGAGATGCTGTGAGAACCCAACCTACCAAACCCACGAGAGCATGGAAAACCAGCTTTTAAATAATAACATTAGTGGTTGTGATGATGATGATGATGACAGCAGGGGTGGGGGTGATTATGATCATGGTGATGGTGATGATTAACTTCATGATGATGTGTACATGAAGATGATGATGGTGATGAATGGAGTTGGGTAGAGATAGTGAGGATGAGAATGACTATGATGATGATTACTTAGAGGATGATGATGATGATAATGACTATGGATAGGATGGTAAGTATGATGATGATCATGAGTATGGTGATGATGATTATGATGATGACTGAGTGTGGTAATGATGATGACTAAGATGATGAGGAGAACGACTATGATAAGGATGATGATAATGATGGTGATAAGGATTTAATTGACTATGCTGCTGCTGATGATGATGATGATAATGGCTAGGAAGATGAAGACTATGAGGATGATAATGACTATGGTTGCAGTGGCAGCAACAACAGTGGTGATTCCTAAAGAGTTGATATTTTTTCCAATATCTACCTCATAAGGATTTATAAAATTCCAAAATAGATAGACTATTAAATTTGGATATCAAAGAATTACCAGATTGTGTTATGGAATTCAGTGGAGTTGCAAGGAATCAGAGACTTTGGTTGGCATCACATCAAAAAGATTTCTACATATTTCTAGTTTGAACTCATGATTTGGTAAATCTTGAAAGTTCTTTTGAAATTGATCCAAAACTTTGGAACACTTCACCATCTATTCTGGATTTTGTTCCTTCAGTGATGGTCAGAAATAGCAGCCAAATATCCTCTATATTCTACCAAAGCATTTAATCATACCATCGAATCATACCATAACATCATCATCAACATCGTCGCTTTGATGTCCGCTTTCCCTGCTAGCAAGGGTTGGACAGATCTACATAGACCTAGTTAGTCCTGAAGCAGGGCTACTGATCTCCCAGACTGGCCAGGGATCTGCATCTCACTTATGTACAGTCTCACATTCTACCGAGTGCATAGAAAAGATTGTCATGTCTTTGACAAGCTTTCTATGGCTGGATGCATTTCCTACCATGAAATACTTTACAGTGTGTACTGGGTGCATTTATCACGTAGATCACCAACACTAAGGAGGCCGTCATGTCCTTAACATGACTGAAGAATCCTCCAAACCTTTGCTTGACAAGTTCTCTATGGCTGGATACCTGTCATATCATCTACCACTTTACAGCATGTACTGGGTGCATTTATCATGTAGATCAGCCTTAACTTTTAAAAATATATATACAGTAAAGGTTTTAACATATTTGTGACTGTATTTCTAATGACATACATGCAATTAATCAATGGAGAATTTTTAGGATTTACTAAAATTATCAATTATTTCATTACTAAGATAACTTAACATATAGTTCTCTTATAAAATTGTTGGAAGATTTTAAATCTAAATAGGAACCATTTTAAATGGGTGGTTTTTGTTTCATATGATCAAAGCTGGTTTGGGCCAAGAATGAAACAAAATGGTTAAGGCCATCGACTCTGCTAAAGTAGAAGTTTGTCTAGTGGGGATCTATAACAGGGTCCTTTTCTTATGAAATGTTATGTGGCCTGATGCCATTCCTGGCACCAACCCTTTTTAGTTGCCTCTTACGACATACATAAATATGGTAGCCCTAGTTAAACTGTTTGAGAAAAAAAGACAGGATGTCATGGTTGGAGTCTCTTTGATCATATGTCAACTGGATCAGGGCTGACCTTGGACCATTATCGCCATCATTATTATTTTAGGTGGATTGGCAGTATCGGTAGAGGGTCGGACGGTATGCTTTCCAGCATAGTTACGTCCCTTTACGGTCTGAGTTCAAATCCCGCCAAGGTTAACTTTGCCTTTCATCCTTACGGGGTCGATAAAATAAAGTACCAGTAATGTACTGGGTAATTGATGGCCTTGTGCCAAAGTGGAAACAATTATAATTTTAAGAACTTATAATTATACATCTCCCTATGAAAATAGATTTATCAAAGAATGAAAAGTCATAGTGGAAATTGTTGTTCTTGTTATACTATGTTTCGAGAATAAAAAAAGACAGGATGGTTGTGGTTGGGACATCTTTGATCATTAGTCTACAGGATCAATCAATGCTTACCTAGGGTTAAATAATAACATATTTAAGATTATTCCCTGTAAATAAAGATTGGACAAAATTAAGAAAATCAACTAAAATATATTAGTGACATGATAAAATGCACCCAGTACATACTGCAAAGAGGTTGGCATTAGGAAGGGCATCCAGTTGTAGACACTATACCAGAATGTGAAACATAGAGCAAGATGTAGTTTCTCTGATCTATCAAGTCTCTGACCATGATGGTATGTTCAACCCATGCCAACACGAAAACTGGACATAACATGATGATGACGATGATGATTGCTCCCTATAAAATACCAAACAACATCAATTATTGATACTCTTCTATAACTCATCTTTCACATTTGTTTTTGACCAAGCTCAAGGACCAATACTTCAAAAGAACAGTTGTAGTCAATTTATCAATATACAGATCAATTATCAGTTAGTATATTGAACTTCCCTTATAACATACTGGAATAACATTATTGATCTTTCTGTATATCCCCCCCTCCCCCCCCCAACACAATTACTGATCTTTTACCCTAAACTTCTCTGCAACACAATTATCAGTTCCTCACTACAATTCTCCACATGCATAAATAAATAACTGTTAAAGCAACTCTTTGGCCCTTTTGTTACAATATTTCAAATAAAATACAAAATCCATGTATTACAAGCAAGAATTTGAAGGATTTAGTAAAATAACTGATTAGCAGTAATCAGTAGAGCATCAGACAATATGCTTTGCAGCATATAGTTATGGCCCTTTACATTCTGAGTTCAAATCCTGCTGAGGTTAGCTTTGCCTTTCATTCTTACGGGATAGCTAAAATAAAGTACCAGTAATGCACTGGGGTTGATTTAATCGACTTTCCCCTCCTCCAAAATTGTTGGTCTTGTGACTAAATCAGAAACCATTATTTTCTGTCAGAATAGGGTGGCTATTGGTAAAATTGATGCCATTTTTGCATTTTAATTTGAAAATAAAACTTTGTATTTTTTTTTTTTTTTTTGTGGGGAAAGGAACAGTGTAACATTATTTTTCATTCTCACTCTTAACATCCTGTAATAATTTAGCAGAAAAGATCTAAAATTGGGTTTGTTAATTCAAATGTTTATAGTATCTTTACTAGAAAACATCATTGTATGCAGTCTTAAAGCTATTTTGTACTTTTCAAAAATATTATTAAAAAAAATAAACTATATTTTTTGTTGTTTTTGTTTATTGTATTTTAATTTTAAAACTAAACTATTTATTTTATTTATTATTATTATTTATTATTATTTTTTTTTTGCAGGGGAACAAGTGACAGACAAAAAATGACTACGAAAATTGATCACCTAATTGCTCGGCTTGGTGACCCGGGTCGATTCCAATTACTTCTGAGCCTGTTTCTAGGGCTCAACATCTTCCCCATATTCTTCAACAACATTGTCAATACATTCTACCTATTACAGACACCTTATCGGTGCAAGTCCACCATTGCTGCTGAAATGGCTGTGGCCTATAACACCAACTATAGTAGTAGTAGTAGTAAAATTAGTGATGATGAAGGAGGAGGGGGAGGATTATCTGTGAATAACTCCGGCTCCAAATATACGAACTTGTTATCATCTGATGAGGAATATGAAGATGAGTGTTTGCTGAAAGTTGTTAATGAAACGACAGGAGCTAATTACAGTATGACGTGTGATGTAGGTTGGCAGTTTGAACCTGTGGACAATGAGTGGACCATATCAGCTGAGGTAAAGTTGTTTGTCTTCATAAATATGGTTTACTTTTATACTTCTGTTTGTCTATCTGTCTGTCTCCCTACTTGCCTGTCAGTCTGTCTGCTGGTCAGTCTGTCAGTCTGTCTGCCTGTCAGTCTGTCTGCTGGTCAGTCTGTCTGCTGGTCAGTCTGTCTGCCTGTCAGTCAGTCTGTCTGCCTGCCTGCTAGTCTGTCTGCCTGTCGGTCTGTATGCTTGTCACTCTGTCCACTAATCAGTCAGTCTGCCTGTCTACTTGTCAGTCTGTCTACCTGTCAGTCTGTCTACCTGTCAGTCTGTCTACCTGTCAGTCTGTCTACTTGTCAGTCTGTCTACCTGTTAGTCTGTCTACCTGTCAGTCTGTCTACCTGTCAGTCTGTCTACCTGTTAGTCTGTCTACCTGTCAGTCTGTCTACCTGTCAGTCTGTCTACCTGTCAGTCTGTCTACCTGTTAGTCTGTCTACCTGTTAGTCTGTCTACTTGTCAGTCTGTCTACCTGTCAGTCTGTCTGCTCATCAGTTGGTCACTTCATCTGTCCATGTACCAGTCTGTCACTTCATCTGTCCATGTACCAGTCTGTCACTTCATCTGTCCATGTACCAGTCTGTCACTTCATCTGTCCATGTACCAGTCTGTCACTTCATCTGTCCATGTACCAGTCTGTCACTTCATCTGTCCATGTACCAGTCTGTCACTTCATCTGTCCATGTACCAGTCTGTCACTTCATCTGTCCATGTACCAGTCTGTCACTTCATCTGTCCATGTGTCAGTCTGTCACTTCATCTGTCCATGTACCAGTCTGTTACTTCATCTGTCCATGTACCAGTCTGTCACTTCATCTGTCCATGTACCAGTCTGTCACTTCATCTGTCCATGTACCAGTCTGTCACTTCATCTGTCCATGTACCAGTCTGTCACTTCATCTGTCCATGTACCAGTCTGTCACTTCATCTGTCCATGTACCAGTCTGTCACTTCATCTGTCCATGTACCAGTCTGTCACTTCATCTGTCCATGTGTCAGTCTGTCACTTCATCTGTCCATGTACCAGTCTGTCACTTCATCTGTCCATGTGTCAGTCTGTCACTTCATCTGTCCATGTGTCAGTCTGTCACTTCATCTGTCCATGTGTCAGTCTGTCACTTCATCTGTCCATGTACCAGTCTGTCACTTCATCTGTCCATGTGTCAGTCTGTCACTTCATCTGTCCATGTGTCAGTCTGTCACTTCATCTGTCCATGTACCAGTCTGTCACTTCATCTGTCCATGTGTCAGTCTGTCACTTCATCTGTCCATGTACCTGTCTGTCACTTCATCTGTCCATGTGTCAGTCTGTCACTTCATCTGTCCATGTGTCAGTCTGTCACTTCATCTGTCCATGTGTCAGTCTGTCACTTCATCTGTCCATGTACCAGTCTGTCACTTCATCTATCCATGTGTCAGTCTGTCACTTCATCTGTCCATGTGTCATCTGTCACTTCATCTGTCCATGTGTCAGTCTGTCACTTCATCTGTCCATGTGTCAGTCTGTCACTTCATCTGTCCATGTACCAGTCTGTCACTTCATCTGTCCATGTACCAGTCTGTCACTTCATCTGTCCATGTGTCAGTCTGTCACTTCATCTGTCCATGTGTCAGTCTGTCACTTCATCTGTCCATGTGTCAGTCTATCACTTCATCTGTCCATGTGTCAGTCTGTCACTTCATCTATCCATGTGTCAGTCTGTCACTTCATCTGTCCATGTGTCAGTCTGTCACTTCATCTATCCATGTGTCAGTCTGTCACTTCATCTGTCCATGTGTCAGTCTGTCACTTCATCTGTCCATGTACCAGTCTGTCACTTCATCTATCCATGTGTCAGTCTGTCACTTCATCTGTCCATGTGTCAGTCTGTCACTTCATCTGTCCATGTACCAGTCTGTCACTTCATCTGTCCATGTGTCAGTCTGTCACTTCATCTGTCCATGTGTCAGTCTGTCACTTCATCTGTCCATGTGTCAGTCTGTCACTTCATCTGTCCATGTACCAGTCTGTCACTTCATCTGTCCATGTGTCAGTCTGTCACTTCATCTGTCCATGTGTCAGTCTGTCACTTCATCTGTCCATGTGTCAGTCTGTCACTTCATCTGTCCATGTGTCAGTCTGTCACTTCATCTGTCCATGTACCAGTCTGTCACTTCATCTGTCCATGTGTCAGTCTGTCACTTCATCTGTCCATGTACCAGTCTGTCACTTCATCTATCCATGTGTCAGTCTGTCACTTCATCTGTCCATGTGTCAGTCTGTCACTTCATCTGTCCATGTGTCAGTCTGTCACTTCATCTGTCCATGTACCAGTCTGTCACTTCATCTATCCATGTGTCAGTCTGTCACTTCATCTGTCCATGTGTCAGTCTGTCACTTCATCTGTCCATGTACCAGTCTGTCACTTCATCTGTCCATGTGTCAGTCTGTCACTTCATCTGTCCATGTGTCAGTCTGTCACTTCATCTGTCCATGTACCAGTCTGTCACTTCATCTGTCCATGTGTCAGTCTGTCACTTCATCTGTCCATGTGTCAGTCTGTCACTTCATCTGTCCATGTACCAGTCTGTCACTTCATCTGTCCATGTACCAGTCTGTCACTTCATCTGTCCATGTGTCATCTGTCACTTCATCTGTCCATGTGTCAGTCTGTCACTTCATCTATCCATGTGTCAGTCTGTCACTTCATCTGTCCATGTGTCAGTCTGTCACTTCATCTGTCCATGTACCAGTCTGTCACTTCATCTGTCCATGTACCAGTCTGTCACTTCATCTGTCCATGTGTCAGTCTGTCACTTCATCTGTCCATGTACCAGTCTGTCATTTCATCTGTCCATGTACCAGTCTGTCACTTCATCTGTCCATGTGTCAGTCTGTCACTTCATCTGTCCATGTACCAGTCTGTCACTTCATCTGTCCATGTGTCAGTCTGTCACTTCATCTGTCCATGTACCAGTCTGTCACTTCATCTGTCCATGTACCAGTCTGTCACTTCATCTGTCCATGTGTCATCTGTCACTTCATCTGTCCATGTACCAGTCTGTCACTTCATCTGTCCATGTGTCAGTCTGTCACTTCATCTGTCCATGTGTCAGTCTGTCACTTCATCTGTCCATGTGTCAGTCTGTCACTTCATCTGTCCATGTACCAGTCTGTCACTTCATCTGTCCATGTGTCAGTCTGTCACTTCATCTGTCCATGTACCAGTCTGTCATTTCATCTGTCCATGTACCAGTCTGTCACTTCATCTGTCCATGTGTCAGTCTGTCACTTCATCTGTCCATGTACCAGTCTGTCACTTCATCTGTCCATGTGTCAGTCTGTCACTTCATCTGTCCATGTGTCAGTCTGTCACTTCATCTGTCCATGTGTCAGTCTGTCACTTCATCTGTCCATGTGTCAGTCTGTCACTTCATCTGTCCATGTACCAGTCTGTCACTTCATCTGTCCATGTGTCAGTCTGTCACTTCATCTGTCCATGTACCAGTCTGTCACTTCATCTGTCCATGTGTCAGTCTGTCACTTCATCTGTCCATGTGTCAGTCTGTCACTTCATCTATCTGCTGGTCAGTCTGTCTTTTCATCTGTTCATACATCTGTCCATATGTTTTTCCTGTATGTTTGCATATGTATGTTCAGTCACAAATTTTCTCTTATTTTCTTTCCCTCCTCTTCTTTCTATTTCAGTGGAATTTAATATGTGACCGTTCCTACATGACTTCACTGGTGGTAACCATTTATTTTCTTGGAGTGATGGTTGGAGGTCCCCTTTTTGGTTTCTTGGCTGACAAATTTGGTAGAAAGCCCATCATGCTAATTTGCCTTTATATTCCCATTGTTCTTGGAACTATTTCAGCACATGTCCAACACTATGAAATCTTTGCGGTCCTACGATTTTTAACGGGAATATGTGTCCAGGTAAGATTTATTTTCATCATGTAATTGAAAAATCTACTTTAATTAAAAATGTTTTGTTCAGTATTTTAATAATTGACTTTTCTTGACAATGTATAATTTACAGTGTTTTTTTGTTACTGTTCTTGCATGAATTATGATTTCACAGCATTTTCCATTTTATACTGTAATTAGAGACTGTTTCTTTCAAAGACCAGATGTAGTTGGAGAGTTTTGTTATGAGTTACTTATGTGAGACAGATGGTTACTATAGTGTGTCTTAACCCTTTAGCATTTAAACCAGCTGTATATGGCCAGAATTCTCTCACCTCTTACTGTTCAAACTGGCTATAACTGGTCACTCATACTGATCTTAAGATATTGTTCTCAAAACAAATAATATCAAAATCTCATAGATTCGATATTATGTGAGATAATTATGTGAAATAAAGTGTTTATTGTGAAAATACAATAGTATATATAGAGTTATGTAAATGCTAAAGGATTAAGTTTCCCTTCTGCCATTCCTATATGCCACTTCATGGCTGCAGGTTAAATGCCCAACTTCTACTTGGAAGATAACTTTGGTGTTATATGATTTATTCGAAGTGCAGGCATTGATATTTCTGCATATATATAATTGATATTTCTACTTATAGTGGAATATGAAAAATTGTGAATATATTTTTCTAAATTGGTATTTGAGAATGTTCACGATGACTTTTCTTGGTCAATTACTTCCCACAAGAGACCAGCATGCTGTGAAATGGAATACTATCTCTATCATTTAGGTCAATTACTTCCCAAGAGAAGGCAGCTAACTGGGGAAGACAAGTGTCACAATTTCCTTGGTGACAGCAAGTGGGGTTTGAACTCAGAACACAGCATCAAAACCGTTCTTTCAATTCTTTAATAATTATTCCCATCTACTACCCCTGAACTGATACTTTACTTATTGACCCTGAAAGGACAAAAGACGATGTTGACCTCTGTGGGATTTGAATTCGGCACATGGAGAACCAGAACAAACACCGACGTATTTAATTGGATTGTCTAACAACTCTGCTGATTTATATTTCTACAAGAATAGTTTACAGCTGCCTATATGTAGTTTTTAGAACCTACTTAACAATATTTGTCAGAGAATATCCAACTTGTCTACTAATAGATATAATCTAAATAAGTTAGCTTCCCTTCTTGTTCTGCACTGAGTCACTTCTGCCATCAGAGATACAATAAATCAGTGATTGTGCCATTGAAACCCTGCAATCAATAATGCTATTCTTCACAGAATATTGCAATATTTTTGAACTGGTTTCAGTCATTAGACTGCAGCTATGCTCGGGTATGGCCATGAGGGAATTTTAATCAATCATATCAACTCTGGTACTTTCTTTTCAAGCTGGGTCCTTTTTCTCATCTATCTCTTTTTGTCAAACTACTAAGTTGCAGGACATAAATACAGACATGGACACGCCCACACATATACAGATGTTTTCTATTAGGGGAAATGAAGACAAATGATGACACACACATACACACATATACACACATACATACATATATACATACATATATATATATATATATATAATTGTTTCTACTTTTGGCACAAGGCCAGCAATTACCCAGTGCATTACTGGTACTTTATTTTATCGACCCCGTAAGCGGCGGGATTTGAACTCAGAATGGCAAGGGCCGTAACTCTATGCGTCAAAGCATGGAGTCCGACCTTCTACCGATACTGCCAATCCACCGACCTTATATATATATATATAATGAAAGTATGCAGTGCTGAAACTGGGGGACCACAAATCAAGGTAGTACTCAATGCATGAGAAAAAGCAGAGTGGGTATAATGGAAGGTATAAACCCAACTGCGACACCTAATGGTTTGGGCTTGTATGTAGCAAGCTTCCTACATACAAGCCAAAACTGCTTGGTATTTTGGTCAGGTTTATACTTTCTTTCATATATATAGTGAAGGCTTAGTGGTTAAGGTATTTGGTTCATGACCATAAAGTCTTGAGTTCAATTACGGGACCAGGCATTGAGTCCTTGAGCAAGATGCTTTATTTCATGTTGCTACAATCCATTCAGCTTGCAAAGGTAAGTTGTATCTTTAAGTCAAGCCTTGTCACACATCAGGACATAATGATTCTCCTTGTGGAATGTACAGCCACTTCCACTTTATTTTCACAAGCAGGTAATTCTGTTGATTGAATCAATTAGAGCACTCATCATCAGAAATGACGGAGGTCCAACACATACAATACACACACATGCACAAAACTGCTCATAGCTCATGGCAGTAACATCATACTTGTGTCTTCAGTTACTGGAAGTTAAAATATTTCAGACAAAACATTTTTTGTCTGCAACTTTCGAACTTTTCTCATTCAGTCAAGTGCAGAATGGACATTATACTTGGATCTCTCTCTCTCTCTCTCTCTCCTCTATCTATTTTCTTCTTCTCTCTCTCTTTACCCAAGTACAATAGTAACAGTTCTTCCTCCATGTACATCCTGTATCCCTGCTAATTCCTATTCAACACCATATATTGCAATCATTTCAAGTGCAGTAGCAGGAGAAGCTGTATTTTAATAAAATAAAAATATAATTAAAATAGATTAAGGAATAATAAATAAAATTTAAAAAAAGGCCCCAAAAAGATTGACTGATAACATTTGTTAATCCGAAACTGTTTGTTCATGCTTCGTAGACTAGGAGTTCAATTGATGGATTGCAGTGAATAAAGAAATATAACCAACAAACTAACAAAACAAACAAAACAAAACAATCTAAGATTCTAATTGTTACCAAATCACAGCGTACTATGGCATTTAATTGAACTTTACCAAACTGCTTGATTTCACTTGATATTTCCACATCTTCTACTTAATATATTATAGTATTATTTTATTTTATTTTATTTTAGCATTGGTGTTGCTTTGTGTTTTTATTGTTTGTTTTTGTTTTGTATTTTTTGTTGTTTTGGGATTTATTTAATTGATTATATTTGCTAATAATATTTAAAATGTTTCTGTTATAATTATCAGGGAAGCTATATATATGGCAGAAATGACATCTTTGCTATTGAATAGGAGATGTTGTTTGCTCTCCTCCAAAATTAAAGTGGTGGTGGGAAAAATTTATTCAAACAAAGAGAAACGAAGATTAAATTTATGATAAATCTAATGGTTTACATTTTGTTGTTATTTAAATATTATATTTTACATTTATTTATACCATCAATGTGGGTGTCCTAGTGGTTAAGATGCTGAACTCACAATCTTAAAGTCATGGGTTTTATTCATGAACCAGGCAGTACATTGTGTTCTTGAACAAAACATCTTGTTTTTTGTGTTACTCCTGCCAAGAGTGGCAGATCATATCAGTAATGCAAAGAACTATGGAAATCTTGTTTCCTTGATTTAATCTGACAACCAGCTCCTCTTCATATATATATGGAGCTGCAAACAATACTGTAGTTAAGAATTTCACTTTGCAGTTACCTTCATCCTTCCTCAACACATGACTCAACCTTCTCATTCCATTTTTCTTCACAATATTCTTCATTCATGTCTCTCTCCCATAAATCATGGCACTTCTCACATATGAAGCATCTGCTTTTCCCTTCCATCTCAGTGGAACTCCTCTCCTCATTAGCACACCACTCACTCACCAAAACTTCTTCCATGCACATCTTCCAATAGTTACTGTTGCTGAGTTTCATCTGCCTTCTCTAGTCAACATACTTTATGCTGTATAAATCATACTTCTATAACATCCTAATTAATATATTAATCATTTTGTTTAATCTAGGGTCTTCAAACAACAACCTTTGTGATGACAATGGAACTTTACCTATCAAAGTATAGAGCCAGAGCTGGAATCTTTGTTGCTATAATGGTTGGTGTAGTTGTTATGTCCTTGGCAGGGTTTGGATACTTTCTGAGGAATTGGCGCCATCTCCAAATGGCTATCAGTTTACCAAGTCTTCTAGCCATCCCATATATTTTGTAAGTACCTTGGCCACTTTTTTCTGTTATTTTGAAGTGTCTTGGTTGTCCTTTTGATTTGACATTGTTTTTTTGTTATTGTTGTTGTTATCATCAATATCATTGGTTCTTTTGTTGTTCTTTTCTGGCCAATTACATCATGGAAGAGTTATTAGCCATTAAAAAACACTCACACAAGACTGTCAACTTCACTTTGCATTTATCATTGATTTCTTGTTGTCAAAATGTCTTTGCACTGTTTATTAACGTTTTATTTTTAAGATTTACATAGCAAAAATAAAAACTAAACAGCACACAAACTCCACACACACACACACACACACTCTCTCTCTCTCTCTCTCTCTCTCTCTCTCTCTCTCTCTTAAACATCATATCTCTACACACCACAGAGACATGATAGAAGAAGTGTTGTCATGAAGAACAGCCAGCAATATTCTGCCTCAGTCAATCCAACTTCTGAGACTCCTTCCTCAGATTCAACTTTCACAACTTAATTTGGAATAGATGAGCAGAAGTCTGTGGACCAAAGACACTGCTGGTCTCAGTAGTGACTGACATAAAGAGTCTTCCAATTAATGACTGATATTTATTCAAATTTCAATCTTCAGTATTACAAACACCAACACCAGGGTATATTGCTTAATTAATGTTCTTTAATATATTCAGATTATAAAGTTCCAAAGACAATCATTTATATTATAAAAGAAGAGCTGTGTCTCTGTCTGTCCATCACACTTATATGTAGGGGTGAAAAAGAGAGGCAACTGCTTTTTTTAGGTTGAGAGGAGAAGGGAGATAACTTAGGTCATGCTTATAGTTTAGTGCAAACTTAAGAATCTACAAGGGCTAGAGGTAACAAGGTAGAGATTTATAGGAGGGTGTGGGGAGGGGGCACCTAGTAGTCTTTAAATATAGGTCCAACCCTTGCTAACATGGAAAGCAGGCACTAAGTGATGATGAGGGCATTACACTTTATGAAATTGAGGCTGCTAAAATATTTGTGATTAGCAGTTTACCTCACAGAAGATAGATGATAGCGAGCAAAGTATTTCTGAAAGCTAGAAAAACAAACAATGAATTGTGTATAATAAGAATAGAGCCAGTGATAAATGTTGTGAATAGAAATGGTTGGGTCATGTGTTGAGGAAGTATGAAAGCGACTAGGTAAGAGGAATAGAGCTAATGATGAATGTTGTGAAGAGAAATGGAATGAGATGGTTGGGTCATGTTGAGGAATGATAAAAGTAAAGTATGAGAGGATGGTGGAAATAGAGCCAGTGATAAATTTTTTGAAAAAAAATAGATGAGATGGTTGGATCAAGTATCGAGGAAAGATGAAATTGACTGTGTGAGAGGAGTGATAGAAAGGACTGTCAACAAAAAGTAAAGAAAGGGGAAGACCAAGAAGGACATGGCTAAAGATGATGGAGAAAGAAATGAAAGACAAGTATAAGGGGATTGCAGATGATAGGGCAGAATGGAAAAGCTTGGCATGGGGCCTGCAAAGATAACCATTGTTTAGCAAGCAAAATTATCTCAAAACATTTGTTATTGTTATTGTGTTGTTATGAAGAACAATGTTTTAGAAGATCCAACATCTCTATACCTGATAACCATAACCTTCTTATACTCTTAAGAATGGCTTCCTGTATTAGTTAATCAGGATTTAAAACATTGATATGGAAGCCATAGCAGGATATGTTTGACAATGGAATCTAAACATCCAGTAGTTGTGTCAATAGATGTATTCTGTCACTTACTTCCTTTGAGCTGCTGGGAAGCAACGATTGGCCAGTTGGCAGCAGAATATCTAAGAAAATTAATTCAACAACAATAACAAGCATTTTAAGACCATTTTCATTTCTCCATTTTGCTGCATGCTTTCTCATTAATCCATTTGTTTTCACTTTAATGTCAGAAAGACCATAGCATGGGCTACCTCAGGTGACATGTGCAACATATGGAAACCTAATTTAAATGATGAACTAAAAGTACAAATTTTCAGGGCCACAGTCAGCTCTGAAACCTGGACAATGCAAATAAAGTTACAGAAAAGATAAGATGACACATTCACAAGATATGTGTTGAACTAAAACTACAAATCTTCAGGGCCACAGTTGCATCGATAATCCTGTATGACTCTGAAACCTGGATAATGACAGCAAAGTTACAGAAAAGATTAGAAAGCACATACACAATACTTTTAAAGTGAACAAAAAATATCTCCTGGAGACAACATCCAACCAAACAGCTAATGTTTGGCAACTTGTGTCCTGTTTCTTCATTGGTGAAAGCTAAGCAGGTTCAGTTTGCAGGCCATTGTTTTAGAGAAAAAAGAGAAATAATATCATCGTTTATCCTCTGGAGACCCCATGACTGTAGAAGTTAGAAACTTTTGAGGATGTCATGTTATGTAGTTATCCAGGTCAGGTCAGGTGACTGTTCTTTCTCATCCAGATCTGTTTGGGGCTTGGTTTTTATAGCTGAATGCCCTTCCTAATGCCAACCACCTTACGACATGTACTGGGAGCTTTTCTTGTGGCACCACCACAGCTACCACTTTAGAGGGTGTACTGGGCGCTTTTTTGTTGTGATACCTGTATGACCACCTTACAGTATGTACTGGGAGCTTTTTCTCATGGCACCAGCACTGTAGGAGAGCAGGTATGGAGCCCTTCTCTACTATATGGCAGCTCTGTTTAGGGAGTCAGAGCAGGATGAGAGTAAGAAGGATAAGTATGATATCATGGATTCTTGACAATAGGTGGGAGGTGAGAATAAGAGAAGCTGAGTTGTAGACTTATGACAAGCATGGTGGAATTTAAGAGGATGATGTGGGTGACAAAATGGGGTGAAAATGAAAATTATGGGAGGATATGTCAAGGTCATTCAGCTTTTGTCTACCAAATTTCACTCACAAGGCATTGGTAAATCCAATGTTATAGTAAAAGACACATGTACAAGGTGCCAGACTGTGGGACTGAACTCAAAACCATGTGGTTAGGAAATGAATTTCTTAAGTATGCAACCATAGCTGTACCCATATAAGATCATATTATCCTTCCTAATAAATGCTATAATAACAATAGGTGTTTTATTATAATGAGGCTGTAGGAAGGAAGCTAATGTAGTTTTACTAAGAATCGGTAACATACTTCATGCAACAAATTATTTTCGGCTTTTCTCTCCACTTTGTTTCTATGGTAACATAATGCTTATTTCACTTATCTGTCACTTTAAATCTATATTGAATTAGTCTTACCAGTAAATTGGTGTAGACCAGATAAAAGTTATATTATTAATGGGGGGGGGGGGGGTTGAGCATATATATATATTTATTCTTTTACTGGTGTCAGTCATTAGACTGTGGCCATGCTGGAGCATTGCTTTAATCATATCAACCCCACTACTTATTATTTTTTTCCAAGTCTGGTAGTTATTTTATCAATATCTTTCGTTGAACCATTATGTTATAGAACATAAATAAACACTCTTCAATAAGTAATGAGTAATGACCTCTCACATCTATACACTTGCACAGGTGCCTTCCTCACTCCTGGAAGACCTCCTCCCAGTCCTTCTTCTGAGGTCCCCATTAGGAAATTCCCTGATACCTCCTTCAGCTCTTGTATTGACTCAAATCTGTTTCCCTTGAGGCTGTCTTTCATGTGTGGGAACAGGAAGAAGTCACAAGGAACCAGGTTAGGGCTGTAAGAAGGGTGTGGTACCACTTTCATTCCCCTGTTGGTCATCTAGGTGGTCACCAGCATTGACTTGTGGCATGGGTTATTGTCCTGGTGGAACCACCACTCTCCATTGATCCATTGCTGTGGCCTCTTCTTCCTCATCCTCTCTCTGAATCTCTTCAGAACATCAAAGTAAATACTCTTTATTAACAATTTGACCCTCAAGGACCCATTTAAAATGAATTAGCCCCTGGAAGTTGAAGAAAGGAATGACCATGGCCTTCTCTTGTGACCTGCTCATTTTTTACCTTCTTGGGTCTATGGGAGGACATGATTCCACTGGACATTCTAACGTTTGCTCTCAGGTCATAACACCATACAACTTTTTCGACAATGCTACGGTACGGCAAACATATTTTGTGATTTATGTATTGATCGCAGGAAATTATTATATATTTAAATTAACTATACAAATTTGTATAAAACTATGATCGTTTAAGGTTCAGTAATGTGCATCTGTGAGGTCTGTGCCCTACCTGGTTGGCTTTAATGGTAGAACCAGCTCTGTATTTATGTAGTATCATGTTATGATAAATATTATCATTACATATCATAATTATTAGTAAATATGAGAAAAAAAACAATTCTATATTTAAACTATGTGTGGACATATATAGGTGACAATGGTAGCTAGGCAAGACCAAGCACTTTTTGTTAAATATACATAAGTGGTCTTTAAACCAATCCTTGTTTAATTGTCAATTAACTGATTTAAGTAAAAAAAAATAATAAAAAATTGTTTTTATCTTCAATTCTAATATATCTGGCTTAACTCTTAATGACTTGTACTGCACAAAACCACATTAGCAAGACATTTTTACAAAACAATACTTTGTTTATATTCTTTTATCATATTGTTTTAGTGCACCTTTTTTTAAAATTCTATAATTAAAAACCATGCATACACAACACTATTTTTATTATAAATGATGTTATTACATTAAACAATCAATGTCCTTACTTTTATACTGCAAAGTTTCTCAATAACCAGTCTACTAGTAAACATACTATAAATATTTGGATTAACAATTACTGTAAGCGAGATGCAGAACCCAAGCTTGTCTGGGAGGTCAGTAGCCCTTCTTCAGTACTGACTTGGTCTGTGGGGACCCACTAACCCTTGCTAGTAGGGAAAGCAGATGTTAAATAATAATTGTTTCTACTTTAGGCACAAGGCCAGCAATTACCCAGTGCATTACTGGTACTTTATTTTATCGACCCCGTAAGGATGTTAAAGTCAACCTCGGCGGGATTTGAACTCAGATCGTAAAGGGACGTAACTATGCTGGAAAGCATGGCGTCCAACCCTCTACCGATACTGCCAATTCACTGATGATATATATGCTATAAACATTTAAGACATTTTCTACTAAATCATTACATAATGTGAAAAATTAAATTTCCAAAATTTTTCAAATCTTAAAAATTTTTCAAATCTTGATGTTAATGAGCAGATATGTAGTTATTTAAAATTAACCTAGAAATAGAAGCTTCAATGCACGTATTTTCTACTATGAAAAATAGTCTAGCAAATTGGATGGAAAAAAGTTGACAGCATAGCCCATGGGACTCAACATCATATCTTAATGTTAATGATTTTTTTTCTTTTTTTTCAGCATAATTCCTGAATCCTTGCGGTGGCTTCTACTACGAGGGAGATTTCCCGAAGCAGAACTTGTTGCCAAACGAATGTCGATAGCAAACAGTTTAGAGTTTCCAAGGGAACTATTTGATCGTGTAAAAGAAGAAATGTCAGCAGATGATCCTGCCCAGATGACACGACAGTATGGTTTTGTAGACATCTTCTCCAAGCCAAACATTAGAAAAATTAGCGTTATTATGTTCTTTCTTTGGTAAGTGTATCATCCTCATTTACTTATTTATTGTCAAGGAAATCTGTTAAGATGTTCACTTCACAACTACATAATTTCAAGTTCAATTCTACTATGTTGCACTTTGGGCATATAGCTGAAAATTGACAAATGTTCCCACCCCCTCCTCCATAGACTTCTAATAGGTATTCTCTAGATTAATTTATGCTGTATTCCACTATAGTGGAATTTTAGCATTTATTTAAATGTGATTTTATATGTTTTTATTGTTTTTGTTAGTGTTTTTCATGGTTTAATATTTTTGGCAGACCGATATAAAGATAAGGCAATTAAAATAACACAATGTTTATTTTTGCCATTATAATATTAAGAATAAACACTAATTTCAAAAATGGCGAAACTTGCAATGCCATAAGGCAAGGTATAATGCTCTTGATACAGCACCGGAATGTATGTAAGCAACTTGCAGGCCCTCAGCCCATCTGATAGGTCAGTAATTCTGGTTCTACAATTAAAAAAACCTAAAATATAAATAATGGTGCCCTCATGTGCAGAGATGCTATAAAATAGGGTGAAGGCCCATAAAGACAGGAAAAAAAGTTGCCATCAGCTACTATGAGGGAAAAAAACTTTATTTTAAAATATTATGGTTGAATTATGATTTAAGAATCTTAAATAACTATGTGCCAGGAAATCCCAGTGGAAGTAAGCTACAGCAGAGGAATACCAAAGAAGACCTGGGCTGACGTGGTGAGAACTGATCTCAAATTGCTGAAGTGCACGGTAGAGATGACAAAGGATCGCGACAAGTGGAAAGATGCAGTGCTGAAAAGGATCTGTCTAAACCCATGCAAGTATGGAAAAGCAGATGTAAAATCGTGATATGATGATAATGATGATGATTCAGCTCAACTTGAGGATCAATTTAGAATGTGCATTGTCTAGTGAGTAATGTTTTGGACTTATGATCATAATGTTGTGGGTTTGATTCAAGGACCAGGTTGTGTGTTGTGTTCTCGAGCAAAACACTTCATTTCACGTTGCTCCTGTATACTCAGCTGAAAATGAGTACCAGCTGTAGCTGGGGGTTTAACTCTATGATGGACTGGCATCTTGTTCAGGGGAAAGTCTTATACCCTCAATTGCTTAACACCAAGAACCAGGATATAGACTTTATAGGCTGGATATAGACTTTAGACTTTAAGAGTATTTCTTAACATGAGATTGAACCTGTTTCCTTTTTTCCCCTCATCAGGTTTACTGCAGCTCTTGGTTACTATGGTATTTCACTAAAGATCTCAGACCTTGTTGGAAACAAATATCTCAATCTATTTTTTGGAGGATTGTTGGAATTCTGTGTTTATTTGGTTTTGTTCTGCATGATTGCACGGTAAGCTTTTTGACAAATACTTTTTATTTAGTCGAAGATTTAACCCTTTTGATGCAAACTGCCTGAAGCCATCTCTGCTTCTACAATAGAAAACTGTTTATTTTAGAATGTTTATATTTATCTAAAACCATCCCATTATAACTACATGTAAGAATCTTTCTTTAATATATGTTGCAAACATCTTAACTTTTTCATATCAAATTGCCTGAAACTACACATGGTTCTACAATTAAAATCAAATTTAATGTAAAGAATGGTGTGCTCATATGCAGAGATGCTATGTAATAGGTTATAAAATAGAGTGAAGACCGTAAGAGGTGAAAAAAGAAGTTGCTATCAGCCACTATAAGGAAAAAACTTTTAAATGTTTATATTATGGTTGAAGCTTAGATAACTAAAATGCTTCAACTATAATTTTGTACAAGAAACTTTGTTACATTGTGTCCCAAACACACTCTATCAAGTAATATTAGTCCAAAGACCCTTCAGAGGAACTCCACCTCAGCTGCTTGTAATTGCAATTGTATTCTTGATTATTAAAAAAAGTTTATTGAAAATCATAGGTAGTGTGTTTTATTAGAAATATGGTAATGGATGAGTTAAAGTTCTTTTTTTTATGTGGTATGATGTTGTTATGTAGTATAGTGTTTTGGAGTGGTATGGTGTTGAAATATAGGTGTATTAGTTAACTGGTGAACTAACATGCTGAAGTGAAGGTGTGTGTCCTAGTAGTTAAAATGGTTGGTCTCATGATTTTAAGTTCACTGTTTCGATTCCTGGGCTGGGCAAAATGTTATTTCTTTGAACAAGCATTTTATATCATGTGTCAGCTAAAAGAATGAGTACCAGCAGCAACTGGGGAGTACTTGGTGACAGACTAGTGTCCTGCCTGAGTAAATCCCAAAATGCAGTTTTCAGTGATATGACAAGGTCTAGTAGTATTAATCTGCTAATCAGGTCTTGTATTGGTAACTCCCATGGAAAGAGGTAGAGGATGTCCCAAGATGAACTGGCAATAGACAATCAACAGAGACCTAAAACTCGTCAACCTGATCATGGTTATTGGAGCACTTTGGCTGCCTCATGCGTCTCAAAATGCGGGAGCTTCTAAGTCTTAGTAATGTGTGAAAGGTGGTGGATTGGCAGAATTGGTAGAGTGTTGGATAAAATGCCATTGTGATATTTGTTCTGGGTCTTTTGTGAAGACGTGCCAAGAGATCTGAGTGGAAGGAAACTGCAGAAGAGGAAAACTGAGGCAGACCTAGATGAAGGTAGTGCAAGCTGATTTCTCAGTGTTGAACAAGTGGAAAGAAGCGATGATAGAGAATGTCTTCTTACTTATGCAAGCATTGAAATGTGGACATAAAATGGTGTGGATGGTGGTGATGATAATGAACGTGGGGGTGATGGGGATGGTGTTGGTGATGGAGATGATGTTAGTGATCTTAGGTTGGTGGTGATGGTGGATGACAGTGATGATGAGAGGGATGGTGATAATGAAGGTGGTGGTTATAGTAGTGCTGACAGAGATGGTAATGGTGGTGATTAGTAGTGGTGTTGATGGTGAGGGCGATGGCAGAATTAAAGATCTTCCTATCCCAATATATTCAACTCAATCAGTTTACCAAAGCCATACAATGTCCTACGTTGTAGAATCTGTTTGATCTTCACCATGTTTCTATTGATTCAAATCAACTCTAAATAAAAATGAAAACCAGTCGATATTCTATGGATTCTCACTTTCTCTCCTTATCTCTCTCTCTTTCTGTTTCACTCCACCCTCTCATCCCACTCTCTCTCGCTCTCACCCTCTCTCATCTGACTCTCTCTCTCTCTCTCTCTCTCTCTCTCTCTCTCTCTCTCTCTCTCTACTCTCCCCCTTTCTCCTCTCTGTCTTTCTGTCTCTTTCACTCCACTCCCTCTCTCTCCTCTCCCTTTCTGTCCTTCTCAAAGAATCTTTTTCATTTTTTTTTTTTTTTCAATTCTTTTTTCCATTTCTTTTCATGCTTTCTTCGTAGTTTTCCTCTCCTTCCTCTTCATCTACATATCCTCCAACCTAAAATCATTCTTTTTCCCTTTTTTTTCCGGTTTCAATTATTTTACTTCCTCCTCTTTCTCTTTCTCCCTACAATAAAATGAAGTACCTGTCCAGTACATAGGTCAGTACAATCAACTCTCCCCCCGCCCCTAAATTAGAAATCATCATGGACAACACATCCTCCATATTTCGCATTAAAGAAATAACTCTTAGGGTGAGGGCAGAGAGGGGTGGTGGTGCCATCTAGAGGGTTTTACGAAAGATGGGTGAGAGAGAGCAGTGAGATTGACATGACTGAACAGGCATACTTTGACAATTGTTTCCTAAGTAGGAGGAAGGGAACTGGGAGACGGTACTTTCAGTGCCCATCAGGCAACAAAGAAACCTGGGGTTTTGTGTAGGGTTCTCCCTGGAATTACCCTAAATTACAGACACTCTCCCCCACTATTAAGGAACTGGTCCTTGTTGTCATTGATTATTTTTATTGTTTTCTATTGTTATTATTATTTATTACAAATTACAGACAAATAGGCGGTGGATTGGTAGTATTGGTGGAGGGTTGAATGTGATGCTTTGCAGCATGGAGCTACGGCCCTTTGCGATCTGAGTTCAAAATCCCGCCAAGGTTAACTTTGCCTTTCATCCTTACGAATTCAATAAAATAAAGCACCAGTAATTCACTGGGGTAATTGCTGGCCTTGTACCAAAAGTAGAAACAATTATTTATTACAAATTCCATTATTGCTATCCCTCTTGTTTTCTCTTCGGTGATGTCCTCTTTCTTTCATTTGATGTAAACCCCACTCTGTGTTGTTTTTGTCCTTATATTGTCCCCAATATCTTGGGCTCTTGTGGCCAATAAAAGAATCATTATTATTTTATTATTAGGGCGGTGGATTGGCAGTATCGGTAGAGGGTCGGACGCCATGCTTTCCAGCATAGTTACGTCCCTTTATGGTCTGAGTTCAAATCCCACCGAGGTTGACTTTGCCTTTCATCCTTACGGGGTCGATAAAATAAAGTACCAGTAATGTACTGGGTAATTGCTGGCCTTGTGCCTAAAGTAGAAACAATTATTATTTTATTATTATTATTAAAGGGTGATGGATTAGCAATATTGGTAGAGCAACAAACAACATGCTTTATGGTATATAGTTATAGCCCTTTATGTTCTGATTTCAAATCCCACTGGAGCTAGCTTTGCTTTTCATCCTTGCGGGATTGATAAAATAAAGTACCAGTAACACACTGGGGTCAATCTAATTGACTTTCCTTTCCCTAAAAATTGTTGGCCTTGTGCCTAAATCAGAAACCATTTTTATTGTTGTTGTTGTTGTTGTTGTTGTACCCTCTCTTAATTAATCTTTTATAGGTTACCACGAAAATTCATTGTGATAGGGTGTTTGATAATTGGTGGTTCCTGCTGCATAACTGCACAACTCATACCATCAGTCCAAAGTAAGTACAGGATGGTGTATACCTTCTCACAAAGTACCAATCAAGTATTGAGGTCAATTTAATTGCCTTCCTCCCATCAAATTGCTGGCCTTGTGCCTAAATTAGGGACCATTATTTTCGTCATTATTAGCCCTGTAAAGTGGTCATGCTGGTGACAAAACAAATAAGCACCTAGTCTACTCTGTAAAGTGATCATGTTGTTAACATGACAAAGAGCACCCAGCCCACCCAGTAAGGTGATCCTGTGGATGACACGAGAAAAAGCATCCAGTCCAACAACCCATTCAACCAACACCAGTATGGAAAACAGAAGCGAAATGATGATGGAAGTGGTTGTGGTAGGGTGGAGTTGGTACTAGGATTTGATGATTGATGATGACGATTCTGCTGCTGATGATGATGATGCTGGGGGTGGAGACAGCAATGGTGGTTATTGTGATGGTTGTGATGATGATAGTGATGCTGATTGTAGTGATTGTGGTGGTGATAGTGGGGAGATGATGATGATGGTGGTGGTGGTGGTGGGGATTAAGGTGATGGTGATGATAGTTGTGGTGGTAGTGGTGGGGAGATGATGTTTATTATGATGGTGGCAGTGAGTCAGGTGATGGTTGTGGTCGTGATGGGGAAGTGATAATTATGATGGTGGTGGTAGTGGTAGTGGTGGTGGTCGTAGTATTGATGAATCTGGACAATATAATTATCTTTCTCTTTCTACAGACATTTTCTCCACTTGTTTCTTCATCCTTGGCCGGTGTGCCTATGCTGGACTGATGAGTACCTTGTTTGTCTACACTTCAGAGTTATTTCCTACCGTTGTCAGGTAAGTCATGAAACAGTTGTTGTTGTTGACACATTCATTATTACCACACAAACCACACCCAGTACACTCTGTAAAGTGGTAGTGTTGGTGCCAAGAAAAAATGCAGCCAGTATGTTCCAAAGATCTCCTGGACAGAATTCCATTTTGTTGCAATCTTCTACCTATAACAGTTATTAAATGAAAGTAACAGAAAGAGTTATAGCACAGCTGATTAGGGACCGGGTGAATATAGACGAGATGCAATTTGGGTTTGTTCCAGGGAAAGGCACCACTGATGCGCTCTTCCTTGTGAGGCAATTACAGGAAAAGTACCTAGCTAAAAGTAAGCCACTCTACTTGGCATTTGTCGACCTTGAGAAAGCCTTTGACAGAGTTCCACGTGCAGTAATCTGGTGGGCTCTTAGAAAACTAGGAGTAGATGAATGGCTTGTGAAAGCGGTACAAGCCATGTATAGGGGAGCAGTCAGCAAAGTTAGGATTGGCAATGAGTATAGCGAGGAATTTAGCGTACAGGTTGGGGTCCACCAGGGCTCTGTTCTTAGCCCTCTCCTGTTCATCATAGTCCTGCAGGCAATAACGGAGGAGTTTAAGACCGGATGCCCATGGGAACTCCTGTATGCTGATGACCTCGCACTCATAGCTGAATCTATGGTAGAACTAGAGAATAAATTCCAAACCTGGAAGCAGGGACTAGAGAGAAAGGGCCTCAAAGTCAACATGACAAAGACTAAGGTCCTTATAAGTAGACGAGAAAACAGAACCCAGATCCCCTCAGGGAAATGGCCTTGCTCAGTATGTAGGAAAGGTGTAGGTAGGAACTCCATTCTTTGCCCCAAATGCAAACAATGGGTACACAAGAGATGTAGCGGGATCTCAGGAAGCTTAATTAAGAATGTAGGATTCACATGCAGCAGCTGTGCTGAAACAGCAAGCAAACAGCCACAGGAAACAAGTACCACCAATCTCTGGGAGGGCCCTGTAGAAACAGTAGACAGCTTCTGCTACCTAGGTGACCGAATTAGCAACGGAGGTGGGTGCTCAGAAAGTACAATAACTAGGGTAAGAACGGGATGGAAGAAGTTTAGGGAACTACTACCACTGCTAGCTGCAAAAGGCTTCTCCCTCAGAATGAAAGGCAGACTGTATGATGCGTGTATCCGAACAGCGATGTTGCATGGTAGTGAGACCTGGGCGCTGAAGGTGGAAGACTTACGTAGATTAGAGAGAAACGAAGCCTGCATGCTCCGATGGATGTGTAACAGTAATATACGTGAACGACAAAGCATAAATGAATTGAGAGAGAGACTGAGCATAAGAGGAATCAAATGCTGCGTGCAGGAGAGGCGGTTACGCTGGTATGGACATGTGATGCGTATGAAGGATGACAGCTGCATAAAAAGGTGCAGAGCACTAGAAGTTGATGGAAACCGCGGAGTGGGGAGACCCAAGATGACTTGGGATGAGGTGATAAAAGCCGACCTTACCCAACTACACCTCTCAAAGTCAATGACACACGACCGTGACTTCTGGCGTCACGCAGTAATACAGGGTACCCGACCTCCCATGGGTACATGCTGAAGCATATAAACGATATGCCCCCCCCCCCCACCGCAAGGTGGTCGTGGAGGTGCCATGGCAAAAAAGCACCCAGCCCACACTGTAAAGTGGACGTGTAGGCGCCACGAAAAAGCACCCAGCACTCACTGTAAATGAGGTTGGTGTTAGGAAGGGCATCCAGCTGTAGAAATCAAGCCAGATCAGTTCCTGTATGAGCAAGGCATGGTCAGCCGACCAGACACTGCCCACAACAGGACAACCCGTCTAACCCATGCTAGCGTGGAAGAACGGACGTAAAACGGTGATGATTATGATGATGACTGTATGCAGAGGATTGCGTAATATCAGGAAATATTATGCAATCTCCGTAGATATATGCTGCTGCTACTACCACCTCTCTCCCTATACACAAGAGTTCATTTTACAGTCTCCTTCTTAAGAAGGAAGATGAAAAAACTTACCTCAACACTTAATTTTAAATCTTTAATTTTTAGTTTTTAATCCTTATTAATTCTTTTTAATTGTAATACTCAACGTTTGATAAGATGAATTTTACTAATACATCGAAACCGGTAATACTTTATATACATTATAAAACTCTTTTTTAAAAGAATTGTCCCTCTCATTTTTTCAATAATGCCACTTTGATGAATCAAAGAAGGGGAAAAAAAAGTAAAACAGACCCTTAAATATATTTTCCGAGCTATTTCCAATTTCTCCTTTTCTCTATAACCACTGTTTTGTATGGAACCTTACTTCCCTTTTCAAATATATATATACCCAAATGTTAAACAAGGTTCATTGATTATTCAATGAATATAGTTTTACAATAGATTAAAAGCACTCAACAAAGAAGTTTTCTGGAGTTATTAATATTATTCAAAATATTAATAAATGGAGACATTCATGTAATCAAAATATATGTTTTATTATATATATTTCAGAGGTACTGTGCTGTTTTTTCAGTACGTCCTCATCAGATGAAATACATAAATTGATGTATGACATACCTCAACTGTGCTGATGGTTCAATTCCAGTCACTGCCAAGACTGGAATTGAACCATCAGCACAGTTGAGGTATGTCATACATCAATTTATGTATTTCATCTGATGAGGACGTACTGAAAAAAACAGCGCAGTACCTCCGAAATATATTTAATAAAACATATATTTTGATTACGTGAATGTCTCCATTTATTAATATTTTGAATAATATATATATATATATATATATATATATATATATATGTAATGTATGTATAAAGTTAAAGTCGTTAGAGAGCATCAGAGAGAATGTCAGGCATTAGTGATGTGGCTCTCTGTACTCTAATTTCAAATTCTGTTAACTGTGACTGTGCCTTTCTGTTTCTTCTCTCTCAACCCATAACAATGGTGGGTGGGAGGAAATGAAAGTCAGGGTGGTTGATGAGGAGAGGCATGTTGAGTATTGGGCAAAATGGAAAAGCATATCATGATGTCCTGCAATACTCTTTGTTCTTCTTCTTGTGAGAGAAAGGTGATTATCTGAAGTATGTAGAATATGCAAGACTTTTGTCTGGAGGTATAACAGCTCTGCCAATTTGCTGTCTAGCTAGAAAGAAGTTAGAAATGTTGATATATCTTCGTGATTAACATCACAAAGTTTGTTTTTTTTCTTTTGTTTTACTATTTTGAAATAATAAATATTATTCAGAATTAATATTTTCATTAACAAATTGTTATTGCCTGCCGTTAATCAATTGAAAGGATTGCTATATATGTCTTTTACAAGTCTGACCTTCTCATGATCTTTTACAACTAAATTTTCTCCAAATCTTGATCTTTTTTATTATTCTATTATTATTTTTTATTATTATTTCTCCATTTGTAAACAGATTGTGATTTTCAATAAAATTCTGTTTCTGAAAGAATACAATACTTCTTCTATAAATATTTCCATTACCATAAAGACAATGTTTTATGGCTGGCTGCCTAATTCTGTTTCCATATTCCACATTCTCCAGATAACAATATGGCCTAATGGTTAGGGTGTTAGACACTAGATCATAAGGCCATGGGTCTGATACCTGGACTTGGCAGTGCATTGTGTTCTTGAGCAAGATGCTTCATTTCATGTTGCTTTTCATAATAGGGCTAGGGTCCCTATCATTAAAACACCAAAGAAAGCTTCTCTGTGATACAAGAAAGCTTCTCTATAGGAGGCCAATTAAACTTGCATAAGTGTGAGCTGATAATTTCATTTTTTCTTTATTTCATCTTCGTATAACAAGTGTTTTACTATCAGAGAGTTTCTTCATTTATTATGCTATCAGGTTGTGAATGATACCTTGTTAATTGCTAATAAGTTTTGCTTTACAATAATAGGGTTTCAGGTTTGGTCCCAGTGGGTGTTTTTTATTATAGCTCCAGGTTGACCCTAGTTTTGTTTTATTATAGCCCCAGGTTGACCCTAGTTTTGTGAGGGAAATTCTGTAGAAAGAAAGAAACTGTTCAGAAACTTGTCAGATGGACTCTACCCTTAATCTACCCTGTCTCACACTGAAGTTTCTTAAGAATTACATTAAGGATACATATTTCTATGGAATGTTCAGCCACTTTCACTTTAATTTCATGAGCAGGCAGTTCCATTGACTAAACAACTGGAACACTGAGATCCATCTTCATCATGTGAAACAAGAGTTTGTCGATCTTGGGGAAAATAGGATTTATTTTTTGTATTGTTTTTTTTCTCACATGAAGAATCAGCCTTGAAATTTTAGCACAGCTGTGTATGTGTGTATGTATTTGTCATTGTGCATGTGTTTTGTTTTTTGGTGGGGGGGGGGGCGTTGCTGAGTGTAATGAATGCATTTTATTATGCCACCAACACATTACCACTTTACAGAGTGTACTGGGTGTATGTAATTATGACACCAGCAATACCAGTTTACAGAGTGTACTGGCTGAATTTTATCATGGCATCAGAGGTACCACTTTACAGAGTGTACTGGGTGTATTTAATTGGACATGAGCCCTACTACTACTACTGAGGTCATTGTGACCTTAGCAGGTGGAGGGAGATTGCAATGGGCGTCTCACTTTGAAATCCTTAATCTCACTTTGAACTGATATTTACTACTTTCAGTTACAAATACTGGAGTCATAAGCTTTATATTGTATGTTGAAATTTCACTGGAGTGAAATAAATGTAAAACATCTTTGCAATGTAATCCAGTATTCCTCAGATTTATATACAATTTGGGATAAGTAAAATACAAAACAACAACAAATTATATATATATGTATATGTGTGTATATATATATATATACACACACACACACACATATACATACATATATAATACACATAAATATTCAGTTTGGATATATTGCACATAAATATCCTCAAGTAATTTTTTTTAAAAACTTACTGCCACTTAAATTCCAATAACCTGTAATATATTGTTATATATATAAAACAGATGTTAAATGGTAATAATGATGATGATGCTGATATATATAAGAAAATGATGTAGTATTCTTCAAAAAATATTATTAGTAAAACATGATTGAATTGATATGTTTGTGTTAGTGTATATATATTATGTATGTATATTTTGACGAGAGGGAGAGAGAACAGAAAGAGGTAATAATCATATATGTTGTGCATGTCTGACCAAAACCATAACTGTCAGGTTTATTAACATCTTATATTTTTATAGATAGAAATATCTTTGGGATTATATTGCTGTGAAGGAAACTGAAATGCTCAGCCATGCTTGTGACTATTTTCAGAAGGAATGTGTGTATGAGAGAAAGAGTGATAAAGGAGGAAAGTGGCGAGGACAGACAGATAAATAGATAAATTATGTAGAATGGGTTGAGCATTTATAGTAAGTATGAGAAATAATCTATATAGTGGTGCCAATAGGATGAAGCCTATAGACTAGCAGCTGTTTGTGATAGAATCAACAAATTGGCAGGGTTGTTAGAACTTCTTCTTCACCCACTTATTCCTGAAAGGGTTGTGGAGGGAAATTCCTCAAACACTTCTTCCAGTGGATCCTGTCAGAAGCAACCATCTCTAGTTGATCCAGCTGGAACAAAGCGAGACCAGCCGAGTTGTTAGAGTATTGCATTAAAGGCCTCGGTATTTATTTTGGCTCTGCACTCTGTGTTCAAATGCCATCATGGGTCAACTTTGCCTTTCATCCTTTCAAGGTAGATAAATAAAGTACCAGTCCTGGGACAGTGGATTGATGGAATTGTTAGCGAGTCAGATGGAATGCTTTGCAGTATCTGATCCGGCTCTGTGCATTGATTATGACTCAAATCCTGCCTCCTTCTGCCAGTGAGTTGTGACCAACAAATGGTATAAGCAATGGAAAGATCAATGTAAACGTTGTTTCTCTGATCCAATCTGATGATCGACTCCATTCTTTTTTGTAAGGAGTTGATTGATAAAAATTGTAATTTGATGGGAATGATAGATATAGAAAGATAGTTCTAGATGAAGAGCAGCAGATATAAAATTCTGTAGAATGGTAGGTATTACAGAATATAGAATGGTTGGTATAGCAGAATATAGAACATTAGCTATAGCAAAATATAGAATGGTAGGGATTATACCTACCTACTTACTTCTCTCTCTCTCTCTCTCTATATATATATATATATATATATATATATATATATACATGATATTAACAAATGGAAACTATATTTATAAAACCATATTTATTTCATTATACATATTTCAAGGACACCAAGTTAAATTATGGTGTGCTTTCATCAGATAAAATATAATATAGATCAGTTTTATAAATAAATATTGACATACCCTTAAAGAATGCAACCATTGCTGTTGGAAGCTCCCGGATAGTGGAGTTGTAGCTTTAATTATATTATTAGTATTGGATATTTTTATTTTTAAAATGAGTTAACTCAACAAGATATGACTTAGAGTTTTTCGTTCTCTCCCCTTTTCTCTGTCTCCTCTCTCTCTCTGTTGTTCTGGTCTTTCTCTCTCTCTCTCTTTCTTTCTCTCTCCTTCTCTATCTTTCTCTTTCTCCGTAACCCAACGGCTTATTTTAAAAATAAAAATATCCAATACTAATAATATAATTAAAGCTACAACTCCACTATCCGGGAGCTTCCAACAGCAATGGTTGCATTCTTTAAGGGTATGTCAATATTTATTTATAAAACTGATCTATATTATATTTTATCTGATGAAAGCACACCATAATTTAACTTGGTGTCCTTGAAATATGTATAATGAAATAAATATGGTTTTATAAATATAGTTTCCATTTGTTAATATCGTATTTTTACTCCAAATATTTGTTGAGTGCTTTATATCAGTTATAAAAATATTTGCTTGTTGTATCCCAACAATTTAAATAGAACTTTTACATATATATATATATATATATATATATATATATATATATATATATATATATATATATATATATATAAATTCCGACCTCACACACTTACACCTCTCCAAGACAATGTCACTGGACCGAGACCTTTGGCGGTACTCAGTAATAGAGAAGACCCGCCTTACCTAAATACAAAGTAAAACCTACTACAGTCAGTAGGCATCTCTAACAAAATACACCCCGTCCCACCACCCCCACCCCACCCACACCGCCCCTTTCAATGTAAAGTTATGTTGGTGCCACAACATCCAGGCCAAAACAAATGAGATCGTGTAGGTGTCACGACAAAAAAACACACAGTCCACGCTGTAATGTGGCCGTGTAGGCAACACGGTAAAAACCTCCCGGCCCCACACTGTAAATGTGGTTGGTGTTAGGAAGGGCATCCAGCTGTAGAAAACCCGCCAGACAGTCCTATGCGAGCAAGACAATCACTCTTGCCTCAAGTGGGAAAACCCCCGTCCAAACCTATGCAAGCGTGGAACACGGACGTTAAACGATGATGATGATGATGATGATATACAGTATATATATATATATATATATATATATATATATATATATATATAATCAGATGATCCTACTTAAAGTGAAAGAAGAGGTTTTGGGCTTAAACTTTTAATTTGTATTAATAATATATGTATATATGTATATATATATATATGTGTGTGTGTGTATGTATATATATCTATATATATATATATATATAGTATCAGCAAAAAATGCAGACAGCTACATATGAACAGACAAAAACATTACCTCATCAACCACCTTGCTTTCTGTTCAATTTCATGCATCTGTGATGCCAGTTTGTGCAACAGATTGGAACCACTCTGTTTTATATATATATATCTTCAAGTGTGGAAAAGTGGATGTAATGATGATGATGGTGATATATTATTTTTGTTTATTTTCGGAATTATTTTGCATATCTTTAAAATAAATTCTACAATTGTGTATGTGTATGTGTTCAGAAATATATCTATGATACACAAGCAACTTTTATCGATATATGCATGACTAACTAGTAAATGTGTTGTTTCTTGTTCTTTCAGAAACATAGGACTCGGTACATGTCTAGTGTGGGGTCGTATTGGTGGCATCTTATCTCCCCAGATAACTCTCTTAGTAAGTACTTTTTCAACTTTTATTATTTTGATTTATTATATAGGGTGATGAACTTTTAGTATCAGTAAAGCATTAGATAACATGTTTTACAGCATAAAGTTACATCCTGGAGGTGGAAGAGAGACAGCTCACTGTGGGAAAGGGAAGTACCAAGGTGGGGTGAAGGAAACATCCTATCACTGAAGATGGAAGTGCCGGATTATGGATGTGACCCTGAAGCAAATGCTTATAATAATAATAATAAAATTATTGTGTACAGAGCTCAGGTGCACTACAACTCATCAAAGGTGCATGTATAGTACATAGAATAATGTACAAATGTCAGGAAAATGAACAGTGTATGAGTCATGATATAATAATAATAATAATAATAATAATAATGAAATAATGTGTACAGTGCCCAGGTGCACCACAACTCATCAAAAAGTGCATGTACAGTACATAGGGCAATGCACAAACATCAGGAAAATGAACAGTGCACGAGTCATGATACACACATGTGTGCATGTGTATGGAAGGGGTACATCAGGTGTAGTTTTGGTGTATTTCGGGAAGCATGAGTGTCTTAAAGGATGCAGTGTCTCGGCAGCTAACAACTGACGCAGGCAGTTTGTTCCATGCTTCAGCAACTCTGAGCTGGTGTCTGATATATTATGAAATGTGCCTGGATTTCTATGTTGGACAGGAAAGATGAGTCATGGATGTGAGTTTGAAGTGGGTGGTCATGGTTTAATCAAAGAAGATCTGCCCTAGCTTTCCATTCTTACATGGGTTGTACGAGGAAGAGTATGAGTGGGGGTACATCAGTTGGGCAAAGGAAGTGAATCAAAGAAGTTCTGCTCAAGCTTTCCATACTGGCTTGTGTTGGACAGGGAAGATAGGAAGAAACAGGGATAAGTGTGAGGGGATGGGGATCGGTAGTACACTGGCAGGTGCAGACTTAAAATGTTCCACCTCATATATATATACTTATGTTATAAGATGTTGACCAACAAGGCTGTGTATACAACACTCCAATCAGAAAACGATAATACAATTAGATTCAAGCATTCAACGACATGTCTATCCTTCTAAATGCAATTTGGAAGTCCATGACAAAGTATAAATACAATAATGATAATTGAGAAAGCCAGATGTAGAAATTCATGACTCATTTTATTCAGAATTTTCCATAATACATATTTCTATGGCAGTCATGATTACAAAATGCAGTGAATATGCAAACACCAACACAACTTCATCAGAGAGCATCTTAAGTAATAAAGTTGTTATATAACATTCCTATTTCAATATAGGCTATAGATAAGGAGATAGGCTCCTTACATATCTGTTCCTCTCACACATCCATATATCTTATCAAATTAAATGAAATAAAATAAAAAGTAAATTAAAAAAAAGAAATAAACAAACATTTTTATTCTTTTCTCTTTAATCTGGCAGCACAAATATGTCCACCCACTGATGCCGTTCCTGTTCCTCGGAGTTCTCTCCTTCATCATTGGTGGTCTTTCACTGCTGTTACCTGAAACAAAAGACAAGAAATTTCCCGACAACATTGATGATCTTGATGTCACCAAACCAGTCTACAATATTCCAGTAATCATCGTCGATGAGCCACAAGACACCCCCCTGCAGAACAGCACCATTGTAAATGGTACCGGCACCACCAATGGTACAACGACTGCTATCCTACCGCCAGGTACAAATACATTACCATCGAATGCAAACGGCTCTGCTTTGACAACAACTGAACTTTGATTGGTTCCAGGCCATTTCCATTTTAATATCATTCCATTCTTCATGAAATTTCACTGGTGTTGCTGTTATTGTTGTTATTATTAGAATCGGTAGAGCATTGGACGGAAGTTTTGTGCTATTTGTTCCCGCTCTTTAAATTCTGAATTCAAATCTCGTCGAGGTCAACTTTGCCTTTCATTCTTATGGGGTTGATAAAAAACCAAGTACCAGTCAAATATTGGTGTCAATTTAATTGACTTTACCTTCCACCCCCATATTTATTGGCCTTGTGCCTAAGTTATAAGCCATTATTATTATTATTATTATCATCATCTCCAAGTCAAGGGCAGTGGATTGGCAGTATCGGTAGAACTTCGGACATGCTTTGTGGGCATATAGTTATATCCCTTTATGTTCTGAGTTAAAATCCGGCTGAGATTAGCTTTGCCCATCATCCTTAGTGGGGTTGATGAAATAATTTACCAGAAAGGCACTGATACTTTATTTTATCAAAATCAACTTTCCCCTCCCCCAAAATTGCTGGCCTTGTGCCTAAATCAGAAACTATTATTATCTCTAAGACAGTTTCAAGCAAGATTCTACTGAATCACCCAGTGCACCTCTCTCACCATCAGAAAATGCTTTGAAGTGTTTGTTCTGGTTCTTAGCATTCTGAGTTCAAATCCCGCTGAGGTCAATTTTGCCTTTCATACTGCCAAGTTCAATGAATTAAAGTACCAGTAAAATACTAGGGTCTGTTTAATCAACTTTTCCCCTCTCTCCAAATTGCTGGCTTTATGCCTAAATTGGAAACCATCATTTATTTATTTTTAATTTCAGGGAGGCCGATGGTTTGACCAATTCTGTAGAACATCTAACAAAATGCCTTGTGGTATTTAGTCCCTCCCTTTTTGGTAATGATTTTAAATCCTGCCATGGTCAACACTATCTTTCATTCACCTGGGGAGGGTGGGGTGCAATGAAATGATGTAACAGTTAAGTATTGGGGTTGATCTTAGTAAACCATTTCCCTATCCCCTAAATTTGTAGCTTTGTCCCTAAGATAGCAACCTATATTACTAATTTTAAAAAATATGCCTGTCTCAAGCCCAGAGCCTCAACAGGCTGGAGCTTATCCCAGTTATCCCAGTTATCCCAGTTTCATTGGTGTTTAAATGACTGAGTGTACAAGATGCCTTCCCCCACTGGATAAAATGCCAGTCCATCACAGAGTTAACCCTCAGCTACTGCTGGTACTTATTTTTTTCAGTTGAGTTGGCTGGAGCAATGTGAAATGAAGTGTTTTGCTCAAGAACAAGACACACCACCCAGTCCATGAATTGAACCTACAATATTACAAATCACAAGCCTCACACAATAACCACTAGGCCATGGTAAAATTAGTAGCATGCTGGACAAATAAAATAACATTGTGGCATTAGGTTAGGTCCTTTTTAGCTCTGAGTTCCAATCTCACCCAGAGTTCAACTTGAACCTATCGTCCTTTTAAGGCTGTTGAAATGAAATAATGAGGTTGATGCCCCAGCATGGCCACAGTCCAATTAATGAAATCTATACAAATATAAAAGAAATGTTTTTTTTGTCATATTATTATTATTGCCATTGCTAGAAGTACCGGTCATATTCTCAGGATTGAAACAATAAAATATACACTATCTTCTGAAATGAGTAATCTTGTGCCAAACTTATAGATTATTGTTATGGTGGATTAGCAGTATCAGTAGAATGTCGGACAACATGCTTTGCAACACAGAGTTATGGCCCTTTACATTCTGAGTTCAAATCCTGCTGAGGTTAGCTTTGCTTTTCATCCTTACGGGGTCAATAAAATAAAGTAGCAGTCACCTCCTGGGGTCGATTTAATTGACTTAGCCCTGCGCCCAAATTATTGGCCTTGTGTCGTATTCATTATTATGATTAATAGGGTGGGGGGGGGGGGGGTGCAGAATCAATATAGCTGTGGGCCAAATGTGTTGCAGTATTTGTGTATGACCCTATATGTTCTGAGTTCAAGTCCTGCCATGGTTAACGTTGCCTTTCATCCTTCTGGGGTCAATAAAATAATGTACCAGTCAAGTTCTGAAGTTCATATATTTGACATCACCAATCCCAAATTGCTGGCATTGTGCCTAAATTAGGAACCATTATTATTATTTTTTAATTTCTTTTCTTGCACAGCATTTGTTGCTGGTGATGTAATTCTGGCACCAGTTGTCCACAACCAGTGGACTGAGGTGGCACCTTCAATTGTCAAGCACTTTTCTAAGTATCCTAGTAATTCTAAGGAGTGTTGTTTTCTGTAAATGCTCTGCCCTGATGCTGGCCCCATTTTTTCAAATAGTTTTTTCAAATAGTTTTCAGTTCTGTGCTCACGTTACCAAGTGCCCCAACTACCACTGGGACCATGTCAACCTTTTCCATTGCCTATCCCCCATGCTAGTAGTTCATATCTTTCAACCTTCTTCAATTCTTTGTTACAAATCTTATTGTCAGTGGGCCAAGCCACATCTAGACTCAAACATTGTTTGTTGTCTTTCTTGATCACCACAATATATAGTTTACAGTGTTCAATTTCATGGTCACATTGGACCATAAAGTCTCATAGAATCTTGACGTGGTCATTTTCTATACAACACCTTCTGGTTTGTTCTAATACCACTGGCTTGCTTTTTCAAGGCTGCATTTTTCCTAAATGAGATGCTGAACCCCACAATCTGTCTGGGAGGTCCGTGACCCTGCTTCAGTATTGACTTGGTCTATATAGATCTGTCCAACCCTTCTTATCAGGAAAGGTTGATGTTAAACGATTATTATTGTTGTTATTATTATTATTATTATTATTATTATTATTATTACTATAAGGGCGGTAGATTGGCAGAATCGGTAGAGGGTCGGACACCATACTTTGCAGTATAGAGTTACGGCCCTTTACGGTTTGAGTTCAAATCCCGCCAAGGTTAACTTTGCCTTTTATCCTTACAGGGTCGATAAAATAAAGCACCAGTAACGTACTGGGGTTGATTTAATCGACTTTCCCCTCTCCCAAAATTACTGACCTTGTGCCTAAAGTAGAAACAATTATTATTATTATTAAGGGTGGTGGATTGGCAGTATTGGTAGAGTATCAGACACCATGCTTCGCAAGATAATTATATCTTTTTACGTTTTGAGTTCAAATCTCACCGAGGTTAACTTTGCCTTTCATCCTTACGGGGTTGATAAAATAAAGTACAAGTGATGCACTAGGGTAAATTTAATTGACTTCCCTTCCCCCTCCCCAAATTGCTGGCCTTGTGCCAAATATAGACATAATTATTATCATTATTTTTATTAGCTGACAAATTAAGTACCAGTTGATTGACTGCAATTCTTCACCCCTGCCACTGCCACTAAATGTGTGACTTTGTACTTTATATTGTTTGGTATTTAATTACAGCCAGCTTGTTACTTTCTGAATTCAGATCCCTCTGTCTGCTACTTCAACTTCTACTACAATGGCCTCTGCTCCTAGGAGTTAGTTGAACTCATACTACCTCCACTCAACTGTTTCAATTGTTCTCGTACCACACCCATCCCAGAACTTGCACTAACTACTATACCCAATCCTTCCTCTCCAGAATGTCATCCCTCTGGTGTTCCCTCCCTGAACATGATTTCCCTATAACTCTGAACTTGTAAACTGATCAAGATGAAATTTGAAATGTAGTTGCCCTGATGTAAATAACTACAAAAATAGCCAATCACTGCAAATAATAGTTAAGAAAATCAGGTAAAGAACCCCTAAAGATGGAAAAATGTAGTGAAGGGTAAAGGGTCACGACTCCCTTTGGTCATGAATGACCATGGGATTTACACCTAGAAAGAGCCCCTCTGAGGCACAAGTTTGGGCAAAATGTTTTGTGGATGACCAATAGTCACCCATGCATACCAGTCTCCCCTCTCTCTACACCACTGATATTGTCTAAGGGAAAGGCAAAGGCTCATATCGCTTGGAACCAGTGACACTCCAACTCATTTCTACAGCTGAGTGACTTGGTGAAATGAGAAGTAAAATGTCTTGCTCAAGGACACAACATATCACCTGATCCAGGAATTGAACTGACAACCCCATGAGTAAGCCCAATGCTCTAGACACTAAACCATGCACCTTCTATTATTTATAGGGATCAACTATTATAATCATTTACATTGGGATGACTACGTTTCAAGTTTTCCCAAAGTATTAATCATATCCATCTCACCAATTTTGGGGGAGGTGCAAAGGCTATGGGCACAGCCCTTTCCTGCAGATCATACCAATATAAAATACAACAGGGTTAGCTTTGTCTACTTTTCATCCTTCTAGGATCAAGTACTGGGGTCAAATTAATCAACTACACCCCCCCCCCCCCTCCACACACATACAAACATACAAACATCCTGAAAAAAAAATGTCTGACCTTGTATCTGTATAAGAAACAGTTATTAAAATATAACCAACCCTCTCCTCCCACCAAATTGTTGGCCTTGTGCCTAAATTAGAAACCATTATTATCATTATTAGGACAGTGGATTGGCAAAATACCTTGTGGCATTTAGTTTACAGCTCTTTACGATCTGAGCTGGGAGTTGATGAAATAAAGTGCCTGTCATGTACTGATGTCAATATAATTGATGTTTCATCTCCCCTCAAACTGTTGGCCTTCTGCCTGAACCATAAACAATTATGTTTAAATAATGTACCAGTCAAATACTGAGGTCAATATTGCTGGCCTTGTGCCTAAATTAGAAACCATTATTTATTTATTTATCTATTGATTTATTTGTTGAAGTTTTCAAGAAAGATTTTTCAGCTTTACATTTTAAATTGAATTTCTTGAAATTCTTTCTCTTGTTTACTCTTAAACATTTAAAATTTGATAATGATAATACACAAACAATTCTTTTTTAAATCTCTTCCATTTTTCTCTCTTTGAAATGTTTCCAATCATTCTGCTTCAATTTATTTTTATTTTTCATATTCTCTGACTTATACTATTTTTAATCATTATATCTATGCTGGTTCTAAAAAAATGTATATATATGAGCAAATATATATATATATATATATATATATATACGATATTAAATAAATGGAAACTATATTTATAAAACCATATTTATTTCATTATATATATTTCAGGGATATCATATTAACAATATGCTATGCCTTCCTCAGACAAAATACAATATAAACAGTTTTATAGATAAATAGATTTGACATACCGTACAACATCGACTTGTATTTGTTGTACGGTATGTCAAATCTATTTATCTATAAAACTGTTTATATTGTATTTTGTCTGAGGAAGGCATAGCATATTGTTAATATGATATCCCTGAAATATATATAATGAAATAAATATGGTTTTATAAATATAGTTTCCATTTATTTAATATCGTAAATATACTCCAAATACTTGTCGAGTGCTTTTATATCAGTTATTAATATTTACTAGTTGTAACCCAACAATTTAAATATAACTTTCCATATATATATATATATATATGTACATTTAGATGTAACTTTTATAGGACTAGTTCTCTTTCATCCAGAGATGAAATCATCAATAAGACTTTCGTAAATGTTACCTATCAATGGAATAATATTAACTGCCCTCTCAACCTGATGTACTAAGTACCTTACTTTAATTGTGACTCTCTTCTTTAACAGAACATCACACACACACACACACACACTATATATATATATATATATATATATATATATATATATATACACACACACATGGAGGCACATGGCTTAGTGGTTAGAGCATTGGCCTTGCAATCGAAAGGTTGTGAGTTCAATTCTCAGACCGGGTGATGTGTTGTTTCCTTGAGCAAGACACTTTATTTCACATTGCTCCAGTTTACTCAGCTGTAGAAATGAGATGATAGGGACTGTGGTCCCTATCATTCCACTGCAAAGTGGTCGTGGAGGTGCCACGGCAAAAAAAGCACCCAGCACTCACTGTAAATGAGGTTGGTGTTAGGAAGGGCATCCAGCTGTAGAAATCAAGCCAGAATCAGTTCCCGTCCCACCCTTGCAAGCAGGGAAAAGCGGACGTAAAATGAAATGATGAAATGATGATGACACACACATTTAATTTCCATTCAACCATTGAAACAGTTTAAGCTTGATCATTAGGCTTAGTTGTAATAATATCTATACTCTACTGTCATTGAAATGCTGAGTATTAAGTTGTTGAATAACAGTCTTACTAGTCATTTGACTAGTAACATCTTATCCCTATATCATCAATATATATATATATATATATATGCTAGCGTGGAAAATGGACGTTAAACGAAGATGATGATGAGCTGATGATATATATAGATACACAATAAGGATAATTGCACAAGTCCATTGTAGATGTTCATAATTACTTTATTCATAAAGGTGCGATACATATTTCAATGGTGTTCATGGCTATATGATGCTTCCATCATGCAGCCAGCAACGCGACATCATCAGACAGCATCTTATGCAATAAAGTTATGTTGTCAATGAAATACAAACTAAAGACAAGGGAATGGACCGATATGATGTTTTCACTAGCGACGTTCGTATGTGAGTGTATGATTATGTAAATATATGTAGGTAATCTAATGAAAGACACTGCCCATGGTTTTCAAATAATTTTGAAAATATTGAAAAGTTTGGAGAGATTTAGTTAAATAACGTTCTCATTATTAAGCTGGTGTTTGGAACATAAATCTTCTTATATAAAATGATGATTGAAGGTTTCTAGATAAATATAAACACTTTAAAACAAATATTGTATCTTAGAATCAGAGAAGATTTAGCTGAGTTGCTATGAAAATGGTGAAGATAATCAGACTTGTCATATCTGACAGCAGGTTCAGTAAAATTCAGTTGAAGTAAGGCTTCATTATTCATATTATGTAAATTAAAAGAAAGTGCATGTGTGTCTGCATGTTTATGTGTGTTTGTGTGAGTATAGTCACACACAGGTTTCTGCTACTATATATTAGACCATAAACCAATTGCATGATTTCTGATTATGATTGAATGTAATAAAACTTTATGGTGGACAATATCATCATCATTATCAATGATGTCAGGTGTAGTGTTGGCGAATCTCAGGAAGCATGGAGGTTTTCAAGGATGCAGTGTCTCGACAGTTAACAACTGATGCAGGTAGTTTGTTCCATGCTTCAGCAACTCCGAGCATGAAAAAATGTTTCCAAAAGTCATGGGAGCTGTGCTGTTTTCTGACTTTGTAGGCATGCCCACTTTGCAGGGTGTACAAGGTACATTTTATTGTCATTACCACTTTACAGAGTGTATTGGGTGTATTTTATCATGACATCAGTACTACCTCTACAAAGTATACCAGGTGTATACCAGGAACTACCAAGAGTGTACTGGGTGAATTTTATCATGTCACCAATGCCACCATGAGTGTACTGGGTGAATTTTATCATGTCACCAATGCCACCATGAGTGTACTGGGTGAATTTTATCATGTCACCAATGCCACCACTTTACAGAGTTGACTGTTGTGTGTTCAAAGTAGACATTACTGTTTGGGGAGACATATCTGGAATCAGGTCATATATCTAGATGTATATTTAACTATGTGTTTGGAGGGATGCACCTGGACACAAGTTGTGTGTCAATATGAATATTTAACTATGTATTTGGAGAGACATATCTGGACATATGTGGAGGTCAGGATGAATATTTAACTGTGTGTTTCATATATACTGACCAAAGCTTCCAACTTACAAAACCCTCACCTAACTTAAGATGTTTCAGAGAGATCAACAAACTTGTCTGTAAGTCCAAAGTTTGGACACGCCATGCCTGTTCAGAATGTTAACCACTGCCCATTATTTTAGCTACTGGATTGGCAGTATCGGTAGAGGGTCGGACGCCTTGCTTTCCAGCATAGTTACGTCCCTTTACGATCTGAGTTCAAATCCCGCCGAGGTTGACTTTGCCTTTTATCCTTACGGGGTCGATAAAATAAAGTACCAGTAATGCACTGATAATTGCTGGCCTTGTGCCTAAAGTAGAAATAATTATTTTAGCTACTCAGTGGTTTCAGGTTCAGTCCTCCTGTATGACACCTTGGATAAAAGGCTTTTATTATAGCCTCAGATTGACCACTGCTTTGTGAGTGAAATTTAGTCAACAGAAAATATGCAGAAACCTGTCGTATGTGTGTATGTCTATTTCTGTGTTTATGTCTGATAATTTAGCAGGTCAACAAAAGGAGATCAATGAAATAGTTGTTTCAATTAAGTCATTAGAGCACCAGATTAAATGCCTTGGCATTTGTCTAACCGTCTACATGCTGAGTTCAAATCTTGCTGAGGTCAACTTTACCTTTTATCATTTCAATGTTAAATAAGTAGCTGACCAGGGGCAGTGGATTGGTGGTGTCATTAAAGAGTTGGATATGATGCTTTGCAGAATATGTTCTGGCTCTGTTTATTCTGAGTTCAAATCTCACCTCCAGGCACTGGAAAATTGGTGACACATCAGGAGTTATGATAGTTAGATAGTATATCACTTCTCCAGTAGGTTGACATCTCATGGGAAAGTAATTAGCCTAAAAGACCAACAGATAGTATATCACTTCTCCAGTAGGTTGACCTCTCATGGGAAAGTAATTAGCCTAAAAGACCAACAGATAGTATATCACTTCTCCAGTAGGTTGACCTCTCATGGGAAAGTAATTAGCCTAAAAGACCAACAGATAGTATATCACTTCTCCAGTAGGTTGACCTCTCATGGGAAAGTAATTAGCCTAAAAGACCAACAGATAGTTTACCCCTTCTCCAGGTGGCTGGCATTAAGAATTGAACATTCTCATGAACATTCTCAAATACCAATTGAAATATGTTCAGAATGTTTCACATTCTGTTGTAAGTGAAAATAGTAATTAGAAGTTTAAATTAATTACCCAGCAAATTGTTGTCTATTTACTAGTATGATTTCATACTTATTTTTTGATGTTATGGAAGCTCCAAGTAGTGACTTTCTTCCTGTATGCTGAAAGTGCTTAATGTAAACAAAGCAGTATAGTTTATAGCAAGTATTGTGAGATATGTGATTAATATTATTTTGGGAAAACCTGTACAATGCAAGTTAGAAGTACAATAATTAAAACTAGAATAGAGTAAATGAAGAACAATAAAACAAAAGAACAGTTTACACTTTTACCTTATATATTTCATGATATTTCAAGGATAGAACCTTATTTTTAAAAAAAAGGAAATGTAGTGAGGCATTGAGAATGAAGTGTTATGTTTCATAAACAACAACAACAAGTGTTTTAAGACCACTATCCTTGCTAAAGCAAGGATTAACAATGTAGGCCTCATGATGGGGTTCATATTCATCTTGAAGACCTCCTTTTTAAGACAATGTTTTACAGCCTGATGCCCTTCCTGGTGCCAAAAGTATTAGTTGCCTCATACGGCACACACAGATTAGATTTCTCTATTCTAAAGAGGATACATACAGTATACATATATAAATATGTATGTGTGCATGTAAAAATACATATATAAATATGTATGTGTGTGTGTAAGAATACATATATTAATGTGTATGTGTGTATAAAAATTAATGATGTTACAATTAAGAGATTAAAACGATTTATGAATGAATTGATATTACTTTTAATTCATGCCTGTTTCTATTTAATGTGTGCATGTGTTTGTGTACAAATGAGTGTGTTTGTGTATACAAATATGTGTGTGTGTGTGTGTGTGTGCGTGTATGATAAACTTGGCTGCAAACTGAGTTCAAGATCACTTGCATTTTACACAAGACACTAAAGATGACTGGAGGGAAATTTTAAAATTGCATTTCTATATTTTCTGGACTGATTTTCCAGGTTTTCAGAATAAATTATAAAATAGCTGTTTTCATTTACTAATAATAATAATATTTGTTGTTAGTCTTGTGTTCTATTTTTGCTATTGGTATCACACATACACCTGTCTTTCCTTAGAGCTTACTGTGCTGTTACCTTTTTCTTCATTGTCACAGAGCTTAATCTTTAGAGCACTGCTAGGTTGATATCTTGGACTCGATGACATAGCTGAAAAGGCTACAAGGACAATATATCTGCCTCAAAATGTAATGCTTTTCTATTGTTTTTGACAATTACCTGCTAGTGGTTTTCACTTAATACTTAAAAAGGCCACCATACTAAGTGTTAACCCTTTCGTTACCATATTTCTAATAAAGGACATTGCCTATATTTTTCAAATAATTTTGAAATAACAATTTTTCATAATATATCTAACTTTCTCATTAAGTTATTGTTTGGAACATAACTTAAAAGTTCTTATATAAAATTGTGATTGAAGATTTTATAGATAAATATAAACACCTTTAAAATAAAGTCTTATAGTCTAGAGCTGGGAGTGGTTTCAGGGGGTTTGGTATCAAAAGGGTTAAATAATGTATTTACAAGTATCATTGTGATGGCTAATTATTGTAGCATCTATGACAGGTGTGTGTTGTATTATATAATTAATGCAAAATATTGCTAGAATGTGTAATATTTCATTTTGATGGTGTCTTTGTAATAACTGGACATAAGTAGTAACATCTGTGACATGTAACTTTTAAAAGTGTCTGTGGAACATTCTGCCTTGCAGTGAATGCAAGAATTCATGTTGATATCCATGTGAAAATTGTAATTGTCATTATGATAGAAAATTTACTTTGATCTGTGAAACATTTGAAAATGTTTATTGTAAAAAAAAATATTTTAGATCTGTGTAAATATTTTTTAAACTCTTGAACCTTTTTTCATCAATGGAAATGTTGACATCCTCTCTCATTCTCTCTGTTATTTTTGAGGTAATTATCAGTCAGATTAATGGCTAAACAGAAGTTGATGCATATCCATTCTTTTTATAATGTTTAGTTTCTAAAAGAAAAAATCAGCAAATAATTTTAAAAGATTATATAACCGAGAAAAAACATCTTTCATGAATATCTTCCAAAAATTTTATTTTTATTTTATTTTACATAAATTGCTCATTGATTAAAAAAAAATGAGAAAACAACACCAAATTAGTAATGATAACAAATAATAATAATTGTCATTTTTTGTGTGTAAACATCACAAACTATTGTAGTTTTTTTGTTTTTTTTTGTTATTATGGTGGTTGCAGTTGAGAAGCATTATAAATATAAATATGCATTTTTTTTTTTTAAATCATAATTTCAATTGAATGTGGAGAACAAGATATGAGATTGATTTCCTGGAATATAAAACCCTGCAGTGAATTGCTTGCCTGGATTGATATCAATATCATATTATGATAAAAGCCATTGTTAACAAGGAAATCAGTACATTATATAAAGAAAGGTTGGGTGTACCTGAGGAATGGTGGTTGGGAAGGATAGGTGGGGGTCAGAATTAATATAATCAATAGCTTCCAAAGAAATTACAAATTATTCAGTAATTAATTATAGAGTTTTAATAACTTCAATGAGGCTTAACTGAAACTGAAGCTCAAGCAAATACTGCCACTGGTGTTTATTTTGGGCAACTTTCTTTATTATTTGTCTAATGCTATTTCCTATTTTTATTATATTTCATTTTGATCTTAATTGTCTTCACTGTGAAGGATATTTTGTTTCAAATGTATTCATCTTGAAATCACTATGGAGTATTATTATTCTACAGTATTTATAATTAGTTTGTTGGTCTTCTAGAGTTACTAGGTCAGTAGATCGCTTGTAATTTACTTCTCTTAACTGATTAATTTGAATTTGTTGCCATATATTTACTATTGTTAAACATGTTAATAAATGAACGACACCAAGTACTATAACTATTTAAAGTGTGGGTGGGGGTAGTAGTACTGTGAGGAGACAAAGAAAAGCAATTAATACAATTGGTTCACATGGGAAGAAAGAGTTTAAACCATTTTGTTATTGTATTTCTAATGAAAGACACTGCCTATAATTTTTAAACCGATCATGAATTTGGAGGGATTTAGCAATATATCTGACTTTCTCATTATTAAGTTAGGAAGATAACTTAAGAAAGTTTTTTGCATAAAATTATGGTGGAAGGTTTTTAAAGAAATATAGACACTTTAATATAAACAGCTTTTTATTGTAGAACTAGGGGTGGTTTCATGTGGTTGGGTATTAAAAAGGTTAAAACCATACCACAGTTTCACATGAAGTTTACATAAGGGTTAAGTATTCCATTCAATCCAAGAATGGAATCAACAAGAAAGATATTAAAATGTCTTGAGATTTAGGAAAAATAAAATGGTTGCCTCTCACTGGAATGAACACTCTCTCGAGAGATGCTTTGAAAGAGGCTACCAAAATGCTTGTTACAAGTAAAGAAGACATTAAACCAGATGAGGATGATGATTGTATCCAAATAGAGCGTTTTTATGTCACTTTCCTTGCTAAAACAGGGGTTAGCATTGTGGGCCCCTTTACCATTTTAGTCATACACACCATGAGGTTCTTTTTGAGGCAACATTTTATGATGACTGGTTGCCCTTCTTGGTGTCAACGTTATCAATTGCCTCTTGTGACATGCAGGGATATGGTGTACCTATTCTAAACCAGGTACACACAGTAATGGGGTACACATGGTTTAACATTTTTAAAAATAATATTAATTTTGTAAGTTGATAACGTAGAAAAGGACTAATGTAGTGAAGACAACATCTGTGGTGGTACTAGTGAGGGTTGTTGTTGGTATGGTGATGGTGGTTGTTGTCATTGGCATGGTGATAGTGATGGTGGTGGTGATATATAGTGAACTTTTATCATTCTCGCAACTGTACATATTGAATATATATGATGGTGTATAGTATAGCATTCTGTATGGTAGTCCATTGGCTGGGTTATTAGAGCATCAGATAGTCACAATATTTGTTCTAGTTCTCTGTGCTCAGAGTTGAATTCCTGCTGATGTCTACTTTGCATTTCATCATTCCGGGCTCTATAAAAAAATGTACCATCCCAGTGCTGGTACATCCTTCTCTCTCTCCCTTGATCTGTCATATCTTGAATGTTCTACTGGTTCATAGTTGGGAAGGTTTAGAGTGGGTCGCTGTCTGCTCGCAGCTACATAGACATCTAAATCATGGTACATAATACTAAGTCATCCTTGATTGCTATTGGAGACAAGTAGTAGTAGCATTCTAAACAGATAATTTAATTATACTATAGAAGTTATCTGATGTCCCCTTGTATATTAACTCTGAACGTCCTGTAACACATGAAACCACATTAGCAAGTCATTTTCAGAAGCTACAAAACGACGACTGCATCACATTAAAAATTCTAATACTGTAAATTTTCACAATCATCTGTTTGCTAGTAAAGCTAATATAAACATTTGAATTAAGAAATTAATTTTTAGATATTTTCTGCTGAATCATTGTAACAGATCATGCTGCAAATTTTCACAATGATCTGTCGAATAGTATAGACATTAAAAAAATTTGCTGAATCATTAGCTAAGCATTGGTTGCTTTCATATTTACTGGTTGCTATCTAGCAGGAGCTTACAATAAATGTTAATGTTACAAGCATTTCACCAAAAATTGTCTTTCAAACTTTTAATAAAAATGTTCCATGCTTTAACAATATATTAGGAAGAAAAAATTAAATAATGAAAATAAAGGGAAGGGATGGTGGAACAGACAGTAACCCTTGTTGGGGTGGTATATCTCAGCTCTGCCCATCGAAGAACAGCCAATATTGGTTGACTAAATTATATTTTTATTTACAAATGTTTACATTTTTGTGATAGTATTTCTAATAAAATACCATCAATTTCAATTAATTAATGAAGAGGTTTTAAGGGATTTATTAGAGTTATTAATTATTTCATTAATAAAGGGGCAGTGGGTTGGCAGTATCAGTAGAGGGTCGGATCCATGCTTTGACACATAGAGTTACGGCCCTTGCCATTCTGAGTTCAAATCCCGCCGAGGTTAACTTTGCCTTTCATCCTTACGGAGTCGATAAAATAAAGTACCAGTAATGCACTGGGTAATTGCTGGCCTTGTGCCAAAAGTAGAAACAATTATTTCATTAATAGAATAGTAACTTAACATATGGTTCTCATATAAAATTATATTGGAAGATTTAAATTTTGGTACCAACTCTTTAAAATGGGTGATTTTGTTTCATAAAACCAGAGCTGGTTTTGGTTGGGTTGGTATTAAAGGGTTTTTGTAAATTACTCTATTACATGTTCCAACCAAAAGGCTGAGGCCATGCTGGCAGAAGTTATTTTCAATAAGATAGTCCTTTGTGTGACACCTGTAAATTGTATGGCACTAGGGTTGGGGGTTAGGGTGTTATTGGAAGATGGAAGAATACAATTGGCAAGAGTTCTGGAATGGCCATATAGTGCTGGGGGTCATGAGTACTTGCATGTTCGTACTGACCCCTCCTGATAATTTCTCCTTACTTTGGCACTAATTACATACCTATACTGTTTAACAAAGGCAACTATGACTATGACCCAGGAGTTGATGTCATTGGCTATGACTCTGTTACCTTTGTGTTCTGCCTCCCCATGTACTGGGTACAGTTTTGTGAGTAAAGGTTTTGTATATTATTCCTAATTGTCCCTTCACTTGCTCATTGCTCTTGAAAGTCAGGTAAATAGTCTCATTGCTTTGTCATTAACTATGTTTAAAATTTTAGTCTAGATGTTAAATAGCACCTTGTTAAATTCATTTTGTTTGAAGACATAGAAAATAACCCCATCCCTTTGTGAGAAAGGGTAAATATATAATAATTATACTGACTACCTGACAAGGAAGAGCAATCTCTGTCTAAATACGAATTGAGAGACCTTATTATACTGCTGTTGTAGTACTCTATTAAGAACACTTTCTTCCAGTACAAAGACATCCATAAATACAATGCTATAAGGAGTATTGGAGACAGAGATCAATAATTGATTTTATTATTGTCCCTGATTTCTTTGATTCTGTACTGGATATTCATGTTAAGAGAGGGGCTGAGCTGTCAAATTATCACCATCTAGTTATTTGCAGCCTGAGATTACCTAAATCCAAGAGAGCCCACAGAACTTGCAGGTTCAGTTCAGCCTATAGGATAAAGTGGGAAGCACTGGCAGATAAGTAAGTCAGGAATAATATATCTAATATGTGCCATTATTTAACCTTTCAAGTGATTCCTGTAACTTTAACCCTTTTCTTTACTATATTTCTCGCAAAAGACACTGCCTTGGAGGAATTTAGTAATATAACTGACTTTCTCATTATCAACCTGGTGTTTGGAACATAACATAACAAAGGTTCTTAGATAAATATAAAAACTTTAGAACGGTTTTTGTAAAATAAAGTATAGTGTTGATATGTTTTATCATTATCAACACTAATTAAAAATTATCAATTAATTATTAATTAATAATGATTTGTATATTTTTCTGTCCCTTTACTTTCTTGTTTTTAGATATGTCATTTGAAGACAGTACTACAGCAGTAACTGAAGCCAGCAAACTGAATAGTTAAATTCCTACAACCACCACCACCACATTTTAACTAAAACTTCGCAAATCTTTTCAGTATTCTAAGTATGAAATTTCCTTCTGGCATTATTTCATCTTCTCCAGCTTCATTTCACTAAAAAGAAAATTTTTGGATCAACTACCTGCCATTTTTTATTGACATATTTCATAACAATTTTTAATTTTGTTTGTTTTTGTAAAGCTACTACAATGCAGATGAATTATATATACTCTCGGAATATCCCCCCCCCCCCCCCCATACACACACACACTTATTTATTTTTTCTATTTTTTTCCACCCCCACCCCTGCTTATTAAATTTGGATAATCTATTTCCAGCTAGATTTTATTTTAAGTGGTAGCATTCCTGTGACAATTAATTTTCTTTAGACAATAAAAAACATTATACATGACAAAAAAGAACATTACAAGAAATCTCATTCGTTATAAAATAAATAAGATGGGTTGGGGATTCCAATATCTAAACTAAACAACTAATTCTGTTTTTTTTTTAAATAAAGGGAGGCAACCTAGAAAAATTATCGATTTTTTTTTTTTTACACCCCCTATTATTTGGGATCAGGGATAAAGTCAAACCATGTGTAAAATAATACCCCTGGAGAAGGAGACAAGCCAGCAAAAATGTAACCATACATCTGTTGTATACAACAGATGTGAGGTTCGATTTGGTCTCCAGGAGTAATTTGCTCAACTTTTGATAACTCATTTGTATTGTGGTAGCTTTACAAAAAGCAAACATGTTCAAATGACCTCAATGCTTCAAAAAAACGAACCAATGTATTTTTTTTCTGTAAAAATTTCATAATTTTTTTCAATATATATTTTTTTGGTGAGCTAGGGAGCAGTTTCTCTTAATAATAATAACAATAATGATAATAATGCTCAATTAACACCAAACTAAATAATGTTTTATCAAAATCTGATTACTTACTACACTATTGCTTCTTGTCTCATTTGCTTGAATTCAAATTAAAGAAGAAATTTTTTACTCTTAATGAACAAATTTTTATAAAGAAGGGGACAGAATTATTTCAATGTACTTCAGTAGTTCCCAACCTTTTCCTTACCAAATACCCATTTTATTTAAATGAATTTTCCCATAGATCCCTATCTTTTCAAAATACATACTCTACTACAATCACTCCTCTCCCAGATTGTTATACAGTGAGAATAACAAAGTAGGGAAATGTTTATACTTAAGAGAAGTATATATACCATATAGTGTGTGGATATTATGTTTATAACACAGAAAATTTCATGAATTTATCTTCATCACTTATAAACTATAGATAGCTTTAAATTAGAAACACAAATGCCACAGGTGTCGAAATTCAACACATACACACATATATATCTCCATTATTGGCAGTATCAGTAGAGGGTCGGACGCCATGCTTTCCAGCATAGTTACGTCCCTTTACGATCTGAGTTCAAATCACGCCGAGGTTTACTTTGCCTTTCATCCTTACGGGGTCGATAAAATAAAGTACCAGTAATGCACTGGGTAATTGCTGGCCTTGTGCCTAAAGTCGAAACAATTATTTAAATTATATGAATATTTCACATGAAAATATAGAATCAAAATGAAAGGAAATATTAAGTCAACACTAAGTAATGTGTGTCTATCGGTCACACACCACAAAGGATACCAGGGCCTCCCTCTAATACTTTTTGAGGCAAGCCAACACAGTGGCAGCATTACCGTGGGTGGTAGTGTGGCTGCGATGCTGGAACAATCAAGCACTCTCACGGGCATCACTGGATACCCCAGTAAGGCGATCCGTCAATGGTGACAAGAACTTCATTGTCAGCAGCCCAAATTATCCAAATGTCTCGAACGCCACAGGCTGGCAAAAATACAGCTCATTGGTAATTCCTGGCAAGCAATAGAGATATATATGTTTGTAGAATTTCGACACCTGTGGCATTTGTATTTGTAATTTCAAGCTATCTATAGTTTACAAATAATAAAGATAAATGCAAGAAGTTTTCAGAGAAGATTCAAACCTGAATTTTCTAAAGGATATTGCAAAGAAATTAAAATAATTCACATTTACTGATTATTAAATCAAATAAACAATTTAATGTAAATTCTGTTTATAACAAAGCATTTCAAATTTAGCTCATGGACCTCCCAATTCTACATCTATGGAGTCCCAGTTCTCCGTATACCCCAGGTATAATCACTGACGTACGAGAAAGTCTTAAATTTTATTTTTAAATCACGTTTGTTCGTTGTTGTACACGTCACACACCTTCCAGACAGAATCTATATGGGAAAACGCATATTTCATGCTTTTTAAGTATATATTGGTCGATAAATATTACATTTCATGGCATCAAAAACAAAAACGATAATATCAATAACTTTGATTATATTTGTATGTTTCACTACGCTGTTCATTCTATGTTGTCAAATAGTGTTACCGAAAGTTATCTCCCTTGAACGCAATGGCACAACATTTGCCAAGCTATGTTTGTGTGTATATATAAATGTATATATATATATATATACACACATACATGTATCGAGTACTCTGTTGAGTAATGGTTTTAGTTTTAAACTGATTCTATCCTGATTTATATATGTATGTATGTATGTTTATTTATATATATAATACATGTATATATGTTTATATATATATGTATATTTGTATATTTATATATATATATATATATATATAAAATACACACACACACATTATACATACAAAAGTCATTGTGAAACATTTATTAATTTTCTTAAATGAAAGAAAAAAAAACATGGAAAAATCAAACTAAATCTAAAAAACAATACTGTAAAGTAATATATATATATGCAATTTTATTTTTACTTAAATCTAATAAAAAATAAATAAACAAAAAAAAATGAAAATTATTCAGGTGGCGCTATCTGTATTTTTACTTAAAGGAAAATGTATTTTTCAAAAAAAGCTATAAAAAAAATAAAGTTTCAGAAAGCTAGTCTTAAAAAATAAATTCTGTTGGAGGAAAAGTTGACTTTTCAAAATAATTTACAGAGAAACAACTCATGGCTATTGTAATGTCATTTTCTTTTTAAACACGCACACATATATACATGGATATGTATGTGTATACGTTCCTCCTACAATGTTTTAATTCCAGTGTGGAATGATGCAACTATGTTTTGCTCAACTGCCCAACACTGTAACAGTTAATTGTATTTCAACATTAACGACTGCAAAGTGGAAATAATCTCATAATTTGTGGTGTACAATGAATTGTTGATGGTTATATATATATATATATTTATATATACACACACGTGTATGTGTGTGTTATATATATTTTTTCACACACCCACATATATATATATATATATCTGCTGCTTTGTTGGAAACAACATAACAGGAGAAACAACAATGATTCAAGTGAATATATAACAAACAAAAATGTTCGATATTGGTTTATATGTTTTATTCATTATTTTCATGAAACAAAGAACGAAATAAAGCTAAATAAAAAATTATGATGGATCAAAGGTTTTTCTAGTTTTTCTCTATCAATATACATAAACATACACACACATCTATATATGAATGATGAATTATTTGCTTGCAAAGATCAGTGGGAATAATTCTTGTCCTGTTCTATGTGACGGCATGCTCCAAAGTGGCTGTAGAGGCCAATCTTGGATCTGCAGGCTCTGGTACAGTTGGGGCATGTGTGTACTTGGTCAGTGGGTGGTTTGGTGGTGGACAGCTTTCTTCTTTGGTGTTTGTCTTCAGCTGTTTTGATGGTTGCTCTCCATTTCTTTCTGACTTCTGTCACCAAGAAGAGGGTATCTATATTACTTTTCCCAGGAATGAAATCAAACTGCATCTCATCTAATTTGACATGCTATAACTCTTTCATAACTCAATCCATTAGTTTTATTCCTCTGTAGTTGCTCCTTTCTAGAACATCACCTTTGCCCTTGTAGCAATTTATGATTGTACTGCTTCACCAGTCATTGGGTATGACTCTGTCCTGTATTACCTGATTGACTATGTCGGTTTGATTAAATAGACACGTGCTTTACTTTATCAACTCCATAAGGATGAAAGACAAAGCTAACCTTAGCAATAAGTACTCTGACTCTAAAATCTTCATTAATAACAATAGTTAGGCTAACTCTTGTAAGCATATTTCTAATGAAATACACTCTATTTCAATTAATTTAGTTATAAATAATTATATATATAGACTCCTATTTCTCCACCGATGCTTTTAGCATCTTAGCAACTATCTCTGATGGTCCTGCAACTTTACCACTCTTCATTTCTTTGACTCTATAACTGTCAACTTCAATAGCTGGTCCTTCAGTTGGGGGTAGTCTGTCTTCCTCCCATTCATTCTCTACATTCAGCAATCTCTAATAGTAACATTTCCAGGCCTCTTTCCTTTGGGCATCAGTGCACCAGTATAATTTCTGCAACGTCACTGGTACCAAGTATCAACCTTTGCCTTTCCCTTAGACGACATCAGGGGCGTGGAGAGAAGAGACTGGTATGCATGAGTGACTGCTGGTCTTCTAGGACAGCATTCTTCACCATATGAGATGTCATCTGGTGTACCACGGGGATCTGTTCTTGGTCCTCTTTTGTTTGTGGCATATATTAATGACATAGATGCCAACTTACAGAATGCCACGGTACTGAAATATGCAGATGACATCAAGCTGTACCTTGAAATCAAAAGGACTGATCCTGAAATTTACAACTCTTTCCTACAATCAGACCTGGACACAATGCAGCAATGGATCACAGACTGGCAACTGAAGCTGGCTGTGGACAAGTGTACCACCATGCATTTTGGAAGGAAAAATCCAGCGTCCACATACTCCCTCCACAACACTGATATCAAAAAGTCCTCTTGTGAACGTGACCTGGGCATTACTGTCAGCAACGATTTGCGTTGGACAAAGCATGTCTCTAAGATTGTCAAGAAGGCCGAGGGTGTCTTGGCATCACTCAGCAAGACCTTTGTTAGCCGCTCTCCAGCCATCTATTTAAAACTGTATACAGCTATGGTACGACCACACTTAGAATTCGCATCATCAGTCTGGAACCCCTATCTTGCTCAGAACATTGACCTCCTGGAAACTGTTCAGAGACGTGCAACCAAGCGCATACCCTCCATCAGACACCTACCATACTCTGAACGCCTTGCTTCCCTGGACATAGATTCATTGAAGCTCCGACGTCTGGCAATGGACTTGGTGAATACCCACAAAGTTTTTAACCATCTCGCCAATTGCAACCCTGAGCGCCTCTTTGATCTCCATGTGTCTAACACACGTGGACATGCCTACAAGATCAGAAAACAGCACAGCTCCCATGACTTTCGTAGACATTTTTTCACGCTCAGAGTTGCTGAAGCATGGAACAAACTGCCTGCGTCAGTTGTTAGCTGCCGAGACACTGCATCCTTTAAGACACTCATGCTTCCCGAAATATGCCAAAACTACACTTGATGTACCCCTTCCATACACATGCACACATGTGTGTATCATGACTCGTGCACTGTTCATTTTACTGATGTTTGTGCATTGCCCTATGCACTGTACATGCACTTTTTTGATGAGTTGTGGTGCACCTGGGCACTGTACACAATATTTCATTATTGTTATTATTATTATATGACTCATACACTGTTCATTTTCCTGACATTTGTACATTATTCTATGTACTATACATGCACCTTTGATGAGTTGTAGTGCACCTGAGCACTGTACACAATAATTTCATTATTATTATTATTATAAAGAACCTCGCCCAGACTGGGAACTATGTAGATGCAAATCCCTTGTTTATTCATGACCAAAAGGGGTCTTTACCAAATATTTATATATTGATATTGTATCAATATTTCAATATAGTTTTGATATTGTATTGATACTGTTTCCATATTTTTTTCACATTGTATCAGGGCTACCAATAGTCATGTTAGTGGTGAGGCTAGAGTATCATCAAGAAATCGCACAGCCTTTTTCCTTACTGAGTGCAAAGAGCTGCTACTTTGGGAAATAACCACTCCAAAGTTATACATCTCAGGACTGCCATTCAATGTTGGCACCCTGAAAGGTGAAATTGTGGAACTGTTAAAGAGAAGTAGATGTATGGTGTGTATAAGAGGTAAAATGAGAGGGGAGGGAGGGGGGACTCAGCCAGAACACTCAACATAAATAAACTTTTCTTGATAGGAAATGACAATGGGATAGGCATTAAAATAATAATTAAATTATTGTGTACAGTGCGCAGAATTTGATCTCAGAAGGTAAAGGGTTGTATTTCTATGCTAACCGAGCATTTTAGGGATTATTAGTCCTATTATTAAAGAGAACTTGGACAGATGAAACCAATAGATATGCTTGATGTTATGGATGCACCTGTTTTGAGTTGCTAAATTTCTAAGACAAAAAAAATAAAAGGTTTAACATGAAAATCAAACTTGCACTTACAATTTAGAGGCTAAATGTTATAGTATCAGACAAAATTTTGGAAAATAACAGCATCTCCCATGCCCGGAAATATGGGAAAAAAAATAAATCAGAACAAAATGATCTTCATATAAATATACTTTATTCTTCATCTTTTCATTAAATTCTATAAACATTGAAGTATGCATACACATCAATGCATCACTTGTCAAATATGTAACAACAGTACATTCACTTTTTGCTTTATTTTTGGTGAATTTTCTTTACTAAAAACAAGAGATACAGGTACAGTGTTTATTTATATATATATATATATATATATATATATATATTACTTCTAAACAATCAGAATAATATAATAATAATAATAGTAAATGAAAGGATATTTAGTTAGCTATGTTGTATTTTCTCAGAAATTGTTCTATTTGATCATAAATAAGCCCAAATGAAATCTAGGTGAAACAAAACCCTGAAGAGATAAGTGAAGTTATCTCTATCTTCAGAAGTATATAGAGTACAAAGTTAGCCAAGAATGTCAATGTGTAACTAAATATACACATTTCCCAGTAGATTGAAAATCATCATCATCACTTCATCATATTCTCAATTTACAGGGAAATATATAAATTTAACATGCTTGCATGTCTACATATTTATACACACATTTTATAGTCTGTTTAACTCTGAAAATCATATGTATGGATCTCTTACTCTCTATGTGTGTGTATATATATGAACTGTAATGACATCTACAAGTTAGACTCTTAAACTATAGTAAGTAAATTGTATCTCTTAAACTAGTCATTTTTACCAAGTAAAGTTGATAAAAATATGGTCCCAATGTTACAGAATTTCTTGTAAAAGAAACAAGGAAAAACTGACTGAAAAATTTATCATATAATTTTTCAAAGTTTGATAAAATGAATAATTTCTAGAGTCAATATAACAAGATGGTATTTAAAACCCAAATGCAAAAAAAAAAGTGAAACAAAAATGATTTTGAATACTCATTGTTTACATTTAGACAACCATTAATCACAGATTTTCAAAAGAAATATTATTGCTTTAAATAACAGAATTTGGTTGATATCAATACCAACATGACAGTTTAATCAATGTTGTTATGAAGCCACACAACCTGTTGAATCTGATAAGTGTAAGGATGGATTAGGATAGTTGATAATTAAGTGTTACAGTTAATATGCATACAATAAGCTTAGTATCTTCTACTATATATATATATATAGACTAAAATAAGATTTGTCACATTAAACCATGAGAAAGAGCTCAATACAAATACAGGTTAAAAGCTATATTATGCAGAGCTTCATTTATACAAATTATAATTAGATGTAATTATGTATAGCATATTAAAAGTAAGCATTGAAAGCAAAAATACATTTTAAAAGAAAAATATAATTTTACCCACAAATATTAAAATATAAATTAACTTTCAAGAGTACTATATATATATATATAGTACTGTTGTAAGTTAATTTATATCTTAATTTTCTAATTAAAATATTATTTAACTCAATTGTAAAATGATTTTTAACTGATTTGGTGAAGAACACTAAATTATCAATTATCCTTAAAAGTTCTGAATATTTTATTATTATTATTATTATTATAGTTAAGCTGAATGGATGGCATTCACACACATGTTTGCTTCTAAAAAGGACTTTAGATCTAATTTTGTTTGGGATAACTCATTGATATCAAATGAAAATTTAAATTAAAAAAGTGATTGTCTTTAGTAATCAAGAATTATATAGAATTTTTTTATCAATCCGAGTTACTGTAAGCATAAACTAAACTACCTTGAAATAAACATTTCCCTCGCCTGTAATCCTTTTAATACAAATATGACCAAAATTGGCTCTAGTTCTAGGAAATAAAACCACCCATTTTAAAAGATTCCTATTTGAATTAAAATAATTTTATAAAAGAAGAATAGGTTAAGTTACTATCTTAGTAATGAAATGATAATTTTAGTTAAATCCCTCAAAACTCTTCATTTATTTATTGATATTGTGTATTTCATTAGAAATATGGTCACTAAAAGATTAATTTCTAAAATATGGGAAATCATGAGCATTATTACTCAGTAGTTTAAAGAGATGCCACTTCTACTGACAGTATGTATAATGTCTATATACACCAATTATATACTCTACTACAGAGATCAGCAACTTCTGTTTGTAATGACCCACATGTATATCATATATATATATAAACATTTGAAAAGATCCAAAACTAAGCTACAGAGAAGACCACAATGGCCCACATTGTGTATCATTTCTTACACATACAAATTTAAAAGGCCTGAGGCCCACAGAGAACACCTCAATGACCAACATGAAAATTATATGATATTTTACATACACAAATTTGAAAATCTGTGGCCTACAGAAATCCCCTCGATGGACCACCTGTTGCTGATCCCCTGTTCTACACGAAGAAGACCAATTCTAAAGACTTTCTAAAAACTATAGGATTCTATTTCTTGACAATTTCAATAAGCCACAAAATGTTTTAACGAGTGGAGAAGTTCCTGTTATTGCTTTTGAATGTTCATTAAAATCTGGTGATGAAAAACGATTCCATCAATGGAAAAAAAAAAAAAAAAAAGAAAAATTGTCTTTCTGAGGAGGAAAATTAACCTTATTAATGGAAAAAGAAAATTTACCAGCAGTAGTAACTAAATCTAGGGATGTTCAAATGTTATGGGATATTTCTAATCTTCATCACATGTCTGTCTTCAGTACGTTCAACACCAAGGAGCACCCTAATGTAATCCATGGTTAACTATGGATGTGTACATGGTGGGGCTTCTATACCTTCCATGGTGGCTGGTAGGTTACAACAAGATTTGAACACAGAACAAGAAGGGTCAGAATAGATACCAGAGGACATTCCACCTGGTAATCTAAAAGTTCCAACAGTGCACCACATTACACTGGTCCTTCATTTATTACCTCCCAAAAGGATGAAAAGACAAAATTGACCTCAGTGGGATTTAAACTCAGAACGTTAAGGGCTAGAATGAACACCACAAGGTACTAATAATTTCACCAGCCCACTGCCTTAAATGTACAAATCAAGTGCTCCTACTCTTACAAAATTCTATTTCTGCTACCAGAAACATGAATAGCCTACATTTGTTTCTGGTGGTTAAACTTTGAACTGTGGTATAGATGGCAGCACCCACAACAGAATCTCAGGGTTTACTCCACAAAATCTACAGCAAAATAGAGAGCAGATTTCTATTGTTGATCATATAACTGCTTTACAGTAGAAGTAGTAACTATCACAATTGTTGGAACAAATGAGGTGTTTTTAACCTTTTTGATACCAAGCTACCTGATACTGCCTTTTGTTTCATTATACAGAGCTGAATAGTTTTATATAAAAATCATTAAGTTATATTTCAAAATCTCTCGAAATTCATGATTATTTTCAAAATTTGAAAATCATAGGCAGTGTCTTTCATTAGAAATATAGTAAGAAAAGGAGTAAACCGTTTATATTTATCTAAAAAGCCTCAATGATAATTTTATGTAAAGGCTTTTGTCATGTTCAATGAGAAAGTTATCTACATCACTAAATTATTTTCAAAATGATTTCAAATTGGCAGTTCCTTTCATTAGAAATATGATAAAAGGGTTAATACTCTGCTCCATAAGGTACAATGCTTCTCATGAAATTTTATAGTTACCTTACTGTAATGCTCTATTTTGTTGACTTGCTGTAAGGGAAGTAACTCCAAAGGTTCAATTTCAAGAGTTGCTCTCCTGTTGAAGTGGATATAAAAAGACAGACCAATATTTTGCCTACTGTCTTTAATTCTATGCTAATTACAGCCAAGGCTTTATAAAATATTCCAACTTACAGTAAATGGGTGGCTTTGGTGGAGAACTTCCTCCCAAGATAGATACAACTGATAATGTAGGAGGAAAGTGAAAACAAACTTAACTGAAGAAAAATGTATAACATTTTTTATTTTCATCCTCAGTGTTTATGAGAGATAGAAACATAATCTGAGATAGTATCAAAATTAAGATTAGGAAAATATTTTAAGATATTAGAGGAACGAATTAAATTTTGTAAAATAAACATAATAAAAAGTGAATTTTAAAATATAAAAATTGTGAAAATTTGTTGACTTTTTAAACAACCTATTCAAAACTGCCTCTATTAAAATTTCAAAATTTCAATTCAGACCTAGAACTGAAATCTCATTATTTCAATAGTTAAATATTTGTCTATTATTATTATTAAGTTAGAAGTTAGTTATTTCACTAAATATTCTCTCATAATTCTTGATTATTTTGATAATTAAAACACAATGTTAGAAATATGATCACAAAAGGGTTAAGTGAAAATTGATTTAAAAAATGCGTTTTGCTTTTTGCAAAGGTTACTACAACTCAATACAAAATAGTTAAATAACATCAGGCATATATAACCCTTTGAGATGGAAGAATTGGTTAGAATTACTTGTGGGAATTGTAATGGTAAAATGGCCTTCTGGCATGCAGCAGAGCCTTGGTTTGCTCCATTGTAGATCATTCTAACCATTTTTTTTTTTTTGCATCGTTGGGTTATGTCCTCAATTTTATTGAACTATTTTTTATAATATAGCTAGTAGCCTTTGTAAAAAGCAAAACACTAATAATTTCAATCTTAAGCATTTAATTGTTTATATAACTTTTAAAAATACCTTTTAAATTTGAAAATTCACTGATTATTAATAGTCACTGAAATATTTAAAGAGATTTATTCAAGTTAGTTTAGTTTCTTAGCTTAATAAAAATAAAAAAAATAAAAAACTTTCATTTATGGAATGTGGATCATATATCACATATAACACATAGGCCAACATTACCTAAAGTTTAATGTTCTAGGTAATATTAGGTATAATGGAAATAGCAGTTTGGGTGGACACTGCTACATTTGTACCAGTTTTCATTTTCTTCACTGTTTTATACATGTCAGAAATTATGAGAAGAAAATTCACTGGCCAGCTATTACATTAGCTAAATAATATACAGTTTTTTCTGCTTACATCTCACAAACGTTTTAAACATTTTCTTCACATTTCTTCATACTACCCACTAGAAAATTCACTTGACAATAACACAAACCTCAATATATAAATAACTTTAGTTTCTACTTTCATGTCCATTCTCCCTTTAAACTCCAATCAAAATCTTCACTCAAAGAAGAATTTGAAATAAAATGTTACAAAAATTAGTCCCAATCAAGATTGGAAAAAAATTAGATTCATTAAACAAAATTGAAATGATTAACAATAAATCAATATAATGATAAATTGTAGCAAATAGAATAGGAAAATATATATAAACCTTGAATTTTAAAGTTTGAAAAAAAATTTTTTTTTAATTTTATCAACACATTTAATAGTATTTTTTCATGAAATCAATAAAAGCTTTTAATCAAAACTGAGCTGAATAAAAGCTTAACAAATAATTCCCAATGCATGAAATAAAAAAAATAATAAATAAAAAAAAAAATAATTTTAAAAAAGGGAAAAAAAATCGAGACATTGTCTTTTCATAATTTTGTCTTTCTCATTATTAGATTAGATATTTCTCTGATGTCATGATGAGATTTAATTTAAGGTTTATGTCCTTAACCCATTTGATACTAGTCTGGTTTAAACTGCCTCTCGTTCTATGAAACAAAGCTAGCAAATTTCAAAGTGTTCCTATTTTAAATTAATTTTATATAAGAACCATATGATAATCTTAATAAATCCCTCAAAATTCTTAATTAATTGAAATAGAATGCATTTCATTAGAATTATAGCAATGACAGGGTTAAAACTCAGCGCACTACTAGATCAATAACACAGTCAAAAATACTAGAGGGGAGGGGGTGATATTCAGCCAAAAAACTGTAATGCTCTCCTATTGTTTTTGACAATTAACCTACAGTCAAAAAAGTCATTGTTTGGGTTTAAAAGACATGAGTGAGAAACACAGTAAAATAGATTGGAGAAATTTCAATTTTTTTTTCTTAATAAATGACAATAAAAAAGAAAAAGAAATGAAATAAGATTAAAGCCACCACTTCTTGTTATCTCAAATTCAACATCACATCTATAAACAGATTGATAAATCACCTAATTTGAGATAATATGATGATGATAGTAATTATTTCTACTGTTGACACAAGATCAGCTATTTGAAGGGAAGGGGGAAAGTCAATTAAATCAACCCTAGTGCATTACTAGTACTTTATTTTAACCGTGAAAGGATGAAAAGGCAAAGCTAACCTCAGCGGGATTTGAACTCAAAATGTAAAGGGACATTAACTATATCCTGCAAAGCATATTGTCCGACATTCTACCAATACTATCCATCCATGGCTCTATGATGATGATAATAATAATAATTGTTTCTACTTTTGGCACAAGGCCAGCAATTACCCAGTGCATTACTGGTACTTTATTTTATCGACTCCGTACGGATGAAAAGCAAAGTTAACCTTGGCAGGATTTGAACTCAGACCGTAAAGGGACGTAACTATGCTGGAAAGCATGGCGTCCGACCTTCTACTGATACTGCCAATCCCCGATAATAATAATGAAATATATACCGACTTGAAAGCCAGTACTGTATGAACAGGGTCAATGCTAAATATCAAAATAACCCCAGTTGTCATAGGATCTTTGAGGTCCCTAACACCAAAACTAACCGGCTATTTTGAGCAAATAGACCTCAAATCAAATTGCTTTCCTACAAAAAAATGTTTTTAAATAAAAATTTTGAAAAATAAAGTGAAATTAATTTCAACGGGAACCAACATTGGAAACTGAAAACTATGAAAGTATCCTTTAATATATAATTCAGTGTTTCAATTTAGTTAATTAAAAACAAGTTTATCCAGCAGATAAATGACAGCAGTTTAAATAAACAGCAAATATATCAGATATGGAAGAAAACCAACTTAATATATGTGTAACTTCCAGCTCCAAAAATAGGATTTGGAGAAAGTGTTTTGTTGAATGAATGAAAAGCAAGCCTTATATCTATATATATATAATACAAATGCATGTCATATACATCTCCAAATTTTTAAACTGAATTTCTTCAATTCAAATCATAGAACATCATGAATTAAGTGTGGGGTATTGGGGATGGAATGGGGGTGCATGTTGTTTAACCTAATGTCAGTCCTGATGAAGTAGTCCTATGGTTAGAGATACTCCAGTCATGACCATCCTGCCAGTTTTATTTATCTAGGACAACATCGTCCAAATGTGTCCCTCTTTTTTTGAAGAGCATGAATTTAGGAAGATTTGGCTATTATTTCTAGCATAATTAGCAGCCACACAGAGGTTGGTCCATATACATAACATACAAGGATGGATGTATGTATGTTATGGGAAGAGTATAGAATGACTTTAAGTGATCAAATAATTTTATCTTAATCCAATTCAATGATTTGTGGTGCCCCAGCATGGTCACAGTCTAATGAGTGGAACCGATGGTAAAATAAAAAAAAAGTAATAGCTTTTGAACTAATTCATGTTATTTCCTTAAAACAGAATTTTCAATGTAAGTTCTTATATGAAATAAAAATAAGTTCAGGTTATTAGGCAAAAAAAAAAAAAAAAAAAAAAAAAAAAAATCAGCAGATAATAATAATAATAATATCAATTATTATTATTATTATGTATTTTGTTATCTTTTTTACTCAATTTTATTTTAACCTCTACTGTCTCTGTTTTGTATTGTCCTTATTTTGGCCCTTGTGACCAATAAAGAAATAATAATAATTATTTCTACATTTGGCACAAGGCCAGCAATTTGGGTGTAAGGGAAAAGTCAATTTCATTGACCCTACCCAGTACTGGACTGGCACTTTATTTTATTGACCTCAGGAGGATGAAAGGCAAAGATGACCACTGTGGGATTTGAACACAGAACGTAAAAAGCCAAAACATAACTGTAAAGCATTTGTCCAGTGTTCTCATCATTCTGCCAACCCACCACCCTGATGGCGATAATAATAATAATGGTTTCTGATTTAGGCACAAGGCCAGCAATCTTTGGAGAAAGGGAAAGTCGATTAGATCGACCCCAGTGCATTACTGGTACTTCATTTTATCAACCCTGTAAGGATGAAAGGCAAAGTTAACCTCAGCGGTATTTGAAATCAGAATGTAAAGGGCCATAACTCTATGCCACAAAGCATGGTGTCCAACACTCTAATGATACTGCCAATCGCCAATAATAATAATAACCAAGCAGTTTGTCTCTTAAAAAAGAAAGATAAAAAAAAACACGAAAAACACAGGAATTTGTTGAGTTGAAGACATGGGATGCAGAAAGGGAGATCAAGTCCAAGGGTATAGCAGTAGTTGATATATATATATATATATATAAGCAGTAGTTGATACATATATATGTATATATATATGTGTGTGTGTGTGTGTGTGTGTGTGTGTGTGTGTGAGCAGTGGTCGTTGTTGTTGTCTTTGGGGCAATGTAGACAAGAATTACGTTACCCAGATTTTGTTAAATAAACTCATGAAGCTGTCGTAGATCATGAACGTGATGGCTACATCAAGACACACACGACTCAGGCGTGGAACGGTTCCTTTGTAGAATCTATAACAACAACAACAATAACAAAAGTGAGCAAATAAACAACAATGGGATCATCACAATCACCAACATCACTATCACCATCATGAATATTGCCAAGATCATTATTATCATCAACATCATCATCACCACCAACATTACCATCACTATTACCATTATCAACATCATCATCACACCATCTTTCATATGTATTTATTTTTTTCCATGCTGGCATGGGTTTCGTGAAACTCTTGAGTCAGTATGTGTTTGCATATTTTATAACGATCAGTTTACACTGGTGACTGGATGCACTTTATTGTAGCACCAAAACAACCACTTTACAGTGATGATTGGGTGCTTTTTATCGTGGCACCAAAACAACCACTTTACAGTGTGGGCTACGCACCTTTTTATCCTGATAGATTTATCTAAAAACCTTCCATCATAATTATCATAATTCTATATAAGAAATTTAGTCATGGATTTGTACCTGGAAAGTTCCTCTCCCAGGTGTTTTTGGAAAGACCAGCAGCTGCCCAAGCATGCCAGTCTCCCCTCTTTATGCTACCAATGTTTGCCATCATTGTCATCATTGTTTTACATCTATTTTCTATACAGATATCTACTCACATAGAAGAACAAGTCTATCCAACAGAAATATCTTTTCACACATTTTTCTGTGACAGCTCCTTCTTATCCATACATATTCCCCCACCAGATAAAATATAAAGGTTGAACTTACGCCTTTGGCCCTTCATACTTCATCACTTTCGCCACACAGTCGATGGTATTCTTGTATTTGTGAGCATCTAGACCCTGCAAAGTAGACAAATATATTTTATAAAATATTCTAATAACCAAGATGTAATTAACTTTTAATATCCTGTACCACATGAAACTGCATTACAAAGACATTTTGTTTTAGAAAATACAAAACCGCACAATGGCTGCATCAAGTTAGAAATTAAAGTTTGGTTTTAGATATTTTCTGCTAAATTATTACAGATGGTTAAGAGTTAAATGTTTGGATTAGCAACTAGTCTTCTATTCTTTTACTGGCTTCAGTCACTGGACCATCACTGAAGAAAGGAGTTTTAGTCAATGACATCCACTCCAGTAAAATATTCTGTTACTGTAGTAAATAAATTTAAGTGAATATTATTGACAGGAGAAATCAATAAAGAAGAAATAAAGGTGTGGTTATGATTTGTAAAAGAAACAAATCAATAAAAAAAAGAGAGAATCAGAAAGAAAAACAAATGAGAGAAGATATGTACACTCAATTACAAACTACCCCAGGAAATACTGGTGTTGCCCTTTAAACAACTTTTTAGGCAAACCAAAACACTTACGACATTACCGCAAATGATAGCGAGGCTGAGGTTGGAATAACCAAGTACAGTCGAAAACATCACCTGACCCTTTAGTAAGGTAAACTGCTAACAATGACAAAACAGTGTCAAATTCCACCAAGGTTAGCTTTGCCTTTCATCCTTAAGGGTTCGATAAAATAAAATACCAATAATGCAGAGATCGATTTAATCACCTTCTTCTACCCTATGGCAGTCTAGAAACTGAGGTCACCAGGACAGATAAACAGAGGGAAGGACAGATGGGAAGAAGGATGGATGGAGGGAAAGAAGGACAGCGGGCTAAGTATGGAAGGACAGATAGAGGAAGAATGGAAAGAAGGAACAACAGAGAAACAGATAGCTTGTTATTGAAATACAATTATAAATATGCATGCACACAAGCCAGATAAGAGAGTTATGGGGTTCAGAGAGGCTATTTGATATGGTCCTACAATTTTCAACAGGCCTACTTGCCTCAAGTTTTAGTTAATTTCATTTTGTTCTGTTACATGTAAATAAATCATATACACTACATGTATACACATGTATATACATGTAACACATACATAAATCACATGTATTTTGCACCAATTATTGAAATACTTAATGAATAGTTGGAAATGAGGGCCTGCATCTTACATCAGGCCTGGGACTATAACTTGTTTGGAGGGGAGGGGGGGGGGGCACATTTTACATCTGGTCTGAGACTGTTACTAGCAGGGAGGGGGGCATTTTATATCTGGCCTGTAACTGTTAACTTAGACCTGTTAACAGGGATTTGAATTCAAAGTGCAGAGACCGAAATGAATACTCCAAAGCATTCTTTCTGATGCCTTGACAGCTCTGCCAATTTGTTACCTGGCAGATGTTTAAATAATAATAAAAACGAGTAAAGATTTATAGGAATAATGCTGAAAACTAACCTGCATTCGTGTCTTTATGACATCAATAGGTGTATTACCAAAAACTGACACAGCACCAGCAATTGCTCCAAAAAGTCCAGTAAGTAGAGTAGGAACTTTCACATTTGGATCCCCATCTCTGTATTTGTCCTTAAGAGTTTCCACGACAAAGAATCTCATTGCTTGGTTAGAGCCCTGCTTCAGAATAGTTGGTGTCAAACCTTGATATACTCCACGGATTCCTGTAAGAAAATTACTTTATGGAACATAGTTGTACAGATAGCATTTAACCCTATTCAAATCAACCCAGCCAAAGTAAGCTCTGGTTCTATGAAACAAAAACTACTCATACTTAAATTAAAATCTTCCAACATAATTTTATATAAGAAAACCCCTCGGTTACAAATGACAATGGGATTTTCACCTAGAAAGTTCACCTCCAAAGAGCAAGTCTGGGCAAGGTTGTTTATGGAAGACCAGTAGTTGCCCATGCATAACGGTCTCCCCTCTCCACACCACTGATGTTGTCCAAGGGAAAGGCAATGGCTGATACAGCTTGGCACCAGTGATGTTGCAACTCATTTTTACATCTGAGTGAACTGGAACAATGTGAAATAAAGTGTCTTGCTAAAGGTCACAATGCATTCTATAGTACGGGAATTATGATTGCAAACCCAATGCTTTAACCACTAACCCATGCACCTTATATAAGAACCATATGTTAAATTACTATCTTAGTTATGAAATAATTAATAATTCTTCATTAACTAATTGAGTTAGAGTGTATTTCATTACAAATATGATCATAGAAGTGTTAAGATAATTTTCACAAGAAAATAATGACAAGAAGTTCTAGTTTGGCAAGTGATTTCATTTGAGATACTGTGTTGAAACTGAAGTGGCTACATTGCAGAAGAGCCAGTTAAGTCCATTTAAAACACAGGAATTGCATTGGAGATCAAATCTCAGAGATATAATGAAAATTTTGACATTATGAAGTAGATAGAAAGTAAATATATGAGTTTTTGGTTAGGGTGTTTGTCTCACAACCACAAGGTCATGGGTTTGGTTCCCAGATAAGGTGGTGCATTCTGTTCTTCAGCAAGATACTTTATTTCCCATTGCTTCTTCTACCAAGAGTTTAAACTAGCAGATAGTATCAGCAATGCAAAGACCAATGGAAACATAGTTTCCTTGGTCTGATCTGACTATCAACTCCTTTTCAACAAACCATCTAAGATCAAGACATTGGGACTGATATGATCAACTAAATTCCTTTACAGCAGTGCCACAGCATGGCTGCAGTCTAAAAAGTGAAACCAGTAATAGAACAAAAGAAAATATTCAAAATACCTTTCTCTTTGATAATTTGACTTACTCCATGGAAGAAGCCTTTGAACTTTGGATTGGCTGAAGTCTGGTCGTTGATGAATTTTACTTTAACAGTTTCCATCGGAGTAACAGCTAATATTGCTTCAGACACACCAGCACCTAAGAAAATATATATATTGAAGAAATCATATATTTGATATAAGTTTGCAATATGTAATACACACAATAGACATTTGTCCTTATAATACTGGCTCACACAAGGGTGTCTAAGCTATGGCTCAAATTGACACTTAATCCTTTCATTACTATATTTCTAATGAAAAGACCAACGATATTTAAATAATTTTGAAAATAAAGAACTTGAAGGGATTTTATCATATAAGTAACTTTCTCTAAATTACCAGTCAAGTACTGGGATCAATATAATTGACTTTCCCTTCCCCCTAAATTGTTGGCCTTGTGCCTAAATTAGAAACCATTATGAAGCTGGTGTTTGAGATATAGTGTTCTAAGTTCAAATCCTACAGAGGTAAACTATATCTTTTATCATTGAAGGGGAGGAGGATAAAGTAAAGTATTATTTCAGGGTAGTGGAATGTAGTGGCATAATTGGTAGTGTTGAATGAAATAGCTTGAGGTTTTTCTCCCAGCCCTTTGCATTCTGGGTTCTAATCTCATTGTGGCCTACTTGGTCCTCAGATTTAATCCATCATCCAGTTTAACAACCACTAACTGACCCTTGAGTGTCTTTAACAGAATTTACTCTGTTGTATATTAGGGTTACGCCTTTGGTTTTAAAATAGCCCCTCCTTCTCTCCCTCATAATAAGGGTCAAAGGTTCTGAGAAAGGATCACAGGAACTAGGCTTACTGTTCTGATTAAATTGATAAAAAGAAGACTATCCCAGGAGAGTGGAGAACCTATTCTAAGACTGTCCCTAGAGAAGGGAACCTTTTCCAAGATTATATATCCCAAGAGCAGGGAATCTTTTCCAGAACTATCTATCCAAGGAACAGAGAACCTTTACCATGACTAACCCAGGATCAGATAACCTTTTCCAGAGCTAGCTATTCCAGGAGCAGGTAACTATATATATATATTTATATATTTGAAGGTCACAGTGAACGAGGTAAAATTTAATAAGGTTACAATAAAAACATTTTTTGGATACAAAGAAAAGTAATTACATTTATCAGGAAAATATAATTATAAATAAATAGAATGTAAACTAACTTTTTATATTGCTTTTTTTATTTACAAGTTTGATGCAAAGTTCTACATTTTTGGTTATTTCAACTCTATATTGTCCCCATTATGAAATATAAACTATGGCAGTGGATTGGCAGTATCGGTAGAGGGTCGGACGCCATGCTTTCCAGCATAGTTACGTCCCTTTACGATCTGAGTTCAAATCCCGCCGAGGTTGACTTTGCCTTTCATCCTTACGGGGTCGATAAAATAAAGTACCAGTAATGCACTGGGTAATTGGTGGCCTTGTGCCTAAAGTAGAAACAATTATGAAATATAAACTAGCTATCTCCCATTTCATATTCTGTTTATCCATTGCTGTTTCAAATTACCTCCTTCCCTTTCTTTTATTCATTCTTTCATTCTCTTCTTATCAGTAAACAACCTGTGAAGGGGTTGTAAAAAGAACAGCTGCCCTAAATAATAGATTACAGTAATGGTGTGGTGATAATGGTTGTGGTGGTGGTGGTAATGGTTGTGGTGGTGTTGGTAGTGGAAGTGGTGGTGGCATTAGTAGTTTTAGAATAAAACTTCTCCTTCCATCATGCCATGTGTACTTTGCAGTTAAAGTTTCCTTACAAACTATTAACAACCAGAAATCAAAACCATTTCATAGACTTCACTCCACAACACAAAACAACAAACATTTTAAAGCTGCCCCAACCCCACCACCAAGGCAATGGTTAGTCTTGCAGGCCCCATGACATGAGGATAGGTCTGAAGTCGCTATCATTAAAACACCCAAGAAACTTCCTATGAGATACAACATAACAGGAGGCCAGCTAAACCTACATAGGTGTGAGCTGTAACAACTACATGATAGGACCCATTAAAACACCTGAGAAACCTACTATGATATACAACGTCATATGAGGACAGCTAAACCTACATAGGTGTGAACTGTAACAACTACAACATGATAGGACTGGGGCCTCTATCATTAAAACACCCAAGAAACCTCCTATGAGATACAACATCATATGAGCCCAGCTAAACTTGCATAGGTGTCAGTTGTAAATTTCTATTTCATGACACACAAGATAGGGTGGGGGGGCTCCTTTTTGAGGCAATATTTTACACCTGGATGACCTTCCTGGTGCCAACCCTTTCCTTTGAGTCCCTTCTTCCAACATGTAGGGACTGTGTACCTATTCTAAACCAGGTACAGCCTTCACTCTACTCCGTGCAAAGTCAATATTTATTTCTTCCATCATAATTTTATGAAAAAACCTTTGTTAAGTTATGTTCCAAACAACTTATTAATGAAAAGTGTTAGTTACAATTCTAAATTCGTCAAATTTTTTGTTTATTTTTCAAAATTATTTGAAAATCATAGGCAATGTTTTTCATTAGAAATATGCTAATGAGAAGGGTTAAAATAGAAAATATTAAGTTAGAAGATGGTGGTAATGGTGGACTACAAAACTGCATTCTAATTTGATTAAATGAAAAGATAAATTTTAGTGACTGATATGTTAAGAATACAAATTACAAAACCAAGAAAAAGATAGAAAAAGATAGAAAAAGAAATTCAAAAACAGGAGAGTCAAGTGGGGTGGGGGTTATACTCTTGGTTAGATGGTGTATTTTGACTGTTGAACCCCACAAGATGGTGAAAGTGTTGCCAGAGACAACAGCCAGTAATACCCCCTACATCAGCCATTCCACCTTAAAAGACATGCTACACTCTCGGTTGGACAGTATATCTTAACAGCTACACCACAACAAGATGAAGTGTTGCCAGAGAGAATAGCTAGCAATACCTTCTACAACAGCCACTCGACCTTAAGAGACAGACACTGCACTCTTGGCTGTACAGTATATCTCGGCTGCTGCACTCCACAAAGAAGATAGCAAGAGCTAGGTCACGAAGAACAGTCATTGACATCCGCTGCATTTTTCTTTTTCTTTTCTCTCTCTTTTTTATTTGTGGATTTCTTAAACTATATTATTAATTTATTGTTCAATAAAATCTACCCTTTAATTCAAAAAGAAAGAGAGAGAAAAAGAATTTTGATTAAACATCAGTTATTAAACTGAGGCAAAGGAAACAGAACCTAATGAGAGGAACTGAAGTCTATGTAATAAAAGACAAAATAAAAGGAAAACAAATCTCCAATCAGCATCAGATAGATCAAACTGGTTTAGTGTTATTAAGTAGGATGCTAAAAATTCCAAATGAAAATAAAGATAAATAAAAAATATTTAAGATATTGTAAAATAAAAAAAATAGGTTCAAACGAAATCAATACAAAATATATGATTACCTTTAATCTCATTCCTAAACTGGTAAAAGGAAAACAAAATTCAATATAACAGATTAGAACTTTCTGTATATTTACAGGTTTTGCTAATGAGTGTTATTTCAAATATTAGATTTATCTCTTTTTCCTGGCTCGTTGATTGTATAGATAAAGTTAGTCTCATATCTTCACTGTCACTGATTCCTTAATGAATAATGGAGTCATCGGGGCGCTGTTGTGACAGAGTGATCATCATCATCGTTTTAATGTCCACTTTCTCAGCTAGCACAAGTTGCTGGGTCTACATAGACTAAGTCAGTAGTGAAGCAGGGCTACTGATCTTCCAGACAGGCCAGGGATCTGCTGTCATGTCTCAAGTTCTACTGAGTGCACAAGAGAAGTTGTCATATATATTTCCAAGAAGATGGTGAAATGAATAGACCAGTTTTTTCTTGAAGAAATTTGAACTCAGAGTGTGAGAGCCGGAATAAATACTACAAGGCATGCTATCTAACACCTTAATGACTGCCATTTTGCAGCATTGTATCTTAAGAGCCATTAAAATTGATTCTTTTATTGGAATATAGCTGTAAATTTATAGGTGAGTTGACAACTTTTCTAGTGTTGGTGTCATGATGGAACACATTATCCCCTATAAAGTGATGGGCAAACAGACTGAAATGCACCTAGTATACTCTGTAAAGTGGTTAGTGATTGTTTGGGGCCATTATAGGGTAAAGAGGGCTATTCAGTCTTGGCAATTACAGAACTGCTTTCTGTTTGGTTTCGGTCATGTCAGGGGTGTAGCTGTACACTTGGCCAGTTGATGGTTGGTGAGGCTATTTAACCCATAGCTTAACAATAATTATATATATCATCATCATTTACGTCTGCTTTTTCCTGCTTGCAAGGGTGGGACGGGAACTGATTCTGGCTTGATTTCTACAGCTGGATGCCCTTCCTAACACCAACCTCATTTACAGTGAGTGCTGGATGCTTTTTTTCCGTGGCGCCTACACGTCCACTTTACAGTGTGGGCTGGGTGCTTTTTTGCCGTGGTACCTCCACGACCACTTTACAGTGGAATGATAGGGACCCCAGTCCCTATCATCTCATTTCTATAGCTGAGTAAACTGGAGCAATGTGAACTCAAGTGTCTTGCTCAAGGATGATTGAACTCACAACCTTTCAATTGCAAGGCCAATGCTCTAACCACTAAGCCATGTGCCTCCATATATATATACACACAAACACACATGGCATATTATTATCATTGATATAATGAATGCACTAATTTCCAATTATTTGCAACTCCAGCTAGTAAATGTCCTGCACAAAACCTAGCAGCAAATTAAACAGTAAATTAAACCTTATGGTTATGATGACTTTACCAGTGAGTTAATTTAAAAGAGGAATTTTTTTCATGCATTCTTAAGGAATTAATGAAAGGTAATCTTAAAACAGAGATCAATCAATACTTCCACAAACACCATATGTATGTGTTTGGAGAGAGAGATAATTATAATAATAATTTCAGTGGAGATAGGATCTTTACAGGCGATCTTTTATGTAAAGGCCCAACCCCTGCTGATCATTGTACTAGCAGCTTTACATTTATATAACATTGTCGAAACCACATCACAAAAGCTACTCTTGCTCTTTAGGACTTAAAAATACATTGTTGTTAAGTGACCGAGAGTACAAGACTCTCTCCAGGACAGGACAACAGTCTGTTACAGTAGCGACTGCCTCCTGGATAGGACAACAGTCTGTTACAGGAGCGACTGCCTCCTGGATAGGACAACAGTCTGTTACAGGAGCGACTGCCTCCTGGATAGGACAACAGTCTGTTACAGGAGCGACTGCCTCCTGGATAGGACAACAGTCTGTTACAGGAGCGACTGCCTCCTGGATAGGACAACAGTCTGTTACAGTAGCGACTGCCTCCTGGATAGGACAACAGTCTGTTACAGGAGCGACTGCCTCCTGGATAGGACAACAGTCTGTTACAGTAGTGACTGCCTCCTGGATAGGACAACAGTCTGTTACAGGAGCGACTGCCTCCTGGATAGGACAACAGTCTGTTACAGTATCGACTGCCTCCTGGATAGGACAACAGTCTGTTACAGTAGCGACTGCCTCCTGGATAGGACAACAGTCTGTTACAGTAGCGACTGCCTCCTGGATAGGACAACAGTCTGTTACAGGAGCGACTGCCTCCTGGATAGGACAACAGTCTGTTACAGTAGCGACTGCCTCCTGGATAGGACAACAGTCTGTTACAGTAGCGACTGCCTCCTGGATAGGACAACAGTCTGTTACAGTAGCGACTGCCTCCTGGATAGGACAACAGTCTGTTACAGGAGCGACTGCCTCCTGGATAGGACAACAGTCTGTTACAGTAGCGACTGCCTCCTGGATAGGACAACAGTCTGTTACAGTAGCGACTGCCTCCTGGATAGGACAACAGTCTGTTACAGTAGTGACTACCTCCTGGATAGGACAACAGTCTGTTACAGTAGCGACTGCCTCCTGGATAGGACAACAGTCTGTTACAGTAGTGACTGCCTCCTGGATAGGACAACAGTCTGTTACAGTAGCGACTGCCTCCTGGATAGGACAACAGTCTGTTACAGGAGATAGACTGCACCTGCAATTCAAATGGCCAGACTTGTCACACAAAGGGCACATATATTTATTGAATACTCAGCCACATACACTATAATCAAATGAGTAGCTAATTCGTTTAATCAAACAACTGAATACTCATCATTGAAACCAACGAAGATCACTTTACTTTGACAGCCCTCGATAGTAAATAGCTTGATAGGGAGATGTAACAGAAAGCCTGAAAATCAACTGGAGTGTGTATGAGTGTGTATGGGTGTGTGTGTGTGTGTGTGTGTGTGTGTGTGTGTGTGTGTGTGTGTGTATGAGTGTGTGTGTGAATGTGTGCGTGTTCGTGTACAAACAAAAAAGAAAACATCTGGTTGATTATTTAATTGGACTTTACATGAGATAGAAGTCAATTTTGTATGTAACAAAAGAAAGAAATATGGAATTCATAAGCAAACAACTTGTTGTATATTGTTTACATAGAAGATGTGGTGGAATAGTATAGACAGTAAACTGAGTTGATAGTGTGTTCAATAATCAATGAATAGTGTTGATATCATTTTAGTTGTGACCGGTAGATAGTAACAGCAATAGAAAGACCAATCGAAACATTGTTTCTTTGGTCTGATTTGACAAGTTCCAACCCCATTCGGTAAGCAAGTGAAGTTTGGGATCTTGTCAATTTGATTGATCCAGTCAATAACATACACAACATTAATGAGATAAACTAAACTGTTTATATCATTTATATTAAGTTAATATCATACAGAACATTGATGTGATAAACTGAAGTGTTTATGTTTATATCAAGTTAATATCATACAGAACATTGATGTGATAAACTGAAGTGTTTATGTTTATATTAAGTTAATATCATACAGAACATTGATGTGATAAACTGAAGTGTTTATGTTTATATTAAGTTAATATCATAAAGAACATTGATGTGATAAACTGAAGTGTTTATGTTTCTAGTCAAAATCATATATAACATTGATGTGATAAAATGAAGTGTTATACCATATATATCTAGTCAGTATCATACTTAATATGGATGTGATAAAAGTGTTTATATCAAGTCATGCCATACACAATAATAGTGTGATAAAATTAAAAGTATATTTTTAATATAGTTCGTTCCCAACCACCCATGATTTTGACTTGAAAATTTTGAAGTATGACAAGTACAAAAACGATGTTTCAGTACATTCAGCTACTATGTTTGGTTATAGGGTTCATGACCATATAACTATGATGAACATAAATTGTTACTAGTGACTTTACCAGTATAATAAATATACAGGTAAATTGCTACTAATGACTATCCCCAAAAAATATCTTGAGCCAGGAGGCTCATCAGGCCAGTGCTTATCCCAGTTTTCACAGCATTAAGTGACTACCCACTGGACAGGATACCAGTCTATCACAGGGCTAAACCCCTAACTATTGCTGGTACTCATTTTCAGCTGAGTATACTGGAGTAATGTGAAATGAAGTGTTTGTGGACTCTGCCCCCACAACTCTCTCAAGGAGAAAATACACACAAAAAAAAAAAGAAATAGCATTTTCAATGCAGGGAAATACAGGATGTTATAAAAATGATTTAAAAAAAACAATTGGCTGAAATTTTGTGTGGAATAAAAACCTGTTTGCTGTGTATTAGTTATAAAATTACACACAATATCTGTTGATGTGGAGAATATATTTCCTCATTTTTGTTAATATATAGAAATAACTGAAAGGCTATTATAATTGGTATACTACAGAATTCAAAAGAAAAAAGTAATCTCCTCCCCAACAGAAATCAAATGGTGCACCTTCAGCTAACTGTCATGCTACAATAACTGTAATAAAAATAACAACAGTGTATGAAGTAATAGCTATTTCTTGATATCTCATTATGTTCTCAAATATGATTATATATTACATATACAAAATATCACCAGTGAAAACCTATCAACCAACAACATATAAGAAGTTATGTTTAACATCAATAGTGGTATATATTGGCTGAGTCAGAAGTGTGTCACTACACATAGATCAATGAGTACCAATATCTTGTGATCTTATCTCAACTCTTCCATATCTTTCACTGCCACCCTCAATACACAACACATGACCTAGCATTCATTATATATTCATGTCATGTATTAATATCAGTTTCATCATCTCTCTTGAATTGCGTGCAGGGATGAACATTCACCTGTTGAGCCATTAAGCTAAGTGAAATTTGAGGCCCTTCTTTAAAAAAATTAAGGTAAAAAAAAGTTAAAATAATTATACATGGTTATTATTTATGTTAATGATAATATATATATATATATATATATATATATATATATATATATATATATATATATATATATATATATATGTTAGAAAGTGAGGTTTTTTTTACAAATTGAAAAATAACCGAGGTGTCCTACACGAGTGAAAGTATAAAGAAAAAGAGATGAAATCGAAAATGCAACTGGAGTCTTATTTTTTTTTTAAATATTTAAAAAAAAAAAAAATAAGACTTCAGTTGCATTTTCGATTTCATCTCTTTTTCTTTATATATATATATATATATATATATATATATATATATAGTTTGATGATTTAGTGTTAAAGAATAAAAACTAATGATAGAATAAAAGTATATTTAAAAAACGAAACCTCTTCCTGAGGATGTGTGGCCCTAAGCTATAGCTTAAATTAAGTCCAGCACTGGTTATGGCATGGGACTAATGTCTTCAATGGCAAATCATTTCTTCAACCCATCTGTGTTCTGTCTTTTCATGCTAATTAACATTAAACATGAAAGCTGGACATGCTCTACATCTGATCTCCCGCAATGTTGTTGCCATGACAAAAAGCACTAAGCCCACTCTTTATGTTGATCTGGTGCCACAACAACAAAAGCACCCAGTCCATCATGTAAGGCTGTCATGTTGGTGATACAAGAAAAAGTACCCAGTTCACTCTGTACAGTGGTTGTGTTGGTGATATGAGAAAAAGTACCCAATTCATCCTGTTATGTGGTTGTTTCAGTGCCACAATAAAAAGCATGCAGTCCACACTGTAATATGGTTGGCATTAGGAAGGGCATCCAGCTGTAGAAACCAAGCTAAAATACAGATTCATATGAACATGGTGTGGTCTCTGGACCTGACTTGTCTCCTAACATGACAACCCATCTAACCTATGCAAGTGATGAAAATTAACAATAAAATTATGCTCCAAACACCAACTTAATAATGAGAAGGCTAGTTATATTACTAAATCTCTTGAAAGTGTTGATTATTTTCAAAATGATTTAAAATGATAAGCAGTGTCTTTCATTAAAAATATGGTAACAAAATAGGTTCTTGGTAATGAAAAAGAAGGGAACCCGTGATGTAGATACAATAAAACATTTTCTTTAAAGAATTACCAAAATATTACAACAGAACCTTACCTAAACCACACAGCAGTCGTTTATTCATTGGCAAGTTTCCTTTCTCATCAACAGAGTGTTTCTTAAATTCTTCAAAAGCACCAAACCTAGATGAACAACAGTTAAAATAAGTTTCACCAAATAAAAAATACTAAAGAATTAGTAAGGTGTAAAGCTCTTAATAGAAATTAAAAATATACTTCAGTAAAGTGAAGGTGCCTGGCTTAGTTGTTAGTGTGCTGGGTTCATGATTGCAATCATGAATTTGTTCAAGGACAATGCACTGCTAGAGTTGTTAAGACATCAGATAGAATGCTTTGCAGTATTCGTTCTGAATCTCTACTCTCTGAGTTCCAATCCCACCGAGGTTAACTTTGCCTTTCATCCATTCAAGGTCGATAAAAAAGAACCAGTCAAGTACTGAGGTTGATTCTTCCTCCATATCTCTTTCTCACTCTTTATCCGTCTCTGGAAGAAATCTGCTGTTTTACAGATGGATACCCATCCTGCCACCAACATTTTTTCTTACCTCTTACAATGAGAGACACTATGTAGAAGCCTGTCAGATAAACTGTATCTGTACTTCAATGAGTCAGCCTCATAATAGATGGATTGATATCTGAGGATTAATTAAAAGTATAAATGACTGTGGAATACTCAGCCACTAACCCTAAAATTCTGCCGAGAGTTGCAATTGGTAGATAGTATCAGCAATGGAAAGACCAATGGAAACATTGTTTCCTTGGTCTGATTTGATGAGTTCTACCACACTCAGTAAGCAAATGAAGTCTGGGATCTTGTCAATCAAACTCTATGCTCTATAACACTAAAATTCAAAGGGACAGGCAGTTATGTTGATCAAACAACAATAACTGGAACACCCATTATCTAAAACCAATAGAAGATCTATATATTTATGGCAAAGATCTGATCAAGCAGAGCTAAGTGGAGTAGCTACTCATCTGCAAAAATCTGATAGTGAATCAATAATTTAAACCAAAATTACTGATCCAAAATCAATAGAGATGAAATGATAAACATTTTATTAACAGAAGAAAACATTTGTGACAACAAAATCATTAAAACATGTTAGATCAGCTGTTTAGAAATCAAATATGCCATTTAGATAATTGTTTTACCATCAGTCAGAAGAGATTTTATTTGGCAATTCGATCAGAAATATTAGTTTTTTTATCCTTAAAGGATAAAATGAGATATTTGTTTTTAATGTTGCAAAAGTAAATATTAACCCTTTGATGCCAACCTGGTGTAAACCAGCTCTGGTTCTATGAAACAAAACCACCCATTTTAAAGGGTTTATATTTAAATATAAACCTGTCAACATAGTTTGATAACCCTTAAGTGATGATACAAACACTATCTTAATGAAATAAATAATAATTCTAGTAAAGCCTGAAACAGAGTCGTGAATGGATAAACACAGACTTCTCAATGATATTATTTAACTATACACACAAGAAAAAAAAAGGGAAACAAGAAAAACAAGGAAGGAAACTTCACACCCTTAGTTAAACCATGCTAGGGTGGTAAAATGGACATTAAACAGTGATCATCATCCAATGCATTTGATGTTCAGAGAGTGGTATTCACCCCATGCAAAGCCTTTCCCCACTTAAAAAAAAGCTTCAAGCACAGGCATTGCTTGATATGATACTTTTTTGTGATGCAATGTATTGCTGGCCATAGGCAAATCCGTAGCTGGACATGGCTTTTTAAAGCCACGTCCGTCATGCTCATGCTCAAGTATCAAGTCATGGAATTACTTGAAATTAAGTTGCAGCCATCATCATCATCATTTTACGTCCGCTTTTCCCTGCTTGCAAGGGTGGGACAGGTCCTATTCAGCACAGCATCTCTCCACTTGTCACGGTCCTTCGTCATCTCCACCGTGAGCTTCAGCGATCTGAAATCTGTTCTCACCACCTCCGCCCATGGTTTTCGTGGTCTACCTCTACTGCGTCTTCCTTCAACTGGCATTTCCTGGCAATTCTTCACCCATCGGTCAGCCTCCATGCGCATCACATGTCCATACCACCTTAGTCTCCTCTCTCACACACTACATTCTATCCCTCTCAGACACAGTTTCTCTCTCAACACATTCATGCTGGGTTGTTCACGCACATTGACATTGCACATCCAACGGAGCATGCTTGCCTCATTTCTCTCTAGCCATCGCATATCCTCTGCAGTTGCTGCCCATGTCTCACTACCATGCAGCATCACGCTCCTCACACAGGTATCATATAACCGGCCTTTCGTACGCAGGGAGAAACCCTTCTTCGTCAGCAGAGGAAGCAGCTCCCTAAACTTCTTCCAACCCGTCATTCTAGATACTATGGCCTCGGAACACCCCCCTCCCCTGCTAATCTGATCTCTAGGTACCGGAAGCTATCCATCACTTCTATAGCACCCGCCTGCATTTGAAAAATGTGTCTATCAATGCGACTTCTACTGTCTAATTTCCCTGTACATCTACTGCATACGTATTTCTCCCTACCTGTTAGTTTGCCTGCTATCCTACTACATCTCTTGTGTACCCAGGATCTGCATTGTGTGCATTTTATAAAATTTATGCCAGTTCCTTTTCTGCATATCGAACATGGCCATTTCCCTGACGGAATCATAGTTTTGTCCTCTTTTCTACTCATCAACACTTTTGTCTTAGCTAGGTTCATTCTCAGTGAATATATATATATATATATATATATATATATGAAATATAAAATTTAAATAATTTTAAAAGCCATACAATGCATTAGAAAATTAAAGGTGCCAAGATAACGATAGAATTTTACCTTAGCAAATCTAATAATCCCAAATTTTCAACCAAGGGAGTATCCCTGAGGTCTTAAAGGACCGGTTGGAGATGAGTTGTTAGGATGGCAAATTTAATTTAATTTAATTTTTTTTTTTAAATTAAATCTGCCATCCTGACAACAACTCATCTCCAACTGGTCCTTTAAGACTTTCACAGGGATACTCTCTTGATAATGGGTTTTTAAACCTGAAAATATTTGGTCTCATTAAATTTGCTAAAGTAAAATTCTATTGTTATTTTAGCACCTTTAATTTTCTAATGCATTGTATGGCTTTTAGAATTATTTAAATTTCATTTTCTATTCAACAATGCTTCAAGCAAACTACAACACACTGTTATATATATATATATTTATTTATTTTAGAGATAGTTTATGTAATTGTAGTTCGTCAAATCATTCTAATTAGCTATTGAAACATGTTTCAGATAATTAGCTAATTGGTAAATATCCTAAATCTGTTCAAATTTGTTGACAGATATTAATCTTATTTTCCCTTTTGTACAAAGTTCACTGACATGAAATGAACCATCAAAACTGAGTTAGAATTATCATTTTATGTCCATATTAAATGTAAGAGAAATCAAATATAATGTGCAAGAGAGAAGCCTGGGCTGGTATGGACATGTGATGTATAAGGATGATGAACAGTGGGTGAAGAAGTGCCAGGAGACCCCAGTGGAAAGAAGCTGCAGTAAAGGAAAACCTGGGCAGAAGTGGTGAGAGCAGATATCATAACACTGAGCCTCACAGAGGAGATGACAAAGGAACGTAAAGAATGGAGGGGATGGCTGTGAACGAAAGTCTTGGTATCTAACTATCTTCCTCTTCTTTGCATTACAGGTGCTAGGGCCCAGGTTTGTATGACTGTAAATTATTACACTGTTGATGATGATGATGATGAACATAACTCTTACCTGACAGCAGATTTAGGGATGGAACCATACAGCAATACGCTAAGTCCACGGTACAAGCCACGGACACCATGTTCTTTCACTGTAAGTTTCACACAATCTATTGGACCTTTATATCGTTTAGCTTGACCAGATTTCTCATCCAGTTGTAGCTGAGTCTTCACATATTCTGTGGGGAATGTTATACAGATTTCAATACCACCAGTGATGCCACCTATACAACAAAGATAAAAGAAATAAAAAAACAATTAAAAAAATAGATACAATTCTGTCTAAATTCAATATACATCATTATTTTTATCCCGCCGAGGTTGACTTTGCCTTTCATTCTTACGGGGTCGATAAAATAAAGTACCAGTAATGTACTGGGTAATTCCTGGCCTTGTGCCTAAAGTAGAAACAATTATTTTTATACTGTTTCAACACATTAACCCTTTTGTCACCATAGTTAACATCCTGTTCGTTTCAAATAATTTTGAAGATAATCAAGAATTTGAAGGGATTTAGTAATATAACTCATTAAGATTGTGTTTGGAGCATAAGGATTTCTCTCTCTATCATGTACATTATTATGGCTAAGTGATGAACCATTTTACTCTGGAGTTTCCCCTGCATACTCACAAGATCATGAGACAAGATATCTTGTGAATAGACTGGTGAAACTCCAGAGGAACAAGACTTATCACTAAGCCATATTAAAGAATATTTAAACTGTACTTCGGTATTGAGTACTCATCCTCATGTCCATGAACAGCACACACAAATATATATATATATTGTAGTACAAACTTGATATAAATATAGAAGGGTTTAAAGCACTCACTCCGTGGGATGAGTTATATATATATAATGAGTTACAAGAGTGGCATATACCAACTCATTCAGTTTGCCATATTAGCAGACTGAATGAGTTGGTGTATGCTGCTGTTGTATTATATATATATATATATATATATATATATATATATATATGAACAAATTCAGGACCCCGAAAGGCTGAGCTCCAGCCGTTTCAATATTAAGATCCAGAGCTCAGCCGTCGGGGTCCTGAATTTTTTCATATTACCCACTCTACTACCCAAGTATCAAGTACTCTGGTGAGTAATGGTTTAACTGGTTTTTACCATCTCCACTCTGATTATATATATATATATATACACAAACACACACATATATATATATATATAGTGAAACTAATTTATACTATAAATATAAACTAGATACAGTAAAGCTGTTTAGAAACTACTATACTACACAACAACAGCATCAAACTATGTTTATGGGTCATTGAAATGGCAAAAATCTAAATGTTTTGGGAGTCTTTAAATATTTTTTTTCTATTTTTACATTCTACTTTGATACAATTTCTTCTGATATGAAAGAGTTTAATATTGATTTCTTCTGAGTGATAGCAGTAATAAAGTCAATTATTTTGCTAGAGAGTGGGTATAGTAGTCAATTGAATCAACTTTGATATGAAGTTTCTTTTATTGATTCAAACACACAATAGTTTCAACTAAAATCAAAGCTGGATATATTGAAGCTCTGGTAATACTGTTAATAAGGCTCAGGCCAGATATGAATGTAGGCCTCATTTCAAATTACCGTATATACTTGAATATAAGCCAATACGAATATAAGCAACACCCCCACTATTTTATGTCTGAGAAATGGGCAAAAATCCAAACCCTGTTTATAAGCCGAGGCAGCTAATCAACACATTGCTTAGAAGGTAAATATAATCCCCCAACCCCACCCTCAATTTTTTGGTCACATATTCCTCCGCTTATATTCAAGCATATACAGTAAACATTAAATGTTTCTATGGCTGGAGGCCCTTTCTAATACTAACCACTTTTGCAGAATATACTGGGTGCAATTTAACAAGGCACTAGTACTACCATTTTTCAGAGTGTACTTGGTGCATTTTATTGTGGCACTAGCACTACCACTCAATAGAATTTAATGGTGCAATTTATTATGGCACCAGCACTATCACTTTGCAGAGTGTACTGGATGTATCTTATAATGGATCCAGCACTACCACTTTACAGGGAGAACTGAGTGTATTTTGTAGTGGCACGAACCTTAACAATTATTGGCTAGAAGAGAGTAGGTAACAAATCAAAAGAGGTAGACAAGGGAAAATATAAATAGGCACAATCAGTTATAACTATCAATCTCTATATTAAATTGCTAGTTACAATTGGTTGTCATCAGGCAAATATTCTATCAATGCAAACAGGACTACCACAACCCAACCCCAAATTAAACTATAAACAGCTATCAGAAGGAGAAGGGGGAATTAATCCTCTAGCTGTAATTTATCATGCTTGTACTCCCAACCATAAAAAATAATTAACCCCTTTCATTACCATAATTCTAATGAAAGACACTATTAGTTTTGAAACTCATCACAAATTTGGAGGGATTTTGTAATTTAACTAACTCTCACTGTTAAGCTGGTGTTCGGAACATAACTTAAAGGTTTCTTACATAAAAATTATGATGGAAGATTTTGAGACAAATATAAACACTAACCCTTTTTTATTACAATATTCAGAAGAATTTAGTAATATAACTAACTTTCTCAGTATTAAGTTGATGTTTGGAACATAACTTAAAGGTTCTTGCATAAAATTATGATGGAAAGTTTTTTGATACCATATTCTTCTCCCCCACTTTTGTTATATCATTATATTGTAAATATTTTTTAAATATAGCACATTGCTTTAAAAAAAAAAACTAAAAAATTAAACTAACTAAAAATATAACTAACTTTCTTTTATTATGTTGGTGTTTCAATCACATGAAGGTACATAGCTTAGTGGTTAGAGAATTCGATTTGCAATTGTGAAGTTGTGATTCCTGGAGCAGGTAATGTGTTATGTTCTTGAGCGAAAAACTTACTTCAAGTTGCTCTTTCTGCCACCAGGAATTGCGACTGGTAGATAATATGAACAATAGAAACATTGTTTCCTTGGTCCGATTCGACAAGTTCCACTCCACTGAGTAAGTGAGTAGTGTCTCTGGGATCTTGTCAATCAATCTTTCCTTGGGTCATAACTTGAAGATTATGAGGGAAGGTTGTTTTTTTTTTTATAAATGTAAACAATTTAAAATAAACATTTTTGTATCATAGAAATGGGTTTGGTATCAAATGGGTTAAACTATAAACAGATAAGAGAGGAAGAAATGAAGAAATCCATCCTGCTACTGTAATTTACCAACCCTGCTGCTAAATTTAGTATAGTTTAGTATAGTTGTATTGATTTTCTTTTAGGAGGAGAGAAGATATAGGATAGGTGAAATAAGTGATACTATCACATCCAAGTTACAATATAAAAAGAGAAGAAAACATACAATAATACATATAAAATAGAACACCGGATATTAATTTGGAGGAAATAATAGCTGATAGGAAGAAAAAAATAATTTCTAATGATTCTGGTTAATTTAATTAATCCATTTCATATCAAACCACCTAAAACCATTCCTACTTCAACAATACAGAGCTGTTTGTTTTTACGTATTTATATTTATCTAAAAACCTTCCATCATAATTTTATGTAAGAACCTTTAAGTTATATTTCAATTGCAAGTTATATTTCAAGTTATATTGCAAGTTATATTTCAACTTAATTGCATTACTGAATTATGTAGTAATACAGAAGACCCACCTTACCATGTGCACTGATTGAAGCATACATTCTAGTATACACTACTTAACCCCTATCCTCCTTCCATACACCTCCCATGCCCTAACACTTCACCCATTCATTTACCGCTCCGTCACTCCTGCCCCAGCCCACATTGTAAAGTGGTCGTTTTGGTATCACAACAAAAAACGTCCAGCCCACACTGTAAAGTGGTCATGTAGGTGATACAACAAAAAGCGCCCAGTCCACACTGTAAAGTGGTCGAGTTGGTGTTACAACAAAAAGCATCCAGCCGTAGAAACCAAGTCAGAAATAGATCTGTTTGAACAAGACATGGTCACTTGACTTGATTTGCCTCAAATGGGACAACCCGGCTAACCCATGCTAGCATAGAAAATAGATGTTAAACAACAATAATGATGATGATGATGAATACCCCATAAGTCTTGATTTTTTCTTTATGGCGGTGAGACAACTCAATACTGGTACATACATCAAATCTTTTATATATCTTGGAATGACTGGGACACCAAATTTGGCATCTGTCAACTAATTCATCCAACCTAATAAATCAGCTACCAAAGAAAAAACTCAGAACATCAGACATTCGAAGATATAAAACATGATCTGTATACATATATATATATTTATTTCAATAGAATGTATAAAAATACACACAATATACATAAAAGAACAAGTGGAAAAATTTGGGAGAAGACATGCACACTCAATCTCATGTCATAAGTGGCACTGGAGTTTCCCTCTAATAATGGTTTCAGATTTAGGCACAAGGCCAACAATTTTAGGGGAGGGGAACATCGATTAAATCGACCCCAGTATGTTACTGGTACTTTATTTTATCAACCCTGTAAGGATGAGAGGCAAAGCTAACCATGGTGGGATTTGAACTCAAAACATAAAGGGATGTAACTATATGCTGCAAAGCATGTTGTCCGATACTGCCAATAATATTTGGTCAGCCATTGTACTTGCAACATTATTTGAAAATGTATATATAGGCTTCATTAGAAATATGGTAATGAAAGAGTTAAAAAATATATATATGAAGTGTGTTTAGAAAATGCATTATTGCCATGAACTGAATATCAATGTGTGTAATATATGTATACATGATATACAGCGTGTTGGAAAAAATGAGATACCATTTGAGATGTAAATATCCCAGAAACTATCACTATATATTGTGAATTAATGTTATAATGTTGACAAAATTTAAGGAAAAAATCTTATGTTGCTCAACATTAAACTTGTTCAGTCTCAAAGTCCTAGACGGTTGTTTCTGGGATACTTACATCTCAAATGATAATCAAAATGGTAATTAAAATTATACACTTGAATGTATGTGTGTGGATGATTGTGAGTGAATTGCAGAAGTGGATGTTAAATGTTATGATGATAATGGTAATGATGATAATGGTGGTGATGATAATGGTGGTGATGATAATGGTGGTGATGATAATGGTGGTGATGATAATGGTGGTGATGATAATGGTGGTGATGATGGGGGTGATGATGGTGATGATGGTTGTTATGATGATGGTGGCAACAGTAATGATGGTGCAGTAGCATCAATCTAATGCCTGAAATAGAAACAGAACTAAAATCTTGAATTCAACCTCAAGTTGAGATCTGTTGTGTGATCAATAAGCTGAATTGTGATTAATGGAGATGTCAGTATCACTTTGTTTGTGGTGCCACTGATACACACATATACACAGATATATTCAAATACATGAATATACACACACACACACATATATACAGATGCATACATGCACATTCACACATACACAAATATAAAAATATGTACATACAGACACATGAATATTTACACATACACACAAGCATATACATATACAAACAAACTTATATACATACACACACGAATATATACATACACATATACACACACAAACATACATAAACACATATACACAGGCAACATACACACAAACATATATACACACATATGTATATTTCACATTAGCTAGACTGTGACACAGAACATACAGATAGATAAATACCAGCTTCTCATCTAAAACATGATTCACTTAATTTTCACAGTTTTCTCACAATGCATATGATTACTCTATTAAAGAGCTTACATATCTTATGAAAAGATCTAAATCAACAGACACACAACATATAGATTCATACCACCTTCTCAACTAAAGTACCACTTAGTTTTCACTGCTAATTCTCTCACAATGCATGTGATTTCTCCATTAAAGAATTTATATCTTATGAAAAAATCAGAATCAACTTCCATTAAACTAGACATATCAGTTAGCAAGGAAGTGAAAATATTGTTTGTTCTACTTCAGGTCCAACCAAACTGTGTTCAAGAATTCTTTGAGTAGATGTTGATAAATTAGTAAGTAGATAAAAATAATGATTTGCTTCAAGTCTAGTGAGATTTTGAGAAAGAAATCTTTGGACAGTTGTCAATAAAATTAGCAGGATGTGGGGAAATAATTTTATTTTTAAGAGGGTGTTGTAGTTTGCTTGAAGCACTGTGTTAGTGTATAAAGTAGGATGTTCATCACCGTTTTACGTCCATTCTTCCACGCTAGTATGGGTTAGACGGGTTGTCCTGTTGTGGGCAGTGTCTGGTCGGCTGACCTTGTCTTGCTCATACGGGAACTGATTCTGGCTTGATTTCTACAGCTGGATGCCTTTCCTAACACCAACCTCATTTACAATGCATGCTGGGTGCTTTTTTCCGTGGCGCCTACACGTCCACTTTACAGTGTGGGCTGGGTGCTTTTTTCCCATGGCACATTCATGAACACTTTGCAGTGGGAGGGTGTGGGTGCATATTGTCTATATGCTTCAGCTTCGGCTTGTACCTCGTGGGGGGGGGGGGGTCTTCTGTATTACTGTGGGTCGCTAGAGGTCATGGTCGTGTGTCATCGCCTTTGAGAGGTGTAATTGGGTAAGGTCGGCTTTTATCACCTCATCCCAGGTCTTCTTGGGTCTCCCCACTCCGCGGTTTCCATCGACTTCTAGTGCTCTGCACCTTTTTATGCAGCTGTCATCCTTCATACGCATCACATGTCCATACCAGCGCAACCGCCTCTCCTGCACACAGCATTTGATTCCTCTTATACTCAGTCTCTCTCTCAATTCATTTATGCTTTGCCATTCGCGTATATTACTATTACACATCCATCGGAGCATGCAGGCTTCGTTTCTTTCTAATCTACGCAAGTCTTCCACAGACAGTGCCCAAGTCTCACTACCATGTAACATTGCTGTTCGTTTACACGCATCATACAGTCTGCCTTTCATTTTGAAGAAAAAGCCTTTTGCAGCTAGCAGTGGCAGTAGCTCCTTGAACTTCTTCCATCCCATTCTTATCCTAGTTATTGTACTTTCCGAACACCCACTTCTGCTGCTAATTCGGTCACCTAGGTAGCAGAAGCTGTCTACTGTTTCTACAGAGCCCTCCCAAAGATTGGTGGCTTGTTTCCTGTGGCTGTTTGCTGTCCCAGCACAGCTGCTTCATGTGAAGCCTACATTCTTAGTTAAGCTTCCTGAGATCCCGCTACATCTCTTGTGTACCCATTGTTTGCATTTGGGGCAGAGAATGGAGTTCCTACCTACACCTTTCCTACATACTGAACAAGGCCATTTAAAGGATATGATAATGCAAAATGGATGGTAGATTTTGGTATAAATTGAAGGCAACAAAGGTGTTAGTGTGTCACTTGTTATTCTATTTATTTACCTATCCTATTTTTGCTTCAAAACTGACCAGATTCTGTTGAAGAAATATTTTGTGAGATAAACTTTAATCAAAGAAATATTTACTTAGATAGATAATCTGCATTTGAGACATATGGGGTTCAATTCCTCATAGGTGCCTCTGTCCACTTTTTTTTCTGTTACTAAGGGTAATTTACCCAATTTTCTCAATTATCATTTATAGTGATTGAATATTATTATAGTTATATTCTGTGTTTGGGATTCTCACATTTTCAAATTTAATAAGATGGCAATAAAGTCAGCAAAGAAGTGAACCTAATGTTATTTTTTAATGACAAATATGACCTCAGTGGCAAATTCTATTACTACATGTTAATAAAGTTAGCACTGAGGTGAAAACAATGTTTGGTTTGCATCAGGTCTGACTAGATTCTCTGAAGGAATTCTTTGATTACGAGTCAAAAATATATATACCAGCTACAAATTTCAGCATCAAGTTATTCCAGTAAATTGACTCAGGAAAATGTAAATAAATACACACATGAAATTTATTTTGTCAGTCAAACTGTTTCTGAAAACTTTAGTTAAGCAGTTTCATAAGGATTTCTTAAGTATAAAATTTTACAGTTATAGGGAGAGGGGAAAAGTGTGATTTTTATAAAATTAATAATTTTTCTGAAGAATATTTTCAGGCAATGGACGCTCATGACCTAGTGGTAAGGGTGTTGGACTCATAAAGCCGTGAGTTCAATTTCTGGACTGGGTTGCATGTTATGTTCAGCAAAACACTTCATTTTACATTGCTCCAGTATACTCAGCTGAAAATGAGTACCAAGCAGTAGCTGGGGGTTTAACTCTACAATATTTTGTCATCTTGTCCAGGAGAGAGTCTTGTACTCTGAGTTGCTCAACACCACGGAAACCAGGATAAATACTGGCCTGATAAGTGAACGTTTCTGTTACAGCCAGATGCCCCTTCTCACACCGACCCATACTTTATTTATAAAGTATGGTATATACTACTGATCTTTGTAAAACTTAAGCAGTAGGACATTATTTATGCAGGACATAAATATCACAACTTACTTTATGAAGGCACAAGCAGGAACAGATACACACACATACATACATATACCCATAACATATACACATGTCATCATCATCATTTTGCATCTACTTTTCTATGTTGGCATGCTTACAAACATTTCGGGCTTCAGCACAGTTTCTGTCTATCAGATTTATTCACAAAGCAATAATAGGTCAACATGATGTTATATTAGAAGACACTTGTGAATTCTACTTAATATGAACTAATTTGATAAATTCTCTTGAGATAAGACAGAAAACATATCGGAACATTTGAATTAAAGATAACTTCAGTTTAACAGATCACACACATACACTGATATACAAACACTGACACACACATATCCTGACACGCACACAAACGTACACATCTACACACACAGATACATATGTACACACACGCACACTATAAACACCTTCCTCACACATCTATTGACATGTAACACTACATATAGTTACATACACACACACAAATACACCAGACACCCAAACCACCCCAACAATTCGTTACCAGTCCTATTAGTTTATATAATCACGCAGTGTATTTTACAACATTTAACATTGACCCACAGATAAACTAACCTCTAAGAAGTAGGCTAACCAGGCTCCTTTTCAATGTTACAAAATAGGACAGCAGCTTTGGTTTTCCATACTTGCATGGATTATACAGATTGTCAGATATTGAGGTTAGTTAGGTACCTGTCTGGCTACCTCCATTTACTAGTGGACAGATTGTTGTGAATATTTGCATGAAACTAACGACTAATTTTCAATGTGATTCAGTCATAGTATTGAGATTACTTTTCAAGAATGTCTTGCTTATGTGGCTTCATGTGGTACAGGATGTTAAAAGTAACTATGCCAATAAATGAAAAGCAATTATTAATTTTTCCAAAATCAACAGAAACACATCAACAATGTATTTATTTCATTGGAAATTTAATATTTTAAGGACATTTTGTTTGTTAATTTCGTTTATCAGTCTACAATTCTCAGATTTCAGAAACTACAAATAAAATAATCCTGATTTTACATGTCTGAAACAAACAGATTTATTCACTTCATTTGAAAAACAATTCCATTATATTTATTTTTAGAACGCATAAATATTGTCAAGCTGACAACAACTTATTACCAAACAGCATGGCATCAACAGTTTCCTCAGATTCTTGACACTGCGATTGATGTCAATATTTTCCTTACACCATTCTCATTGTTTATTCTTTCTTTATATAAACCACATAACCTTGAATCTTTCAAATTACAAGACTGCATCATAATCCTCCTCCTCCTCACCATTTTATAGGCTACTTTCTGTGCAGTCATTTGTTAGACAGGTTGTCATGGTTAGAGAGTGAACAGGATGAAGAACCACATCTTGTGGTTCTTCATCCTATTTGGTATAGTTTCTATGGTTCAAGGTTCTCCCTAATGCCAACCACTTTGCAGAATTTTATCCTGACAATAGCACTACCACTTCACAGAATATATTGGGTGAATTTTACTGTGGCACTGGCACTATCGTATTACAATGTTTACAGAGTGTATTTTATCATAGCATTAGCACTGAAACCACATGGCCAAATGGTTAGGCTGCTTGACGTATGATCATAATGTCGTTGATTCAATTCTTGGACAGTCTGTTGCGTTGTGTTCTTCAGCAAAATGCTTCATTTCATATTTCTTCAGTAGACTCAGCTGAGAGTGACTACCAACAGTAGCTGGGGAGTTAATCCTGTCATAGACCAGCAACCTGTCCAGAGAGTGTCTTGTACTCTTGTACTCTCAGTTGCTTAACACCAATGAAACCAAGGATACGCACTGCCTGATGAGCCTTTGGATAAGAACAGACTTCAACTTTTAAACCAACACTACACTTTACAAAGTGGTCTATTCTATTGTGGTACCAACACAAGAGAGGTTGTCAAGTCCTATCCTACAATTAAAACTAGAAGCTGGAAGGGATAAAGATGATGGATATCATCATTTTACATCCATCTTTCAATGCTGGTGTGGACTGAATGGCTTATTAAAAACCAGATGAGTACTTAATCTGAGCTACTGTCCTAGGTGGTTCAGGCACATCATGCTTGCATACATTCCAGTTATAGCATAGGTTTTTTTATGGCTGGATGCCCTTACCAAATACCAATCAATTTACAGAGTGTATTGAATGTATTTTACTGTGACACCAGCACTAGAAAAGATATGTCTTTAACACAACTGAAAAGTTCTCTTAATCCTTTCTCTGCCATGGTTTCTACAGCTAGCTGCTCTTCCTAACACCAACTTTACAGAATGTACTAGGCATATTTTATCATGGTAAAATATAATTTTTGGAAATAGTTTGACTATTATAGTTGAAATATCTCATTTGCTATGTATTTCATATTCCATCTAAAACATTTTTATCTAAAACTTGGAATGAATTAACCCTTTCATTACCATATTAATGATTTTTCAATTAATTTTGAAAACAAGAGATTTTTAGGAATTTAGTAAAATAACTATTTTATTATTAAATGTGTTTTTTTTATACATAGATTTATAATGGAAGGTTTAATTTTAATATGAGCACTCTAAAACAAACAGTTTTGTATCATAGAACAAGGGAGGTTTCAGGTGGTTTGATATCAGAAATATAAAACATGTTATTGTGAGGAATTTGGAATGAGAGCATCTAAAGACCCTTAGTAAATCCCTTAAAATAATTAATTAATTGAAATGGAGTGCATTTTATTAGACATCCCTTCAAATTCTTGAGGATTTGAAAAACCAAGACAAAGTTTTGCATTAGAAGTATGGTAACAAATGGGTTAAACGCTTTGACACATTTTAAGTAAATAAACATTTTAGAAAAACAACACTGAAAAGCCAATGACATCAACTGAAATAACCTTTATACATACATGTGTGTGTGTATGTATGCGTGATGCATGAGAAATATATATCTTGAAGGTTAAATATACACATAAACACACATATATATAGACATACACAAACACATATATACAGACAAACACACACACACTTAAATACATACATATATATATACAATACACACATATGCATTCGAAAAACATACACACTTAGGTACATAAATATACGATAAAATGCACTCAGTAAACTCTGTAAAGTGGTGGTGCCATGATAAAATGCATGGAATACATTGTAAAGCGGTGAAAATTAGGAAGAACATCCAGCTGTAGAAACTATGCTAAAATATGGAACTTACGAGCAAGATGCTTTCCAACTTGTCTGGTTTCATATTGAGACAACCCATTCAACTCATGTCAGCAGGAAAACCAGTAAGACAATGATGAAAAGTTGTTTAGACCAAGTTTGGCCCTGAATTAACCACTAATCACATCACATGTGGCTTAGTGGTTAGAGAATTGGATTCGCAATGATGGGGTTGCAAGTTCGATTCCTGGACTGCGTAATGTGTTGTGTCCTTGAGCAAGATACTTTATTTCATGTTATTCTTTCTTGTCAAGAGTTATGACTGGTAGATAGTATCAGCAATGGAAAGACCAATGGAAATATTGTTTCTGATTTGACGAATCTGACCCCACTCAATAAACGAATGAGGTCTAGGAACTTCCCAATCGTGTAGGACAGAACTTCCCAATCGTGTAGGACAGAACTTCCCAATCGTGTAGGACAGAACTTTCCAATCGTGTATGACCTATGTGTATGTTTTCCAAACTACAGTATCTAATGTGGATTTTTATTTTCTGTCCAATAAATGGAACCTGTCAAAGAATATTATAGCAAGCAATATCAAGATATATTTATTTATATTCTAACAAACAAATTTAACAATTTCACTTTCATATTTCTAATGAAAGACATAGCTCATGATTTTCAATTAAATTTGGAAATCATCAAAAATTTAGAAGGATTTTTCTAAAATACCTAACTTTCTCATTATTAAAAGCCGAGGGTTGGAACATAACATTAAAGTTGATAGATAAAATTATGATGGAAGATTTTTAGATTAATACAAATACTTTAAAACATACCATATCTTAGAACCATTATTGGTTTCTGGTAGTTTTTAGGTCTTTTACTACTCTTTCAGTATTTTACTACTTATGGCCATTGCATCTTTATAATAATTATTATTATTATTTCCTTCAAAAGTATCAATCATTTGCCAAGTGTATTTCACATAGCAGCAAAGAGGATTATAAACTGAGCAATCCATTCAGTTAATATTATCCATGGCCACATCTAATGCATCAATATGACAACAGCAGCAGCAGTTTTGGTATACATACTTTTACAACAAAAATATATATAAATATATCATTCACCTTACTTTTGCTTTAACATTAAAACATCCATTTTTCTATACTGGCAGTGTCTACAGTATAGTATATTGGCAAGGGTTGGATGTGTCTGAAGTGTAGTATATTGGCAAGGGTTGACAGAGTCATTAGAATACAGGACAATATGTTAAGCAAAATTTGTTCTGACTCGCTGTGTTTTGAATATAATTCCCAACATGGTCAGCTTCACTTTTTATTTGTTTGTGCTTGATAAAATATAGTACTAGTTCAATCAGAGAGAGAGAGAGTCACTAGAGCATTGGATAAGATGCCTTGCAGTATTTGTTCTAGCTCACTGAGTTCTGAGTTCAAATCTCACTGTGGCTTACATGAGTGATAAAGATAATCTGTCGCCTGGTTTGACACAACCATCTGACTGTTGGGTGCCTTTAGTGGAGTCCATTCTGTGGCAAGCAGTCAGACCAGGTCTCTAGTTCAGAAGTACCTTCCTTCCCTGCATATTTTGAAAGCCTTGAAAAGGATCACAGGCACTGCCCTTCCCTAACTGACAAAACACTAAAAAAATAATTTTTTTTAAATTAGCAAAAGGCAAGCAAGTTTTGGGGGAAGGGTAAAGTTGATTATATCCCCACCCCAGCACTTAACTGGTACTTCATTTTATCTACTCTGGAAGGATGAAAAGCAAAGTTGACCTCAGTTGGAGAAATTTGAACCCAGAATGTAGAAAGTCATAACTAAATACCGCAAAGTATTTTCTCCAATGCTCTACTGATACTGGCAATCCATCATCCTAATAATGGTTTTTAATTCAGGTACAAGGCCAACAATGCCAATTACATCAACCCCAGTATGTGACTGGTATTTTATATTGACCCCCGTGGAATTTGAACTCAGATTATCGCAAGTCTTAACTAAATACAGCAAAGTATTTTGTCTGATGCTAAACTGATACTGTCAATAGACTGCCATAATAATAATGGTTTCTACTTTAGGCACAAGGCCAGCAATTACCCAGTGCATTACTGGTACTTTATTTTATCGACCCCGTAAGGATGAAAGGCAAAGTCAACCTCGGCGGGATTTGAACTCAGATCGTAAAGGGACGTAACTATGCTGGAAAGCATGGCGTCCGACCCTCTACCGATACTGCCAATCCACCACCATAATAATAATGGTTTCTGACAAGGCCAACAATTTTGGGGAAGCAGAAGTCAATTACATTAACCCCAGTGCATTACTGGTACTTTATTTTATTGACCCCCACAGGATTTGAACTCAGAATGTAAAGGGACTTAACTATATGCTGCAAAGCAAGTTCGGCGCTCTACCTGCCAATCCACTGCCCTTACTACCATAATAATAACAACTAAAACAGTATCAATCTTTTATAACGTTTCCCTATATAATCTTTTAATATTATTTGGGAGGATTATAAAGCTATGTAACTAACTATGGTAAACATATTTTTGTACAATGTTATGGTGTGGTTCTGATGTCTGTTGAATTTATAGCAAAGGTCACTGGCATTTTATTATACCATACCATTGTGGTTTTAACAATAAAGCAACTGTGATCTCTACTACACACTTCTACCTATCTGTTAACAACAACTAGCATTGAATATGTGTTTTTTATCATAGACAAACTACAGTAGTGATGGAAGCTGTCCTTCCATCAGCATCTCTGACTACATACACATGTTTGTGCACACACGTGTGAGAGTGTGAGTGTGTGTATGAGAGAAAGTGAGTGTGTGTGTGAGTGAAAGTGAGTGTGTGTATGAGTGTGTGAGTGAGTGCTACTATATATATATATAAGCTCCTCATTTAATTCTGACCATCAGTTGATGCTGATATATATTACATAAGCATATATACTAAGGAACACAATATGTGGAGGGAGGCTGTGCTGGAAAAGACATATCTAACTCATGCATTCATAGAAAAACAGATGTAAAAATGATGATGATATGATGATATACCAGACGGCAAAATGGTAATATTGGTGATACAATAAGATGCACTTAGTCCACACTGTAAAGTGATAGTGCTGGTGCCACCATAAAATGCCCCAGTACATGCTGTAAAGTGGTTGGCAGCAGGAAGAGCATCCAGCTATATAAATCATGCCAAAACAGAGCATATGAGGAGAACAATGTCATCCAGCCTGTCTGGAAAACAAACATAAAATAAATTATAATGATTTTATCATTTTTACTTCAACTTCTTCACAGTAACATGGGTTGTATGCACCATTTTGAGGCACTGTTTTGAAGCTGGATGCCCATCCCCCCCAAAAAACAGGATACATCATCATCATCATTTTACGTCTGCTTTTCTCTGCTTGCAAAGGTGGGATGGGTCCTATTCAGCACAGCATCTCTCCACTTGTCACGGCCCTTCGTCATTTCCACCGTGAGCTTCAGCGATCTGAGGTCTGCTCTCACCACCTCCGCCCATGTTGGTCTTCCTCTACTGCGTCTTCCTTCAACTGGCATTTCCTGGCACTTCTTTACCCAGCGGTCATCCTGCATGCGCATCACATGTCCATACCATCACAGTCTTCTCTCCCACACACTGCAACTTATCCCTCTTAAACAGTTTCTCTCTCGACACATCCATGCTGAGTCATTCACACTCATTGACATTGCACATCCAACAGAGCATGCTTGGCTCATTTCTCTCCAGCCGTCGCATATCCTCTGCAGTTGCTGCCCATGTCTCACTACCATGCAGCATCGCGCTCCTCACACAGGCATCATATAACCGGCCTTTTGTACGCAGGGAGAAACCCTTCTTTGTCAGCAGAAGAAGCAGCTCCCTAAACTTCTTCCAACTCGTCATTCTGGATACTATGGCCTCGGAACACCCCCTCCCATGCTAATCTGATCACCTTGGTACCGGAAGCTATCAACCACTTCTATAGAACCCACCTGCATTTGAAAAATGTGTCTATCAATGCGACTTCTACTGTCTAATTTCCCTGTACATCTACTGCATACGTATTTTTCCCTACCTGTTAGTTTGCCTGCTATCCCACTACATCTCGTGTACCCAAGATCTGCATTGTGAACATTTTATAGAATTTATGCCAGTTCCTTTTCTGCATATCGAACATGGCCATTTTCCTGATGGAATCAGAGTTTTGTCCTCTTTTCTACTTATCAACACTTTTGTCTTAGCTAGGTTCACTCTCAGTCCTTTTAATTCCAACTGCTGTTTCCATAGCCAGAATTTATTCTCTAGTTCCTCTACTGATTCTACTATAAGAACCAGATCGTCAGCATAGAGAAGTTCCCATGGGCAGCCAGTCTTAAACTCCTCTGTTATGGCTTGGAGGACTATAATGAACAAGAGCGAGCTGAGCACTGAACCTTGATGTACTACTCCTTGTATCTGGAATTCCTCACTAAACTCCATTCCTAGTCTCACTTTACTGACAGCACCTCTGTACAAAGCTTGCACTGTCCTCATAAGCCATTCCTCAACACTTAGTTTCCTTAGGGACCACCAGATGACAGATCGGGGTACCCTATCAAAGGCCTTCTCTAGGTCAACAAAAGCTAAGTATAGTGGCTTATTCTTCTCTAAGAATCTCTCTTGTAGTTGTCTCATTAAGAAGAGGGCATCTGTTGTACTTTTCCCAGACACAAAACCAAACTGCATCTCATCTAGTTTGATCCTTTCTCTAATTAGTTGCGCTAATATCCTTTCTGCCACTTTCATAACCTGATCCATCAGTTTTATGCCTCTATAATTTCTCCTCTCCAGAGCATCCCCTTTACCTTTGTAGCAAATATGTATGTATGTGTGTGCATGTGTATGTATATATATATATATAAACTACAGCCATATCTATACACTAATCACCTATATATAAATCGTGTATTTTGTACTGATTACCAAAATACATTATAAACAGTTGAGAAATAGGGCCTACATTTTACTCTTAACCTGGGCCTGTTACCAGCTTTACACACACCTAAATGAGCTTACTAAGACTTAGAAGCTCTCGTGTCTTGAGACGTATGAGGCACCAAAGTGCTCCAACGACCAAGGTCAGGTTGTCGGGTTTCAAGTCCCCATCGATTGTATGCCACCAGTTCACCATGGGACGTTCTCTTTATCTCTTTCCACGGAGCTTACCAATACAGGACCTGATTTACATGTCTCTCACTTGGGAATCAGCACAAAAGGTATCTAGCTGGGCCATGGATTTATAAAAAGTATAATTTAAGGCTCTAGAAAAATCCATGCTAATATTTCAACGTTTTGTAAACCAAGTTATATACACGTATGATTAATAAATAGTTTTGCTGAAACACCCACGCAAAGTGACGAAATAATTTTCTTTCGTTTTAAGTATCTGTTGAGTATCACAGAAGCTCGGCAATCTCCAGTGATTGCTATACATAAAAAAATGACAGGCATTAACTAGATTACATTTTACATTCATTAAAATCAATTGCTACCATTTTCTTCCATGGATATAATTATCAAATATAATTTAATTTAATTTTACATTCGTTAATATCAATTACAACCATTTTCTTTTAATTATCATATAAACCATTCGGAATCCCATATATAGATCAATCAGTTACGTTTCATTGTCATGGTTATTTGCTCGATTATGTACAATTACCGGAAATAGCCAAATTTCAGTGGTACTTAAAAGACTTAAAAACGAAAGAGAGACAAAAAATCTTTATATTTATTTAATTTCCAGTGTGATACATAAAAAATAAAAAAAAATAAAAATGGAAGCACTGCGATAGATTGTGATTAGAAGGAGGTTCGGCAGTTATTTCTAGCAGGGTCACCAGCCACAGGGGCTCCCCCGTTGGCTAGGGGAAAATGAACGAGGGTTGTTCCTTTCGCAATATCTGTCTTCTATTTGTGTAACATATAACCTATAATTGAAATTACAGCTAAGCCACACCATTAAATACATAAACATGTTGGTTTCCTGTCATCACGTGATATATCGTCTGCTCCTCTTAGTAACGTTACTCCAAAGACCCTTCGGAGGAAACTTATTTCGGCCGCTGGTATTCGCGATCGTATTCTTTCGGTCATTACCCAAGATTCATGACCATAGGTAAGAGTTGGTACGAATATCGAACTGAAGATAGCGACTTTGGCTTTTACACCTCTTCTGATTACCGAATGCTGAAGCTGGCGCATTACTGCACCAGCTCCTGCAACTTTTGGACTTAAATCAGCCTTCTATCACTCGTGAGCACGGCCCCGAGACACGTGAACTTCTCCACTTGCTTCAGTGAAACTCCATTCACATGAAGAGTGCACTGCGCAGGCTTCTTTGAAAGGACGAGTGTCTCAGTTTTCGCAGCACTGATTTTCATTCCAGCCATGAAACATTCGGAATCAAATCTATCAAGTGCAAGTGGAGATCATCTTCTGTCGAGTTTAAGACCATGTCGTCTGCATTTTACACCCGCCAATCGCGATACCACTTCCAACCGGCTACGCATGTCAATCCTGTTCATGAAAATAATGAAAAAGGAGAGGAAACAGTATGCACCCTTGGCGGAGTCCGACTCCCACATTGAATGGTTTCAATTTAGCACCATTTATCCGAACACAAATACTCGGCCATTCTTATAGAAACATCAGGGCAGCAAGAAATTGACCATCAATCCTATACTCCTGCAAAACCTTCCACAGCAGGTGCCGAGCAACGGGGACCTGTCTTTTCGAGGTCTACAAAACAAGAATATACTTCATGGCAATACTCCCACGATTTCTACCACAGTGTGAATATTTGGTCGGCTGTGCTGCGTCCGGGGCGAAAACCGTATTGTTCTTCGGCTAGCTTAGACTCGACATCTCTCTGTATCTCTTTGCCAGACACTTAACATAGACGTTACCGGGGAGGCTTAACAACAAGATCCCTCTGTAATTGGAACAATCTCTTTTGTCTTTCTTTTTGAAAATTGGGATTATCACTTCCGATTGCCATTGCTTAGGTACCTTTCCGGAGATCCAGGCCACCCATCACACAGGAGACATCCAGAGAATACCTTCTTTTAACATCTCCGACTGCATTTCATCTTCCCCAGCGGCATTTGAGCTCATTAACTGCTCTTGTAGCCTCAGACTGAGATTAGTCACCGCTCCCAGATGCACCTTGTGTACATCCGAAGATGCTACACATATATCATTTCACAAATTTAATATTAATAAATTACGAAGAAAACTAAGTATACAAAACAAGGGGATGGTAAAGTGTGTGTGTGTATGTGTGTGTGTAATGCCTATACTCTACCAATGTATTGAGTAACCCCGAACACAACTCGGAAATCAACATATATAAACATCTCCACAACCGCCCACGCATTTGCTATGGACACAACCAGCCTACATGTGCTACCACCAGTTTTCTCAAGGAATGGAGTGTGTAGACGGGGGCAGTGTTATGTAGATTAGTGGTTACTGTTGTAGGAGAAGCAGTAGTAGTAGCAGCAGAAATACAGCTTTCACCTTTGAAATATTTCTCCTTTAAGGGTCGAAAGTACTGAGGGTTATGTTCGATCAGAACTGATTTAGGGCTGGCTAATCAACAACAAATAAATATGTAGTATAAACATGCATTGAATTATTATTTTCTTCTTTTCCTCATTAAACGCGCGCGTGAGTGTGTATATACAACAAATAAAGATTTCTTAAATCATTTACTAAGCTTACAAATGTTTCAGTTATAACAATATATGTTGTGTCATTATGTCATCCTTTTCTTTTCTTAAACATCTCTTTTTATATTTCTATCTATGATATAACGACAGATTCTTTTTGATACAGGTGTGTGTGTGTGTAGTGTGTGTAGTGTGTGTAGTGTGTGTGTGTGTTTATTATATATCAACAGAAATAAGAATTTCAATCTAGGTTAAGAAAAAACAAAACAAAAAACACTTTATTTTCTTGGAAATAAACAAGCCCATTACGCGCGCGCGCACACACACACACACACACACACACACACACACACACACACACACACACACACACACACACACACACACAGTGATAGCAGAACTAGTGTTTATCACAAGTTGAAATGAATATATACACACGTTTTAGTCATAGAAATAGATTGGGATGTGGAGAAAAAGAGAGACGGGTGCATGTGTTTATTTACTTTAAGCAGTCACCTATCAACTCGTTTCCCCCACCCTCTATCCGTTGCACCTCCTACTTTTTATATAACCCCTTAACAATGAGCAATGGGTTGGCAGAATCGTTCGAGCGTCCGACAAATAGACTTTACACTCTGAGTTTAACTTTGCCTTTAATCCTTACGGGGTCGATAAAATAAAGTACCAGTCAATTTAAATCAATTTCCACACCCCACCAAAAAAAAAAATAGATGGCCTCGTACCTTAATTAAAAACATCATATAACATCCAGTGGATATGTAGAATCATTAGAGCGTCGGACCAAATGCCTTATGGTATTTGTTGCGATCCTTGATATTCTGAGTTAAAATCCTGTCGAGGTTAGCTTTACCTTTCATCTTTATGGGGGCGATAAAATAAAATAAAGTACCACTGACACACAGGGGTCGATTTAATTGACTTCCCCTCTTACCTCCAAAATATTGTTGGCCTTGTGCCTAAATTAAAAACCATTATTATCATTATTCATTAAAGAGATCATTACTTAATATTATTATAATCCAAATTATAATCCAAATTATAATCACATTAAAGTATTATTTCGAACACTCGGAGTTCATGTTTCTTCTGTAGTGTAGATGTTTTAGCCAGAAGTCGGATCTACCTCAGATTATAGAGGCATTCCAGCCGTGACCAACTGTTTTTTTTTAAGGATATGAAAAAATTTCATCCAATATATTCTTTCCTTAGTTAAGGCGGGATGCTGTGATTTGAGATAGATTAGTTGCTTTTTCTTAAATGCCAAGCGACTATGTAAAGAGATGTTCGTTCAATGTTATGTTGTTTAGCCCCAGGTCAGGCCTGAACGAGTTGATCTCTGATCAAAGGCATTCCAACAGAGGCTATCCCGTCTTTTTTCAAACATGCTTTTAGGTCTATATTATTCAACGTGTCCAGTAGGATGTGATTCGATGAGGTGATTTAGTTGCTATTTTTATCACCCACTAAAGACTTCCTCGTTCATTCATAATTCACGTTCTTGTGTCAGTATGTGTATATATGCGTTTAAAAGAAGAAACGTACTATTTGAAACAGAATAACGACAGAGTGAAGCTTCAGCTTCGAATAAATACATAAGATAAACTACTACTTAATGTATGTAACTCACAACTGTCTTGATATAACATAATACAGTGGAAGCCGCTTATTGTCATCGCTTTGGGACGAAGCTCATCCGATATCAATAATTATTACATGATAACATTAAGCGATAACATTATCCGTCATTTATAAGCACCTTCTGTTGTATTTATAATGCAAGTGTGTGTGTGTGACAATTTATACAAATTTCGAAAGCACTGTATATGTAGTCATATATAGGAAAATAGTCAGGACCCCGACGGCTGAGCTCCGGCCGTTTCGACAGCTATATATATATATAAATAAACTTATTCTGATGAATGAAGACAGACATAAGTGTCAAGCTCTTCAAGAAACCATTGGTAAATGAATTAATTTTCTTATGTTGTTTATTATATATATATATAATTATCATCATCACCGCTTTACGTCCGATATATATGAATTTGGAATATTTTAAAATGTCAAGTTATTTCTTCACGAGTAGATAGAATAGTAAAAATAATAACAATACTTTTTTTTAAGTCTAGTTTCGTGTATTATTACATCTTCAATTAATGTAAACATTAAGATCAAGTGACTATGTAGAGAGAGGCTAGCTCATGTTTTTGTATGCTGTTTAACCACGGGTCAGCCTTGAACGAGATGATCTCTGGTCAAAGGGGTTCTAACAATCACCATCCTGTCTATTATTTGTTGTTCTTTTTTCAAACATGATTTTAGGTCTACATAATCCAATGTATCAGGTGGGGTGTATTTTGATAAGGTGATTTAGCTGCTGTTTCTAGTGGGCCGAGTGAATAACACGCCAACTATTTGATCATGTGGGAAAAATCACATGAAATATGTATAAGAAAACGGTAAACAACGACTCAATGGAAGAAAATTATTCGTTCATTTGCGATATGTATATGTATTCTATGTGTGTGTGTATATATATATACTATGTATATTAGGGCGTGAATATATATATATATATATAGCTCAATTAATTAACATTAATAGTTGAGTATTCTCAGTAAATATATGTCACGCTAGAGCAAATTAACATGCACCCTGTTAGTCACCATAAATACAAGCAAATTATACATATATGTATATATATGTAAGTATGCATACGTATATATATATATATGGACCATGTTATCATGTTCTGTAAAGGATTATTGAATTAATAAAGAAAAAAGGGCGGAAAAGTTATATAATAAGCTTAAATTAGCTTCATATAGATAACATGTACAGCCAAAAGCTACGTACAAACTAAACTATGTTGTTATTTATGATATAGAAGACGGTGGTGGGTGCTATGTTAAACACGAAACAACACAATGTTGTCGTTGACAATAAATTTATAAACATTTGAAGTGACTAACCTGCAATAATGCCTTTTAAACTTTTCGAAGAATTGGCAGGAGCTGCTGCCATCATATGAAAATGGGGCCTGGAAAAAGGCGAGTAAGATTTGCCAAGTCCAGTGGCTAAAACACCTCGGTGAGGATCCATGTTTTTACTGATGTGGCCCTCCCGCGCCGTACATAGTAAAAGGTTGGTAGAGGAGCAGTAGGAGGGAGAGTAGATAGACACAATTAGATGACGGAGAGAGGTGGGAGTAGAAAGACATGTTTGAGTACGGGAGAAAGAGAAGAGGCGGAGTAATTAATGGTTGGAGGCTTCAGTGTCGCACTGAGAACTAAATCCAAAGAATACTTTACCTAAACCTCGTTATATTCATGTTTCGATATTTATTAATGGTCATTTATGTTAGCAATGGAAACTAAAATTTACACCAGTGTAATTGACGAGCGTGCGTGCATTTCCTTTTCGTTTTTATATTATTGTTATTGTCCTTCGTTGCTTATATATATATATACACACATACACAAGGGTGGGCTGAAAAGTTGATATGCTGACTATGAAGGAATGATGCAAGAGCTGTGAAATCTTGCATGCATTAATTTCAACTGTTCTTATCAATAACTGCATTGTTTGTTTCCAGGGACTACATTGATAAATAAACCTCCTTTAGTGATTACATGAGAATATCTTGGTCAGCTTATGAACTTTTCAGCCTACCTTCAAATCTATACACACACGCAATGAAAAAATGGACAATAACAATAAACACGAAAAAGAAAATACACGGCTGCTCGCCAATTACACTGATGTATCCTTCTAAACATTTTAAAGCAACCCAAATCACCAACAGCATTGATATGGGTAACAGCAAGGCTGAGGTGTTGAAACAGTCAAGCACTCTTGCGAGCATCACCTGATACTCTTGCGAACATCACCTGATAGGACGAACCGTCAACGATAACAAAAACTCTGTCAGCGGTCCAGCTTCCTCGTCAGACAAGGCTGGCATCCAAAGAGTTTGTTGTGATGAGGGTCTCTTCATATACTACTACTATACTATTCGGTAGAGCGTCGAACGTTTTGTGGCATAGAGTTACGGTCGTTTACGTTCTGAGTTCAAATCCCGCTGAGGTTAGCTTTGCCTTTCATTCTTACGAGGTCGATAACATAAAGCACCAGTAATGCACTTGGATCAAGTTGATCAACTTTCCCCCTTCCCTTCAAATTGCTGGCCTTGTGCCAAAAGTAGAAACAATTATTATTATTAGTGTTGTTAGTATTGTTTAGCCCCAGATCAGCCCTGATCATCCAATATTTTCTTTTGGAGTATTGTGTCACCAGGGCTACTTTTTATAATACATTTCCCTTCTTTAAGGTATGATTTGAGAGAGATTTGACTGCTATTTCTAACAAATCGGATGGTGATAAATTATCTTTATTAGCCACATAGGTCTCACATTAAGAAAACATTGACAGGAGGATACAGTGTGGGTTTACCAGTCAAAGACTACTGTTCAGTTAAGTAGTGACTTGGGACAATGAGTTCAAATCGAGCCGAAATGAAATTGGCTTTTCATAAATCCCAACTTACACTCTACAATCTTAAACGGACTGAAAACACATTCAATAATGTAGTCCTGGATATTCATAAAAAGATGGAATGCCATTTGCCTGTAATGTGTCTTATCATAGGGGTGCCCGATCAGGGGTTCACTGAAGCTGAACAACAACATGGGATCTGACTGTGAATATACGGACTTTAGTCAGTTTATACGGACTTCTAATCGGTTTATAGGCCTCCCGAGATCCCATGACACTATTCTGTAATATGAAGGTCTCTCAGTTCCCCTCAAATCACAGCATATCGATGATTTTTTTTTTTAAACAACAGGAAAACTACATTGTGTCATGTAGTCCTAGGTAGATTAGGACAAACCTGAAGAAAAGAGTTGGGGTGGTTAAGATGTTTCTCAATCTGGACTAATCTAGGGTTAAACAACAATAGCTTTTTGCAATCTTTGATGAAAAATGAATTGTGATTCAGAGCAGATTGGATGATGAAATAGAGAGAAAATAAAATAACGCTTTAAAGATTACTTATGTTGGTGCAGTAACAGATAGTCAGAGGTTAGGGTTGGTAATAACTGGAGGAATGTTGTGACATACAACTCACAGATATGTATGAGAGAGAGAGATGCACACAGACATACACATTCACAGAGAGACACACATACATAAACACCTACATATACACACACACATACAGCTTACACATGAAACAACACATACTCAAGGACACATTCACATAAACGGCGAGAACTAGGTATACACACATTTGTATATAGAGAAGGATATACATATTTTTCAAATTCATTTGTTATATTTTACTTATATTACTAAAATAATATGTGCGTGTAGATAGATAGACGTGTTTGTATATGTATGTGTGTGTATATATATATATATATATATATATACAAATATGTGTGTGTGTATACATGTACGCATATATATATACACACACACACATACTCTTAAGAGAGGGGCGTGCAAGACAATTAACGCTTTGCAGGTGTGACAGATTACGGACTAAAATGTTAGCCAATGAAAATGATTGTTACATAATGATGATGGCTACGGGAATAGTAAGTGGTTGTTTATGTGTCTCTATGGTAACGTCACACAATAAATAGCAAACTCTTCGCTTGTCGTGATGGAAAGAAAATTTGGGTAAAATATTTTGATTTTTTTCTTTAAATTTTTATCATAAAAGTTGCTAAACGACGATATATATATATATATATATATATAGTGGTAGAACACTGGTGGAACTGAACACTCAGTCCATGGGACAAGTTTGGTAGAAATAGTTACACAACAATTAATACACCATTTCCGAGAACAATTTATTTCACCTCAAACGGATCATCCGTTCTCGGAAATGGTGGAACTATTTTTATATATATATATATATATATATATATATATGTGTGTGTGTGTGTGTGTGTGTTCGGAAAAGATTGTTTTGGTAAAAACAAGAGTTAGCAGGAGAAAGCTCTCAACAATCGTTTTTAGTTACGATGGGGAATTTTATAAAAATAACAAAATAAGATGCTGAGGTTACATATATCGTTTAATCATAATAATTACTTCCACGGTTCTCCATGCAATTGAGATGTCCTTCATGCATTTGCTGTTGATTGTGAGAACAGTATCCTCAGATGAAAATCGATATGTTTGATATGTCGCTGGCAGTTGATAGTATATATATTTTATATATAAATCTATAGGTGTATGTGTGTACGAAAAGAAAAAAATATGCATTCATACACACACACACGTTTTTCATTTTACAAACGACACAATGTGTACTCAATACATATGGTAAAATATATTTGTTTTGAAGCTAGTGGTTAGCTTCATATCCATCCCTTGTTATTGTATCTTATCTCCAGATCTTCCACTAGACGCTTTGCTCTTTACGTACGTATTACACTGACTTTCAAGCTTATGATACTACTCATTAAAGAAGAAACTGTGTATTTTTTGTGTATGTATCCACCTGTCTATGTGCGTGTGATCAAGCAGATATAAAATGATATATATAGAGAGAGAATGGAATGAGAGAATGTTTGATTCAACGAATTTGGAAGATGAGTACTGTTTGTTTGGCAGGAGTCATGGGAACAGACCGGCTTTCGATTTAGCCTGTTTACTGAGGTTTAGTAGACTTGTTGGAGCAATAACGGTCTTATTTACGTATGTATATGACAAAACAACACTATACTTCAGGACAGGGCATATCAAAGGACCAAAATAACGGAGGTAGACGTTGCCTCACCACTATGTTTTTCTGGGGGTTTTTTCTGTCTGATGAGGTCATAGCTGTTGAATAATAGTTATCACCAAAATATATATTACAGCGAATATGAATAAACAATGTTAATTTTAACCTGTTGACTTACACTTCTTGTTTTTAAATTACTCCGGAGTGAACAGACCCACCTGTGCACTTCTTTGAGTGGTCTACCCTGCATACTGAAGTGTCGGCCACCAACCAACACATACTCAAATTTATATATATGTATATATATATACTCACTCCCCCTCTCTCTGTCTGTCTGTCTCTCTCCCTCTCTCTCTCTCTATATATATATATATATATATATATATATATAGAAGTGGTTACACAACAGTTAGTTCACCATACTGAGAACAATTGTTTCACCTTAGCGGATCCTCAGCTTGGAATGGGCATGGTTATAGGAACAGGTAGGACAACCGTACGACCGTGCATGCGCAGAAACCCGGTCACTTCGCACAGGCAATACTAGACTGCGTGCGAAACTCAGAAATGATATTAAGAAATTTAGGTCTTCTAATAACACCTACGTTCTTTCCGACAAAACTAATAATATTTACGAAGTTGACAACACCACTTTCCGCCACCTGGCCCATAACGCTATTACTTCTAAATATAAGAAAGCTAACCCTATGGCCTACCACGACATTAATACAGAAGCCAAGGAACTTGCCACCGACCTTAAGGTAGATAAGAAGCTACAATCTCTAGCTAAGCGGGAGGCGTTCCTCACCCTGAAAGATCACAAGGTAGACTTTACTTCTAACCCCACATGTAGACTAATAAACTCAGCACGCACAGATATGGCACTAGTCAGTAAGGCCATACTTAGAAACATAGTTAAGACCATTAAGACCAAGTCCAACCTGCCGCAGTGGGAGAACAGCGACTCCGTAATTAAGTGGTTTAACTCCTTAAAATCCAAAAAAGCGAAGTTCACACAGTTTGACATTGTCGATTTTTACCCGTCGATTTCAAAGCGTTGGACTTCGCTACCACTTATACCACCGTCGATGGTTTAGACAGGGAAATCATCGCTCACTGCCGGAAAACCCTCCTCTTCAACGACGGAGTAGCCTGGGCAAAGAAGTCTACAACTTCAGACCTATTTGACGTCTCCATGGGATCGTTTGACAGTGCTGACGTATGTGACTTGGTTGGCCTATTTATTTTAGACATATTACGTGTTAGATTCCCTGACTTCCACACGGGAATATACCGCGACAATGGGCTGACTTTATCGAGCCATAAAAGTGGTCACGACCTCGACCGGTTTAAAAAACACTTAGCTTCTACCTTCAATGAGTTAGGACTTAGGATAACAGAAGCCACCAACCTCTCTAGCGTAGATTTCTTAGACATTAATTTAGACCTTCGCACACACACCTACAGACCCTTCCATAAGCTAAACGAGAAACTCAATTACATTCAAAAGGACTCATGCCACCCTCCCATTGTTTTTAGAAACTTCGTTAAGAATATCAATACTAGAATCTCAAACCTCTCCTCTAATAAGGCTATATTTGACAGGGCGGCACCCTACTATAACACGGCGTTGGCTAACAGCGGCCTCTCACAACCTATCACTTACTCTCCCACTAGCAACAACAGCAATAAGAAAAGTAAGCGCAACAATAAACAAACTATCTTGTTCTCTCCTCCCTTCTCACTCAACGTTAAAACCAATGTAGGAAAAAAATTTCTAGCTCTCTTAGATAGACACTTTCCCATAGGTCATAAATACAGCTCCATCTTTAACCGACACAAAGTTAAACTAGGATACTCCTGCACTAAGAACATGAAGGCCCACATCACCAGCAGCCCTAGGAGCAACACCCCACCAGGGTGCTCTTGTCGTAAGCCTGAAGCTTGCCCCCTTCAACAGCAATGCAACACACCAGCTGTAATTTATGAAGCTGTGGTCACTTCCAACCGACCAAACGAGCCACAGGAGGTCAAATCCTATGTGGGCATGGCGGAGGGCCGATTTAAGGAACATTTCCTGAACCACCAATCTACCTTCAAGTACCCGGACAGACGTTCATCCATGAAACTCACGAGCCACGTATGTTCCCTCAAGGACTCAAGTATAGATACTCCATTCAATGGAAAGCCATCATTAAGTCCAAGCCATACGCAAGGGAAAATCCAACGTGTGGCTTATGTATTGACGAACGAATAACTATTCTAAAGAGATTACGCAATAGTGATTGCCTAAACACGAGAAATGAATTTTTCACACGTTGTCCACACGTTGCCAAACACCTATTGCATAACTACAAGGCTCCGGACTGATTCTTTGTAATTTTATTTTCAACCTAAAAACTTTTCGGACTTTCGCAGTTATCTCCCTTACATCTCTCACACGCAGTCTAGTATTGCCTGTGTGAAGTGACCGGGTTTCTGCGCATGCGCGTTCGTACGGTTGTCCTTCCTGTTCCTATAACCATGCCCATTCCGAGCTGAGGATCCACTAAGGTGAAACAATTGTTCTCGGTATGGTGAACTAACTGTTGTGTAACCACTTCTACCTAACTCGTCCCATGGACTGAGTGCTCTACCACTACGGATATTACCTTCCAGTATTCCACCACTATATATATATATATATATATATATATATATATATATATATATATATATATATGCACTGCGTTGTAAAGACATGTGACTCAGAGTGTTAGGCTCTCAATCATAAGGTCTTGATTTTGATTCCCTGTCCAGGTGGTGCCGTGTGTTCTTGAATAAGACACTTTATTTCACGTGACTCCAGCTTAGCTGGAAAAATGCAAAAGTTGCAATGACACGGATGCCAGGCTGTATCAGTCTATGCCTTTCCCTTGGACAACACTGATGACTTGCAGAAGGGAGACTGCTGGTCTTTTGATAAAATAGACTGGCATCTTGAAGAAGAACTTTACAGGAGAAAACCCATGGCTAGTTATGATTGAAAGGGTCTCTCTATATATATATGCAATAAAGAAATGGATGAACACCACAGCAAAACAATACAGTAGATTGAAGATAAATATCATTTTAATGCTTGATATAGCAGGAAAAGAGTGATAACGTTTTGGACATTAGACCATCATCAGAAGATAGAATGAGAAATAAAAGAAGAATTAGAAAGATGAGAGTGAGAAGAGGAAAGAACAGAAAAACAATATTTTGGAGAGAAAGCACATGTGTGTTTGGTTAGCCATTTCAATTTTCATATATATATATATGTATACACACACACCCACATATATATATATATATATATATATATATATACATATATATGTCATCAATGTTTAACATCCATTTTTCCACACTAGCATGGGTTACGTGAGTTAACCTGTTGTGAGACAAGTATGGTCAGGTGACTGTATCTTACTCATACAGAACTGTTTCTGGCTTGGTTTCTATGGCTGGATGCCCTTGCTAATACCAACCACATTTACAGTGTGGACTAGGTGCTATTCATCGTGGCACCAAAACGACCACTTTACAGTGTTGGCTGGGCGCTTTTTGTCATGTTAATACATATTTATATACTCTGTTATGCTTAAACTTCTTATCAATTATATAATGGTCAGGTTGGACAAATCTTTACCAATATTTACCCATGAAGACTGGTTATGTTCCAACTTGAAGAAATATGCTACTGCCAATAATGAAAGGCAAAAAACAGAGAGATTGATAGCTGAGTCACTACGTCTCAAAGATGAAATTGATGCACAAACCACGAAAACACAGAAAGATGTCAATAAAAAAATAGGTAAACATTCATTTGTTTTTATATCATTTCATCATCATCATCACTATCATCACCATCATCATCAGCATTGTCACTGTCATCACCAATCATCATCAGCTACAGTAGCGCTAGAAGCAACATCATCGTTATCATCAGCAGGATTGTTGTCATCATCTTACCCAATGTCATCATCATCACCACCATCATCATCATTGTCATTATTATCACAACTACCACCATCAATATCATCATTATCATCATCATCCCTTTTCAATGCTTGAATGGGTTGGATGGATCATTATGGACGGTGTTAATACTTGTTGGGAGATACCACTTTACAGAGTGTACTGGGTGCATTTCATCATGACACCACTGGCCTGCCTGAGAGGTTAGTAGCCCCACTTCAGTACTGAGTTAGTCTGCTAGCAAGGAAAGTTGACCTTGACAGGATTAGGGCTCAGGGTGCAGACCACCAGAACAAAGTCTGTCTTGAACCTGGAGTCTTATCAGGATGGTGCTTATCCGAGTTTCTGTGGCGGCATTAAGCAACTGAGAGTACAAGATGTCAGTCCATTACAGGGTTGAACCCTCAGCTATTGCTGGTACTTATTTTCAGCTGAGTATACTGGAGCAACATTGTTGAATTAAGTGCTCAAGAATTACAACACACATCCCAGTCCAGGAATCAAACCCACAAAATTATGATTGTACGTCCAACAGCTTTACCACCAGGCCATGATATTCCACTTAACAAATAGCACAACACATTTTATCTGATGTTCTAATATCATTGTCATCATTTAACATCTGTCTTTCTTACTAGCTTGGGTTGGACGACTCTGCCAATTCACTGTTTATGATCAAAACTATAATATAAAATTGTTACATAACAATGTTTCTTTTTGGTTTCTTGATTGATTGATTGATTTTTTAAATGCTGCAGTTGTGTTTTATTTTTCATGAAACATTAGTGCATAGCATAAACTAAAAATAAACCAGATCAATTAACAATGTGTTAGTTCATCATAGGGTAGCTAACTATATGATACAATCTTCATTCTATCATAGTTACAGTATGTACTGCAACATAGGTGTTTATCTTAATTCTCAGTGTTATGATAAACAATGATAAAATTAATATTTCTTTCTCTGGTGAGTGGCTTGGCAACAAATGTCAAGATAGTTATTTCCGCATGCCATAGAAGTTTATCTAAATTTGCAAACACTATCATTTATTTATAGCTAATAATACTAATATCATTATCACCATCGCCATTACCATCTTTATCATCATTTACATCTGCATTCTCTGCTAGCAAGGATTGAACAGGTTGTCACAGACCAAGTCAGTACTTAATCTGAGGTACTGACCTCTCAGACAGGCCAGGATCCACATCTTGTTAGAGTCACATGTTTTATTTTTTCCCAGCAGGTGCATTTTATTATGGCACCTGCACTGGGGAAATTGTCGTATTTTTGACACAACTAAAGAGTCCTCACAAACCTTTGCTTGGCATAGTTTCTAAAGTTGGATGCCCTCCTTATCACCAACCACCCAAAGTAATTGATGTGGTTCATTGAATCACCAACACTAGATAGGTTGTCATGTTTTTGACACAACTGAAGATTTATATAAATGTCTCTCTCTCTCTCTTTCTTTATCTATCTATCTATCTATCTATCTATCTATCTATCTATCTATCTGTCTATCTATGGAAGCGTTTGCTTGTGGTGTATCAACTCCTCCACATAATTGTGTTAACATCTGATGATGTCACACTGGTGCCAGTTGCTGTTGTAATGATCACATAACAGCTCCACATTGGTGACACTGAAATATGTATCCAATAAATACGATTATGCAACATCTGTCTTAACATTAAATCATATATATATCAACATCATCATCGTTTAATGTCCATCTTCCATGCTATTTGTATATATATATATATATCATCATGTCACCATTTTACGTCCATTTTCCACACTGGCATTGGTTAGATGACTAGATGATAATGGTGATGATGATTAGGGTACAGAAAGAGGAGTTAGCTTTAGAAAGATACTACAATACAAATGGAGCTATAAACATTGAAGTAACAATACCAACAAATGGAAGAAAGGAAAGCAAGGAGATTGGGATGTTATGTGTGTGTGTGTGTGTAAAATATTGGGGAATAGTGTAAAATTTTGTAGGATCTGGTAATAAGCCATACCAGTTTTTAAATTGTTATCTGTATGATATGAAAGGAAATGTAAAATATATCATACAGTTCACCTTGGATGAGAAGGAAAAGATATTTCCTGGCTGCTCTTGTGAATAAGTAAATAAATAAAAACAACTACACAGTAAACCAAAAGAAGAAAACATCAGAAACCTCAAGCATTTGGAAAACATTCTCTCCTGTACAGATACCAACCAGATTACATAAAAATTCTAGTGTATCACTGATTATAACACCCAGGCTTGTTAGATATCTGAACATTGCCAATATATCATAACATTGAAATATATATATATATATATTAGAGGAAGACCACGAAATACATGGGCGGAGGTGGTGAGAGCAAACCTCAGATCGCTGAAGCTCACGGAGGAGATGACGAAGGACCGTGACAAGTGGAGAGATGCTGTGCTGAATAGGACCTGTCCCCCCCCCCCCCCTCCTTGCAAGCAGGGAAAAGCGGACGTAAAATGATGATGATGATAATAAAGTCTGCAGTGTTGAGACCAGGAAGATCAATATATCATCATCGTTTAACGTCCATCTTCCACGCTTGCATGGGTTTAAAGTCTGTGGTGCCAAGACTGGGGAGACCAACAATATATATATAGTCATATAGTCTGTGGTGCCGAGACTGGGGTGACCAATAATATATATATATATATATATTTAGTAACTACACTGATCAGAATATTTGCTGTAATCTTTGTCTTAATCCATTCCTGGGAAGATTAGAGGGGAAACTCTGAGTGCTGAGATCTAAAATGGTACACTACTAATATATCATAGAGCTGAAATGTATCATTATCATCATCTTTACCATTTAACATTTATTTTCCGTCCATGTATGGGTTAGATGAGTTGTCATGTACTGAGGCTAGACAAGTCAGGTGACCATGTCTGGCTCATAGACTCTGTTTTGTTCTTGCTTTCTATGGCTGGATGTCCTTCCTAATACCAACCACTTTACAGAGTGCATTGGTTGCATTTTATCATGGCATCAGCATTACCACTTTGCTGAGTTGACTGGGTGCATTTTATCATGACATCAATACTACCCTTTAAAGTGTGACCTGGGTGCATTTTGTAGTGGCACCAGCACTAGAGAGATTCTTCTATGCTCAGCCTGACAAAAAATTCTCTCAACCATATATTGTCTCCATTTGATTTCCAGGCAGTATAGCCTCTGGTCTTTCACCACATTTACTTTTAGTGTCACACTGCTTGTACTGGTGGATGGGTCTTTTGTATCATGACATATCAGCAGTTTGCTCAGTCTTGTTCCATTTCCTTTGTGAGGTCCAGATTCTTGAGGTCGTTCTCCACAACTGTGTCCTGTGTTTTCCTATTATATCAACATTATTTCTTTTGTTTTTTGCCATGCTCCAGATCAGAGACTTGATGATTTAAAATTCTGGAAGTCTGAGATAGATAAGAAATTAGATGATATTGCAGAAGAAATAGAGTATCTTGACACCTTTCAACGTAGAATAGAGATGGGAGTTGAAGACTATAGCAGCTCACTAAAAATCAGCAAACAATGTCTGATGGCCAGGTAATGTCTTACTACTAATTCCTAATATCAAACAGTTGATTTCATATTTGTATTTGCTTTGCAAGATATTTTATATGGAAACGTGTATTGAAACAGATATTGATATTCTTTGGAGGGTCATGTTGCCAATAAAAACCCATGCAGCAGTTCAATTTCACTTCAACATATTGGGATGTCATGTGCATGGATGCACAAACATACACGTGCAGGTATAGCTGGTCGTGTGTGAACGGGGCCAACTTTGTGCATGCATGCATGTGTATGTGTGTGTGCATGTGTGCACATCCACATGCCACTATGTGGATGTGCCAGTGTATCCATGTGCAGGTGTATGTGAGTGGGTGTGTTAGTGGAAATGTTTGTATGTTGTCGAAGGTGATGGTGCATGTGGTAGTGTGTGTATAAGCTTTTTGTGGTGATGGTGGTAGTGTTGGTGATGTGTGCATGCACACACGCACACACATATATATATGCATAGGTATGTGTGGTGGGGTAGGGTGACTTAGTAATGTTAATCATGTTAGTTATAGACTGTACGTGTGTTCTGCCGATATTTGTGAGGAGTTAGTGAGTATTAGTAGTGTTAGCTGACCATGTGTGTACGGGGTCAACTGTATGTGATCGTGGAGGTCAGTGTGTGTGTGCCCATGTGAAACTGTGACAGTGTATCCATGTGCAGGCATATGTGGGCGGGCGAGTCGGTGGAAGTGGTCGTGTGTTGTTGCAGACACACAAGCACACACATACACATTATATATATCATCATCATCATCATCATCTTCGTTTAACGTCCATCTTCCACGCTAGCATGGGTTAGACGGGAGTTGTCCCACTTGAGGCAAGATTGGTTGGGTGACCATGTCTCGCTCATATAGGACTATCTGGCAGGTTTCCTATGGCTGGATGCCCTTCCTAACACCAACCACATTTAGAGTGTGGGCACATTTACAGTGTATATCTGTATATATAAAAATCTAGTTTTCTGTATACGTGTGTATGTGTGTGTGGACAATTTTTAATGAGGGCTCATATATTCTAAACCATTCATGCGATTTCTTTGAAATTTTTTTACAGAGCTTCTCCTTGCACAAAACCTGTACATGATCTACAAAGGCTTTCAAAAATCGATATTGGGGCCTTTGGAGACATTAAAAAAGTTTCAGTTATTTGTGTCAATTTTCGTGATTAAGTAAGACAAGAGTTATCTTTCGTCAATACAATAGGAACTCATTTTTGATGTCAAAAGTTTAGTTTGGGGATTTTGATTATTACAATTCGGCTCATTCGGATTTTACTTTACTCTTTGTACTTGAAACAAAAGGTTTTACTGTTGTCAAAAAAATTTATACCTAGACTGGATTTCTGTTGTTACATGGGATAACGGATGACACCGAGCTCACATATTAATTATTTCACTGGAATAGTGCCTAAGGTTTTCATGTTTACATAAAGTACGTTTTTCTTCTATGTATTCAAATTTACTTTGTTTAGTTTAATGAGCTACATCGAAAGCTACTTGAACCGTCCAAAGGACAGGTACTTTAGCTAGTATATATATATATATATATATATATATATATATATAATGAAGGAAGTGTGGTAAGGATCCAGGTGGATGCTCGGAGGAAACAATACAAATGCTGTTTATGAAGGACCAACTCCTAAACAAAAAAGACGAACTTGTAACCACATGTAAACACCGATTGCGTAGGACTTACCTCGCCCTCAAACCCCCTCATGACCCGGGTGGGTAGACAATGGCTGTAACATCCTTCTTTTCCCCACTTGCCAAACAAGATAGGGGAAACCCCAGCATACATAGGTAGATGTAATTCTTTTCTTTTTCCCCTTATCTCTTCTTCTCACTGCCTTCCACTCCCTCTCCTTTCTCTTTTCCTTCTTCCTCTTTCGCTTACCCTGAGACAGCCCATCGGGCTTTTGTAGCCTCAGTACCCCCACCCCCATAAATTCTATATAGTATAGAATTATAAAAATATAGCAGCTGTTTTAGACTCTAGTTTTTTTTATTATTTTTTATTATTTAATTTTTTAATATTACTTTTTATTCATCATTTTTTAATTTTTTAATTTATTTACTTTTTAATTTTTTAATTTTATAACTTCTACTCTCAGATTCCTCTAGAATTCTTTTTTTGCCTGATTTCTAGCTAGCCTAATTCATCCACACTCCTTAGAATTTGGTGTATAGAATTCACTTTCAATGGTTGACCACCGGCTTAACCCACTCCCTCATTGTTCTACAGGCAAGTTCAGCCACCCACCGCCATGAAAGATTTAATTGTTTACAAGAAATTTTGACCAATCCTTTTCACAACTACAATCTTCAGAAATGCATCATTATCGCACGCCCATATATGGAATTACCCCTTGAAAAGTTTGACTTGAGCTCTGACATCGGGTCTTGAACATTTTCCTATATATAGGAGAGATGCTGTGCTGAATAGGACCTGTCCCACCCTTGCAAGCAGGGAAAAGCGGATGTAAAATGATGATGATAATGATGATTTATATGCACACACACATATATATATATCATCATCACCGTTTTACATCCGTTCTTCCATGCTAGCATGGGTTAGACGGGTTGTCCTGTTGTGGGCAATGTCCGGTTGGCTGACCTTATCTTGCTCATACAGGAACTGATTCTGGCTTGATTTCTACAGCTGGATGCCCTTCCTAACACCAACCTCATTTACAGTGAGTGCTGGGTGCTTTTTTCCGTGGCGCCTACACGTCCACTTTACAGAGTGAGCTGGGTGCTTTTTTGCCATGGCACCTTCACAACCACTTTGCAGTGGGAGGGTGTGGGGGCATATTGAGGTCAGGTACTCTGTATTACTGCGTGACGCCAGAGGTCACGGTCGTGTGTCATCGCCTTTGAGAGGTGTAATTGGGTAAGGTCGGCTTTTATCACCTCATCCCAGGTCTTCTTGGGTCTCCCCACTCCGCGGTTTCCATCAATTTCTAGTGCTCTGCATCTTTTTATGCTGTCATCCTTCATACGCATCACATGTCAATACCAATGCAACCGCCTCTCCTGCACACAGCATTTGATTCCTCTTATGCTCAGTCTCTCTCTCAATTCATTTATGCTTTGCTGTTCGCGTATATTACTATTACACATCCATCGGAGCATGCAGGCTTCGTTTCTTTCTAATCTACGCAAGTCTTCCACAGACAGCGCCCAGGTCTCACTACCATGTAACATGCTGTTCGTATACACACATCATACAGTCTGCCTTTCATTTTGAGGAAAAAGCCTTTTGCAGCTAGCAGTGGCAGTAGTTCCCTGAACTTCTTCCATCCCGTTCTTACCCTAGTTATTGTACTCTCCGAACACCCACCTCTGCTGCTAATTCGGTCATCTAGGTAGCAGAAGCTGTCTACTGTTTCTACAGAGCCCTCCCAGAGTTTGGTGGTACTTGTTTCCTGTGGCTGTTTGCCGCTTGCTGTCCCAGCACAGCTGCTACATGTGAAGCCTACATTCTTAGTTAAGCTTCCTGAGATCCCACTACATCTCTTGTGTACCCATTATTTGCATTTGGGGCAGAGAATAGAATTCCTACCTACACCTTTCCTACATACTGAGCAAGGCCATTTCCATGAAGGGATCTGGGTTCTGTTTTCTCGTCTATTTACAAGGACCTTAGTCTTTGTCAGGTTGACTTTGAGACCCTTTCTTTCTAGTCCCTTCTTCCAAGTTTGGAATTTCTTCTCTAGTTCTACGATAGATTCAGCTATAAGTGCGGGGTCATCTGCTTACAGGAGTTCCCATGGGCATCCCGTCTTAAATTCCTCCGTTATTGCCTGCAGGACTATCATGAACAGGAGAGGGCTAAGAACAGAGCCCTGGTGGACACCGACCTGTACGTTAAATTCCTCGCTATACTCATTGCTAATGCTAACTTTGCTGACTGCTCCCCTATACATCACTTGTACAGCTTCACAAGCCATTTATCATTTATTAAAATAACAGATTAAAGTTTAAGCAAAGAATCGCTTAAAGTTTAATCTGTTATTTTAATAAATATTTGCTCTACGGTTCTTATATATTTGATATATATTTATCCTTATCAAGCCCTCTTTGGATTTTAGTCTTCACATTTATTATTATTACTATGTATATATATATTTATGTTGTGTGTATTCTTCCTCCAGGGATCAACGGCTTGGTATAGACTTGGTGTATGATGGTTTTCAGAAAGAGTTATTGAAGGAGTGTGATGTTATTGAAGGATCAATAGCTTTGCTCACACGCACTACAGATCAAATCAAGGAACAACTACGGTAAGAAGCTTTGTGACCATACACACACACACCACCCTTCCTTTATACCATTTTATTTATTATATTTATTGTCGTTATCTTTTTATTCTTGTTACTTTAACTGAACAAAGACAGCACAGAGTAGTGAAGAAGTTAAGGGCTAAAACACTTGCTTGAGGTGGGGCAGTGGTTTTCTCTGAAAACCTGCTGTCCAGCTGTCACGAGAGTTTCTAACCATATTGTGGTTATTCTCTTAGTCTTGTTGCTTTGAATGAACAAAGACAGCACAAGTCAACCTTACTATTACTGGTCAACCTCACCAGTGCTGGTCAACTTTATCAAAGTTGGTCAACTTTACCATTACTGGTCAACCTAACTACTTCTGGTCAACTTTACTAGTGCTGGTCAACCTTATTAATGCTGGTCAGTTTTACTAGGGCTGATCAACCTTACTAGTGCTGGTCAAGCTTATCAGTGTTGATCAACCTTACCAGTGCTGGTCAGTTTTACTATGGTTAGTCTACCTTACCAGTGCTGGTCAACCTTACTAGTGCTGGTCTACCTTACTAGTGCTTCAATAAAATGCACCCAGTACACTCTGTAAAGGGACCAGTGAATGAACAGACAACATAGTGTTGAAAGGACTCTTTAGCATTGCTCAAGAAATGATAACCTTTTTAGTGTTTGTGTCATGATACTATGCACCCAATACATTGACATCAGTTAGAATCACATGGGCTAGAGTCACATGGTTAAAGACACATGTGTTAGAGTCACATGTGTTAGAGTCACATGTGTTAGAGTCACATGTGTTAGAGTCACATGTGTTAGAGTCACATGTGTTAGAGCCACATATTTAGATCCACATGTGTTAGTTGCATGGTTAGTGTCACGTGTGTTCAAGTCACACGTATTAGAGCCACATGTTTCAACCTCATGGTCAGTCACATGTGTTCAAGTCACATGTTTTATCATTTATTTTGTCCCCAGCTGTAACAGGAAAGTGAAATACAATCTTCAGATGGATCTGAACGACAAACTCGCTGGAATTGATATTGATGAATATTGCCAGCAACTCAGGAACCATTCTTCACACATTGACTTTAATGAGGATGCAGTAAAAGTTAATCCAAAGTAGGTTACTGTTGTTGTTCTTGTTGCTATTGTTGATGTTCTTGTTTTTTTTTAATGAATTCTACTTCTTATATGGAAGCTGTTTCTTTGTTATCTGACTGAATGGAAATTGAGTTTGTATACATGCACATACACAGATATACATATGCATGCACATACACACACATGCATACACACACACACACATATATATGTGGATGTGTGTTTGTATGGATGTTTATATGAAGTAGTAGAAGTATCAACGATAGTAGTAGTAGTAGTAGTAGTAGTAGTAGTAGTAGTAGTGGTTGTGGTGGTGGAAACTAGTAGTAGTAGCATGAGCAGCAGCAGCAGTGGTAGTGGTGGTGATGGTGGTGGAAGCTGTAGTAGTAGAAGCATGAGCAGCAGCAGTGGTAGTGGTGGTTGTAGTAGTGGTAGTAGTAGTAGTGGTATTAGTAGTAGTGGTGGTGGTGGTGGTGGTAGTAGTAGTAGTAGTAGAGGTGGTGGTGGTAGTAGTAGTAGTAGTAGTAGTAGTAGTAGCAGCAGCAGTAGTAGTAGTAGTAGTAGTAGTAGTGGTACATCATAACTGTGTTAGTTCAGCTTCACTTCAGTATCTGATGGAGTCTCTTTGATTTCTTTGTAGCTCTATTTCAATCAATGACTGGCAGACATTCTCTAACTCAAACATTGTGAGAACAGAACAAGAGAGAGAAACATCAGCCAACCTACGTTCCTTGATAAACAGTCTCCTACAGCAAGTGGCCAACGACATGAAAAACCAGTGTAACGCCGTCGATTTAGCATTGACTAAGAGGATAGATGAGACTAGAGATACCAAGCAGAAGTTAGAGGAGAATTTGAATAAAGTAAGTAACCATGGTTAGGTCAGTCTTCTGCCTGTTACTGGTACCATGTAACCCAGTACAACCTGCTTCATGGTCGAGTTGCTGGTAAGTAAACTGGCTCCCGCACCAGACTCTGGTCTGGTTAGGCCAGGCTTCTGCCTGCTATTGGTACCATGTAACCCAGTACAACCTGCTTCATGGTTGAGTGGCTGATGACTAAACTGACTTCTCCAATAGACTCTAGTTTGGTTAAGTCAGGCTTTTGCTTGCGACTGGTATCATGTAACCCAGTACAACCTGCTTCATTTAAGTGGTCATTAACCAAACCAGCTCCTCCATTAAATCAGTCTTATAAGTGGAACCCCAGTAACATACAAAAAAAACAAACAAGAGCTTCTAAAAGGGCAAATGAACTCCTCAGAGTCAATGGCCATCCACTCCAACAATTGGCCATGTGTAGTGGGTATAGTTATACCCCTGACATGACCAAAACCAAACAGAAGTCATTTGAGCAAAATTTTTCAAGAGATCTAAGATATTTTTCTTAAATGTCGGCCTGTTTTTATTGTGACAACATGCCAAGTCATGTTGTTCCTAATAGCATATTAGATATTCAAATCATAATGTATGGCCTAGTTTAGCTAATATCTCTAACTGGGCATGAACAAAATCATTTCTAGAGCAACTAATTTTTTCATGGACAGACAAACAGACAGCCAGACATACAACCAAAGAGAGAGAGAGAGACACATTTCATTTAACACTTTCATGTCTTCAAAACAATATTTGTGAGGATTGCATTGCTTTATCAGTATGGTAAGCGATTCACCAATTTATCTGTTTTAGAGGTTAAGATATACACCAACATACACATACATACAAATGAAGGGCTTTCACAATTCTCATCAACAAATTTACTCAAAAGGCAATATTGTATGTGTGTGTGTTTGTGTTTGTCTTCACTTCCAAAAGAATTAAGTCAGTGAATATCTTACCATACTGAAATGCATGGTTTGGCACCAGGAAGCGCATCCAGTCAGCACTGGGCTTACTTATAAGCTAAATAAGCTATAGCTTAGGGTCACACACCCTCAGGAGACTCATTTAAAAAATATATATACATTTATTTTATCATTAGTTTTTATTCTTTAACATTAACATTAATATAAAATAATTTTTTTTTACCTGATTACTTTTAGAGAAAGGTCACAAATTTCATATAGCATAAGGCCTCAGCAAGTGAAAGTCCAACCCTGCAACCAACCGTAGAAATCTACCATGGATAAAGCGCCCTCCCCCTTCGCCTTACTTTTACTATTTGATTCTTTTTCTTCTTCTTTGTTTTTATATGTAAAAATTATATAATTCCTGGTAAATTTGTTGAATAAAATGTATTAGTTATGTAATGGAGTACAGCTGGACTGAACCCAGAATTACATGATTCAGAAGTGTACTTCTAAGCTACTCAACCATGCTATTCATCATTATCTAATGTCCATTTTCCATGCTTGCATGGGTTAGATAAGTTGTCATATTACAAGACAAGATTGTTCAGAGAACACATCTTGCTCATACAGATCTGTATTTTGCCTTTGTTTCTACAGTTGGATACCCTTCCTAATGCTAATCATGTTAGAGTGGGGACTGGGTGCTTTTTATTGTGGCACCTAAACATTCACCTAACAGGCTGAAATGGGTGTTGTTTGTTGTGTCACTAGTGCAACCACCTAACAGGGTTGACTGGGTGCTTTTTGTAATGTCACCAGCATGACCACCATACAGCATGAACTGGATGCTTTTGTTGTTGCAGCACTGGATCAGCATACAGGGTGGACTTAGTGCTTTTTATTATGGCAACAGCATTGTGGGAGATCAGGTGTAGAGTGTGTTTAGCATTCATGATTGAGTGAATATTTACTAATACATATTTATCTAGGTATCTATTTGGGAAATATATTACAGACTCATCAACAGATTCTTGAACTTGATGAAAACATAAGCAGGATAGAGCTGGCTATTGCTGACAAGGAGCAACCACTTAAATTAGTTGAAACCCGTCTCGATAAACGGGATCTCCGACCCAACATGGAGCTTTGTCGTGACCAGGTACAGTACAGGCTGATAAAGGAGGACCATGAACTGCGTATCTCTATCAAGGAACTTCAAAACTGCTTGAATGAATCAAACAATACCATGAAGACGTTGCTTCAAAACCAGCGTGACCTGGAAGCAGACATTGATATTAAAGCCAATACATTGTTTATTGATGAGGTGGAATGTGCGGGAATGAGGAAAAGTATTAACATTCAAGCTTATTAAAAGATTTTTCAACTAAATGTTATCGTCCTCAATATATATATACTGGTAGCAACTCTCTCTCTCTCTCTCTATATATGTATATATCATATATATATATGTATATATCATCATCATCATATTTCGATTTCCATGTGTCTAACACACGTGGACATGCCCACAAAGTAAGAAAACAGCACAGTTCCCATGACTTTCGGAAACATTTTTTCACGCTCAGAGTTGCTGAAGCATGGAACAAACTACCTGCATCAGTTGTTAGCTGTCGAGACACTGCATCCTTTAAGGCCTCCATGCTTCCCGAGATCCGCCAACACTACAGCTAACACATACACACATGTACTTCCCTGACATTTGTGTATTATTCTATGTACTTTCTTGACGAGTTGTAGTGCACCTGAGCACTTTACACAATAATTTCATTATTATTATTATTATTATTATATATATATATGTTTAAATGATATATAACAGGATAGATCAATTGAGAAATGGCTAGTATTTTGTACATATATACAGGACAAATAATATGTAAATAAATATACATACTTCAAGATAGAATAATGGCCTTTATACCATTTTGAAATATGTATATTTATTTACATATTATTTGTCTTGTATAAATAGCCATTTCTCAATTGATATATCCTGTTATGTATCGTTTAAACTTATATAATTGATGCTCTGAACTGAGGTTTCATGGAACTTTGTACTGAGAAACGTTATTGATATATATTTTATATGTAATGATTAAGCCTAAAATATATATATATATATATATATATATATATATATATGCTAATTTTGTTAACATTTTTATTATTTGGCATAAGTCTTGAATTATTATTAGAGAATTATTTTTTAATGCATTATTTATTAAATCCCGTCGAGTTAGCTTTGCCTTTTATCCTTGCGGGGTCGATAAAATAAAGTACCAGTAATGTACTGGGTAATTGCTGGCCTTGTGCCAATAGTAGAAACAATTATTATTATTATTATTATTATAAGGCGGGAGAGTTGCAGAATCGGTAGAGTGTCGGACAACATGCTTTGCAGCATAGAGTTACGGCCCTTTGTGTTCTGGGTTTCTTACGGGGATCGATAAATAAAGTACCAGTCACACACTGGGGTCGATTTAATTGACCTTTCCCCCTTCAAATTACTGGTCTTGTGCCTAAATGTAGAGACTATTTCTGTTATCAAACTTTTTACATGAACAAAACAAAACAAACAAACCCACGTTGTATCGTCATGTACCGTCTTTAATGTTTTCTTAATGTCAGCTCTTTGAGACTAATAAAGAAACCATTATTATTATTATTATTATTATATAAAACACAGTCCTCGCTGTAATGTGGTCGTGTAGATAACACAGTAAAAAGCTCCCAGTCCACACTGTAAATTTGGTTGGTGTTAGAAAGGGCATCTAGCCGTAGAAAACCTGCCAGATAGTCCTATACGGGTGAGACACGGTCACCCAACTAATCTTGCCTCAAATGGGACAATTCCCATCTAACCCATGCTAGCGTGGAAGATAGATGTAAACGATATATATACATCTCAAAGAAGACACATGTATCATAAGAGTGGGGGAGGGAGAAAAAATTGATACAGTATACTAGACGCCAATAGCCAAAGCGAAGTGTGCTCAATGCTTACATGTGCAGTGTTAAATATTATAAAAAGGTTAATATTTAATGAGAGTTAAGCGCAGAAGGTAAGCAGAGCAGGTATAAGCAGAATAAACGAAAAAGAAGGCAATACATTTAAAAACAAACTTTATTTTCGAAATTACCAGTAATTTTTCTTCTCTGAAGATTCTATGCAAATATCACTTATAACAATGTATATGTGTGCATACACACACATGCGTGAACTGTTATTTTGATATTGTATAGAGGAAACACTGTGTAAGATATAAAGTTTGTTTTTAAATGTATTGCCTTCTCCATTTATCCTGTTTTTATATATACAGTGGCGGACTGGTTCTAAAAATATTGGTTGCCAGGAGATGAAGGGGGCCCACCTACATATAGAATGCTATCATTTAATTTTTATAATGAATAAATAACATTTTCGAAAAATACATAAGTGGAAACAAAACAGTGCAATCAAATTTTTGCGGAAAAATATCTTACCTTCTCCAATAAAATATATTATGTATTTTGCGAAATCCAGAGACTTTCAATAATGACCTGAAGTTGACCCTAAATATTACTAATAGCTCTAGGAAAGCCATGAACGATAACACAACTTTTTAACTTTGATTTTGAAAGTAGATTTATAATTATCAATTTTCATTATACTTTTGTACCTGTCTCGGTGGCCTAGTTGGAGGAATCATAGATGATGGTGACCCTGGTCTGATGTTCAATCCTGGCCGGGAGTAGGGTTCCCAGTAAACCATTTCATTTTTTTTTCTATTGGTTGTAAAATAAAAACTGAAAAAGGTTACATGTAACTCTTGACCAGGATTGAACCCAAGGTCAGGATCTCCACCGTTTCTAGTACCTACCGCTAGGCCAGAGAGACAACTACAAACATCTTATGAAAATTCATACTTATAAACCTACTTTCAAAATTTTCAAAACAAAGTGTTGTGGTCAGTAGTTCGTGTGTAAGTGTGTGTGTGTAATGATTTCTAATGAATGAAACAGTTCTAGTCCTGTAGAATCTCATCTATATTAAAACTATATATATATATATATATATATCATCATCATCATCATCATCATCATCATTTTACGTCAAATTTTCCCTGCTTGCAAGGGTGGGACGGGAACTGATTCTGGCTTGATTTCTACAGCTGGATGCCCCTCCTAACACCAACCTCATTTACAGTGAGTGCTGGGTGCTTTTTTGCCATGGCACCTACACGACCACTTTGCAATGGAATGATAGGGCCCCAGTCCCTATCATCTCATTTCTACAGCTGAGTAAACTGGAGCAATGTGAAATAAAGTGTCTTGCTCTGCGGCATAGAGTTACGGCCCTTTACGTTCTGGGTTTAACTTTGCCTATATTTATATATATGCTTGTGTGTCTGTGTCTATATATGTTTGCTTGCATGCATGAATAAATACACTAAGCTTTAGATTTAGTAGAATGTACAATCACTGATTCCAGCTATTTTCACTATCGTATATTTGGTTTCTAGAAATTCCCTGGGGAATTGGTTGACCAAATGCTTTGCTTAATTGTTTTATTTTTTTATTTATTATTTTATTCTTTCTCTTAGATTTCAGGTATTTTTTGAAAGCAAATCATTGTCCCCTAAAATACTACAGTGGACCCTGCATTGCTACTGCCTCAATATTAGTGAGAAATCTCATTTTTATTCTTTATAACAATTATTATACACATATAGAAACTAGTGTCCCCATAGTCACAACAGTTCATCTGTTGTACACTCTAGCCATCTTCAGGTAAATTATCATTATTGGCAGTATCAGACACTATGCATTGTAGCATAAGGTTATGGCCCTTTACGTTCTGAGTTCAAATCCCGCCGAGGTTAACTTTGCCTTTCATCCTTACAGGGTCGATAAAATAAAGTACCAGAAATGCACTGGGGTAACTGCTGGCCTTTTGCCAAAAGTAGAAACATTATACACTGATATATTCATATGAGTGTCCTCGTCTAGGTTACTATAGTTACAACATTTAAACTGTTCTTCTCTCTGACCATCTTCAGATACCTGTCGTACTCAATAATGTTCTCAGCTGTCCATACTTGGAATATCATGCAAATGAGAACAATCTAACCCTATAGCTCAAATAAAGGGTTCAATTAAATATTCCAAGAATGTTACCAAATACAACAGGCCCTTGACAGGAGAAGACTGGTGAAATGGTTAAAATGTTGGGATTATAACAACTGAGATATGGATATTGGTATATACACACAACATTATCATCATCATTTAATGTCTGCTTTCTCTGCTAGCAAGAGTTGAGGTGGGTATTCACAGAGTGAGTCAGTACTAAAGCAGGTCTAACTGTCCTCCCAGACAGGCCAGGAGTCTGCATCTTACTTATATATATATATATGATCACATGCTCTATTGAGTGCATTTCATAGTGCCAACAATACTAGGGAGGTTGTTATGTTTTTGACACAACTGAAGTAGCCTCCCAACGCTTTGTTTGGCAAGCTTTCTCTGGCTAGATGCCCTTCCTATCACCAATCACTTTACAACATGTACTGGGTGCGTTTATCATGTAGATCAACATTAGAGAGGCTGTCTGACCGTTGACACAACTAAGGGTTTTCTCAACCTTTTTAGCATAGCTTCTACAGCAGTGTGCCCATTTTACCACTAACAACCTTACAGGATGTAGTGGGTGCATTTTCGTTGCATTAACACTAGAGAGGTTGTCGGTTATTGTCCCAACTGAAGAGCCGTTTCTGCTCTGCAGTGGTGGAGGAGAAGGGAGATAACTATGAATTTATGGAGGTATGGAGGGGTCCACAAAGTGAGAGACAGAAAACATTACCAAATATGAGAGACACCTGAAGATGGCAGGATGGTACAACAGCTGAAATATTCGGATTATAAAAGCCAAGATCAATTAATAATTGTTTCTACTTTTGGCACAAGGCCAGCAATTATCTAGTGTATTGCTGGTACTTTATTTTATCGACCCCGTAAGGATGAAAGGCAAAGTTAACCTCGGCAGGATTTGAACTCAGAATGTCAAGGGACGTAACTCTATGCGTCAAAGCATGGCGTCCGACCCTCTACCGATACTGCCAATCCACAAACGATATCCCTACATGTCATAAGGTGGAATAAACATCGAAATCCATTTGTCAGGCGCTCTAAGGATTCTGCTAATTTACTGGTTAGCATTAGTTCAAACTGATAGTACATTTTTCACTATCTTTATGAAGCTAGCTTGTCAATTGAGAAAGATTTGACTACTCATTCTAGCATGTCACGTGATCACATAGAGGCTTCCTCGTTAGCTACACATTTGAGGGCACTACAACGCCATTAGCTGTCAGTCCAGTAGAAAACAGGCGAAGGTGACGTCACTCGTCAACATCGTTTATTTCCGTATTACTACCACGCGTAAGTGGAGTTTTCACGCGTTTTTTTGAGAGAGAGAGGGAAGACTTAAAAGGGCCAAATTAGAAAACAAATAGAAAACAAGTCATGGTTATAAAGCATATCGATGTAAGTGGAGTTACTTAAATGAAGATATAGGTCGCCCTTAAAAGGGCCAAATTAGAAAACAAATTTAAGTTAATTAGAAAACAAATCATGGTTATCAATGTAGAAAACAAGTCATTTTCACCAACAGTGGAGTTAACTTAAATGAAAATATAGGTGGCCCTTAAAAGGGCCAAATTGTTAATGGAATTAACCATCGCGATCTTTCCATCGTTACCGCTACTACAGCAGATACCATCAATCTCCATGTGGACTGTATCCATGCTTTTGAATAAGGTTGGTGAAAAAAATTTTCATTTAAGTTAACTCCACTGTTGGTGAAAATGACTTGTTTTCTACATTAATAACCATGACTATGAAAATATAGTTCATGGTATTAGCTGACAGAAGTAACTCCACTGTTGGTGAAAATGCCTTGTTTTCTACATTGATAACCCTGACTATGAAAATATAAATGATTAAATCCAATTTATTTGATAACCATGACTTGTTTTCTAATTAACTTAAATTTGTTTTCTAATTTGTCCCTTTTAAGGACCACCTATATTTTCATTTAAGTAACTCCACTTACATCGATATGCTTTAATAAAAAAAAAAACGCGTGATATTTTCATTTAATTGTAAAACGCAGCGGTATATTCTAATTTGGCCCTTTTAAGGGCCACCTATATTTTCATTTAAGTAACTCCACTTACATCTATATGCTTTAATAAAAAAAAAAATAAAAAAACGCGTGAAAAAGAAAAATGTTCATTTAAGTAACTCCACTTACGCGTGGTAGTAATACGGAAATAAACGATGTTTTGCTTTCATCGGCTGCTTCGACTGACAGCTAATAGCGTTGTAGTGCCCATTTGAGAAGTTGTTGTTAAGAAAGACTGCCAATTGCAAAAGTAATTGTTTGAGTAATTCACAATAATGTCAAAATTTGCAGAATCAGCCACTGAAATTAGCTAAAAAAAAAGATGGAGATTAAAATTTAAAAACATCAAGTAAAATCACTAAAAATTGTAAAGGAATTTGCCACAAAAAAACATGAAGAATAAAAATAAACATTCCAGGTCGGTGTTAAAGATATAATGTCTCTTTATTACTTTTGAACCGCGTGGTGTTGAAATGAGGATTCCAGATATTATTCGGTATAAATCACCGCTTGAGAAAATTTATTTTAAAAATACACAACATAAACTGTGACACCGGTAAGAGGAAATAAGATGTAAGGGAAGTAACTCTATTTGGCAATTGATCTATCAAGGTTAAAATGGCTTCTCTCACTACGTTACAACATTTAAGATCAATTGGATATCCTTTAAAGAAAAATCTTTCGTTTTGTCGAACTCTACCAATGATTGCAAGCTTTTCTTCTTCTCAACAATTACATTTAAAACAAAGTAAGCATTCTTTTTGTCTCATTTTCTATACAGTATTGTATGTACTATTAACTGTATCTACATAGCAGTCTTCATGTTTCGCGGAAGCTAAAGTTTCCAAAGACACATTTCTTCCTTTACGTTTATTACGACACCTTTTACTTTTATAACTCTGATAGGATTTTATAAATTTTGGTGGGTATTATTGACAATAGATCTCATTTCAAGAAAATTTAAGTATCTCATTCTATTAATTTCACGTGAGTAGTGTATACGAAATAAATCCGGTGAATCCGATAAGATTTTTTTCATTTTCTTCAAACGATTGTCAACGATACACCTTTTCGTGCGAGTTCTGTTTAAAAGACAACAGAAGCATTCTGATTCTTTACTGGTACTAGAAAAACGATTTTGTCGAAATTCTCATTAAAATAATAATATGTGAGAAAGTACCACACCGAACGATGTCCTTTTTCGTTAGTATCACTACACAAACTGTGATAAAGTAAAGGTAATTTCCTCCCAGTGTTCGGAATCCGAGATCCTGTTTTATCAAGTTATTACTTCAGTAATGCCCTTGAAAAAGACAGGATCAACGCAGTGGTTTTCTGGGACCCAGATCCCCCCCCCCCCATTCGGAGTTGGCATCCAGTAATCTCTCACCATTATTCTTTGCGGTGGATTGGCAGTATCGGTAGGGGGTCGAACGCCATGCTTTGACGCATAGAGTTATGGCCCTTGCCATTCTGAGTTCAAATCCCGCCGAGGTTAACTTTACCTTTCATCCTTACGAGGTCGATAAAATAAAGTACCAGTAATGTACTGGGTAATTGCTGGCCTTGTGCCAAAAGTAGAAACAATTATTCTTTTACAATGTTAATTATTTAAAACATACACATATACATTTTAATTTTTTCGTGACAGCTAAATTGTGATCGCTTTTATAGTTGGGTATATTGGTATTCGATTTGGTATATATACAATGTACACTATAGCTGGGTATATTGGTATTTCATTTGATATATTCATACTATACATTATAGTTTGATCTATTTGTATTTCATTTGATATATATACAATCTACACTATAGCTGGATATATTGGTATTCCATTTGATATATATACACACTGTACACTATAGTTTGGTGTATTTGTATTTCATTTGATATATACACAATAGTTGGATATATTGGTATTCCATTTGATATACGCACAATGTACACTATTCTTAATCAAATTGGATTTCTCCTGACTAACATTTCTTATCAATTCCTCTCTTGGCTAAAATTCTTCCCCTTGGGAATCAAGTGTCTCCTATTTGACAACCAATTGATTAACGTAATATGATGCATTTGTTGCTTCAATTTATAATTGAAAGAGCTCCAGTGAGTTGGAGTGAACTATTTCGGTACATCCCCCTCACTGTCCTCTGAGATCATGAAGGAACATCTATCATCGAATCAATAAAAAAAGCATCCTGAAAAATAACGATACTGAGAATTATAGATACCATGTAGTTATGGAGTTATAAGGTAACATAGGATGAGTTTTCTACTTTTATCTTAACCCATAACTATATGTATAGAATCAGTGTCATGAAAAAGCATCCCGTCCACCTTGTAAAGTGGTTGTACTAGTGCTATGATAAAAAGCACCCAGTCCAACTTGTAAAGTAGCTGTCTTCGCTTCATATTGACACTGCTCGGGTCGACAGTGTCATTTGTTTATACCACACAGCTTGGTTTCACATATGAAGATCAGTAATATATTTAAAAACAAATAAAGGTTAACATCAAGAAGGACATCTGAGTATGGAGTATTGCCCCAAAAATGTCTTCTCTAGCCCTTGCCATCATCTGATGTGATGCTGGGGATGATGAAATTTCAATCTGAAGAAAGCTTTTGTGTAGACAATTTTTGTCATAGAAAAAGTTGTTTTGTGCTAAACCAAAGCATTGACTAACTGTTTCCTTTTTATGTTGGTTGCCATGGAGACCTGTGTCCTCAGTCCATGATCCTTGGATTGGATTATTGCTTTCTTCCCCCAAAATTGGAACAAGGGTGTCATGCTTGAGGAAGGAACTCCATGAGATGGAATGGCGGATGCAACTGGTATCACTAGCTGTTTTCTACGGCAATACTTTCACTATAGGGGTACTGCAGTGATGTAGTGTCCAGCCTAGGATCTACAGATTGACCCTCCACCACATTTATTTCTCTCTCTTTTTATTTTTATTTTCCTTTTTTCTTTTTGTCATAATGTAAATTATAATGTGGTGAGAGATGGGCAGTAGTCAGTAGAGCGTTGGACAACATGCTTTGCAGCATAGAGTTATGGCTCTTTACCTTCTGGCTTCAAATCTCGTCGTGGTTAGCTTTGCCTTTCATCCTTACGAGGTTGATAAAATAAAGTACCAGTAACCTACTGGGGTAGATTTAATCGACTTTCTCCTCCCCTAAAATTGTTGGCCTTGTGCCTAAATCAGAAACCATTATATAAATACAAACCTCATTTTTGTATTTATTTTACAAGATTCTTAATGTGAACTTGTGTGTTGTAAGCCAATATAGTAGTATTATGGGTTGGTCATTCTAACATGTACACTGTTTTGAATGGCAGTATGACCCTCCCAAAATACAACAATATCATAAATGTATTTTAGATAATTTATTTGTAATATTTCTCACATCTCATTGTTTTTGTTCTGATTTCAGTTATTAAGAAAACAGAAGGCAATGTAACAACTGTAAGTTTGGTTAACACCGTTGTTATTTATTGCACTTTATCTATTTAACTCTTTTAATCCTTGTATATATTATATACATGACAGTATGTAAGATATAACTGGTATTATTGTTGTGTAAGATATAACTGTGGTATTATTGTTGTGTAAGATATAACTGGTATTGTTGTTGTGCAAGATATAACTGTGGTATTAATGTTATTTAAGATATACTGTATATACTTGAATATAAGTCAACCCACTATTTTATGTCTGAGAAATAGGCAAAAATTAAAATCCTGTTTATAAGTTGAGGCAAGTAATCAACATATTGTTTAGATGCTGTGGTTTTGAAATTCTTATGAGTGGAGAATATATTTATGAAGTTTTAATATTTTGATGTTTAAAATGTTCTAAGTATCTTTATATATTTTATAATTCACCACCCCATTAAATGATGATTTTTTTTTACCAATTCCCAACCGTTTTGAAGGCCATATTCATTCAAAGCATATCATATCAAATACAAACTTTGCCTCCAAAAGTAAAACTGGTGTAATATAGAGCAAACATTTTAATACTTCATTTACATAGAATTTTGAATGTGGTGAAAATTGGCAAACTGCCCTTGGATATAAGTCACCCTCGTCCCCCACCTTTTTGCCATTGATTTTTTTTTTTTTTTTGGTCACATATTTCTCAGCTTATAAATGAGTATATACAGTAACTCTTGTATTACTGTTATGAAGATACAACTGCGTCTTAACTGTGTAAGATATAACTGGTATTACTGTAATATATGAGAAATGGCGGAAATGTTTATAGGCTGACCAAGATACTCTTATGGAATGACTAAATGAGGTTTATTTTTCTACATAGACCCTGGAAAGAAACAATGTAGTTATTAATAAGCAGAATTGAAATTAATGCATGCAAGATTTCACAGCTCTAGCATCACTCCTTCATAGCCAGCCTATGAACTTTTCAGCCTACCCTTGTATATTTATGATATTACTGTTATGTCAGGTATAATTGATATTACTGTGTAAGTTAACTATTTGATAATCTTTCTTTGTTTCAGATTGAGGGAGTTAATATACCTTCACCTCGAAAGCATACAATCATACCTGATAAATACTTCAGTAAACCGAGTGCCTGTCCTCTCTGTCGACTCAACCTCAAAGTGAAATATAATGTGTGTATTTATGTCATCATTAACTACTTTGATTAACGAGTTATCCTCGAATATTATTTGGCCCTTCATATTTTGTTTCAGCATCTCAATATTTTATCGGTTACTTTTGGGGTCAACTCTCCCTCCTCTTCCTCAGTTCAATAAAATGATGTACCAGTAAAATACTGGGGTAGATTTAATCGACTGTAACCACCATCATCATTATTATCAGCCTCATCACATTACATCCACTTTCTATAATGGTGTGGGTTGGATGGGTTATCATAGTCCAAACCAGTCTTTATTCAGTGTTATTACCCTCATAGACAAATTAGAAGGTCATGGTGAGGTTGCCTTTCCTAACACCAACAATTTTACGGTGTACTGGGGGGCATTTTATTATGGTGCTAACACTAGCGAGTTATCATGTTGTCAGCACAACCAGACAGTTTCCTCAACCCTATGTTGTGTCCTCTCATTTGCCAACCACCTTACAGAGTGTACTAGGTGTATTTTATCTTGGCATCAGTACCAGTGAGGTAGTCATGTGCCTCTACAAAGGCTATAGTGTCCTCATTATTCTGGATTGGCAGCATCGGTAGAGCATCAGACACCATGCTTTGCAGCATAGAGTTACGTCCCTTTATGGTCTGAGTTCAAATCCCGCTGAGGTTAACTTTGCCTTTCATCCCTACGAGGCCGATAAACTGGGGTAATTGCTGGCCTTGTGCCAAAAGAAGAAACAATTATTCTATAGTATTTCTTTTCATTCAAGATATCATCCCCCTCCCCATAAATTTGTGGCCTTGAGCCAGTGTTGGAAACCAATATTTGAATTAATCCCTTGATATGATTTATGTATATTTATCACCCCATTTACCCCATTCTATTAATTAGTAAACATATTCTTCCATTTCTTCCTCTTCCTAGGATATCCTGATTGTTAGTCAGTTTGTTGATGCTAATGGCAAGTTGTTACCTCAACATGTGACCAACTTATGTAATCATCAACATGAACACATGGACCTACTTGTCAACCTTGCAACCAGAGCAGGTAACATAAAAACTTCTCTTTTAACTCATAATGTTTGACTTTATTTTCAGAAACATCATCATCATCATCATCACTTAACATCTATTTTCCACGCTTGTATGGGTTAGACAGGTTGTCATGTTATGAGACAATTCAAGTCAGGTGACCATGTCTTGCTCATATGGATCTGTATGTTGGCTTGGTTTTTTCAGCTGGATGTCCTTCCTAACACCAGCCACATTATATTGACATTGATTTTTATTTAAAAACAAGACCTATTAATCCATTTTCAAACTTCCATTTTTTTTTTCTATTCGTGTTTCTCTAGTATTAAGCAGAAGAGACAAATATCCTACCAGATAGGGTTGTATTTTATTGCAGTTAACATTCCAGATGTTTTGTTGTCTCCTGCTAACAGCTCAGTGGACAGTGGCATATGAAATATTTACTTAAGTCAGTACTATCACACTTACTGTTCTGTTGCTGGTTCCTGCTAACAGGACAGTGGCACATGAAATATTTACTTAAGTCATTGCTATCACACTTACTATGTGGACCGAGGGCTGTAGAATAAATACTTAAGTTAGTGCTAATGCACTAAATGGACTAGTGTTGAATCCTACTAACAGCTAGTTGGACTTTGGCAAATAGTAAACAGCTTAGTCACTGGTAATATAAACAATGTAGTGAGGAATTAAGATATATTAGAAATTGAAGGTGTGTATGCTGTAGGGAGTGAATCTGATTTTTGTCAAGTACTGTTATAACTCTGGACATTCTTAGTGGTCACATCCAAAAATGTTTATATCTCTCAATGATTTAGAGCCTGGCAAAGTACAGATAAAGACTATACTTCGCTAAGAAGGTCTAATAAAGCTGAAATGTGCCTGGAATTGTCACTCTATTTTCCCAAAATCATACTCTCTCCTTTGTATACCATTCAATTTAAATTTTGAATTGTCTCCCTTGCTTCCAAGCCAGAATCAGTTCCCGTCCCACCCTTGCAAGCAGGGAAAAGCGGACGTAAAATGATGATGATGATAATTAAGCTAATATTTTTTTTCATTCTCTCTCTCATCAGCGAGAATGTAATTGTAATTAATTAATTTTTGGTTCCCTACATTATATTTAGCAGCTGCTTAACTTTGGTTTTTCATACACAAGATGTCTCAGAATGGAAGAGCAACAGGAAAAGTTCTTTTTAGTATTTAGTTGCATGACTTTATATTCTGAGTTCAAATCTTACCTTGATTGATTTTCATCAGTCAAATAAGAAGTACCAGTCAAGTACTGGAGTCAATCTAACTCTTAACGTCCTCTGTATCACATAGAACTGCATTACCAAAACAAAACAATACTATGATTGCAATACCATTTGCAGACTCAATGAGTTGGTGTTAAACGCAGTGATACTTAATTATCTGCGTATGCTACTGTTGAGAACTGAATATATATCAGATTAAAGGTGGTAAAAACCAGTTAGACCATTACTTACCAGAGTACTTGATTCTTGGGGTAGTAGAGTGGGTAATATGAAAAAATTCAGGACCCCGACTGCTGAGCTCTGACCGTTTCAACAGCAGTGTTATGATCTAGCTGTTGAAATGGCCGGAGCTCAGCCATCAGGGTCCTGAAATTTTTCATATATATATATATTGGACAAATCATTAAAACTTAGAATAGACTGTCTTAGTATTCTTTCTGAAAATGATATAAGTGAAAGCGATCACAACTCTTTTGCTCCATCTTACATTAATGTTCTGTCTGTATTTAAAATGTTGAGGTGTTGGTCTTGCTAGATTGATGTATGTCTTCATCATCTTGAGGGCGCAGATGGGAAGGTAGAGGCTCTGTAAACGAGATTGAAATCACTGGATATCCTTATTATTGTTATGATTAGTCCACACGACGACAAGTACACAGTACTCACTGTAAATAAGGTTGGTGCTAGGAAGAGGTGGTCATACTCTATAGGAATTTCTCATTTCTTTTACACAGGTTTGCTTCGAAGCTTGGCTCCACTTGGACTGGATGGAAAACCAGCATACCGACCTCAATACAAATTTTTGAAAAATAATGTACATTATCAAAAACGTTAAGTAAGATATTCATGTCTGCATTGAAATAAAGTTTTTAGAATTGTTTTTTTTTAATTCAGCCTTTGTGTTGTTATCGTTATAATTAAAATCATCAGCAACACCATCATAAGCATTATCACTATATTTGTGGCCATCATCAAAAAATATATTTATTGTTGGTAAGTGGGAGGAAAGCCAAGAAAGACATGTGCAGAGATGGTGAGAGCGATTTCAAATCACAAACTCAGTGATGACAAAGGGTTGCAACATGTGGGGAAATGCTGTGCTGAAAAGGACCCATCTAACCCACGCAAGCATGGAAAAATGGATATAAAAAGCAATGATTATATATATAAAATCATCACTGTTTTACATCTATTTTCCAGACTTGCATCAGTTAAACAGCTTGTCCCATTCTGAGCAAATTGTAAACGAGATTAAAATCAGTGGATGTTATGATTAGTCCACACTGTAAAGTGGTAGTGGAGGTGACACGACAAAAAGTACCCAGTACTCACTGTAAATAAGGTTGGTGCTAGGAAGGGCATCCAACTGTTGAAATTAAGTCCAAATCAGTTCTGTATGAGCATGACAGGGTCACCTGACCTAGCATTGCTCACAAGATAACTCGTCTGATGGAAAAATGTACGTTAAACGGTGATATATATATATAAACCTAAGGCTGTAGAAGTATATTCACGGTTTCATCAAAAGAGTTAAAGAGAAAAAAATATGTTTGTGTAAAAGAAAGACTAAACACAATGGAAATATTTGAATAACCTTTATTGAGTGATAAACCAATTAAGCTACAGTGTTTAATAACATCATTTGGTCAATGTTGGGGGATACAGCAGAACTATTAGAAAAAAAACTTTCAAAAAGAAATAACAAAAAAACAAATTCATCAATAATAATAATAGTAATATTTATATAACAAAACAACAAGGATGGAAAAAAATGAAAATATTTATCATTTTTTATAGATTTTAGATGAAATTAGTGGAGACCTAACAGTTTTAATGTAAGGTTGAATTTAGTTATGTACCGTATTTTGCAGTTTATAAGATACCCTTTTTTACCCAAAACTTTGCTGTCAAATCTGCCTTTGTCCTATACAGCAAATGAAAATCATCAATATTACTATAACTTTTTTCCCCAGACATTTATCTTCAACTTAAGAGTACGTCTTATACACTGATGCATCTTATATCCTGGAAAATACAGTATATCTGGTGCCACATTATCAGTAGTGGCAAAGAGAACACATGTACAATTGGATCTGTAATACTTATCATCATAATGCTTATTTCAGTTACCCTCCAACTACCACCATCACCTCTACTCACAAAACACTCCACTCAAGTTGTTTTAGTTCAGACTGTCATACATTCATCCTATTATAATAATTAAGTGAATATTATAAACATTTTCGTAGGGTGGAATAGATTCTTCAAGAAATTTATTGAATTTTTAAAATTATTTAATTGATTAATTAATAATTAATAAAAATAATTATACACAGAAAAACAAGATTATTCTCATGCTTGCATTTCAGAGATTCATGTCTCCTCAATCCGAGAATAACTATCCCTATGATTCTGTGTATGGAGGAATAGTTGAAAGTGATTACACTTCATAGTTCATTCTTTTGACAGCTAAGGCTTCTAATTAAAAAGCAGTTGTTACTATCTCTACCTTAAGTGTTTACCTTAAAATTTCAAATATATGCTTTGTTCTAGTATAAATGTTTATTATACTTTTATATAAACACATTTATGTATATGTATATATATATATATATATATATATAACTATACCTAATGCTATAAAATAAAACTGTATATACTTGTAAGTTGTTAGTAATACAAAGCCTTTGACATATCACTGGATAAAGTATATGTCCACTAAATACTAGAAAATTATCTAATTAATAATGGAATTCAATACAGAATTATAGTTAATTTAAGAATTGGTGCGATAACTCCCATAAACTGTCAATCACCGGACAGTAGTCCAGTTATTTCTATAAATAACATTGTCATGACAATGTTATTTATAGAAAATTGTTTTAACTTTTAACATCCTGTAATGATTTAGCAGAAAATATCTAAAAAGGAGTTAGTTAATTCATATGTTTATGGTATCTTTACTAGTGGACAGATTGTTGTTCAATTTGCAGTATTTGACTAGAGACTTTAATATTTAATGTGATAGTTATAGAGTTCTTTTACTTTTTAAAAATGTTTGTAAATGTGGTTTCATGTGGTTTGTTAATTCAAATGTTTATAGTATCTTTACTAGTGGGCAGATCATTGTGAAAATTTGCAATATTTGAATACAAATTCTTAGTTTTAATATAATATAGTTAGTTATAGTGCTGCTTTGTATCTTTCAAGAATATCTTGGTAATGCAGTTTCATGTGGTACATATTGTACAGATTTAATTAGTTATGAATAAATATTTCTGTAATTAACCACTTTAAAAAAGGTTAACATTAATAATATGTTTATTTATAAAGTACTGTATATACTTGTATATACATTGCAGCAGTAGGTAGATAGGTTGCACTCTTTGTATTTATAATATTTTGGCTTTGTTATTTAATATTTCAAGCCCAGAGCAAGGTTCAATAGAAAAGTTGCATGTGGCTTTTTACAGTCAATTTTTTCCTTTCCTTTTGTTTTTGAGAAAACTGCACCACATTTATGTGTATATCTGGTAAATAAGAATTCCTTAATTTATATCATTAATTTATTTTCACCTTTTCTTTACCATTTTGAAATTATAAATACACACACCAATAAACCTCACATTTCTCTCATTGGAATCGAGTCTTTACTTAAACAGCAACAGTTATGCTATCAATCTTGAAACAAAGGAAATGGTATTGTATTCATTTCCCCCCCCCCACAAACAATATATAACAAATGATATAAGTGAAAGCGATCACAACTCTTTTGCTCCATCTTACATTAATGTTCTGTCTGTATTTAAAATGTTGAGGTGTTGGTCTTGCTAGATTGATGTATGTCTTCATCATCTTGAGGGCGCAGATGGGAAGGTAGAGGCTCTGTAAACGAGATTGAAATCACTGGATATCCTTATTATTGTTATGATTAGTCCACACGACGACAAGTACACAGTACTCACTGTAAATAAGGTTGGTGCTAGGAAGAGGTGGTCATACTCTATAGGAATTTCTCATTTCTTTTACACAGGTTTGCTTCGAAGCTTGGCTCCACTTGGACTGGATGGAAAACCAGCATACCGACCTCAATACAAATTTTTGAAAAATAATGTACATTATCAAAAACGTTAAGTAAGATATTCATGTCTGCATTGAAATAAAGTTTTTAGAATTGTTTTTTTTTAATTCAGCCTTTGTGTTGTTATCGTTATAATTAAAATCATCAGCAACACCATCATAAGCATTATCACTATATTTGTGGCCATCATCAAAAAATATATTTATTGTTGGTAAGTGGGAGGAAAGCCAAGAAAGACATGTGCAGAGATGGTGAGAGCGATTTCAAATCACAAACTCAGTGATGACAAAGGGTTGCAACATGTGGGGAAATGCTGTGCTGAAAAGGACCCATCTAACCCACGCAAGCATGGAAAAATGGATATAAAAAGCAATGATTATATATATAAAATCATCACTGTTTTACATCTATTTTCCAGACTTGCATCAGTTAAACAGCTTGTCCCATTCTGAGCAAATTGTAAACGAGATTAAAATCAGTGGATGTTATGATTAGTCCACACTGTAAAGTGGTAGTGGAGGTGACACGACAAAAAGTACCCAGTACTCACTGTAAATAAGGTTGGTGCTAGGAAGGGCATCCAACTGTTGAAATTAAGTCCAAATCAGTTCTGTATGAGCATGACAGGGTCACCTGACCTAGCATTGCTCACAAGATAACTCGTCTGATGGAAAAATGTACGTTAAACGGTGATATATATATATAAACCTAAGGCTGTAGAAGTATATTCACGGTTTCATCAAAAGAGTTAAAGAGAAAAAAATATGTTTGTGTAAAAGAAAGACTAAACACAATGGAAATATTTGAATAACCTTTATTGAGTGATAAACCAATTAAGCTACAGTGTTTAATAACATCATTTGGTCAATGTTGGGGGATACAGCAGAACTATTAGAAAAAAAACTTTCAAAAAGAAATAACAAAAAAACAAATTCATCAATAATAATAATAGTAATATTTATATAACAAAACAACAAGGATGGAAAAAAATGAAAATATTTATCATTTTTTATAGATTTTAGATGAAATTAGTGGAGACCTAACAGTTTTAATGTAAGGTTGAATTTAGTTATGTACCGTATTTTGCAGTTTATAAGATACCCTTTTTTACCCAAAACTTTGCTGTCAAATCTGCCTTTGTCCTATACAGCAAATGAAAATCATCAATATTACTATAACTTTTTTCCCCAGACATTTATCTTCAACTTAAGAGTACGTCTTATACACTGATGCATCTTATATCCTGGAAAATACAGTATATCTGGTGCCACATTATCAGTAGTGGCAAAGAGAACACATGTACAATTGGATCTGTAATACTTATCATCATAATGCTTATTTCAGTTACCCTCCAACTACCACCATCACCTCTACTCACAAAACACTCCACTCAAGTTGTTTTAGTTCAGACTGTCATACATTCATCCTATTATAATAATTAAGTGAATATTATAAACATTTTCGTAGGGTGGAATAGATTCTTCAAGAAATTTATTGAATTTTTAAAATTATTTAATTGATTAATTAATAATTAATAAAAATAATTATACACAGAAAAACAAGATTATTCTCATGCTTGCATTTCAGAGATTCATGTCTCCTCAATCCGAGAATAACTATCCCTATGATTCTGTGTATGGAGGAATAGTTGAAAGTGATTACACTTCATAGTTCATTCTTTTGACAGCTAAGGCTTCTAATTAAAAAGCAGTTGTTACTATCTCTACCTTAAGTGTTTACCTTAAAATTTCAAATATATGCTTTGTTCTAGTATAAATGTTTATTATACTTTTATATAAACACATTTATGTATATGTATATATATATATATATATATATATAACTATACCTAATGCTATAAAATAAAACTGTATATACTTGTAAGTTGTTAGTAATACAAAGCCTTTGACATATCACTGGATAAAGTATATGTCCACTAAATACTAGAAAATTATCTAATTAATAATGGAATTCAATACAGAATTATAGTTAATTTAAGAATTGGTGCGATAACTCCCATAAACTGTCAATCACCGGACAGTAGTCCAGTTATTTCTATAAATAACATTGTCATGACAATGTTATTTATAGAAAATTGTTTTAACTTTTAACATCCTGTAATGATTTAGCAGAAAATATCTAAAAAGGAGTTAGTTAATTCATATGTTTATGGTATCTTTACTAGTGGACAGATTGTTGTTCAATTTGCAGTATTTGACTAGAGACTTTAATATTTAATGTGATAGTTATAGAGTTCTTTTACTTTTTAAAAATGTTTGTAAATGTGGTTTCATGTGGTTTGTTAATTCAAATGTTTATAGTATCTTTACTAGTGGGCAGATCATTGTGAAAATTTGCAATATTTGAATACAAATTCTTAGTTTTAATATAATATAGTTAGTTATAGTGCTGCTTTGTATCTTTCAAGAATATCTTGGTAATGCAGTTTCATGTGGTACATATTGTACAGATTTAATTAGTTATGAATAAATATTTCTGTAATTAACCACTTTAAAAAAGGTTAACATTAATAATATGTTTATTTATAAAGTACTGTATATACTTGTATATACATTGCAGCAGTAGGTAGATAGGTTGCACTCTTTGTATTTATAATATTTTGGCTTTGTTATTTAATATTTCAAGCCCAGAGCAAGGTTCAATAGAAAAGTTGCATGTGGCTTTTTACAGTCAATTTTTTCCTTTCCTTTTGTTTTTGAGAAAACTGCACCACATTTATGTGTATATCTGGTAAATAAGAATTCCTTAATTTATATCATTAATTTATTTTCACCTTTTCTTTACCATTTTGAAATTATAAATACACACACCAATAAACCTCACATTTCTCTCATTGGAATCGAGTCTTTACTTAAACAGCAACAGTTATGCTATCAATCTTGAAACAAAGGAAATGGTATTGTATTCATTTCCCCCCCCCCCCCCCCCCCCCCCCACAAACAATTGCCACTTTCCAGACTCAAAATATCACGTAGCCCTTTGAAGAATTATACCGTTCATCTCAATTCTTGAAATTTGATAGAAAATAAGAAAAGAATAAAATATAAATCGTGCATAATATTTTCATTTAGTTAATAATTGGAACTTTTTAAAATTTCATAAAAAATAAAATTCTTTGTCTTGTCACTGTTGTGTTGAAATATTTTTCTCTTTTCTTGGGGTTCGAAGAAAACAAAGATGTAAATAGAGACCACCAATGTTTGTTGTTCTTTTAAGCATTGGATTTAGAAGAAAAACTCAAAGTTTTTTTTTTAATAAGATATAAATTAAACTTGGCTAATATGTGCAGTTTCCGAAAATTAATTGAGTCAAATGAAGACTATTACAGTTTTATAATTTTATATATCATAATAACGAAGAACAAAACAATAATTCGCAGAAGGTTTCAAAGACGAAAATCTTTGCCATACAACAAAAAGAAATGGAGAATGTATATTTATGTTCTCATGAAAAATATTACATTAAATAAACTGATTAAATGCAATAATAAACCTATGCATTTAAATTGTATGCCTGTCCATTTTTATTGAATATCTATGGTTAAGCCTAAGTAGCATAGCCAGGTGTATATATTAATTAGTTATAAGCTGTCCCTGAGCTTCTATGGTACACTGTATTGATACAAGAACATACAATGAAGGGGTGTACCAAAGCATCTGTGGTACTATTTAATAATATTTAACAAACAAACAAAAATTAATAAAACGAAAAATAAAACAAAAGTAAAAAAGCCATCTAGCTTATTTTCCTTTCAAGTCATTTTGCCAAGGAGGTATCATGTTGCCTTCTCCATTAACCACACCACGAGAGGCTACTTTTGGTGCTGCAAACATTGGTGATTTTGTCTCCTTCTGAACTTGAGAAGCTCTGGAAAGAAATCAGAGAATCATTTAATATTACTGTTAAGAAATACTTGAACCCTTTTGATACAAAACCCAGCTCTGATTCTATGAAACAAAGCCACCCTAATTAAAAGGTTCCTATTTAAATTAAAATCTTCATAATTTTATATAAGAAACATATGTTATGTTTATGTATTTGTTTTGCAAGATTCTTAATGTGAAATCCTGTGTTGAATCAGATCTTTTTTATATTTGGGGATGGTCATGTTGCCAGTATTGTCAATACAAAACCACATTCACTATATGATTTTCACTTTATCTTTATTAATAATTATTCATTTAGTTCATGAAAGTTCTTTTGCCACACATTCTGTGACCTTTTCAATGACTATGTTCTTGTTTGTGCCTCCTCTTCTTTCTGGTTTTAATCTGTTACTCCATCTTGTCTCTTATGCGTGTGTTTTTTACTGGCAATACTGGCAATATAACCATCCTCAAATATAACAATATGTTAAATTATTATATTAGTAATGAAATAATTTTAGGTTCTTAATTGGAATAGAGTGCATTTCATTAGGAATACAGGCTTGAGAGTTAAACAACCAGCATAATAGTAATTCTTAAATTCTCTCCCCTTCATTCAGGGAAAATTTATTTGATGAACAAGACCAGCTTTGTTCCAAGTTCCAACTGTCAAGTTTTGCTCCCTTCCGGATCCTCTTTGGGGTCTCAGGATATGCAATCTTTGTGCATCCATCCCACATCTCTCAGGACAGGTCGCAGGCCTATCACCAGTTTTTCCAGCATGAAATGAACTATGGTTTTGTTTTTCCTCATCAAATGTAACATGATTTATGCAACAAACACGTGCTACCTGATCTACCCACTTCCCCCTCCTCTAGTGTCGTCTATTTCTGTCCAGGAAAATGGAAGCAGGGATGTAAATAGATGCAAAACAGAGTGAAAATGTAGTTTTCTTGAATTCTACTGAACAGGTTTTACATTGCAGAATTCTAATTTGTAAAGTGGTCGCTTTGGGGCCAGGACACTAAAAAAACATCCAGTTCACACTGTAAAGTGGTTATGTTGGTGTCATGATAAAAAGCTCCCAGTCCACACTGAAAATGTGGCTGGCACTAGGAAGAGCATCCAGCTGTAGAAACCAAGCCCGAAAAAGTTCTGTATGAGCAAGATACGGTCATCTGATCTGACTTGACTCACAACAGGACAATTCGTCTAACTCTTGTTAGCATGGAAAAATGGATGTTAAATAGTGGTGATGATGATAATGAAAGAAATGGAGAGGGGCTTCTTTTTTTGTACATACTTGGTTTCGGCTGATTTCTTCTGCATAAGAGCTCGTTTCCAAGGAGGAACATTTTTAAAACGGGCTTCTTCTTCTGCCTGCTGGAAAAAAACTAGTTTAGTGTGAGTTTCTTGCAACATTGAGTTAAAAACAAATGCTTAACTGACTCTTTACTGGTTTATTTAAGACATTTTACCCTTCAACCTTCATATAAATTAGATACATGATGTTATATTTGGAGGTATTTAGGAAAATAACAAAATGACTCATTATTAAGTTGATGTTTATTATGGAAGGTGGTTTTAACTGGAAAAACAGGCATTAAGTAATGATGATGGTGGTGAAACATTTTGAAATGAACAGTTTTATATTGTAGAATTAGGAGCAGTTTCAGGTAGTTTTGTAACCCAGTAAATTAAATTATAACTGTATTTATAAAAAGCCCTTCTCAGTACATTTGGATTAACACCATTGTTTTTTGCACCTCCTTTTCCATGATGGAATGAGCTGGATAAGACGTTTTGAACCAGAATTAATTGGCCAGATACAAACTCACTTGTTTTTCTATAGTAAGTTACAGATCTTCACACATTTTACCACTGAGCAATGGGTTCTCCATTTACTTGGATCATAAACAAATATCACCTCATACGATGTTGAATGCAAAGAGAAGAGATAATTTAACTTCTTTGATATCAAACTACTGAAACTGCTCATGGTTTTAGGATACTTGGCAGTGTATTTAAAGTGTTTTATATTTATCTAGAAACCTTCCATCATAATTTTGTGTAAGAGCATTTGTTAAGTTATGTTTTAAATAAGGGTTTCTGATTTAGGCACAAGGCCAATAATTTTGAGAAAGGGAAAAGTCGATTAAATCGATCCAAGTGCATTATTGGTGCTTTGTAAAGTGGAAAGGCAAATCTAACCTTGGCAGGATTTGAATCATAATGTAAAGGGCTGTAACAATATGCCCCAAAGCATGTCCGATATTATACCGATTCTGCCCTAAACACCAACTTGATATTGAAAAAGTTAGTTACATTACTAAATTTTTACTAAATTCTTAAATTCTAAACTATATTAACAAATTATTTGAAAATCATAGCCAGTGTCTTTTATTATAAATATAGTAACCCATGCAAGCATGGAAGATGGACGTTAAACGATGATGATGATAGTAATGAATGGGTTAAACAATTTATTTGGGAAAGAACTAAAAAAAAAAAAGAAAACATGCAGAGTGTCTAAAATTTATTTTACTCTTTTCTTTACTTCCTCATCGGATTTTGCCTTCTCTGCTATCTGCCTTGCTAACACATGCCGTTTCCATGGTGGAATCGCTCGCCCTGCGGTGTCTGTATCTGGAACTTGGTCTAAGAAGTTTTTAGGGTCAAAGTTACCATCCAGTACTATTCTGTCTGATCGTTCCTAATAATAAAGAAAAATATCAAGATATTTTTTTTAAAACTAACAACTCAGTATATATTGTAACTAGCATTATAAACATATATCTAAAGGTTTCATGCAACCATGAACCC
>OZ024746.1:23928448-23935948 GCA_964016885.1 Eledone cirrhosa | reverse complement strand
AATGATCTGGGCGCCACTCTAGGAACAGCCATCAGCTCCTCTGAACCTGAACTGACCCCGAAACCTTAACTGCTCTGGGGCCCCCCCCAAGACCTAAATATAGCCCCGATTGTTTGCACCCCTCACCACCCCTCTTGGTCTCCTCCTATTTCATTCTACTTTCATTTCCAACTAATCTAATCAATATGAAAATAATTTATCAGAGTTTATTGGAGTAAACAATTGTTAATTAACTTTCATCATTATGTACCAAGTTCTTATAAAATAAACAAGTTTTAAATGTTGTTAATTACTAATTTAATTGAACAGAACATCTATCAGTAAATGTAACTTGATAAAAGTTTTAATAAATATGTATTTTTTTTTTTTTTTTTTTTAGTCAAAAAAGGAGAGGCATGGTCCCCGATTCTTTCCAGGGTCTCAGACTGGTAGGAGGAAGGTATCCCCACTAAAGTACCAGATGAAGGTGTTAAACGGTGCTGAATCATGTCTACCATTTACAGGCCAGGTCGGGTGGAAGTGTTAAACTATGTGATAGATTAAGTCTACCACACAAGGGTCAGGTGGTAGTATTAATATGGGTGACGGATTAAGTCTACCACTCAAGGTTCATGTGAGGTTGTAGTGTTAAACTAGGTGATGGATTAAGTCTATGACCCAGTGAAGTAAGCCATAGTAGGATTTGAACTCATGCAAAATCCCAAAACAAATACCACAATGCATCACATCCATTAATCCACCACTCCAGGCTGGTACTTTATTTGATTGACCTTTAAAGGATTAAAGACAAAGTTAACCATGGTGGGATTTGAACTCAGAGCACAGTAATAAAAGTACGAAGTATTCTTCACCTTATGCTTTAATGACTTTGCCAATTCACCACCATCTTAATCAATCAGAACTTTTTCCTATTGTTTTTATATAATTTTTCATTATGTTTGAGACAATTCTTTATAATTTCAACATCTTGATATTACTGGAGTAACATCTGATATTTTAGATATAGTTGGTACAGATAAATGAGTTTCTTAATCTTAACTGTCTGACTACTGGCTAAGAGTTTGGTATTCTTTTTCATTGTTGATAAAAAAAATATATATAAGATTATATAAGAATGTTTCATTGTACATCAATTATATATTGTAAGTGATACAGAATATTTTGTGAGTTACTGACTAGACACAGATTATATAAATCCCATCAAGGATCAAGATGTGACAATCACCACAACTGACTCAGTGATTTGCTAGTGAATTACAATCTCTGTAGTGTGCTCCAACGAAAAATATACCAGAAAGATGTTACCTTTACAAACAGATATGGGCACGATCACCATCATCATCACCACCAATAGCTTCCAAGATTAAGAAACTTTCTGGTTTATGTATATACACACACATATATATATATATATATAACACCAGCGTTTAAATATATGTTGAGATCTCAGTTTGTAGTAGACTCTATAGTTGTTAGAGTTTCATCATCATCATTTATATATATATATATTCTTTCATTCATGTTTAAGCATTCATCAATATCACAATATCACGCAATATTTATTCTTTTTTTTCTGTTTTTTTTTTTTATATAGAATATTTTCAGGGTATAGGAAAAAAGTAATTTTTATCAATAATATTCAGATCAGAAACCAAAACAGTGAATATCAACAAAAATAAACAGTAGTTCTGATATTATCTCTATACTGTTTTTCACCCTTAAACAATTTCATTTTTTCTTCATTTTTGTTCTGTTTATGTGAGGCATCAGTCTGTTCAGTCTACTGCCATTTACAAAATTATATACACAGCATCTAGAAAGCTTCTTTTGAATGTTTTCTTTTTCATGACCAAACTCTATTAGATTATAGTCCATTTCCTTTATTTTCAAGATTATTTAAAGATCATACGAAGTAAATTTCTGTTTTAGATTAATTTCAAATCTCAGGAAAAAAAATTGTTTGTTTGTTTAAATAATACGAACTTCAAGAACATAAACTGTATTTAGTTATGAAATTTGTAGTAGCTCTAACACAGCAAGATTCAGAATAAAGGCATATATGAGCCCACATTACTTGGTATTAAGGTGTAAGAGTAGTGAATGTATGCATTTCACTGCTATTAGAATTTGTCAGCACTCGCTGACAAGGTATGACCTAAGATATGACCACAGCAAGACTAAATGTGTGTTTATTATAGGTGAATATATTGTATATGGGTTCATATTAGCTATGGAAGCACTTCAGCTATTTCCTCAAATCCCAAAGCTAAGATTAGTGTGAAGCATTGATTCATATACAACATTTGTTATGTTCATAAATTTAGGAACAACTTATATTTTTTCTGCGATGAATTATTTTATAAATTCTGAAAACATGATACTATCTCATTTTTAAAACTTTTGAAATAAAAGGAAGAAAAAAAAAAAAGAAAAAAAAAAAAATCAATATTTTAAAATTATAAATCACAAACCCTATTGTAATGCATGATTTCCTAGTGTATTGATTTTTGTTATTAATATATTATCAATATTCTGAAATATAAGTTAAAATAGGATCTGCAGTTTGTTTTAACAAGCCAATATAGAATAAAATGTAGGACAGAATTTTGTGTAAAATATAAAACTTTTGTAAATCGACAGCTGGTAAAATGAATTAACATAATGAGTGATAGTAAATTAGATTTTTCTACAGAACCAATTTAATCCCTCTTCTTTTAGCTGAAGAATATTGTAAATAATTGTTTCTACTTTTGGCACAAGGCCAGCAATTATCCCAGTGCATTACTGGTACTTTATTTTATCGACCCCATAAGGATGAAAGGCAAAGTTAACCTTGGCGCGATTTGAACTCAGGATGAAAGGGCCATAACTATGTGTCAAAGCATGGCGTCTGACCCTCTACTGCTACTGCCAAGTAAATAATAATATATCATCATTGCGACCATAGTTACAGGTTGACCTTTGGCAAGGCATAGTACCCATTTAACCACCCCCTTCAGGGATACAACAAAAAGGAGTCAACCTTCATAAACCTATATATTTCCTTTGGGTATACAGAAGTTTAAGCTGGCACACAATGACAAACTGTTGTATTGCATGAGGGACATTGTGGTTGTACAGATGATTATCTAGAGATGAATTAATTCCTAAGAATATTCTAGATAATGTAATATAGAGAAGAAACAAACAGTAACCATCTAAGTTGTTCTATAAAAGAAAATGTAAGTAAACAGTTCATAGTATTTAGTGCCTGTTACTACTGATAAATATAACATATTTGATGATTTGGCAAAGAAATAACTAACCAATCCCTTGTTAATAAATTTGGTAGATGGAAATTTTAAGTTAGCAAATCATCCTCTGTGTATGTGCATGAGTGTGTGTGCATGAGTGTATGAGTAACTGTGAAAACGTCTTCATATCAATAGTGTTTATGTCCTCCATAAATAAATAATATGTCTTACAGTGTATTAAAATGTCAAATGTTAGTGGGAGATATCACACTTCAAGTATAGTATAGGTGTCAAGTAAAGCCTCATCCAAATCATGCCTGCATGGAAAATGCAGACAAAAAAAATAATAATGATGATGATAACCAAATTAGCAAGTATGTTATATTTAGTGGTATTTAGAAGTACTAAAACCTATGAACTGTTTACCAATACAAATTCACTGAAAATACTTTGTGTCAAATTTAAATAACTTATCAAATAGGTTTCTAGATATTTTAATGCTATTTTCTTTGGATAAATCTACAAAAATTGTTCATAAGAATAAGTTAGCACTTCTTAATTTTAGTCAAGTCAAAGAGCTTATTCAATTAATGAAGGTTTCATAATGTGATTTTGATGACAAATCTGTGCATCTTGTTTGATTATAATCTCTGAAATTAGTGCCAATTTGAATATGTCTTCTATCAACCAAACTTCTGCACTGTCTACTTTTCAATGGGTGCTCTATTGGCTGTTTACATATGTTAAATTCTAGTATGTGGTTTCTTGTTACCTCATTCCTTTTCTCAATATAATTTCTATTGTCATAATCAGAGTAATAATAACAATCATCATAATAATCATCATCTTCCACATATAACCCTTCGTTAAAGTTAACTAGACTCTTTGTAAAATTATAGGTTTCTTTTTTTAACGATTCTGCTTTGTATTTAATTTCATTGACAACCGGTCCAATCCTTCTGCCACTACATTTATCATAGACTCCCCCATTGTAGGGATAATCTGACTCTGATTCATCAGTCTCATTACCCGCTGAGGTCTCACTGTCGTCATATTTGAAATGTTTAAAATCCAGAGACATCTCAGATGACATACTGTAGTCTTTCACCATTAAGTCATCAGAGACATCAGCAAATCTTATACTTCTAGAATCTGTTGATGCTTCTGAAGACATACTCGACTGTTTTATTAATCTTCTCTCATAGGAATCCATCGATCTAAAGTTCTTGGATTCATTAGATGTTTCTGAAGAGAAACTAGATTGTAATGAGAATCTATTTTCATAAATACCCAAAGATTTGGGATATCTGGATTCTGTGGATGTTTCTGATGACAGACTAGCTTCTTTGACTCTTCCTCTTAGACTTTTAAATGTTTCTGGACGCCCTAATCTAGATTCTCTCACATTCTTTTTCATGCCATTATTAGTTTGTGGATAAATTGATGTAGTTTCTTTTACTTTCCCATTTAAACCTAAACCAGGCGTTTTTAACGATGTTTTTAAATCATTATCCTGAATGTTCCTTAGTTTCTTTTTATCATTAATTCTATCATTGTTGTTATCATTGCTCTTATCATTACTTTTGTCATTGTCATCCAAAGAAGGTATTTCTAGCTCATCTTGGCTTATTCTAGACAAAATATTGTGTTTCCTTTTTGGAAGTTCAAAGCTTCTTTTTCCTCCCATTTGCCAAAAAGTAGACATTTTTCCATTTAGCATTGGCATCTTCCTTCCAGAAGGAAGCATTATATTTTCCCAATTATTTCCTGACAGGATATTCTTACTATCTACAGTTAACTTTACTTCTTTCAAATTTCCCCCCGTTTCTATCTCATCCTCTTCCCCCTCTCTCTGATAATTATCCCTCCTGTGTGTTGGTGACATTGTTTTCTCCCTAACAGATACCTCCTCTTCTATTTCAATCAGAGAATTATTTTTATGACTTTCTAGAAGCTTCTGTCGACGCAATGTAGTACTACTAATATCTTCATAGAGTTGTTCATTTCCTACCTTTGCTTTCGGCAGTGTCTGTGGAGCAGCAGCTTGTGGCACTGGGGTTGGTGCCTCACTGGTGGTGTTGTTGGTGAGAGGGGCAATAGCGGTGCTGGCAGTAATGACATGGTTTGTATTGTTTACTGAGAAATTTGTTGTCGTCGTCGTAGTGGTGGTAGGATTATTTGTCTTTGTCTCATTCAACTTGATATTACTACTGCTACGACTTGTGGTAGTAGTAGTAATATTACTTATAATACTGTTGTTAGAAGAAGAATTAATATCTGTTGCTGTAGTAGTAGTAATAGTAGTCGTCGTCGTCGTTGGTGATGTTACAGTTGTTGAATATGTTGGAGAAACTGCAGTTGACAATGGTGAGGTAGTTGTTACAGGAACCATGCCTTTCTCAGTGTACATCATCACAGTGGATTCTGGCCGTGGAGTTCTCTTCAGAGTTGACTTGCCCTTTGCAGTTATCTCTGCAATAAGATCAGCACTAGAGCTTCCAGAGGAATTGGTCTGAATTGGAGATCTGCTTGGACTGTTCATTTTAGCTTCGTTGACTGTGAAACCCAGTGAATTTCTGGAACTTTAAAATTAAATTAAAAAATTAACAGTAAAAAAAAAATTACATTAAAATATAATTTAAAAAAAAGTGTAATTCCATAAAATACCTTATAAATATCTAAAAAAATCTTTCTAACATTGGCACAAGGCCAGTAATTTGGGAGAAAAGGAAAGTTGGTTATAATGACCCCAGTACTTAACTCGTACTATATTTTATCAACCCCAGAATGATAAAAGGTAAAGTTGACCTTGGCAGGATTTGAACACATAGAAGGTAGAAAGCTGTAACTAAAACATTTTGTCTGATGCTTTACTGATTCTGCCAATCCAATCTAAAAAATGGCAACATTAATGTTATAATTAGAAACAAACATGTAATAAGAACATAATTCTTAATAAAACTATTTTGAAATATTGACAAGTGATTTGATTTGAGACAGTGTGTTGAAACTGAAGCAATTACATTATGGAAGAGTCATTTCTCTATTTATTTAAAGGAGTTGATAGATTAGACAAAGGAAACTATGTTTCCATTGATCTTTGCATTGCTGATACTATCTGCTAGTCATAAACTGTTATATTTACTTTACCATTTTTTGTTTGTTTGGTGTCAAGTTTTTTGTTGCACCCTCCTGTTATCTGGTCATAGCCATTACAAGGGAAATGTCTCAATGGCCAACATTTTGATGCCATGAAATAAATGAAAATTGAATATAAACAGTTTGTTTTTGTGTTTTTTAAATGGTTAAAATATCTCATCCATAACATACCTGCATTTTGAAATAGTTTACTTTGAAAACATTAACCCTTTCATGACAATATTTCCAATGAAATACACTTGATTTTAATTAGTTAATGAAGAATTTTGAGTGATCAACTAAAATTATCAATCATTTCCTTACTAAGATAGCAACTTAATATATGGAACTTATATAAAATTATGTTGAAAGATTTTTATTTAAATAGGAACCCTTTAAAATAGGTGGTTTTGTTTCATAGTCAAGGCGAGTTTTGGCCAAGCTGGTACCAAAAGGGTTAATATTCTAAGAATGCAATTTTTGCAAGAATTTATTTCTTCCTTATGGAATTGAAGACATCTCAATAACTGAAAAAGTTCAAAGAATAAAATATAAACAACTGATTATACCCTGGATATAAAACTGCATAGGAGAAACTTGATGAAATGAAATGATATGTTTTCATATGGAAAATATTTTACATATTTGAAATCATTAATAAACTTGGTTTTTCTCTATTATAAATCTTAAAAACATCATTATCTCTATCATTAATTAGTGTTTCAAAGAATGAGAAATGACACAATGTAAAAAAAAAATAAATAAAAAAAAAATAATGCAAAAAGGTAACCAATGGATACAATTATGCTAAGAGTTTTGTTTTTATTTTCTATAATAAATTATAATTTAAAAAAGTAAACCTCTGTCAGTTTCAATGAAGAGTATTCAAGTAGTTCAATCAATGGAATGATCTGCTCATTGAATGTGTAATTTTCACATTGTTGCTGTTACAGCTCATATCTACATAAGTTTAGTCAGCTCCCACTGAGGTTGTATCTCAAAGGAATTTTTTTATTATGAAAGGGACCCCAGTCCTGTTATCCTACTAAATATAGATATCTAGCAAAGACACAAGACTACTAATTTGAAAACATTAACACTTTCAAGACCATATTTATAATGAAATACA
>OZ024746.1:23905948-23913448 GCA_964016885.1 Eledone cirrhosa | reverse complement strand
TTCGTCCTTTCAAGATCAATAGAAGAAAATGCACCAGTCTAGTACTGGGGTCGATTTTTTTTCACTTCTTTTCTTTCACTTTCTATCCTTCTCTAGAAGAAATCTCCTATACTCATACCTGAAGGGGAGATGGGCTCTGCCAGGCTTAAAATGCTCAAGAAATGTATGTCAATACAGCACCATACAGGACTAAGTAAGTTGGTGTTAATTTATTCCTTGCATGAAGCATTGTTAACATATTTACTAATGATAGCGTGAATGTATGTACTGTATGATTTATTAAATGATAATTAGACAGCCATAAAATATTTATATTAATCTATTACCAATATCATTTAACTTGGCAAGTATGGAAGACAACTCCCGATATGTTTCAGTCTTATACTAACTTCTCTGTATTGGCTGAAGTGGCATGATTTGATATGGGCACATTAAGGGGATGCCAATAACTCAACATCACAAACCCTTTAATTTAGTAGTCTAGCCCTTCCACCACTCTAGATATGTAGTTGATGTACTTATTTAGGTTTAGACAAGCTCTTATAAAGCTCCTTCTCAAAAGAGTTTCCTTGGGTGTTTTAATAATAGAGACCTGAATTTTATCATCAACCTAAATATACTAAATATTAATTTCTACCTGTGACACATGTCAAAACATTTTTTGGAGGAGGATGATTAATTTGACCGAAGTACTTAAGTAGTACTTTATTTTTATAAATCTTGGAAGGATGAAAGGCAAAGTTTTTCCATTCTTAGGAAACCAAAGATATAGTTGTCCTTGAAACTACCCTCATATATCACTGGTAGCTACTTCAATTGAGCTAAAATAGTGTTAGCAGTCTGTGAGTATGGAGGAATTTTGACAGATTCCAAACAAAGAATTATAGTGTTTAATTAACTTTTTTCTCACATGTCTTTCTCCAAGCAACTTTCTGTATCAAGTTTAGAATAGGTATATAACTCTGTGTGTCATAACAGACACCTGAAAGTGTTGGTGCCAGGAAGGACATCTGACCATAAAACCTTGCCTAAAAAGGGTAATGATGGGTATAAAATTTATCATGCTACCCTCAAGGCTAACCCCTTCTTTAACACTGAACATATTCTTGAAACATTTGTTGTTAGTCGAAACATCTGTGGAATATTGCTGCCAATTGTGGTCAAATTTTGATGAAAGGAGATTAATGATGTGTTGGATTGGTCACTGTAACAACCAGTAATAGAAGTCCTTCTGGGGGCTATGGAGTGAGAGTGGTAGTGTTAATTAAAGTCCATAAATCTCTACCCCCTTCAATGAGTGAGCATGCTGAGATTTTGATATAAGAGGTTCAATGTTGCAACATTGTCTTGGGTAATTTTGATTTGTGTATATATATTATTGGGATCTCTTCTTTGGTACATATTCTACAAGGTACAAATTATAAAACATTACCTTATCTATAGCAAAAATATAAATAAATTTATATGTACCATATTTCTTTGTGTATAATGCAACTCCAATTTCTGAAGCTAAAAAAATAGGAATAAGTTACATCTTTGTATATAATATAACCCCAAAATACAACCATGCTGATGTAAATAATTCTGTAAACATCTACCATTGTTATCTATCAAAATCTCCATCTCAGATATATTTCTCTACAATATTTAATTTATCATATCTTTAAAAAATGTAAAACAATTGGATGTTTAGAATTTTTAGTAGATATGGACTTATCCTACTTTCTATTTCAAACCAGCTTTTTGATAGAATTTTGTAGAAATATGCTAGCTTGACATTTTTAGTCTGTTCTCTTAGGTATTAATGAAGCTAATATACTTTTCTGTTTTATATGACTTTATTATTTATCAAAATATTATTATTAAGCTCAGTAAAATTATCTGAAAATACATACTTGTGTATAACCTGCCCTCCATAACTTTTTGCCCATAGTTTTAGTTCAAAATATCTTGTTTTATACATGAGACAAGATGGTATGTATATATATGTGCATGTGTATGTGTGCGTGTTAACCCTAATGATAAATGAAAAGCAAACAAAGATGCTGAAAGCAAAAAAAATAAAAAAATTAAAGAACAGGGGGAGGTAATCATCATTGAAAAATTACAGGAAGAGCAGATAATCATTGGGGAAAAAACAAATAACAATATGTAAAAAGGGAGCCAAATCATAAAAAAAAAAGCTAAATTATCCACAGCAAAAAAAAAAAAAAAAAATATATATATATATATAAATGAAATTGAAATTATGGCCACAGTTTAAAATGATTGCAAAATAAAGCGAAATAAATGTATTTTCCATTCCAAGCAAACGAATAACACGAGAATATAGCTGACCTAGAAGGTGGTGTGAGGAATGCCAGCAAAGACCTAAAAAAGGAATTGAAAGCAATTCAAAGACTAACAAATTAATATCACTGCAAAAGGAAATGAGATTTTTTTTTTTGTAACTCTTAACATCCTGTAATGATTTGACAGAAAATATTAAAAAACAAATATGTTCATTCAAATGTTAACTAGTGGACATTTACAATATTACAGTAAAGACTTTACTTGTTAATGTGGTGCAGTTATAATACCATTTTATACTTTGCAAGAATGTCTTGCTCGTGTGGTTTCATGTGGCACAGGACATTAAGAGTTAATCAACAAATTAGAAGTCTGCTAATTGCAGTAAAAGTTTTAAATGTTTGTATTTTGATAAACTCATAAAAAAAATATGATCAGAAAAAGAAACAAAACAACTGAATATAAAAATGTTAAAAATAACAACGATGACATAACTGCTTCTAATTTAATCACAAGGCTAGAATTTTGTGGGGAGAGGTAAGTCAATTAAATTGACCCCAGTATCTGACTGGTACTTTATTTCTTCACGTTCTGAAGAATGAAAGGCAAAGTTAACCTCTATAGGATTTCAAATTAAAATGTAAAATGTTGTAACTAAATACTGCAGGCATTTTGTCAGATGCTCTATCAAATCTTCTACAATGTAATGTTATATTTGATGATGTGATCCTATATTGTTTTCATCATCATTATCACCATTTAAGGCACATTTTTCCACACTAGCATGGGTTAGATGAGCTGTACCGTTGTGAGACAAGCCAGATCAGATGACCGTGTCTTGCTCATACAGAACTCTTTCTGGCTTGGTTTCTACAGCTTTATGCCCTTCCTAATGCCAACAACATTTACAGTGTGGACTGCATTGTATCTTGGCACCAAAACAACTGCTTTACAGTATGGACTGAATACTTTATTGTCATGACACCAACACAACCACTTTACCAGGTGGACTGTAATTTAGATCTAAAGTAATATCATTAAGCAAACATTTTAACCCTTACTTAACCATTTCATATCTATATTTCTAATGAAAGACACTGCCTATTATTTTCAAAGGATTTGGGAGCATAAAGATTTTTACATAACATTGTGATGGAGTCTTTTAGATAAATGTAAATATTTTAAAACAAATAGATTTGTATCATATAACTGGGATTGGTTGCAGGTAGTTTGTTATTAAAAGGGTTAATTTGTGTGAATCATTATTTCACACACACATGTTTAACACCAACAGTCCCCCATACATGCAAATCTCCCTTCCTCATACCACCAATATTGCTCAAAGGAAAAGGCAAGGTTTGGTACAGTTTAATGTCAGTGATGTCACAGGGAAACGTAGAACACAAAGGGTGAAAAACTACCACAAATCATCACAAACCGATGCTTTAATAATCGTACCAATCTACCACCCTTGACTGGACATTTATTTATCAACCCTGAAATGATGAAAGGCAAAGTTGTTCTCAGTAGGTTTTGAACTCAGAAAAGAAAGAGCTCAACAAATACTGTGAAATATTTAATCTGATGCCTCTAACATCTCTTCCAACAAATTCACACTTAGACTTTAGCACATTAATTCTTCAACTGAAGAATGGTACATAAAAACTATTTTAGAAGAACATTACATTTATTTAAGGCACTGAATTGGTAGCCATTAGAGGGTCAGATTATCGTATATACTTGAATATAAGTCAACCCAAATATAAGCCAACACCCTTAATTTATGTTTGAGAAATGGGCAAAAATTAAAACCCCATTTATAAGCCAAGACAGCTAGTCAACACAATGTTTAGATGGCGTATATAAGTCAACCTCCCATTTTACCACTGATTTTTGGGGCCACATATTCTTTGCCTTATATTCGAGTATATACAGTAAATGTATTTGTATTTGTTCTGGCTAACTGTGCCCTGAGTTCAAATCCTGCTGAGGTCAGCTTTGCCTTTCATCTTTCCAGAATTCATAAATAAAATACCAGTCCAGGGTGGCAGTTGATAGGTAGAATTGTTAAAGTGTCACATGGGATACTTTGCTGGTTCTGTGTACTCTGAGTTCAAATCCTGCCTTCATCTGCAAGGAAGTTGTGACTGGCAGATAGTATCACCAATGGAAAATCCAATGGAAACAGATTCCTTGGTACAATCTGATAATTGGTTCTTTTCCTTTTTTAACCCTTTAGTATTTACATTACTCTATATTTACTATTGTATTTTCACAGTAAAGGCTTTATCTTACATAATATCAAATCTATGAGATTTTGATGTTTATTTATTTTGAGAACAATACCTTAACATCAGTATGAGTGGCAGGTTATGGCCAGTTTGAACAGAAAGAGGTGAGAGAATTCTGGCTGGATATGGCCGGTTTAAATGCTAAATGGTTAATATTATTTTAGAGATGTTTTAAAGGATATTTATAATAAAAGAATCAAACAAGAAGAAACTAAACGACAAAAATAATATAAAACAACAAATAAATATATTTGATGAACCACAACTAATTGATCTATATGTAATATTTGTTGATTTGACATTTTATAGTTTTTAAATATTAATTGCTGGTAGTTTATGTACATGCTCTATAGAAGAAAAAATTTTCATAAATATATATATATATATATAAACATAAGTACCATATGATTATTATAATATATATATATATATCCGTATGAGTTCTTTGTCTGTGACCCTGTGAAAAGCAGGTGAAACTCCAGCGTAACAAGACTCACTATTTAACCCTAATAAAATGAAAACAAAATATGTGTGTGTGGGGGGGGGGGGGGAGTACATATATTGTGCAGGTCTTGTGAGAAAATGAACCTAGTAAACTCTGTAAAATGGTTGATACGAATAAAGGCATCCAGGAAAAATAAACTGGGCCAAAATATGGAATGTATGTATGAGCAAGATGTATATAATAGATATGTATGTCCACTAATGGATTGGCAGTATCAGTAGAGCATTGGACACCATGCTTTGTGGTATAGAGTTATGTCCTTTTATATTCAGAGTTCAAATCCTGCTGAGGTTAGCTTTGCCTTTCATCTTCACAGGGGTCGATAAAATAAAGTACCAGTAATGCACTGGAGTTGATCTTATCAACTTTCCCCTTCCCAAAAATTGTTGGCCTTGTTCCTAAATCATTAATGTGTGTATGTATGTAATATATATATATATATATATATATATATGACCAATGTTGCTCCAAATTTTTGCCTGCCACTAAGTAAAGCTTTTGAGGCTATGAGCAAAAATATCTTCAATCCAAAGCTACTGTGTGAAAATATTTTGTTGCACCACAATACCAATACAGCAACAGTGCAGTGATGCACCCACTGCACACAACATAAATACAGCACAGTAGTACACACACACAGCAAAGGGAACTTTTTATTTATGACTCATATTTATTGTTATTGTCCACTTGCTTTGTTCATTGTATTTTAAATGGATATGGATTAAACCCTTCTTAATGTTTATGCATTCCTTTTACATATCTATACATGTCCATATCAGTAAAGTAACTGAGAAAGGAGGAATGTAAGGAGGATGGTCTGCTGGTGGGGGCAGGAGTGGAGGCCAGCATGTATGATTCATAATGTATTGTGTTTTTGTGTGGTAGGGAACCCACAAACTCAAGGATAGCCCCGGGCAAATCAAAATCTAGCTATGCTACCATTTCAGATATAAGCATATAGAGGGTCATAGATACACTATTATATATATAATTACATTAATATTCAGTATATTTATGTGTAAGTCACACCTCCATTTTATATACATTTACAATATAATGTGTTGGTGTATCTCAAGCAACATGTTTGTATGTCTAGTGGGTTGCATATTTTATTTTGTAGTGCCAGCGGTTCAGGGCAAGGTAAGAAGAGTGACCTATAGGGAGCTGAGCGGGAGAAGCTAGAATAAAATAAAACAATATGCTATGTGTATCTGGTTTAAAATAGATATACTGTATCCCTGCATGCTGTGAGAGGTAATTAACAAATGGTTGGGGCCAGGAAGGTCATCTGTCTGTAAAACATTGCCTCAAAAAGGATCCCATGATGTGTATGAAGTCAACTGTGAAGCCTACATAATTAAGTCCTGCTTCAACAAGAAAAATGACCTTAAAACATGTTGTTATTATTGTTGTATTTCTAATGTACCATATATTTTGAATTGAAGTTTTCGAAGTCCAGTAGATAAACTAGATGCTGATTATTTTAATATCATATTTTGGGGGAAAAGTTGTGAATTATACACAAGTATATATGGTAAATAATTTTAGGTTTAAAATTCTTTCAACAACATACTCCCTAAAACACCAGAGTATTTATTGTCTTACACATGCTAAATCAAAACCATTCAATGTGGGAGTCAGACACCACCAACAGTGCATACTGTCACCTCTCCTGTTCATTATTTTCATGAACAGGATTGATATGTGCAGCCAGGCTGGAAGTGGTATCACGATTGGCAGGTGTAAAATCAGTTGGCTGGAATTTGCAGATGACATGGTGTTACTTCTCAACAGAAGATGATTTCTGACTTGCACTTTATAGGTTTGATGCTGAAAACTAAGACACTTGTCCTCTCAAGGAAGCCTGTGCAGTGCACTCTACATGTAAATGGAGTTCCACTGAAGCAGGTGAAGAAGTTCACGTATCTTGGAGCCGTGTTCACAAGTGATGGAAGACAGGAGTCTGAATTAAGTGCAAGAATTGCAGGAGCTGGTGCAGTAAAGTACCAGCTTCAGCATTCGGTAATCAGAAGAAAGGAGGTAGGTGTAAAAGCCAAACTCGCTATCTTCAATTCAGTATTCATGCCAATCCTTACCTATTGTTATGAATCTTGGGTAATGACTGAAAGAATACAATTGTGAATATAAGCGGTCGAAATGCGGTTTCTCCAAAAGGCCTTTAGAGTAACATTACTCGATAGAGTGCATAGCTTGGAGATCAGAGTGTCACTCCAAGTAGAGCTGTTTGAGGACTATGCCTCTACAACCCTCTCAGGTTTAAGTGGACAAAGAAGAAGACCAAAATTTCTGATTCATAATTTATATTCTACAAATATTTTCCTGACCCTTGTTGATTCCCATGAGGAATGCTCCAGTTGTTCTGTCAATGGCATAGCCTGCTCATAAATTTAAAGG
>OZ024746.1:23893448-23900948 GCA_964016885.1 Eledone cirrhosa | reverse complement strand
GCCATGCTGAGGCAAGAGTTTTAGTAAAATATTTTGACCCTCCCAGAACTCATTTTATTGGTCTCTATTTGTAAAAGGGTTTTCTGAACATTTCACCAGAAGGTATAAGGAAACTAAAGAAATTCCAGTCTATGTGTATTAGTGTGCATGTGTGTGCATGTGTGGGTGCGTGTGTGTGTGCGTGTGCGTGTGTGTGTGCATGAATGCACGTATCATCATCACATCATCATCATCACCGTTTTACGTCCGTTCTTCCACGCTAGCATGGGTTAGACGGGTTGTCCTGTTGTGGGCAGTGTCTGGTCGGCTGACCATGCCTTGCTCATACAGGAACTGATCTGGCTTGATTTCTACAGCTGGATGCCCTTCCTAACACCAACCTCATTTACAGTGAGTGCTGGGTGCTTTTTCGTGGCGCCTACACGTCCACTTTACAGTGTGGGCTGGGTGCTTTTTTGCCGTGGCACCTCCACGACCACCTTGCGGTGGGGGGGGGGGGCATATTGTTTATATGCTTCAGCATGTACCCATGGGAGGTCGGGTACCCTGTATTACTGCGTGACGCCAGAAGTCACGGTCGTGTGTCATTGACTTTGAGAGGTGTAGTTGGGTAAGGTCGGCTTTTATCACCTCATCCCAAGTCATCTTGGGTCTCCCCACTCCGCGGTTTCCATCAACTTCTAGTGCTCTGCACCTTTTTATGCAGCTGTCATCCTTCATACGCATCACATGTCCATACCAGCGTAACCGCCTCTCCTGCACGCAGCATTTGATTCCTCTTATGCTCAGTCTCTCTCTCAATTCATTTATGCTTTGTCGTTCACGTATATTACTGTTACACATCCATCGGAGCATGCAGGCTTCGTTTCTCTCTAATCTACGTAAGTCTTCCACCTTCAGCGCCCAGGTCTCACTACCATGCAACATCGCTGTTCGGATACACGCATCATACAGTCTGCCTTTCATTCTGAGGGAGAAGCCTTTTGCAGCTAGCAGTGGTAGTAGTTCCCTAAACTTCTTCCATCCCGTTCTTACCCTAGTTATTGTACTTTCTGAGCACCCACCTCCGTTGCTAATTCGGTCACCTAGGTAGCAGAAGCTGTCTACTGTTTCTACAGGGCCCTCCCAGAGATTGGTGGTACTTGTTTCCTGTGGCTGTTTGCTTGCTGTTTCAGCACAGCTGCTGCATGTGAATCCTACATTCTTAATTAAGCTTCCTGAGATCCCGCTACATCTCTTGTGTACCCATTGTTTGCATTTGGGGCAAAGAATGGAGTTCCTACCTACACCTTTCCTACATACTGATGTATGTGTGCATATATGTGTATGCACATGTGTATATGTTTACATGCATGTATAAGGGTGTAGGCATACATGTGTATGTATATATGTGTGGATGCATGTTTATAGGTGTGTGTGTGTGTGTTTGCATGCCTGTGTAAGGGTGTATGAGTGCATGTGCATGTCACTTTCCTCTCTCAAAAATGCAGGAATCCAATACTTGGTTCAATTGACCCTAAATGCAATTGATCTTAACCAATTATGCTATTATTCACCAACAATATCTGTTGAAGAATTACAGAAGATATTCCTAACAAGACATGGTCACCTAATTTGACTTGTCTCACAACGGGACAGCTCATCTAACCCATGCTGGCATGGAAAATGGGCATTAAAGATGATAATGAGGGAAAACAACAGAACTCTGCTTCCATCTGGGAAGGAGCCACCATTCTGAATATGAAAAAGAGTAGCTAGGAATGCCATTGTGCAGTGGTATCACAGACTGACAAGGAAGTCTTTGTCTGTAGCAGATGTACAGGTATAGTTGACAGTGAGAACACACATGAAATAAATTCTTTTAACTACTCAGAAGGCTCGATAGAAGTAGCTGATAGTTTCTGTTATTTAATTGACTTGATTAGCAATGGAAGTAGGTGTTCCAAAACATAGCAACCAGAGGAAATTTCAGTATTTCAAGGAAAATTTAGAAATTCCAATGGGGTAATTGTTTTAGGTTTAAACATTTTGATGCCAAACTGCTTAAAACTGCTCCTTGTTTTACAATACAAAACTGTTTCATAAACCTTCCAAAACATAGCAACCAGAGTAAAAGTTCAGATTACTATTCCCTCTACTGGTAACAAAGGAATTCTCTTTTCTGAGTAGATTGTATGATGCTGGTGTATGAAAAGCAATGTTGCATGGTAGTGAAGTATAAGCACTGAATGTAAAGGGTGTGCAAAAAACTAGAAAGAAATTAAGCTAGCATGCTTTGCCGCACGTGCAATGTTAGTGTGAATGAATGGTAAAGAGCAGATATGTTAAAAGAAAAACTGGATATATCAAAAGTAGTGTGCTAGTGAGGAGACTGCACTGGTAGAGACAAGATGGGTATGGAGAATGCCAGTTTGATAAACAAGTGCTAAGTAATCCAAGTGGAAGAGTCCTATGAGAGAGGAAGACTCCAGAAGACATGGGAAGAAATGGTGAAGTCTGATCTCAGGTTGAAGTCAAATCTCATGAAGGAGATGAATAATAACTACTATAGTGTGGAGTCACAGTAGTGGAGAAGACCCATCCAACCCATTCAAGCATGGAAAATATTGATGATGAGGATGATAATATAAAAAAATATATATATGCATGTATATGGTACAATGACATATTTAAGGGTTACTGAAAATGGTATTGTGATATATATAATATATTGAAAAGTATTAGAGATGGTAGAAAAATAAAATGGTTGAAACTGGAACTGAGAAATCAAAACCAAACTGTCAACTTGGCTCTCCAAAAATATTACTTCAAGACTACAATGGTTCTTGCACACATTGTCACAATATAATGGAAGTTGGAATTAAATCAATGTATTTATATTTAACTCTTTGAGTAGTCAAAGACATCTTTCACCACCTACTACTTGTGTACCAAAGACTTTATTGGTATATTTTTTATTGGTTTATGTTTAATGTGTAACCACAGGCCAGACAAAGTAAATAAAGCAAATGGAAGTTGAAAATAAATGAACGGGTGTATATTTAACTCTTTGAATGAAAAAAATGTTCTGGTACATCTTTCACCTCTCACCCCATGTGACCAAAAATATAACTGGTACATCTTTCACTTCTCACTCTTTGTGACCAAAAATATCATCTTTCACCCCCAGCTCTTGTGTACCAAGCACATTACTAACACATCTTTTACCACCCATTACTTGCGTACTTGTGTGCCAAATATATTACTGGTGCATCTTTTACCTCACACTCCTCCTGTACCAAAGATATTACTGGTACACATTTTATCTCCCACTCCTTGTGTCACGAAAACATTACTGTTTCATCTTTTACCCCCCACTCCTTACATACCACAGATATTACTGGTATATCTTTTACCACCCACCACTTGTGTACCAAAGACATTATTGGTATGTTTTGTTTAGGCCCAGACAAAGTAAATAAAGCAAATGGGAGTCAAAAATAAATGATGATACTGGTAAATCTTTTAGCACCGAGCACTTGTGTACCAAAGACAGCACAGATCCAAACAAAGGAAATACAGGAAATTTAGTCAAAATATCTCATTTTATTTTTAACAATTTTATAACAAAATACAAAGAATAACATATAACCCCAGCCTAGAAGACAGTAAAATATCCCAAAATATTGTATAACCCAGCCTGAAAGACAGTAAAATACCCCAAAATATTGTATAACTCCCACCTGAAACAGTAAAATACCCCAAAATATTGTAAAACCCCCACCTGAAACAGTAAAACACCCCAAAATATTGTATAATCCAACCTAAAACAGTAAAATACAAATAAATGGCAGAGGGATAAAAAGAGTTAAGGAAGAAACATGTCTGTTGAGGTTTTACAATATATGTTAGTTGAAAGCAAAATAGGAAAAACAAGATTGTTTAAAAAAAGCCAGAAATTGAAAGGTAATTAATATATCTACCTTGATTTGGACAATGATGGAGCAGTTCTGTTAACTTCACAAGCAGCAGACATGGGAGAGGATGATGATGGTAAAGAATGTTGAAAGAGAGGTGGAGGAGGCAACGGAGGTGGAGGTGGCGGCGGTGGCGGCGGCGGTGGTGGCGGTGGAGGTAGGTCATCAGTATCACTTTGCATAGACAAGCTGTCGGTGTCCTGCGATGACGAAAAGCTCTTCTCCAGCTCTTCTATGAGTGACTGGGGTGGCGGTGGCGGTGGAGGTGGTGGCGAAGGAGAACATCCCATTTCTCTGTTGGGATTAGTTAAGTGTAAGTATTTGGGCATGTCCGAAGTCATTTGAGCAATCTCCTCCTCTTCTTTATCAAAGTGACTAGGCAGCCTTTCAGCATTCGCTTCAGACAGTTTCTTGGAACCTACTTGGATGGAGGTGGTGTAGTTGTTGTTGATTTTACTAATTTGCACAGGATCCATTTTTCGAGCAAACTTTTTGCTTATTTGTATTTTCTCAATAGACGAACGTCCACTGTAATCTCCTTTACTAGACCAGGAATAGAAGTCTTCAGAACCTTCTATTGGACGGCTACGATAGTCAGAAGATGGAAGGACCTGTGAAGGATTCATTTTTTTACCTGGAACAGTGGAACAATGGTCTGCATCTTGTTTGTCGTCTTCAGCAGCATTTATGCTACTTGATGTCGATGGTTGGTTACTGTTAGATACTCCAGAGGCTGCAGACTTCTCTGTCAAATACGGGAAACTGAATGGGGCAGGTGGAGTAGGTGGCGGGGGAGGTGTTGGCGGTATAATGTTTGTTGTTAGTGGAGGCAAAATTCTCACTGCAGAAGCTGGTAATGAAATCGTGTGTGCTGGCAAGCTGGCTCCGAAATTGAAAGAGGCAGAATTGTGGGGTGATGCAGAAGGTGAGGAGGTGGAGTTGAAACTTACACAGGTTGAGTGACGGTTGGAGCGAGATGAAGATGTCTTCCAGTAAGAACTGGCTGCTGGTGGAGGAGGTGGGGGTGGTATTGATGATTGTTTGATGTGATCTGCAACTGACAGAGAGAAATACAATGTATTAGTTAGACATTGAAAATGTGACAGTCAATAAACAAGTTAATTTAGAATATATTACAAATGACAATATGACATAATAATGAAGAGCTGTGGGAATATTCCATCAATATTGATAATTAATAATGTAATCCAATTAAAGTTTACATTAAGAATATTGATTTTTTTCTTTGCTTTCAAAATTTATTTAATTTGGGATTCATATAAATTGAAATTGATTTAAACTTCACATATCGACTCATTAAATAATATAAAAAATTAAAACATAAAAATTACAGCTACAAATTGTCTATTTATAGGATGAATAGTTGAACCTTTAATGTATTGTTATCAACAGTATGTCATGAAAATAAAGGAAATGTTGGATATTTGAGGGACAATAGATTCAGACAGTGATGCAATCCCTTTGAGGGGCAGTAACCTCATAAAGTGATATACTATCTCTTTCAAATGGAATATATATTTGAGGAACAATAGCCTCACACAGTGATACCATCCCTGTCAAATGGAATGGTGTATAATTGAGGGACAGTAGATTCACACAGTGATACTATCTTTTTCAAAACAAAATATGACAGATTAAAAAAAAAAGTTTATACCATTATCAATTTATATTATTTGAAAATATTAATTTCATTACTGTGATAATGTGTCTAGTAAACTGTGAAACTGAAAGAAATGGCTAAATAATTAAACCATTCATATCAAACTGCCTGAAACTGCTTGTGCTACTATGATACAAAGCCTTTTGTTTTAAAGTGTTCATATTTCAATCTAAATCTTGGATCATAATTTTGTGTAAGACAATCTTGTTATGTACATAAACTTAATAATGAGCAGTTAGTTATATTACTAAATCCATATAAATTCTAAATTTTTGCTTCTTAGGAATACATGCACAAATATATATATATATATATATATATATATATATATATATATATATCATCATCATTCATTTCATTTTACGTCCACTTTTTCCCTGCTTGCAAGGGTGGGACGGGAACTGATTCTGGCTTGATTTCTACAGCTGGATGCCCTTCCTAACACCAACCTCATTTACAGTGAGTGCTGGGTGCTTTTTTTGCCGTGGCACCTCCACGACCACTTTGCAGTGGAATGATATAGACCCCAGTCCCTATCATCTCATTTCTACAGCTGAGTAAACTGGAGCAATGTGAAATAAAGTGTCTTGCTCAAGGAAACAACACATCACCCGGTTTGAGAATTGAACTCAATATATATATATATATAAGCATATGGAGGCATATGGCTTAGTAGTTAGAGCATTGGCCTTGCAATCGAAAGGCTGTGAGTTCAATTCTCGAAATGGGTGATGTGTTGTTTCCTTGAACAAGACACTTTATTTCACATTGTTCCAGTTTACTCAGCTGTAGAAATGCAAAGTGGTCGTGGAGGTGCCACAGCAAAACAGCACCCACCACTCACTGTAAATGAGGTTGGTGTTAGGAAGGGCATCCAGCTGTAGAAATCAAGCCAGTATCAGTCTCCCATCCCACCCTTGCAAGCAGGGAAAAGCGGACTTAAAATGATGATGATGATGATGATTATAATTTAATGTTCATTTTTTCACACTTGCATAGGTTAGAAAGGTTGTTACATTATGAGATAAGTCAGGTCCAGAGATCACATCATGTTGATACAGATCTGTATTTTGGCTTGATTTATTTGGATGGATGCCCATCCTAACACCAACCATGTTATAGTGTGGACTGGGCACTACAACCTCCTTACAGGGAGGACTAGGAACTTTTGCTCATGTCAACAATACAACCAGCTTACAGGATGGACAGTGTTTTTGTAGAGGTATTGGATCAACATACAGGGTTGACTGTGCTTTTTGTCAATACATATATATATATATATATATATATATATATAATCAGTTACAACAGTGGCATACAGAAATTCTTGAGTTTAGAGGGCCAGCCTTGTCATACATGATAGTATGCCGAATCTCCCTGAGAACTGTGTTAAGGATACATGTGTTTGTTGTTATATGCTCAGTCACTAGTGCATTTATTTAATGAGCAGGCTGATCCATTGAAACTGACGGAGGTTCAACAAGGGAGAGAGGGGGGGGGGACAACAAGAGAGAGAAGGAGAGAGAGGGGGAGCAAGAGAGAGAAAGAGAGAGAGAGACAGAGAAAGAGAGAGATAGGGAGAGCATGAGAGATAGTGAGATAAACAGGTAGAAAAGTGGGTTAAGTGCAAAATTATTAGCAAGTGGTCAGTGTAAAATGAATTTACATTGCACTGAGATATTTTAGTAGAAGAGCAAAATAAATATTTTGTGTCCTGATAATGAGAATCATTTTGGTTTATTTAGAAAGACAGCAGAAAGAAGAGTGGATAATTAAATAATTATTCCAGATATAATTGTTTTAACAAAGCTACCTGGTGTCATTTTACATTATTGAGAGAAGAGCTTAATGGACATAAAATTT
>OZ024746.1:23875948-23890948 GCA_964016885.1 Eledone cirrhosa | reverse complement strand
GCAAGCTTCGTTCCTCTCTAGTCTGCGTATATCCTCTGCACACAATGCCCAGGTCTCACTACCATGCAACATTGCTGTTCATATATATATACACACACACGTGTTTCCTTGGGGCTTTTGGGATGATATACATGCCTTCTAATAAGGGCCCAATTAAGTCCGAACAGTGATCAAAGATGTTTATCATTTAAAAAAAATTTTTACAAGGAAATTCGTATTTTCTGGCATGTTTACATGCCTACATATTAAAAATGGGTATACAGATTGGTGCAGTCTCAGTTACCCACTCTGTATGTATACAGATATAACATATATATAAAGAATAAAACGAGGTTTTATATTGAGTTTTCTATTGATTAGGCTCAGTTACAAATCTTTTACAGATGGGTGACTCAAGGTCCATATTTGTGTTATAGATCTGACTCCAGCACTAATCTATAACACTAATATAGATCCTGAGCTACCCATTTGTGAAATGTTCATAACCGACCCTAATCAATAAAAACCTCAATGTGAAACCTCTTTTTCTTCTTAATATATACACTCTGCTATAGCATAGAGAGCTATGTTTGTACCTGCCTCAGTAAACCACAAATCTATTGAATCACCTTTATATATCATTATCATCACCGTTTTACGTCCATTCTTCCACGCTAGCATGGTCGGCTGACAATGTCTTGCTCATACGGGAACTGATTCTGGCTTGATTTCTACAGCTGGATCCCCTTCCTAACACCAACCTCATTTACAGTGAGTGCTGGGTGCTTTTTTCTGTGGCACCTAAACGTCCACTTTACAATGTGGGCTGGGTGCTTTTTTGCCGTGGCACCTCCACAACCACTTTGCAGTGGAACGATAGAGACCCCAGTCCTATCATCTCATTTCTACAGCTGAGTAAACTGGAGCAATGTGAAATAAAGTGTTTTGCTCAAGGAAACAACACATCACCCGGTCTGAGAATTGAACTCACAACGTTTCAATTGCAAGCCCAATTCTCTAACCACTAAGCCATGTGCACATATATATATATATATATATATATATATATATATATATATATATATATATATATATATGTGTGTGTGTGTGTGAATGAAAAATGGCGTGCTGCGTTGTTGCGAATATGAGCATATGAATAAAAATAGACCGAGAAACAAGAATGTCCATCATCAGTAGTCTGCTGATTATCATTGGTATTTCTTCGCATTAAAGACTAGATACTTAAAATCAGTGCGAGTGATAACTAAATTAAGTTATCGGGACAGAGGAAAACAGAGGAAAGGAAACAAACAACATGGTAGTAATGCAATGTAAAGAGAGGAAAAGAGAGACAAGTCATATATATATATATATATATATATATATATATATAATTGTTTATCCATTACAGTGATGGAATATCAGTTAAAGGAAAAATAACAAACAATTATTTTTTTCTATTGTGGCAAAATGACAGCCACCCACATAACTAATAAATGACAGCAAACATAATGATAGATAGTTGATGCTACTAATAAATACTAATAGATATAGGAATAGGCATAGCTGTGTGGTTAAGCAGTTTTTTTCATATGCTTGTGGTCTCAGGTTCAATCTCACTGTGGGATTTGAACTGAGAATGTTGAGAGCTAGAAGAAATACTACAGGTGTTTTATTCTGTGTCAAATCACTGTCATAAAAATATATAAAATGTTAGCTTTGGTCAACTCATTAGTTATACATGGTATTTAGCATTCTAGGCTAGTGAGTCCCTTCCACTTATTATGTGCCGTTTTTCCCAATAAAATAGTTTTGAATTATAGTTTGGCTAGCTGACAAGCCTAGTTTGTGACACTTCTTGCACTGACCACACTAAGAACATTTCTAAGCCTGCATTTTCAACTACATGGTCCATATTCATCCACACGGAATCATGTTCAGGTCATACCCCTATATGACAGTCTCTATCGCTTTGGATATTTCAACAATGCTGCTACATGGCAAAGATGTTTAGTAACTTATTTATTAAACATGGGAAATTATTACATATTTAGTTTAATTATACAAATTTGTATAAAACTATTATTCTTTAAGATTCAGTATGTAAGCCCCCAGCAGCCAAGTGTGGTGAGTATGGCTTCATCCCTGAAGGCATGATTAAAACCAAACAAAGTAGTGGAGGTTAACCAGGGAGGGGAGGGGGTCTTTCAACAGGAGTGTGAAGGCCCTGGATTGGATTGGAATGCACCTATCTGAGAGAGGTGGCTGCCTAGTCCTGATGACAGAACTACTGATTGGAACCAAAAAATTATGGAAGCAAAATAGAATTCTTTATCTAACTCCTTTATACATTCTCTGAATAGCCGTTATCAACTCCAAACAAAACTTTCTATTGCTGGCTTGGCATCATGTCTCTCCATTTTTACACTCTAGTGAATAAAGACAAAAACTAAACTAAATTTAAAACTAATTATCCTGCATTTATGTTGCAGTTAGCCACTATAGACTGATGGGAAATGTCCATTAGAGAGATAATATGGTCTTTTAAAAAGTTTATATTAAAATTACAAAGTTGTAGACTGTCATTTAGCAATCAAATTATGGAAACAACCAGAACTAAAAATAAATGCTGCTGCTCTCTTACCATCACAGAGAAGGTAGCAGAATAGAAAATAGTTTTCAATAAAGAAAAATGAAAGTGCCTTGCATTGATTAACTCTTCCATTACCATATTTCAAATGAAAGACATTGCTACTGATTTTCAAATCACCACTGCTAGATAGTATCAGTAATAGAAAGACCAATAGAAATATTGTTTCCTTGGTCTGATCTGATGAATTCCACTCCACTCAGTAAGTGAACGAGGTCTAGGATCTTGTCAATCAAACTCTACCTATTTATATAGCTATCAAACTCTTAATCTCCTATACCATATGAAATGGTATGAGTAAGAGATTCTTGAAAAGTACAAAATAGCACTATGACTACATCACATTAAAAGTTAAATTATTTACTCTAATACTGCAAATGTTCACTGATCTATCAACTAGTAAAGACACTATAAACATTTGTAATAACAAACCTATTTTTAGACATTTTCTGCTAAATCATTTAGTAAAATAATCAAGAATTTGAAGACATTCATTAAGTTGGTTCTTGGAGCATAACTCAACAAAGGTTTTCACATGAAATGAGGGGAGAACTTTTGATAATATAAATAGTTGAAGGATTTGTGTCCAAAATATCAAACATTCTCACGTATTAAAAATAATAAAATAAAGGAAAGTTGCTGATTATCAGATTAGACCAAGGAGACTGTGTCCATTGGTCATTCCATTGCTTAATAATCATAGGCACTGCCATTATTAGAAATATGGTAAAAAAATCTGAGGGCCTACATTTTATAAATGACATTACAAATTTAAGAAGTAATTTCACTCAAATGTTCTGTAATCCAACCAGTACTAGTACTGTGATGTTAAAGTAAATGTGGAGAAAGATTGCAAACTGCATAGAGTGGAGAGGTCACTGGTGTCACAATGGAATGTGCTCAGTACCTCTTGTAAAGTGGTTGAAAACAGACTGAGAAAAGGTAAGTTAGAGAGGGCTATTTGGTTTTATGAAGGACATAACCTCTTTAGTAATAATGGTTTCTTATATAGGCACAAGGCCAGCAATTTTGGGGGGAGGGGAAAGTCGATAAAATCGACCCCAGTGCGTGACTGGTACTTTATTTTATCGACCCCGTAAGGATGAAAGGCAAAGTTAACCTCGGCGGGATTTGAACTCAGATCATAAAGGACCATAACTCTTTGCTGAAAAGCGTGGCGTTCGACCCTCTACCAATACTGCCAATCCACTGCCCTTAGTATTAATACAATGATAAATTGCACCCAATACACTCTGTAAAGGAGTTGGCAATTGAAGAGAGATAATACAGGGTAGAGAAGACTCTTCAGTCTTGCTGAGTACATGACAACCTCTTTACAACTGGTTCCATGATAAAATTCACCATGCTTCACTCTGTAAAGTGGTTGTACTTGTGCCAAGATAAAACACACTTTAGTGGTTGGAGTTAGGTAAAGTACCGAGTCATGGAAATCATGCTACAATATGGAACATATGAACAAGATATGGTTCTACAACCTGTTTAATATTGGACTGTATTGGACTGTGATGATTTGTCCAACTAAGACAAACATGGAAAATATGTCTATAATGATGATAAGGAAGATTTTTACAGTAACTTAAATTACAATCAAAACCTTTTATGATATTGAGGACAAAATACTTTTTTCACCAAATTCCTCAAGGATTTCCATACACTGGGGAGTGATTCAGCAGAGTAGGACACCTGTAAATCTGGTTTTACAAAAGCCATTTTGGTGGTCAAGGGGGGGGGGGGGGGGTTGAAGATGTTAGAGAAAGTTGTTTGTAATTTTAGGGTTTGATAAAATAAAGTACCATTAGATTGAAAGATTTGTTAGAATGCTGTGGCATCTGTTCCAATTCTTTGAATTCTGAGTTCAAATCCAACTGTGGCAGGGAAGGGGGTGGGGGAATTATTTCACTGCCTAGTTTAACACTACCATCTGACTCTTGGGTCCCTTTAGCAAGAGTCCGCCCTGTTACAAGTTCTCTGGCTTGAGGATACCAGTCCCAGATTCCCTGAAAAAATAAAGGTGCTATGGCAGCAGCTCTTCCCACCTTGAATAAACTATAAACAAGAAAATAATCCATAGAAGAAAATGTATACTTACCAGGGTAGGAATGTCGTTTAAAGGGAGAGTTCTGGCGATGATGCAGACTTCTATTTATATTAGTTGTAGGGTGCACGTTGTTGTTGTTGCTGTTTTCACTTGGTACCTATAAATTCAAATTAAAAATATATTGTATTTCAGCTGGATCCAAAAAACCCATTAATAAATAAAATAGAGCCAGCACCTTGCTGCCCAAGGCCAACTCTACAATGTGTACCCACTTCTTCCAGTTATGCAGCCCATTCTCTCAAATAAAATAATTTCAACTTACAGTTTGGTAAGCTGAAGAATTTAGCTTTTAATACTTCTTGATCTGATTTCACTAAAAAAACTTACTAGCTTGCATTTTCTACTACACAGTCCACATACACCCCCATTAAATCTTGTTACAGGTTATAACATTATATGACCATTTACACCACTTGGATATTTCCACAATATTGCTATGCAGAAAAGATGTTTAGCAATTTATTTATTGATCGCAAGATATTGATTATATAAATTTGTTTAAAACTGATCCTTTAAGTTTCAGTAATGCATCTCTCAGAGTTCTGTACTCTCTGTGGCAGCCTTGTTGGGTTTAGTGGTGGCATCACAACACCCATTCCTACCACCACAACCACCAACGTCATGATAGTAAAACAATAATGGCTATCAGAACATTAAACAAAACAAAAATAAAAACAAAACAATATTAAAAATTATAATGTTGATAAGCATTAAGAACAGATAAATTATCTTTACATTTGAACTATATATACAAATGGATGCATTTTATCATGACACTAGTACTAAAGAAATCACTATATTCAACTAACAGTCTGCTCAACCCTTTGTTTGGCATGCCATTTCTATCACCAACCACTTTACAGAAATATCTTGATAGATTTTATCAACTTTATCATGGCACTAACAATAGAGAGGTTGACCTCTCAACCCTTTGATAAAATGTTATGACATTTTTCTATAATCCCCATTACATATGATTCCAACTGACAGTATTTGGCAAGTATTTAAGTATTTCACACGTGTATAAATAATTAGTACATCATTATCATCATCATCATATTTATGTCTGTTTTTCAACACTTGCATAGGTTGGTGAATCTCTGTTTAATTATATTTCTGCAGTTGTCATTTTAAACACAGGGATGGCTGGTTGTGTTGTTGAGAAGTTTGTTTTACCAGTGTATAGTTTGGGGTTCAATCCCTTGGGCAAAGGCAGAAACTCTACAGATGCCTATTGTCTTCATCATCAACATCATCATTGTTTAATGTCCATTTTCCCACTCAAACATAGATTAAACGGGTTGTCCTGTTTGAGGTAAGTTGGGTCAGGTAACTGTGTCTTGCTCACACAGAACTGTTTCTGGCTTGGTTTCTATGGCTGGATGCCCTTCCTAATGCCAACCACATTTACAGTGTGTGCTGGGTGCTTTTTGTGCGAACGTAAAATAATGATGATGAGGATGTTTTGTACCTGAAGAAAAAGGTGCAAAATTATGTTTGTTTTCATCAATTTTATATCTGTTTTTCTGTGCTGGCATGAGTTAGGCAGCATTTTACAGTCAGCTGTAGGGGCATGTGTTGAGGTAGATTGGAAGTGATTGGGTGAGAGGAATGATAAATGATAGACATGAATGTGGAAGGGAGTAGAAGAATTGGAAGACCAAGAAAGAAATGGCTAAAGATGGAGAAACTTGTTTAACATTCTAACAGCTCTATTAATCCATTACATAGAAAATATAAATATGTTATGTTAAAAATGAAATCGCTTTAAATATAAAAAAAAATAATGAAACTTTTCTCCTTTCCCCTCAATATTATATTTAAAGTCTTATGAAATATTGACTGAATTCTTTTCTTACTTATGTATTTCTTTGATTGATTTTGTCTTGGAGAAGGAAGAACAACAATCACCTCTCCAAAAACATTACAGAGGAAGAAAAACTTTGGTTTCAACACACACACAGAAGAATACAATAAACCTATGGCTGACATACTAAACTTTATTGATTTGTTTCCTTGCTCTGACAGCCACTGTCTAACATAACTGAAGACATACGAGACAAAATGGAGCTGCTATATGGTCGCTTAACAGACTAGAAATAGCAGACAAATTTCACTCAAATCATGTATTGGGTTAATTGAGTAACATTACTCGATAGAGTGCTTAGTTCAGAAATCAGAAAGTCACTCCAGGTAGAGAGCTACTTTTCTGAACTGAGAAATCACAGCTCTGATATTACGGACATATGGTTAGAATCTCTCAAGAAAGAATCACTGGACAGATTTTATGGGCAAAACCAACTGGCAGGCGACCCAGGGGTAGAACATGAGCAATATGGTTGGATAATATCCATGTGCTCATCTGGTCTCACTTGGGAATCCAGCCAGATCAATTGGAGACAGTTGCTTCTGACAGGACCCACTGGAAGGAGTGTTTGAGGACTCTGCACCCCCTGGGAGAAAAAGGAGAAGTTCACATATACCATTTTCAGAAAGTAGAAGAGGTATTAGATCATGTAATGTTTTTTGTTGACCTCAGTAGGCTTCAACGAGGTATGACCCAGTTGTTTGATCAACAGTATGAACTACTCACTAAATCAACATTTAAGTAGCTGAGTATTCCACAGACATATGTACTCTTAACATAATTCTCATGGAGATCGAAAATGCCAAAAAGTGTGACATCGCTGGACCTTTCGATTACAGGTATAGTTTATCTTGTATTATAGTGTAAATAAATTCAAATCTCACCGAAGTTAGCTTTGCCAATACTTATGGGGCCAATAAAATAAAGCACCACTAACACACTCAGGTCAATTTAATTGACTTCCCCCCGAATCCCCCCCAAAATTGTGACAATGCTGGAGCTTTGAATTAAAGGCATGGGGGATTGGAAATGTCGATAGAGCACTGGACAACATGCTTTATGGCATAGAGTTACGCCTTTTACATTCTGAGTTCAAATCCTTGCCTTTCATCTTTATGGGACAGTATGCCACAATGGTATTCCTACAACTCCATCAGGAGTCATGGCACCAAACTGTATCAACCATACTGTTTAGCCATTTGGCCATTCTATATGTGTGTCCATAATATAGTCTACATAACACTAAAAAGACAGAATGGTCATGGCTGGAATGCTTTTGATCATAGGTCTACTCATTCATGGTTAAACAACAACAACAACAACAACAATTAGCAAAGACAAGACTTTAACCCTTTAGCATTTACATTACTCTAGATTTACTATTGTATTTTCATGGTATGTGAGATATCATGTGAGGTAATCACATGATATCTCACATAATATCAAATCTATGAGATAGTGATATTATTTATTTTGAGAACAATACCTTAACATCAGTATGAGCAGCTGGTTACAGCTTGTTTGAACAGAAAGAGATGAGAAAATTCTGGCCGGATATGGCCGGTTTAAATGCTAAAGGGTTAACCCTTTTGATACCAAACGGCCTAAAACAGTTGCTGGTTCTTCAATACTAAGCTGTTTGTGTTTAAATTATTTATATCTGAAAAAGCTTCCATCGTGATTTTATGTAAAAACATTTGTCAAGTTACATTCCAAACACAAGCTCAATGAGAAAGTCTTATTAAATCTCTTAAATTCTTGATTATTTTCAAAATCATTTGAAAGCCATAGGTAAAGTTTATTATAATAGGCTAACGAAAGGGTTCTAAATAGGTTAATGAAAAGGTTAGAAATAGGTTAATGAAAAGGTTAGAAATAGGTTAATGAAAAGGTTAGAAATAGGTTAATGAGAGGGTCAGAAATAGGTTAATGAAAGGGTCAGAAATAGGTTAATGAAAGGGTCAGAAATAGGTTAATGAAAGGGTCAGAAATAGGTTAATGAAAGGGTCAGAAATAGGTTATCGAAATGGTCAGAAATAGGTTAACGAGAGGGTCAGAAATAGGTTAACGAGAGAGTCAGAAATAGGTTAATGAGAGGGTTAGAAATAGATCAAGGAAAGGGGTAGAAATAGAGTTAGAAATATGTTATTAAAAGGGTTAAAAATTGTTCTATTCAAAAAATATTCTAAAGTTTTAAAGAGAGTATTACAGAAAACAAACAGGTAGAGTTCTCAGAACATCAGACAGAATGGTTTGCAGTGTTTATTCCAGTTCACTGTGGTCTGAATTCAAATCCTACCCGAGGTCAACTTTCCCTTTTATCCTTTTGAGGTCAATAAATAAAGTAACAAAAAGTTTTTCTATATTTCTTTTTTTGTATTCACACTCTCTTTTTCTGAAAGAAATCAGCTGTTTTCAGACATGGGGGAAGATGCCTAACTGCGCAAAGGGTAATTCACCTGGTTTGGATGCTCTAGCTACAAGATTTACGCTTAGATGCCAGACTTATTTTGTGACCACTTGCCAAATGTCTACTGCAACAGGCAGGTTTAAATGCCTAAGTTAAAGTCTGTTCAATGCAGAAGGCCTATCAGGCCAGTGCTTATCTCCAGTTTCCTGGCATTAAATGCCTGAGAGTACAAGACTCTCCCTGGACTGGACACCAGTCTATCACAGGTTTAACTCACCAGATACTGCTGGTACTCATTCTCAGCTTAGTCTACTGGAGCAATGTGAAATAAAGTGTTTTGCTCAAGAACACAACACAGGAATCAAACTGATGACATTATGATTGTACATCAAGCATACTAACCATTAGACCATATGCCTTCATGCTTAAATGCTAAAGACATGCCATATACCTCAATGATGCCTTTACGACTCCATCAGGAGTTAAAAGCTTAAAAGAAATAAAGAAAGAATTGCTGTAACTAAGGTGTATGTTATGTTTATACTGAGGACTAGGTAGAGATAGTTCAATAGCTTTCATTATATTTATAGAACAGAATATTAAGAACTAGGTGTATTTGTATCAATAACTTAATCTCAATAAATAAATCATTATTCCAGCTGGATATAAAGCAATATTGAATTTTGGATGTATTGATCTCTCTCTCTCTCTCATTATATATATATATATATATATATATATATATATATATATATATATATATATATATATATATCCCTCATTATCTACATTTGTCTATCTACTGCTACCTATCCCTACATCTACATCAATCTACCTCTATCTCTCTCTATGAATCTATTTCCGCTCTTTATATAATTCTCCTTCTCTATCATTTACCTTTCACTTTCTCTCTCTATCTATCTTTCTATCTCTCCCTCTCTTTCCATCTATCTATCTATCTATCTATCTATCTATCTTTTGTTGCCTCTGTAAGTTAGTTGGTAAGGTGTTTGAAGCAATGACAATGAGTAGGTTTCAATCTCTACATGGAATTATAAAGGTATCTATCCATCTATTTAACATCTTTCTCCCATCCTCTCACATTATATATATCTTCTCCCTTCATCTCTATCCATCTATCTCCATTCCTTTATATACACCCTCCTCTCTTTGCATCTTTCTATCTCCTTCCTCTGTCTCTCTCTCCACCACACTCATCCTTTATCTTTTTATCTATCAATCTCTCTCTCTCTCTCTCTCTCTCTCTCTCTACCTACCTATAGCCTTCTCCCCTCTCTCCCTATCTATCTATTTATCTATCTATCAAACAACCTCACTACTTCTGTCTATCTATCTCCAATCAGCCAGTATCCTGTTCCCACTGCTGAAGAAAGATATGATATTCAGTCACAAAACTAACAATACAAACGACAAATAAAATATAGATACTATTACAGTTTCAATAAGAAATGAAATACTCTCATATATAGGCATTCACATACATATATATAAATACGTACATACATATATACATACGTACATATGTGTGTATATATATATATATATACATACGTATACACGTGTGTGTGTGTATATATATATATATATATATATATACATATATATACACACACATCATCATTGTTTTTATGGCAACTTTTCCATGCTGGCTTGGATTGGAGAATTTTTGAGGCAATGTTTTACAGCTGGATGCTTTTCCTGGCATTAACCCTTTTAATCAATTCCTAGACATGTAGAGATATGGTGTATCTAAACTGAATATATATAGACAACCACCATAGTGTTTGTGATCTATATGATAAATGATCAACTAGTACACTCTGTAATGTGGTTGGTGAGAGGAAGGGTATTCATATATAGAAAACCTGTAAAACAAGGACATGACAACTTCTCTTGTGTTAACACAACAATAAAATGCACATGGCAGAGTGTAAAATCATATATCAGGCCCCAGCTTATCTGGGGGTTAGAGACACTGCTTGTGTACTAGCTGGAGTGTGATGACATTTTGAACACTTGCTAGCTGGGAAAATGGACATTATACGATGACATATATATAGAGAGAGAGAGCGAGGAAGAGAGAGAGAGAGGAAGAGAGAGAGAGGGAGAAGTGTAGTTAATACAAATCATTGTGAGATATGTAGCAGTAAATGACCAATAAGTCTTTTTTTTTATTTTTTTATTATTTTTTTTTAAAGCTGGTATAATGCTGTAGAAAATACGAACGGAAATGATGGTAAATAAAATAAAAGTAAAGTAATGTTTCACCCAGTGTATCATGGCATGATATTTCATGTATATATATATGTATATGTATATATATATATATGTTTCATTAGAAATATGGTAGCAAAAGGGTTAAAAAGTTTATAGTTGCATAAAAACCTATTCAAGTCTATCTTTTATTAAAACGCAAGTGTATAATGAGTGTTTGAGATCTGTATTTACTACTCACTGTTTAAGGGTTAGTCTGCCTCATGTTTCTGGTGGACAGAATGGAGAAGACATTGCCCAGGATATTGGCAAGGGAAACATTCTGAAACAGCCACTCCAACTCACGGGGCTCTCGCTTGCAGGTAGCCAACTCCCCGACTACAATTTTATGTAAGAACTCATGTTTCAAACATCAGTTTAATAATTGTTTCTACTTTTGGCACAAGGCCAGTAATTACCCAGTGCGTTACTGGTACTTTATTTTATCGACCCCGTAAGGATGAAAGGCAAAGTTTACCTCGGTGGGATTTGAACTCAGACGATAAAGGACTGTAACTCTATGCTGCAAAGCATGGTGTCCAACTCTCTACCGATACTGCCAATCTAACATCAGTTTAATAATGAAGGTATTTTATTAACTCCTCCGAAATTGCTGATCATTTGCAAAATAATCTGATTTTTTTTTAAGCAATATTTTTTATTAGTAATATGTTAACAAGACCATTGATTAGATAAAAAAAAATACTTGACCCAAGTATATTGATAAGAAATAGTACTTTTATAACAAATGATCAGTTTGCTATAAAAGCACTTGAGAATATGTTAACCCTATCATTACCATATTTCTAATGAAAGATACTATGATTTTCAAATATTTTTTAAAACAATCAAATATTTGGAGGGATTTAGTGATATAACTAACTTTCTCATTATTAAGCTTGTCTTTTGGCAATAGACTGGTAGAATCGTTAGAGTATCAGATAAAATACTTTGCAGCATTTAATTATTGCCTTTTACATTCTGAGTTCAAATCCCACTGAAGTCAACTTTGCCTTTGAGAGTGAGAGAGAGACAGACAGACAGAACAGAATCACCCCCAGTACAGGACTGGTATTTTATCAACCGTGAAAGAATGAAAGGCAAAATTGACCTCAGCAGAATTAGAATTCGGAGGGCAGAGAGTTAAAATGAATAGTATGAAGTATTCTAACTGATGACCTATAGAAAAGATGGGCTCCTCCAGGTTTAGTTTTAAAAATGCCCTAGAAATGCTGGATGTCAATATGGCACACCTACGACTCCCTCAGGAGTTACAGGTCCATGCATACATTCTATCTGATATTCTAACAACTGTTAATTTGCTGCATTTACTGCTATTGTAACTCATCTGCAATGAAATAATATGTATAAACTCAGACTTGTACAACATGGAAGAAGAAAACAAACTAAAGAATTACATACTGGTTTATAAGGGTATTCTTTGATAGCCTTGGAACAACTTGGTTGGCAGCAGCGGTCAGCCACATCTGCAGCTGTTTGACCAGTATTATCTTTGATATTTGGATTACAATTGTGCCTCAGTAGGATTAAAACACACTGGAATAAGATAAAATAGATAAAGAAAACATGAAATATTTAGTACAAAGAAGAAATTAAAATATATATAAAAAGAATAAAATATATACATAAATGGTACTTGTTGAAGGGGCTGCATTCATGGAATATTTCTGATTTAGTACTTATATAGTTTCCAATTTATCATTGCTTTTAAGTTATGAGGTATTCATAACTCACCATGATTTGTTCTGTTTCTGTATAGTCTACCTCTCTTGTGAACCTTTCACTTGGCATTGAAGTTAGCAGTATGTCCTTTTAAACCCTAGATATGACTGAATAGTTTTGTTGTGTGCCTCTTCTTTTTATATATTGTAAGAACTATGATTGAAGTCTCCTTGTTTTAAATTTACTTCCCACCATACCTTATAGTTTTTACACTTAGTTTAGTGGAAGTGATTTCTGCTTCATGTAAATTTACTTGTGTTTTGCATTACTTATTAAAGGAGAATGAATGCATGTGATATTAGCCATGTTGTATGTTGTTTTATATTTTGGAAGTAAAGCTGTAACTTAGTTTCTGATTGCTTCTAATAAATAATTTTTTGTGACAGTCATTGGTTGAAAATCTATTAAATCTAGTAATATTGGATTGGCAATATTGGTAGAACATTGAACAATATGCTTTGCAACATAACTTTGTTTACATACTGAGTTAAAATCCCATTGGGGTTAGCTTTGCCCTTCATCCTTATGGAATCAATAAAGTAATGCTCCCAAATTGCTGACCTTGTGCCTAAATCAGAAACCATTACTATTATATAATAACACACAGTTCTACACTTGATGTCATTGCAGAGGTCATTGAGCAGATGACTTCAACTGTATTCTTGGGCTGACAATATTTTGTAGATTGATGTATATCTGTCCCTATGTGTTAATGTTTACATCGTATAGAGCTGGTGTTGTGCTCTTGTCACGTCTCTTTATATCCCATAGCACACACACAACACACACAACACACACACACACACACACACACACACACACACACACACACACACACACACACACACACACACACACACACACAATTAGAGAAAATATAATAAACTGTTACCAATTTCATGCAGAGGAAATACCAAGATTAGGCATAAGTTATTGTTCTCAAAGTAGTCTAAAAAAGAGAAGGTGATGTTGGATCAATCTAACACCAAAACGGAGGTTGAAATGACCTGGGTATTTAATTGTCACAGCATCTGTTTCAGGGGACTAGGAAATGTTGTCACAAAGATGAGGCAGGTACTTGAGGTAGTGAACTGTTAAACATCATGCAGTTTCTCCTATGTACAACATTGACATTTAAAGCTGTAGAGCTACATTGTTGTTTATTTCTCTGTATGCCAGTAATAGGTAGAGCTAAATTATTACTTGCTTATAGTGATACTTTGAATAGAATGTATTTCCTTTCCCAAGGATATAACAACAGTAAAATAGCAACAACAATTAAAAAGAAATCCAAAATCTGGCCATCACAGACTTAATGAACAACAATATCATCAAGTTAAATTAAATAACAAATGTAGCAATCATTGTAGTTACAAAGGTAAGGGCATTATCCATACAGGAATATTGAAAGCATAGAAAACAGACAGATATAGATAGGAAAAAATAAAATGACTTCTCAATCATTGATGAAATCAAGAGCAAAACAACACAACTGATAAATACTAGAGAAATATAACAAATATGAAGTAACTGATGTTAAAATAGGCCTGAAACATGAGATCCTTGCTAAATCACAAAGAATCCATGGATATGAAAAGCGATAATTCTTTGAACAAAATAAACAGTTTGACTTTCATCTGAAATGATTTTATTAGGAACTTAGTAAAAATAAAATGGAAATCAATACAGTACCAATAACGAGATCGGCAGAAGAATTTTGGGGAGGGGATATGAATGGAAAAAGAATCAGAGTAGATGAAATTATTGAAAAGAATGAACCCTACACCTTTTCAATTGTGGGTAGCTATAACAATACAAGAAATAACACATACTACAAAAAAATGAGAAAGAAAGGGAAGGCATTAGGATGTGATCAAATCTCAAGCTTAAAATATTCAACATGGACACATAAACAACTAGTAGAGATGTTTAACCCTTTCGTTATATATTTAAAGAAA
>OZ024746.1:23741180-23851180 GCA_964016885.1 Eledone cirrhosa | reverse complement strand
TATATAGATGAGATTCTACAGGACTAGAACTGTTTCATTCTTTAGAAATCATCAGCTGATGATTTCTAAAGAATGAAACAGTTCTAGTCCTGTAGAATCTCATCTATATTAAAACTTTTATACTCTGCAATGTATTGAGTACCTTACTTACTGTGGTTACCTCCGATTCAACCCGGAATAACGTACTATATATATATATATATATATATATATATATATATCATCATCTTCATTGTCTTTATGTTCACTTTTCCATGTTGACATGGGTGGGCAATATTCAATGGCTGGATGATCACCTTAATTTCAGTTCAGCCCATGCCATATTTTAAATCTGGTAGCTAATCTTCCATGCTGATCTTCCTCTATCAAGTCTCAGATGGGCCAAGAGCCTGTATCTTGCTAACATATGTTCCTACACTTTACTGGGTGCTCAGATGCCTGGGGTGGGGGCTGGGGGCACATCTCACATAAAATTCCTCACTCTGCCGAGTGCATTTTAGTGTGCCACCAGTACACATGCATATGTATGCAGGGCCAGACATTCACCTGCTGAGGTCCTAAGCTATATGGAATTTGAGGCCCTTGTCTAAAAATATTCAGGTAAAAAAACTTTAAAATAAATATATATGATTATTATTATGTTTTATATTAATGTTAATGATAGATAATAAATGATATATATATATATATAATTGTGTCTACTTTAAGCACAAGGCCAGCAATTACCCAGTGTATTACTGGTACTTTATTTTATCGACCCCGTAAGGATGAAAGGCAAAGTCAACCTCGGCGGGATTTGAACTCAAATCGTAAAGGGACGTAATTATGCTGGAAAGTATGGCATCCGACCCTCTACCGATACTGCCAATCCACATAATAATAGGGTATAAGTATCATAGGAGAGGAGGAGATGGAGGGATACAGAGAAGTGCGATACAGATTACTTAATGCCAATAGCCGAAGCGGAGTGTGCTCAATGCTTGGGTTAGCAGAGTTAAATATTAAAGAAGATTTAATATTTAGTATATTGTTCAAGCAGAGCAGGAATAAGCAAATGAATGAATGAAGAAGTTACAAGCCATTAAAACAAGTTCTTTATATAACTCTTACACATGTTTCGCCCACATGGACTCCTCAGAGAAATAATTGATTATATAAGGTCATCAATAAGTATAAATACCGTTGGTTTAACGGCTTCTAACTCCTTCATTCATTCATTTGCTTGCTTATATATATATATATATATATATACATACTTTTTTTATGATTTAGTGTTAAAAAATAAAAACTAGTGATAAAATGAAAACATTTTTAAAAATGAGAACACAAGGGTGTGTGGCTTATTGGTAAGACCAGTCAATGTATATATATGTGTGCATGTGTATAAATATGAGTGTGTATGAATGTTGTTGAAAATATTTCTATGTATTTCCATTCATACAAGAGGTATAATATTACTCGTACATCTCTTCATTGATTTTGAGGTGTTTCAAGGTAAATCTTAGCTGGAAGGTAAAGAGAAACAAAACAGGAGACGGGATAAAATTAGTCATTATGGAATTGTTTGTCTGACCCTGGGCGAAAAGGGCTTAATAATTTATTTATAGAATCAAACAGTTTTCTTTTGTATCATTATTCCACTTTACTATTTTGTCTTCTAATTTAACTTTAGTACATGGCTGTTAGTCACCACTACTTCCAGTATGTAATATGTAATATATATATATGTAGAGAGAGAGAGAGAGAGAGAGAGAGAGGGGGGGGGGATGTAGCATACAGTTACTGTAGCTTCACCAGAGTGACCACTAAATGTATAGTCTCCAGTCGGTATAGAGGTGTAGAACTAAGCAGAGTGTAATTATAATAATAATAATAAAAAGAACAATTTGTTATGTCTTCATTACATTTATTGAGTAGTGACGAGCTTTTGATTCCAGAGTTGGACTAGATCAATACAGATCGAACCTTGAGCTGATCAACTGTGAAACGCACGTCACTACTCAATAAGTGTAATAAAGACATAACAAAGTGCCCTTTTTATTATTATTATTATTATTATTATATACGCACACACACACATACAGAGGTAGTACTAGGCCGATAATAAAACATACCCAGTACACTCCATAAAGAGGTTGACATAAGGAAGAGCATCTAGCTGTAGAAACCATGCTAAAGATGAAACACATGGACAAAGATGTCGTCCCTCACAACCCATCTTGTCTCAGACCATGCCAAGCCATCAAAAGCATAGAACAGATGTAAAATGATGATGATGATGAAATATACACATTCACACACACATACATATGAGGATGATGATGATAGTGATGATGATGAGATACACATATACACACACATACACACATACAGGCACACACATACATGTTGTGATGATGATGATAGCGGTGATGTTTGTGCAAATCCTCTGGAAAATATCTCATTATAATTTCTAAGTATTCTAGGTTTTATAATTACTCAAGAAAAAACAAACAAAATAAACCAATTTTAAGTGTAATAATCCATATAATGTAGTAACAGAATGAGGAGAGAGAGAGAGAGAGAGAGAGAGAGAGAGAGAGATTCAGTGAGAAAGAAAGAGAGACAGACAAATGAGGAGAGAGAGATACTTAGGAAGGGATAGAAATGGATAAAGAGCGGGGGGGGGGGGTACAGAGGCAGATAGACAATATATGTTGCTACTGATACAATACATAGAAATATATGTTGCTAGTGAGACAATACATAGCAATATATGTTGCTAGTGAGACAATACATAGCAATATATGTTGCGACTGATACAATACATAGAAATATATGTTGCTAGTGAGACAATACATAGCAATATATGTTGCTAATGAGACAATACATAGAAATATATGTTGCTAGTGAGACAATACATAGCAATATATGTTGCTAGTGAGACAATACATAACAATATATGTTGCTAGTGAGACAATACATAGCAATATATGTTGCTACTGATACAATACATAGCAATATATGTTGCTACTGATACAATACATAGCAATATATGTTGCTACTGATACAATACATAGCAATATATGTTGCTAGTGAGACAATACATAACAATATATGTTGTTACTGATACAATACATAGCAATATATGTTGCTAGTGAGACAATACATAGCAATATATGTTGCTAGTGAGACAATACATAGCAATATATGTTGCTACTGATACAATACATAGCAATATATGTTGCTAGTGAGACAATACATAGCAATATATGTTGCTAGTGAGACAATACATAACAATATATGTTGCTAATGAGACAATACATAACAATATATGTTGCTAGTGAGACAATACATAGCAATATATGTTGCTAGTGAGACAATACATAGCAATATATGTTGCTACTGATACAATACATAGCAATATATGTTGCTAGTGAGACAATACATAACAATATATGTTGTTACTGATACAATACATAGCAATATATGTTGCTAGTGAGACAATACATAACAATATATGTTGCTAATGAGACAATACATAACAATATATGTTGCTACTGATACAATACATAGCAATATATGTTGCTAGTGAGACAATACATAGCAATATATGTTGCTAGTGAGACAATACATAATATATGTTGCTAGTGATACAATACATAGCAATATATGTTGCTAGTGATACAATACATAGCAATATATGTTGCTAGTGATACAATACATAGCAATATATGTTGCTAGTGATACAATACATAGCAATATATGTTGCTAGTGATACAATACATAGCAATATATGTTGCTAGTGAGACAATACATAACAATATATGTTGCTAGTGAGACAATAAATAACAATATATGTTGCTACTGATACAATTCATAGCAATATATGTTGCTAGTGAGACAATACATAGCAATATATGTTGCTAGTGAGACAATAAATAACAATATATGTTGCTACTGATACAATACATAGCAATATATGTTGCTAGTGACAAATTACATACTTCTCCTGTAGCAATATATACTAGTAATATACTAATATATACCAACATATGTCGATATTATATCAATATATATGACAAATAGATCAATATATACCAATTTATGCTTCAAATATACCAATATATGTAAATATTATAACGTATGAAAATATAATACCAACATATGCAAATGTTATACTACTATATGTGAATATTTTACCAATATATGCAAATATTATGCCAATATATGAAAATTTACCAACATATAAAAATATACCAACATATGAAAATATACCAACATATGAAAATATCATACCAACATATGCAAATATACCAATATATGCTAGTAGTGTATCAATATTAGCAATACATGCCACTAATATATCAATATTTATCAATATGGATGCAAAAAAAGAAATATAAGTTACTATTGTCAGAAATTGATAATTATAATTTTGTCTTTAATAATTAATATCTTGATAGATACTTTTGTTCTCAAAATCAATTATATCAAATATATATGTCAAATGTATTCATTTCAATTTCTAAATACAGGCATGAGCCGGCAATGTAGTGAAGGAGTTTGTTTCACAACAACATGGGTTTGGGTTCAGTCTAGCAGCATGGTACCTTGTGCAAGTGTCTTCTACTATAGAATTATATATATATATATATATATATACACACACAAAGTTTTCTTGATGTATGTGTGAGTTGGTAACAACAAAAAGCATCCAGTCCACATTGTAAAGTGATCATACTGGGGATATGAAAAAGCAGGCCCAACCCACACTGAATAGGTCACTTTGGTGCCATGATAAAAAGCAACTGATCCACATTGTACATGGGGTTGACATTAGGAAGGGCATCCAGCTGTCGAAAACCAAAACAGAAACAGTTCTGAATGGGAAAGACATGGTCATCTGATTTGACTTGTCTCAATGGGACGACTCGTCTCAATGGGACAACTCGTCTAACCCATGCTAGCATGGAAAAATAGACATTAGATGTTGATAAATATATATATATCTCTATATATATATACACACACACACACACACACACACACACACACACACACACAACTTTGACAGGACTCTTCAAGTGTGTCATGGACATGATAAAAATGTAACCCAATATACTCTGTAAAGTGGTTGGTGACAGGATGGGCATCTTACAGTAGAAGCTTTAGCACAACTGGAATGTATTTAAATGAAATGTAGTTTCCCAATTCATTTGGGAGGACAACAGCTCTGATTAAGAACCGACTTGATTTGTGACAACTAATTCAACCCATGCCAGGATAGAAAAATTGACATTAAATGATGATGATGATGACACTCACACACATACTTGTAAGACCATTTTCTGAACATTGTCTGTCAACCAAAGTTCAATAATAAGGCATTCACATACCAGAATAGAAAAAGGGACATTAAATGATGATGATGATGATGATGACACACACATACGAGGGTCAGCTGAAAATTTCATAGGCTCACCAAAATACTCTTATGGACCGACTAAATGAGGTTTATTTTTCAACATTCTCTGGAAATAAACAATGCAGTTATTAAGAAGTTGAAATTAATGCACGCAATATTTCACAGCTCTAGCATCACTCCTTCCTAGTCAGTCTATGAACCTTTTAGCCCACCCTTGTATGACAGGTTTATGAACAGTTTCTGTCAACTAAAGTTAACTTACAAGACATTAATCAACCCAAAGATATAGTAGAAGATACTTGTCTAATGTGGCTTGCAGTTGGATTGAATATAAAACCCTACATGGTTGTAAAGCAAATTTCTCAATCATACAGCAATCCCTGCATTGATAAATACATATTTTTGTCTATTTAATGTTTAATTTTTGCTATTTTAATTTATCTGGCAAATGTTTGGATTTTATTTATTTATATTTTTAATTAACTTTTAATATATTCAGAATGACTGTCCAATTTTTTTTTTATTATAAAATTCTCTTTAATTCAAAATATGAATTGGCATTATCATATTTCTTTAAATTTTTCTCAAAAAGAAATATATTTATGCAAGGTCATTAAATGCAAACGCTTAAATATTATTATTGAGAAGAGATAACAAAGGGTAGGGAGGACACGTCAAGGACATGACAACCTTTATAATGCTGGTGCCATGATAAAATGTACCCAGTGCCCTCTGCTGATAATCAAAGTAGCTTCTTCCCTGAATCATGTTTTTTTTCTCAACTTACTTATGGTTATGCAAGTAAATCTATTCCTCATGCCACCACTATAAATGAAACTTAAGGGTCAGTCTGCCTCGTGGTCCCAGCTGACAGAATGGAGAAGACATTGCCTTGGAGGCTTCCATACAGTTTCTGTCTAGTGAATTCCCTAATATGGCATTAATCAGCTTGAGACTAAGGTATAAGATACATACCCCAGGTGCCACACTGTAGTAACAAATACAGAATGAAATGGTTGCAAAGCAAACTTCTTAAGCACACAGTCAAGTCTGTGCTGCATATTAATAACAATTACCTTGAGATTTAAATAAAATGTGAAATGGATACTTCTGCAACCAAAACAATTTTCTATTATCCGTTAATCAATAATTCTAGTGGAAATAATAAGCAGTACTAATGCAACTGATTCTTTAAAGATACCAAAAAAGTATTGTGAAGAATTATTTATCAGACTTCACATAATAATTTTGGTTTAATTGGATTAAAATATATATTGTTAATTTCTCAAATGCTGAGAGACATTTCCAAATGTTAGAAGATAATTTGAAGCTTATCTTGAAATGTATATATACACATTGTGAGTGTGTGTGTATATATATATATATATATATATATATATATATATGCTGCATTAGTGGGCAGAAACTCGAGTCCGGGAACCTTATAGGCACCCGTTTTACGTGTGTTGTGTTGAGGCAAATAACTATGTGTATACTCTGGTAATGTATCTTACATTGCCTATTGAGTGCACTGAGATAAAACCGTTACTGGCATTGATAAATATGCTGGGCCCGTCAACCCTTATTATTATTATCTCCCAACGAGCGGAATATTGAGAGTAAGTTAAACAATTTTTCACTTTTTATTGTGTTTTTGTTTTGATATGCACTCTTTTTCCAGCTACTAATTTTGTCTCTCACTCTTTTAAGTCGTGAATTAGACTGGTTATCTACGCACGTGGCTGACACATTTCAGCTCGCCACTATATTGTTATATAATGGATGATCGCATTTAAAGTCCGTTAAAGGTTCTTGGCACTACCATTGTTACCATCGCTTTCCTCTAGCCATGGGGCTTGGAGACATGAACCGAATGCTACCATTCTATTTTATATCAATGTGAACTGCTATTTCTAATAGCCATCTTTTTACCCCTTGATAATTTGTGTGTGAGACACGTTGGCTGAGAGCTTCTCACAGGAACTAAAAGATTGATTCTTTTTAGCTTCCCGTCCCCAGGTAAAATTTGTAAATCAGTGGCTAGTTGAAAGATAGAGTCCTATCGGTTGCCAGTTGCTAATCGCTTTACCGTGTCGGTTGTCACAAACAGTCATGACTGGCATGGGCCGGTGTCTGGATTCTGTCGATCGATTGGTTATTGATTAGGTGATACCCGCTGATGAAGTTGCATAAGCCGATTGTGCATTGTTGCATAATATATGCAGACAGATGGTGCAGTGCACCTTACTGCTGCATTAGTGTGGCAGAAACTCAAGGCCGGGAACCTTATAGGCACCCGTTTTACGTGTGTTGTGTTGAGGCAAATAACTATTGTGTATACTCTGGTAATGTATCTTACATTGCCCATTGAGTGTGCTGAGATACAACCAGTACTGGCATTGATAAATATGCTGGGTCCATCAACCCTTATTATTATTATATATACACATATATACATATATATAACGGCATTCCTGTCTTAACGACATCACAACTTTCTCCACTTGGCCTGTTCCCCCCCTTTTGGAACTTTCCCCCGTTGATGGGCGTGAGCCCGAAATATTGGGATTAAATCTCCACTACGGTAACCCTTCTACCTTTGTTTTGTTTTCATCTTTGTCTCTCTCAATTTTCACTTTCACCTGTTTCTCCTATCTATCTTTCACTTCCTACCTCGAGATTTCCCTCTGCATTGTTGTGGCTTTCTTAACTACGTATTTTATATATATAAAATAAAATGTTGTAGTTGGCTTGAAGCATTGTATATAATGTGGAAAGTGATATATGGCTAAACAATGCAAAATAGACAGTAAGATGAGGTAACAAAAAAGTAAGCTACCTTGTGATCTTTGTTTTGTTTGTTGTTGTTAGTGTTTCTTCCATCCTAATATTTCGGAACCTAAAATTCCCTACGTGCATGCACACACACACACACTGATTCGTTTCTCTGATTTTATTTTATTGCTGTCACTCTTTTGCTTCTCTCTCTCACCCTCTCTTTCGCTTCTAACTCTGCCTCTCCTCACTCTCATTTGCTGTCTCTCTCTACCTCTTCTACTTTATGAATCCTTATACAAAGTTCTCTTATTTGATCAATTGCTTTCAAAGTATTCCTAGCAAGCGAGTAACGGGAAGTAAACACAAATTCGAGAAACTTGTTGAAACTTAACATAATAGAGTTGTGAAACAAAGACTATACTTTAAACGACAGTTAAAACATTTTAAATATCAAAATACCAAGACTTCATTAATATAAGTATGTGTACTTTGTATATCTAGCAATAAAAAGTATGAATAAACATTTGAAAGCCTTTAGCTATGAATTTTGGAAGCTAACGTGGTAGAGCCATCTAGCAGATTCCAGCTGAAACAGGGTTGGGTAACTGTCGACAATTATCTGACTGCTCACTTTCAAGACAATGCTCTCTTACCCTGCTCTTGGCTGGAACTCAATATAGGTGAAAATTTGAATCAGCATTGAAAAGCAGTGGAGGTTCTGCAAGATAACCTGCTGAAGACTACAGATGAGATCTGTGGCTGGTGCAAGGTCCCAGGGCAATAATGGATGATATGGTAGTGGGCTAGCAGGGTTGATGAGATGATTAAGTATTAGAAACAGGCATGAAAAGACTGGCAAAATGGTGAAAGGGCAGTTTCAAAAAGCTAGGAATCAGGCACACTTAGCAAGGAAGGAAGTAAAAAGTAAAATGTAAAAAGTTTGCACACTTTCTGTAAAGTGTGAACCAAAGGCCTGAGGTGTTTAAGATTGCAAAGCAATGTGCAAGGGAAAAATCAAGGTGCTGTTGGGGAGAGATGCACCCATTTACAACCCACTCTGTAAAAACACCTAGTCCATCAGGACTTACAAATATATACAACATACAGAAAACATATACAGCATACAGAATGAGAGGGTCCCGTCCCACCACCCCCACCCCCACCCGATCCACACCACCCCGTTCTATGTAAAGTTATGTTGGTGCCGCGCCTTCGAGGCCGAAACAAATGAGATCGTGTAGGTGTCACGACAAAAAAACACACAGTCCACGCTGTAATGTGGCCGTGTAGGCAACACGGTAAAAACCTCCCAGACCCACACTGTAAATGTGGTTGGTGTTAGGAAGGGCATCCAACTGTAGAAAACCTGCCAGACAGTCCTATGCGAGCAAGACAATCACTCTTGCCTCAAGTGGGACTACCCCCGTCCAAACCCATGCAAGCGTGGAACACGGACGTTAAACGTTGATGATGATGATGATGATGATATATCAGAATGGAGGTGGTAAACCAGTTAGACCATTACTCATCAGAGTACTTGATACTTGAGGTAGTAGAGTGGGTAATATGAAAAATTGGCATATATACACACAGAGAATAGGTCTAGGAGATTCCATAATGGATTTGTTAAGAATTCTTCAGAATCCATTACATTTTACATTGGAACAGTATAAATTTGTTGTAGAAACTGATAGAAACCTTTAAAGTATTTCTAAACTGGGATGATTAGTTTCCTGTTAGTCAGATAAGTGGGGGAGCCTCATATATTTAGATATTTAACACATGATAATGGTGAGAAACAGAGAGAGGAAAGAGAGTGAGAAAATGGGGCAGAAGAGAGAGATATGAAGGGAGAAATGAAAATGGAGAGAGGAAAAAGAAAGAGAAATACAGAAATGGAGAAAGATACAGAAGAGAGAAAGAGATGGAGAGAGACAGAGAGAGGGACAGTAAGGAAAGGAAAGAACAAGAGTGAGAGAGGGGAAGAGAGAGTGACAGATTTAGAGAGAAGTGAGCTTATGTGACTGCTAACAGCTATCAAGGTAATGTGCAATGTTTTCGAAAAGGAGAAGTCAATATTTGATGAGAACATTTGAAAATTAGAGGAAATTAATTTTGAATATCAACTTTAAAGCAAATATAAGTAGAATGCCTCTGTTAATTTAGATAATGTTTAAATTTAATGTTTAAAAAGTAAAAGACTATTAACAAGTATTTACACAAGCATAAACATATATGCATATCATCATCATCACCGTTTTATGTCCATTCTTCCACGCTAGCATGGGTTAGACGGGTTGTCCTGTCGTCGGCAATGCCCGGTCGGCTGATCTTGTCTTTCTCATATGGGAACTGATTCTGGCTTGATTTCTACAGCTGGATGCCCTTCCTAACACCAACCTCATTTACAGTGAGTGCTGGGTGCTTTTTTTTCCATGGCGCCTACACAACCACGTTACAGTGTGGGCTGGGTGCTCTTTTGCTGTGGCACCTTCATGACCACTTTGCAGTGGGAGGAGTGGGGGCATATTGTCTATATGCTTCAGCTTTGGCTTGTTCCTGTAGGAAGTTGGGTCTTCTGTATTACTGCGTGATGCCAGAGGTCATGGTCCTGTGTCAACATAGATACACACACACACACACATATATATGCACACGCACACACACACACATATATATATGCACATACATACATACATGCAACCTGATGATGTCTGTGCCCCCATACAAAAAATTGTAACAGGTTGTTTGGCTGAGAGGGCTGGAGTGTAGTTTTGAAGGATGTGTTTGAATTTAATTTAGGGACATGGGGCACATCTACATGATTTTAGGAGCAGTCCCCTTTCATTGTCCAATGGCAAAACATTCAACTATCTCTGTTTTTTTCTTACAGTCCACATCAGAGCAAGGTATGGTGTGGCCAATTCTAGCCAGACATGTCTCCTGACATGGATGACACATCTAACCCATGCAAGCATGGAAAAATGGATGCTAAACGGCGATGATGATGATATACATAATATAATTGTTTCTGAAGAAGACGGTCTGATCGAACCTATATATGACGTCTGATAGTATAGTTATATAACTGCTATAGATCAGACAATATGTCAATATAAACATCACCGAGTTACTACTTGTGGTAAGAGGTGACTAAGAAAGTTGATATTAGGAAGGGCATTCAGCCATAAAATGCTGCCTCAAAATGTCACACCCAGCCCACGTTAGGGTGGCTCAACCTTCATGCTACTGGGTTTGGCAGACAAAACAATAAGGATGAAAGGGAAAGCTAACCGTGACAGGATTTGTACTCAGAATGTGAAGGGATATAACTAAGCTGCAAAGCATGGTTTGATGCTCTACTCATACTGCCAATCCACCAACCTAAATGCCATCTTAAAAATGAAATAATTAATAATCTCAGTAAATCTCTCTAAATTTTTTATTAACAAATTGAAAGTGTGTTTCATTAAAAATATGACCATAAAAGGGTTGTCCACCAGTCACACATCTCACAGCAGGATTTGCACTTAGAATACAAAGAACTGAAACAAATACAGCAAGGTATCTAGTCCAATGCTTTAACAATTATGCCAATCTACTGCTTTGGATTAAACCTATATATCAAACCTGAAAGTTGATAAAAGTTGACTTCAGCAGGACTTCAACTCAGAGTACAAAGATCCAGAATAAATACAAGGTATTTTGTCCATTACTCTAACAATCATGAATGAAGTTGTTTTATTTTTATTAGAAACAGTTTTTTGTATCAAAACAATAAAGCTAATATATTACAAATGAAACTTTCAAATAGTTTATCATTCATCAAGGACTTTATATAATACAAGCTCATAAACACATTCAGCATTATTATGACTAATATTACTTTAATTCTTAATGTCATGTATCATGTGAAACCATATTAGCAAGACAGTCTTGAAGAGTACAAAACTGTACTGTGACTGCATCATATTATAAATTAAACTCCTTATTTAATACTACAAATTGTCCCAATAATCTGTCCATTAGTAAGAATACTATAAACATTTGAATTAACAAACCACATGTAACCATTTGTAAAGTACAAAATAGAACTGACTGCATCACATTAAAAATTAAATTCATTACTTTTAATACTGCAAAATTTCACAATTTGTCCATTAATAAAAGATACTATAAACATTTGAATTAACAAACCACACTAGCAAGACATTCTTGCAAAATATAAAACAGCACCATGACTGCATTACATTAAAAATTAAATCCATTACTTTAACACTGTGATTTCCCAAAAATCTGTTAATAAAAAAAATACTATAAACATTTGAATGACAAACCACATGAAACCACAATAGCAAGACATTCTTGAAAGGTACAAAACAGAACTACGAGTTCCATCACTTTAAAAATTAAAGTCTTTACTTTTAATACTGCAAATTTTCACAACAATCTGTCTATTAATAAATATACTCTAAACATTTGAATTCATAAACCTATTTTTAGATATTTTCTGTTAAATCATTACAGGATGGTAAGAGCTGAACAAAAAAAACAACAAACCATTATATTGGCATTGAAAAGAACTAAACAACTGGGATAAAGCAACATAGAATTGTAACTAAAGAAGGTGAGGAGGAAACAAAATTACTGGTATATCTACATGTATATAAGTCACACCTTTTTTCCAAGAAAATACATGAGAACTAGCATATGACTTTTTACTGGATCCACAAAACCTCGATGCAGAGGAGTAGAAGATGGTTAAATATCAGAGCTTCCTTTGTGTACTGTTGAGACCTCTGGTATCCTTGGTCTCTGCACTACAGATTTCCTCTGTAAAATCGGAAAGACAGCAGCCTGCTTGAAGAAGGAACCCCATGAGGTTGGGTGGCTGTTGCAACTGGTGTCTCAGACCATTCTTCACAGTAATGCATTTTGTCCACGAGGAACAGCTAAAAACACTGCTTAGACTAGTGTAGTATCTGTCCCTCCCTCCTCCGTTTTGTTGCTTAATCCCTCTTTCTTCTTTTCTTTACATTTCCTTTTTTCTTCCCTTTCATAGTGTATTTTGTTTGTGTATAAACAACTTTGTAAAATAAAATAGTCACCTACTATTATAGTAAAAAAAAAACAAAAAAAAAAACATTGTAAACGTTATATGTAAAAATGTAAAATAAAGAAGCAACTTATATGAATTGGCAGCAGTGATGGTAATGTCTCTGCCACCACCACCATTATTATTATCATCATCAAAGGCGGTGGATTGGCAGAATCGGTATAGCATCAGACACCCTGCTTCGTGGCATAGAGTTACGGCCCTTTACGGTTTGCGTTCAAATTCCGCCAAGGTTAACTTTGCCTTTCATCCTTATGGAGTCGATAAAATAAAGCACCAGTAATGCACCGGGGTAATTGCTGGCCTTGTGTCAAAAGTTGAATCAATTATTATTATCATCATCATTTTTATGTCCAGTTTTCTATGCTTGCATAGGTTGGAATCTTTTCCAGCACAGCTTTCCACCATTTGTTGCATTCCTATGTCATCATCTAAAAGGCTCAACATTCTGAGATCAGATCTCATCACAACTACTCAGGGTTTTCCCAGTTGCCCTCTTCCATAAATTCCTTCCACTAGGAAAGGAAACTCCTGGTACTTCTCCCTGATGATCATCACCCATGTGCATCACATATCCATACTAGTGCAGTCTCCTCTCTTGCACACTACTTTTAATTCCTTTCATACCCAATATTTCTCTCAACTCATCCATGCATCATTGTTCATGCACACAAACATTACACAACCAGCAGAGCATGCTAGCCTCCTTTCTTTCTAATCCCTGCACACACCATCTGCCTTCAATGCCCATGTCTCACTACTATGCAACATCACAATTCATACACAGGCATCTTATAATCTACCTTTCACTCAAAGTGGCAGAATCCCTTTATTGTCAGTAGTTTTGTATAACTCATTAAAATAGCCTATTATATCTGCTCCAAATAAAATATTAGATAAATATATTATTCTTTTTTAAAAATGTGTTCTTACTCTTTGATATAATATAATTTCTTTGTGAATGAATACATGACTTGGGGCAACCACTTACTTTCAGTTCATTCCCCCTTACAATGTATATCTTTTCTTCCTCCTTCTCCACCACCACAACCACCACCCCTTCACCATCTTCCTTTCCTCCTCCACCACCACCTTCATCATCATCATCATCACTCCTCTTCCTTCTCCTCCTCTTCCTGCAGCTCCCTGGCTCAGATGAATGCCTCTTGCCCTTCAGTGATATTTAAAGGATTAATAACTTGGTGAATGTCACTAGAGAGCTTAGTTGTTACAACACACTAGAAGACACCAGACGAATAAACAACTAATCATCAGAAATCACAACCGTAATTTTGCTTTATCCCTGTTTGTAATTTAGAATAAAGTAAAAGGTTACACACACATACACACACACATTTGGCAGTATCGGTAGACGGTCGGACGCCATGCTTTCCAGCATAGTTACGTCCCTTTACGATCTGAGTTCAAATCCCGCCGAGGTTGACTTTGCCTTTCATCCTTACGGGGGTCGATAAAATAAAGTACCAGTAATGCACTGGGTAATTGCTGGCCTTGTGCCTAAAGTAGAAACAATTATATATATATATATACACACACACACACACATGCACAGACACACAAACATACACACACCTGCATATACATACATACACCTACATATATATATACACACACACACAATCACACATATATATATATATATATATATATATATATATTATAGTTACTTCTTACTTGTGTTATATATATATATTTCATTAACTTAATAAATTAAAATATATTCACTATTTCATGTATTGAATACACAGCTTTAAACAGCAGTTCTTGTTTCAACAGGTACATTAACAGTTATATGTAATGTGTATGTGGGCTGAGGTATGTGTGTTTGAAAATGTTAGCAGACCAAATGCAGAAAATGACAGAAATAACATAAAATCACTATAAATAGTAGTCGAGAAAGTCAGGTAAAATTCCATTAGAAATGGAAAAAAAGTTTCTAAAAGTATTTTACTCAATTTTCTCAACTATCATTTATAGTGATCAACTATTATGATAGTCAAGTTCTGCTCTTGGAGTGCTCACATTTTCAAATTTCCCTAGCATTCCATAAAGCATAATTTGATAATTTTTATTTATATATATATATATATATATATTATATATATATATATATACACACACACACACACACACACACACACACAGAGAAATATACTAAAGTGCCATTTAATGCATAACCAGAAAGAATTTAACTGAGAAGACTGTTGAACCCTCATATGTCAATAAACAATGAGGGTGTCCATCAAATATATGTTAAAATGTTAGGAAAAACAGACAAGTCATGATTAGAAAATTATACATTTTAACAGGTTTCATTATTGAGTTATAGGACGGTGGATTGGCAGTATCAGTAGAACGTCTGATACAATGCTTTGCAGCTTAGAGTTACGGCCCTTTATGGTCTGAGTTCAAATCCCGCCGAGGTTAACTTTGCCTTTCATCTTTATGGGGTCGATAAAATAAAGTACCTGTAATGTACAGGGGTCGATTTATCGACTTTCCCCTCCCCCAAAATTACTGGCCTTGTTCCTATACTAGAAATCATTATTGAGTTATGTCATGGTCTTTGGGGCTGTTTAGAGACATTAATATTTCCAATCATTCTATCACAATACTTCAGAACTCAACAAACTGTCAGAAAATGAATACAATTTTTAGAATTTGAGTAATAGTAACGAATGTAAACAGGTGGGTATTGCTAAGCTAAACTTTGGGTTTCCAACAATTTTTGATGCTACATAAATAAGACATGTCCATGGTTGAGAAATAATTAATCTATAGATTAAAGGGATTGAATAAGTTAAAGGAAACGGCCGTAAATCTTTTTAATATTAGTAGTATCAGCTTGAAAGTTACAGATAAAGGTGAAATTAAAATCGTAGATTCAGTGCCACTTGTCTATGTAATAAAATTGGTTATTTGAAAGAGATACAAGTGACAGAAATTGAGAAATGGATAAAGAATGATAGGTTCTAATCATGGGTTAGCCAGGGTTATAATTAGAAAATGTTTTTAGATATTTTTGTTTACAGCTGAATATCCCATCTCATCTAAAGTTCAGTAATTTCTTTCCTGAAGTTCAGTGATTTCTAATACTTCCACTATACAAAGATCACAATCCTTTCTTTCATGTCGGTAGGGGGTGGGTGTAGAATCGACCATGATAGATCATATTTTTTTTTTTTTCATTTTTTAATTTCCATATTTTCCTAGCCAAAGTGGTAGATGTTCGAAGCTCTGGATTTTTAAATGAATGGGCATGTACATACAATCTTTTCTTTAAAAATTTGGCTGTGGACCACACATCTAAATATCCCATGGCTAGTTGTAACTTTGCACTGGTACGCAATGTTGATATTCATGCATTTACTATTCAACAAGGGGCAGCTATTGGGTTTTCTACAGTTACACTGTCAATTAAAATCTGTTTTTTCATTAAGGGTAGTTAAGTTGGTGGGCTGTAATTACTTCAAATTGAGCTCTGTTTGTTGCTATTATGTTTTCAGAGATGCTTATTATTTAGTCCAGCTATATAACTTTCTAGGTTTGTTACTTTCCTTGGTGTGCATTAAAATACAAACACGATGTCTCTCAAGTGGTCTCTTGCTGATGTCTGGATTTTCAAGACAGTATTTTTGTTTTGGGTTGTCTCACTCCATTGGCATCTTTTCAGGTTGAGTAAACTGTCTCCAACTGTGGCTAATTTGTGTTCTAGGGTGCTCTTTCCTATGAGCACATTCAATTTCTGGACTGTTTTCCCATCCATCATCTCCCATTCCTCTTTGGCACTTGCAGGCAGCAACTTAACAGTGCCTGTTATGATGTTGTCCAGAGGAAAAGCAAAGGGTGATACAGCTTGGCACTGGAGTCATAATTAATTTTTTCCAGTTAAGTGGACTGCAGCATCATGAAATAAGTATTTTGCTTAAGGACACAATACACTGTCTCTGTGTGTGTGTGTGTGTGTGCGTGTGCGCTGTGTGTGTGTGTGTGTTCATGTGTTCGTGTGTGCTGTGTGCTGTGTGCTGTGTGCGTGTGTGTGTGTGTGTGTGTGTGTGTGTGCTGTGTGCGTGTGTGTGCTGTGTGTGTGTGTGTGCTGTGTGCTGTGTGTGTGTGTGTGTGTGTGTGTGCGTCTTCATAATGACATCATTTACCGTATGTACTCAAAAATAAGCCAAGGAATATCTGACCAAAGAATTGATGGTAAAATAGGGCGGGTGGTTGGCTTATATACTGCATCAAAACAATATGTTGATTAGCTGCCTCAGCTTATAAATAGGGTTTGGATTTTTGCTCATTTCTCAGACATAAAAGGGAGAGGGTTATATTCCAATTGGCTTATATTCAAGCATATACAGTAAATGAGTGGTAGCATTAATTTATGTCCTACAGATTAGCAGTTCAATGAAGACCATAGAAAAACAGGCATAATGATGATGAAATTTAAAAGTACAACTTTAGAGAGAAATATATTGGCTACAAATACTTTCATATTTTTATTACGGATAAACTCCAATTCATGAAAGATGAAAACTAAGCAACATCACTTATTAAATGTTACAAACCTTTGATGATCTTATTTCTTATGAAATACAGTGTATTTCAATTAATTAATTAATTAATTAAGAATTTAGCGGAATTATATAGCATTTCATTATTATTTCATTGAGGGTGGTGGGTTGGCAGCATCGGTAGAGTGCCAAACAAATGCTTTGCAGCATGTAGTTATGGCCCTTTATGTTCTGAGTTCAAATCCCGCCAAGGTTAGCTTTGTCTTTCATCCTTACAGGGTCAATAAAATAAAGCACTAGTGGGGTAAATTTAATTGACTTCCCTCGCCCCAATAGCCTAAATCAGAAACCATTATTAAGATGGCATTCATAACATAATTTAACAATAGGTTCTTATATATAATTAAGTTGTAAGATTTTTAAAGGAACCCTTTAAAATGGGTGGTTTTGTTTCATAGAATCAGAGCCAGTCTTGGTTGGGTTGGTATCAAAAGGGCTAAATAGAACCACTTTAAAATGGATGGCTTTCTTTCATAGAACCAGAGCCATGTTAGGTTAGGCTAGATTGGGTTGATATCTAAAATGTTAAGAGACAATAAGACAATATTCAAGGTAAGCTGCAACATAATGACTTGAGAAAGGATCCATGCTTCCTGAGATTCGCCAACAGTACACCTAATATTCACCCTCCATACACATGCACACATGTATATCATGATTCATACACTATTCACTTCCCTGACATTTGTATATTATTCTATGTACTATACATGCACCTTTGATGAGTTGTAGTGCACCTGAGCACTGTACACAATAATTTCATTATTATTATTAAAACAAGGACAGGAACTGAAAGTTTGTTATGATTCTCATGGTTATTTTTTAAACTGTTTAGACAAGACAGAAAGGACAGTGTCCATAACCATTTTCAGGACCTGAGATCTGGTGTGACTGTTTACAACAAAGTAGACTTTGCTAACGTCCCTCAATGATCAGGTTGTGTGTAGTGGTATTAAACTTGGTGACAGATTAAATCTACCACCCAAGTAGGTAACAGTAGGATTTTAACTCAAGGCAAAGAACTGCAACATACCACACAGCATCTCTACCCTGGACTGGTATCTTATTTTATCAACACTAAAGGATGAAGGGGAAATTAACCTTGTTGTGTCTTTTTGTAACTATTTATTTTCAACAAAAGTCTTGTGAATAAAATTTGATAGACACGACTGAAGAGGTTGTCAAGTCAGGGAGACTTAATCCATCACCTGATTTACAGGAGCCTGCTTTTACATTTGGTCTGGGTCTATTACCAAACTAGGAGTCTACATGTTACATCTAGTCCAGACCTATTACCAGCTCTTGAGGTTTACCTTTTACATCTGGTCCAGATTTATTACCAGTTTTTGAGGCCTACTTTTTACATCTGGGCTGTCATGGGCCTATTACTAACTGCAGCAATATCTAACATGATATAAATTATATTGAATGATCAAAATTATGGTTCGTTTTTATTTCACTCTTAACATAAAATTAATATTTAATGTAAAACAGAGATGTTTTATACTTTTCAAGAATGCTCTGCTAATGCGGTTTCATGTGCTACAGGACATTAAGAATTGATATAATGAAATAGAATTTATTTCTACAAACTAGTAGTAGTAATATATGATATTTTATAAGAGACGGTACCATGGAACAAGTTCAGAAAATTAAAATAAAGGTAAATGTGACAAAAACAAGAGTTAATATTTTGAGACAATGTTGAACCCCTAGTAGAGTGTTTCCCAAAGTGGGCTTCAAAGAGCTCCAAGGTTATTTGGAAAACAAATCGGGGAGTTGGGGTGAAATCAGATGTTTTTGAATAAAATTGATTATAGGATTTTCTTTATGAATAAAGTTTCTCTCTAAAACAATGTTTGATTCAGTTAATGTCTTATTAAAATCATGGTGATACAGATTGTACATAAAATATAGGTATGGCATCTGTAACTTTTGGAATATCATTCAAGAGTTTTGCAACAATCTATCATTGGGCAGCATTGCTCTAATAGATGTTCATAATTTAACTCTTAAACACATTTTTGAAAAGTACAAAGTACAAAACAATATTATGATTGCATCACATTACAAATTAAAGTCTTTATTCTAATACTGCAAATTTTCACAACACCCTTCCATTAGTAAAGATACTATAAACATTTGAATAAATAATCCTATTTTTTTAAGTTTTCTTTTTCTTTTGCTAAATCACTACAGGGTGTTAGAAATTAAAACAAATAAAGCCAAGATGCAGTTTAAAACAACAAACATGAAAATGAAATCTAAAATGAAGATATATAAATATAAAGAGGATCAACATACATGAAGAAATCCAATGAAGCACCAGTGTGACATTAACAGAAGAGATTAGACACCATCTATTTGGCTTCATCATTCTGGTAGAGAACAACCACTGATTCTCTTCAACTCATACAGTACAAAAGGTGGGAATCAATAACCTATATCTATTTTCTAATAGATGGATCAATTGCCAGGAATGTTCTCAGAGAGAGAGGGGGAAGGGAGACAGAGAAGGGAAGGAGAGAGAGGGAGATAGAGGAGGAAGGGAGAGGGAGAGAGAGAGGGGGGACAGTGTTAAATTCTTCTAAATAATAATAATATTAATTCCATGGAAGAGAGAAATGGTTTAGATGTAACTCCCATCTAGCTGCGATATAGCAAAAGAAAAGCGATGTTATAATTTAAGGATAACATATCGAATATTCTAGAGAGAGACTAGATTTGACAAGTTAGAACATAAAATATTCCATCAGCAGCAATTAGTTGAATAATTAATCGATTGAAGTAGTTTATTAATGTTCGTTCTATCAATGAATTAATTGAAAAGAAGACAAACAAAAATTGAAAAGAAAAAAAAATATTTTGAAAAAAAGAAATTACTTTTCTTGTAAGACTCCATTTTTGAAATATTATTCGAATTGACACCTTCAAATTGTATCTATCTCATTGTAACCAACACCCACCCCATCCCACTAGTACCACCATCTTCATAACCTACTTCATTTATAAAACTCATCCATTATTCTTTGCATTAAGCAGAAAATATACACAACAAAATTATTTCTTGAAAATTTTAACTTTTAAGAACATCCATGTTCTGTATTTTGGTGGATAGAAATATTCTTGTTGAGATTGTCTTCATCAAAATGATATAGCATAAGATTATTTTCTGATGGGGAGAAAAAAAAAAAAAAAAAAAATCATTTTTTTTTTTCTTAGAAAACTGATACAGAGAGTTTTAGATATCCCAAGTTTCAGTTCTTCTTAGAAGAAGCTGAATAATAAGAACAAAAATAAATCAGCCTAAAAGATAATTAATATCCCAAAAAGAAGAAAATCAATAGATTGAACTTAATATCTATCTAAAAATAACTAATTTGTAGAACACTTAATTTTCAACAGAAACCTATGTATGAGGAGATGCTATTGAATAAAATGACATTCTGTGACAGTTTTCGGATTGTGATGTTAGTGGAGGGGAAAATATATTTTAAATGAAATATTAATATCCAAATTATTTTTTTTTAAACAAAGTTAAAATAAATATATTAATGAAAAATTAATTTTCTGCTTAATTGCATAGAAGATTTATTTTATATATTTGATATGAATTTTATAATTATTAAAAAAATTAGGTCTTATCTACATTTGATTTTCTAAATCCATTTAGTAAGTAAATGTCTTGAGGTGCTATATATTAAAAGGGGGGGGGGGGTTAAGGGGCAGGGCATTAAAGTTACCCCATATATTGTTCAACAAAGTTTATAATCTTTCATTTAAAATTTTGATCAAAGAATTTAAAAAAAAAATTAGTTACAGTTAATTAAAATTAATTTAATATTTATCCCTCCAATTCTATCAAACCTTTTTAATAGTTAATTTTTTTATATTAATCTATATTAAGATATATAATTAGTTTTTTTTTTAAATATATAATTAAAAGGATTTTTAAAAATATAACTTTTATAATATTCAATTGATTAAAAATTAAAATGCATCAATTTACAGTTAAAATCCTGTTATTATATTAGTATATATAGGTATTGTAGTTTTTAAATATAATTAAAACTGATTAAAACAATATTAATCCGTTTTTTAATAAAAATATTTTAATTCAAATTTAAAATTTATATAGAAAATCTAAATACTTTATAGGAAAATTATATCATTTAATATCTCCAAATAAATATTTTTAAAATTAAAACTTGTACTTAAAATTATAAAGTTTAAATATCATTCTGAAGAGAACAGATGATTTAAGTTTAATATTTGTTAAATTATACTAAAAGAAACGTTTTTATTCTAATGAAAACATGTTGATTTACCCAGTAATAGATATACTGACAAACTGAACAGACAGAAATACTTTAAGAAATATTAGAATATAGAGGATAACTGGAAGTAAACAAAAAAAAGCAATCAATGAACGATATTAATTATAAATAAAAAGAAAAAAAGAAAAAAAGTAAACAATTTAGATTTAAAAACTCACCTGTATTAATGTCGTTAAGAAAAATATCCCACAGGTAATAATATATTAAATATAAATACAAATGAAATATATATATCTTTTAAAGATTTGTCTCCTCACAATAAATAAATCCTCTAATTAGAAGACTAAGATTTTGTTTTGCTCAGCTCACCTCAGCTTATAAGAAAATATTTACGTTAATAAACAGTCTTGCTAGAAATTAAGTCAGTTTACTCATAAATTTATATATATATATATATATATATAATATATATATAATATATATATATATATAATATATATATATATATAATATATATATATATATGTGTGTGTGTATATGTATGTATTTACATATACATTGTTAATTTACTTTACATAATTGTATCTCCACACATATATATATATATACTTTCTATTTCATATATAGCTATACATATATATACTTTAGTTTATCATGCCTCATTTCTGTTTGACTCTATTACATATTTATATACATGCTCTGCTATTCCACACACATAATGTACAACTTTCTGTTAGTATCATCAGTCAAGCAATGAGCAAACACAGCAGGTCTCAATGTTAAAAAAAAGAGGGGTGACAGGTTGTTGTTGTTTTTATTTATTTACTTTTTTTGCTTTTATATAGAAAACACTCCATTTTCCATGATTCAACATTGTCTGTCAGTTTAAAAGCTAAACTAGTTATCAGCTAGTTTCAAGAAAACTAATTTTAGAAATGATTTTAGTAACAGGAATACAACAAACTGCTATAAAAATAATGCTCCTTTTTTAATCTATCTATCTTATATACATGCGTGTGTGTGAGTACACACATATTTGCATATGTGTATATATGCTTTTGTATGTATATGTGTATATATATGACAATAATCAGTGTTAGCTTAGCCAATCAATTGGCCAACAATTTTGTAATCAGACAGAAGCACTCACCGTCATGGATGTCACAAGGGTATTATGTGTATGATAACAGATGGAGTATCAGATTGTTTTATTCCATTACGTTATCCTGTTATGCATATTTCAAAGGTACAGAAAAGTCATTATTCAAGGATTATTCATTGAATAACAACCTTTCTCTGCATTATCAAGTCTTCCTCTACTGCATTTTCCTTCTACTGGGGTTTCTTCGTACTTCTTCATCCAACAATCATCATTCATATGCATCACATGTCCATAGCAGCACTGTCTTCTTTCTCACTACATATAATTACCCTTATATCCAGTTCTTTTATCCCTTGCATACATTGTTGCCCGCACACATTAACATCGCATATCTATCAAGGTCAAGGCATACTCACAAATAAAAACCCTCTTCATTCATGAAAGACTGTGGGATTTGAAACTAGAAAGTTTCACTTCTGAGGCATATGCCCAGGCAATGTGGTTTTATGGACAACCAACAATTGGCCATACATATCAATCTCCCCTCCCCATGCCACTAATGTTGTCTAGCTGTATGATACTTGCATTCAATGTGTGATCTTGCACAGTAGTAGGATGGGGTAGTGAATGCAGAGGATACGCAAAGGTTAGAGAGAAATGCCTTGATAGATATGCAATATTAATGTCTGCAAGTGGTTGTGCTAGTGTTACAATAAAACACACCTAGTACATGCTATAAAGTGGTTGGTGCAGGGAAGTGCAACCAGCCATAGAAACCATATCAAAGAGGAAGGTATGGGCAAAACATATTCATCTGATCTGTCTTGTTGCAGAACATGATTACACATCCAACCCATGCCAGCATAGAAAACAGATGTAAAATGGTGATGGTAATGTGTGTGAGAACTTGACATGGCAGAAACATGTTGACTAAAGACAAAGTATTGATGGTATATATCAAGACTAGTGTATTGGCAGTTATATTAGAGCATTGGACAAAAAGCTTGGTGGTATATGTTGTGGCCCTCAAATTCCCTCAAAGTCATCATTACCTTTATCATTCCTGACTAATAAAATAAAGTACCAGCCATATACGAAGGTCAATTTATTTGATTAACCCTCCTTTCAAATTTACAGCCTTCTGGAAACAATTCTTATCAGATTGGTTAGGGCAGTGGATTGATATAGTCATATCTTTACAGTCACAGTTCAAATCCTGCTGATGTCAACTTTGCTTATCATCCTTCTGGAGCAAATAAAGGACCAGTCAAATCTAAAGTGTGCTAAGAACCTGGAGGTTCATTAGGCATGTGCTTATCCTGGTTTCCATGGTGTGAAGTAACTGAGAGTACAAGACTCCTGATTGGACAGGACACCAGTCCATCACAGAGTTAACATCCCCACCTCCAGTTAGTACTTATTTTCAGTTAAGTATACTGGAGCAATGTGAAATGAAGTGTTTTGCTCAAGAACTCAACATACAACCCAGTCCAGGAATCAAACCCATGACATTATGATTGTAAGCCAAACACACTTATCATTAAGCCACACACCTCTACACCAGTCAAATACTGGGGTTAATATAACCAACCAACATCTCCCTACAAATCTGTGGGTTTGTGTTTATTTTATAATCAATTATTTATTTTATAAACAATAATATTGAATGGACTGTACAGTATTTGAATTGCTATTGTTTAAGCCACTCTATTTGCTCTAAAACCTGGACATTAAAAACCTATAAACCTGAAACCAAACCATCACATCATTATTAAAGCAGAACATTGTTGATTCAACTTCTTTTCTTAAGTTGTTAAAACATTAACTATAAAAGATTAAATGATCTGAAAAGAAAACAAACCAGTTAAGACATTTTATATTTATATTTTAGATGTTAAAAATATCTGGACGCTAATATAAGATATGAAGATTCAGATAATAACATGTCTTATAAGTAATTATGTCTCTTACGTGTCTTACATAGGCATAAAAATAAACGTGTGAGTAAATGGCATTAAAAAAGATGTTTTGTAGACACGGTTAATAGAGAAATAATATTTGAGGAGGGATTAAGCTATTGTATATACACAAACATATATAAACAGTCATTGAGCTAATGAGGAAGTATTTATGGTGTTGCTCGACCTGTTAGAAATAGTAACCAAATATACTTCAAATTGCACCCAGTCCACACTGTAAAGTGGTCATGTAGGTATCATGACAAAAAAAGCACCCAATCCACACTGTAAATGAGGTTGGTGTTAGGAAGGGCATCCAGCTGTAGAAACCAAGCCAGGATAAGTTCTGTAAGAGCAAGACAGTCATCTGTTCTGACTTGTCTCACAACAGGATAACTCATCTAACCCATGTTAACATGGAAAAAATGGATGTTAAATAGTGATGATAATATCTTAAATAAGAAAAGAGCACATTAGATAATGTAGACCTACATAATCCTAAGAAATAAGGTGGTCACAGCTGGAATACCTTTAACTTTAGGGTCGCTGAATGTCAAACACATCTTGTTAGTATGTTCCATTTTTGGCATAGTTATCAGGTGTTCTTCCTTTACAGAGTGTACCGGATGCATTCTATCATAGCACCAATACTACCTCCTTACAGAGTGTATTGAATGCATTTTATCATGGCACCTCTACTAATACTTTACAGAGAGTACTCAATGCATTTTATCAAGGTACAAGCATTACCACTTTAGTTTACTGCAAATTTTTTGCAACAATCTGTTCACTAGTAATGATACTTTAAACATTTCAATTGACAAACACATTTTTAGATATTTTCTGCTTAATTATTACAAGTTGTTTAGATTTAAAGACCCATTAACATTAAAATTGCTAGTGGATTGATGAAATTTATTGACTTTTAAAAATGTTTTCTAGGTTAATTTAAATGGAAATGTGTTGCCAAAAGTATATAATGTTGGAAAGCTAGGGATTGGTAAAATATTGATTGTAAAATAAAGTAAGGTCTTGGAGGGGAAATTAGAAGGAAATTCTGGATTATAAAGATTATTACATGTAAATGAAGTATATGAACTGGTTGTTACTAAAGGAGAGAGAGGGAGAGAGAGACTGATGAAGTTTGAGGGATCATGAGAGAAAGAGAGAAGATATATATATATATATATGTCCCACCCTTGCAAGCAGGGAAAAGCGGACATAAAATGATGATATATATATATATATATCATCATCACCGTTTTACGTCCGTTCTTCCATGCTAGCATAGGTTAGATGGGTTGTCCTGTTGTGGGCAGTGTTTGGTCGGCTGACCATGCCTTGCTCATACAGGAACTGATTTGGGCTTGATTTCTACAGCTGGATGCCCTTCCTAACACCAACCTCATTTACAGTGAGTGCTGGGTGCTTTTTCCGTGGCGCCTCCATATATATATATATATATAGAGAGAGAGAGAGAAAGAGAAAGCCTGAAGGCATCATGAAAGTAAGAGAAAGGGGGAAGAAGGGAAGGGATTGTGAGAGAGAAAGAAACAGGGCGGTGGAATTGGTAGAGTGTCGGACAACGTGCTTACTGACACAGAGTTATTCCCCTTTACGTTCTAGGTTTATATATCCTGCTGAGGTTAGCTTTGACTTTCATCCTTACGAGGATCGATTAAATAAAGTACCAGTAACACACAAGGGTGGATTTAATCGACTTTCCCCTCCACCAAAATTGTTGGCCTTGTGCCTGAATCAGAAATAATTATTTCAACAGGTTTTTCAGGAAATTTCATTATGAATAGGATATTGATCATGATATAGCGAATCTATTACCAAAGTCTAATATTCCCTTCCTATTTTCAAGACAATGGTATATGATGTATGGGACACTTGGCTGCTATTTCTAACAGGTTTAGCACAACCATGTAGGGTTGCCCTCATATATCTAGTATACCACAGCTATGCCAATGACTGCACCTAAAAAAGGAGATGACAAAGGAAAAAATAAGATAAGCTGAAGTAAGGCATGGAAGAGGAAGACCAAGAAAGACGTGGGTAGATGTGATGAAAGCTGGTCTCAAGGAACTACACCCCACAGAGGAGATAACAATGGAAAGGTAGTGCTGAACTGGAGAGGACTTGTATAACCCATGCATGTATAGAAGAAGAAGAAGAAGAAGAAGAAGAAGAAGGTTCTTGACAGGATTTCATATCAGAGAGGTGTAAAAAAAAAAAAAGCATTGTATCTGACAGGATTTTGAAGTGAGGACTCAGAGCATAGAGAACTGGAATAAAACAGCACATGATATTCTATCTGTTGCTCTACTGCCTCTGTCAATTCACTACCCATTTTATTAGGCTGGTTAATGGGCGTTATCAAATCAATGATTGTTAATATTTGAGAACAAAAGAGAGTGAAGTGACGGCAACTGATAAATCAATGACAACATTTCTTATTTATTAGAATATTCTTCTACATCTGAGAAGTATTCAGACTTAGAACAAAACATTTAAGAAAATCCATTTACATGAAACCATTGGCTGTCCGATAGATCAATAGAATGATGACCATAACTACAGAAGTTAAGTAAATAAGTATTGTAATATTACCACAGCAGTAGCAGCAGCAGCATCCTTATCATCATAATTGTCACCACCATCATCATTACCACCATCACCATCATCATCATTATTACCACCACCACCATCATCATTACCTCCACTACCATCATCATTACCACCACCATCATCATCATCATTACCTCCACCACCATCATCATCATTACCACCACCATCATCATTACGCCCACCACCATCATCATTACCCCCACCACCATCATCATTACCCCCACCACCATCATCATTACCTCCACCATCACCATCATCATTACCTCCACCATCACCATCATCATTACCTCCACCATCATCATTACCTCCACCATCATCATCATCATTATTACCTCCACCACCATCATCATTACCACCACCACCACCACCACCATCATTACCACCACCATCATCATTATTACCTCCGCCACCATCATCATTACCTCCACCACCATCATCATCATCATTATTACCTCCACCACCATCATCATCATCATCATCATTATCCCCACCACCTTCACTATCATCAGCCCACCCACACCACATCACCAGCACCATGATCATTATTATCACCATCACACCCCATCATCATCATCGTTATCACCACAACTACCATCACTCTCACCATCATCACCACCACCACCACCATCACCAATATCACCATCATCATCACCATCATCATCAGTGTGTTTTTCAGGATTGATTTAATTTTCTTTTGTTTGTTTGTTTATTCTGAGGGGGAGTGCAGTGTACTTGACTCTTTTCAGAATTTCCAAGACTTTAAATGAACACCCCCTCCCCAACAATGAATTAGAGTAATAATGGTTTCTATTTTAGGCACAAGGCCAGCAATTGCCCAGTACATTACTGGTACTTTATTTTATCGACCCCGTAAGGATGAAAGGCAAAGTTAACCTCGGCGGGATTTGAACTCAGATCATAAAGGGACGTAACTCTATGCTTCAAAGCATGGTGTCCGACTCTCTACCGATACTGCCATTCTGATTTATGCAAAAGGCCAGCAATTTTTGGGTGGGTGGAGGGGTGTTGATTAAATTGAAACCAGTGCATTACTGGTACTTTATTTTACCAACCCATAAGGATGAAAGTCAAAGCTAACCTTGGCAGGATTTAAACTCAGAATGTAAAGGGCCATAACTATATGCCATAAATCATGTTGTCCAACACACTACCAATATTGCCAATCCATCACCCTTATGAATTAGAGTAATAAACTGATGTTTCTACACATCAAAACATACTTCCTACTAACAAGACACATAAATAAGCTGTGTAACTCTTATAAATATTGTCATTTGCACCCATCAAGACATAGTAATGTAGACAATTTAAATTCCTTATTGTAACACCTTGATTCACAAATGTTGGTCTGTTGTATGTAAAGATCTGACATCAAAGTTTACTCAAGATATATCATCATCATCATCATTTCATTTTACGTCCGCTTTTCCCTGCTTGCAAGGGTGGGACGGGAACTGATTCCGGCTTGATTTCTACAGCTGGATGCCCTTCCTAACACCAACCTCATTTACAGTGAGTGCTGGGTGCTTTTTTGCCGTGGCACCACCACGACCACTTTGTAGTGGAATGATAGGGACCCAAGTCCCTATCATCTCATTTCTACAGCTGAGTAAACTGGAGCAATGTGAAATAAAGTGTCTTGCTCAAGGAAACAACACATCACCCGGTCTGAGAATTGAACTCACAACCTTTCGATTGCAAGGCCAATGCTCTAACCACTAAGCCATGTGCCTCCATATGAAAAAGCATAAAGGTTTTAGCAAAAAAAGAGTCAACTTTTATGACGGTAGGCTGAAAAGTTCATAGGCTGACTATGAAGGTGTGATGCTAGTGTTGTGAAATCTTGCTTGCATTAATTTTAACTCTTTTAATAACTGTAATGTTTCTTTCCAGGGACTACGTTGAAAAATAAACCTCATTTGGTCATTTCATGAGAGTATCTTGGTCAGCCTATGAACTTTTCAGTCAATCCTCATACATGAGATTAACTTTTAGATGCGTATATACAGTAATCAATTATTTAATTATAGAAAAATAATCAATAAATGATCAAGATTTTTACCTGCAACTGGCCAATTTCAGCTGCATTATGTAATGGAGTAGCTCCAGTTTTATCCATGGAAATTGTTGCTCCCCCTGACTGCAAAAGCCATTCAACAACTTTGGCTTGACCACAGCTGGCTGCAAAGTGCAAAGGTGTAGCACCATCAAAATCCCTTTCATTTGGGTCAGCTTTCGCTTCCTCCACCTAAAATAGAAAGTCATCATTAGTGGATAGCTTTTGTCTGAATTGTTGAGACAAAGGAATTTATCAACACTACTATTTATTTTGTTATTTAATCAATTTAAACGTTTGTGTTGAGCTAGTAAGTCATGGCAGACTAGTGGAAGTATCTAATACTTTTTACAGTTGAGAAACAAAAAACAAGATAAGCAGAGACAAGTGAATATAAAAATAAAATAAAATAAAAAAATTTAATAAGGAAGACCAGCTAGAGGCAAAATAAACATAAAAAAAGATGAAGAAAAAATAGGAAGCAAGGGAAGCTATAACGCAGCTAGGAGGTTCTGTTGTTGAATTATTTTTATAACCTCTATGTACTCAAAGATTTTGTTGATAGTTGGTAGATCTTTTACAATGTATTGTATCTCCAATCTTGGTAGTTTTTTTATATATATATAATATATAATATTTGATTAAACAAAGTTATCTTTGTGGATTGTATATAAGGCTAAATGAAGGAATAGGGTTATATATCAGTGCATCATATATATACCCCCTCTTCAATGGGCCTGCACACACAAACACACACACAGACAAACACACACACATATACACAGACACACAGATACACAGACACACACACACACACACACACACACACACACACACACACATTAGGTTGTTAAATTGTACCACACTATAGATGTTTCATAATCATCATCATCATTAATTACAATGAAAATAGAAAACAATTATTTTAAGAAATCTGTTTTCAGAAATGGAGTTGTTGTTGTTAAGGATAAGGATGATGATCACAATGATGATGATCATGATCATGATGATGATAATAATTGTTCTGATTTAGGCATAAGGCTTTTTTGTGGGAGGGGAAAGTTGTTTAAATTGACCCCAGTGCATTATTGGTATTTTATATTATTGATCGTGAATGGATGAAAGACAAAGCTAACTTCAGCAAGATTTGAACACAGAAGGGCCATAACTATATGCTGCAGAGCATGTTGTCTGACAATAAAAATATATAAAGATGTCAGTAAAGAAAAGAAAGAATAAAATCAGGAAGAAGAGAAAGTAAGAGCGAAGAAGGGGATAAAATGCAAAGAAGAAATATTTACAGATTTTTTTTTTTTTTTTTTGTGCGGTGGATATCTGAATTGGCTAAATCCCAGATCTCATTCACTTACCGAGTGAGGTGAAACTTGTGAGATTGGACCAAGGAAATAATGTTTCAATTGGTCTATAGTATCAATTGCTGATACAATCTAAAGGTTGTAGGGTTAAACTGTAGCTTTGTCATCTGAATTAAGTTGGGTATCATTAAAGGAAATAAAAGAAATTATTTTAGACTATGGTGAGTCAATAATGAGGAAAGATCTTGATAACATCTTTGATTCCAGAATTAACTTAGAGCTTAGAAAATATCTAAGAACAATGACTAGCTAAGAAACAGTCATCATCAGCATCATCATCATCACCATCACCACCACCACCACCACCATCATCTTCTTCATCAAAACCACCACCATCATCATCATTGTCTAAGAATAATTATGAATAAGATAAAAAAAAAAGAACCCATCATAATAGCATAACAATTGATACAGTACAGAGAGATACATAATTATATTGTTTAATACTTTTGTCTGGTTTCAATCTTTAAACTGAAACTGTGTTAGGGCCAGTCATGGTGGGGCACAGCTATGGTGAGGCACAGTCATGGTGGGGCACAGCCATGGTGAGGCACAGCCATGGTGAGGCATAGCCATGGTGAGGCACAGCCACGGTGAGGCACAGCCACGGTGAGGCACAGCCACGGTGAGGCACAGCCACGGTGAGGCACAGCCACAGTGGAGCATAACTATTGTAGGGTCCAGCCATAGTAGAGCATGACCTCTCTCTCTCTCACCTCAGTCTAGGTGACTCTAGAAAGGGTCCTCGACACTGCCCTTCCTCATGACAGATTAAGTCTACCATAAGGCTTACCAGTGTCCTTGAGTCTACTTTGACACAGCTGCCTCTTTCAATTCAAGTCACCATTATAGATGTTTTACAGCCAAAATCATCTCCTATATATGATTTCTCATATAACTTTTACTACTGTAAGATCAGATGACCATGTCTTGCTCATACAGAACTGTTTCTGACTTGGTTTCTATGGTTGGATGCCCTTCTTAATACCAACCACTTTACACGGTGGGCTGGGTGATTTTTATCATGACACTAACATAAACATTTTAGTGTGGGCTGGGTTCTTACCACCAAAACAACCACTTTTCAGTGGTATATATAATTTCTCATATATAACTTCTATCACTATTATATATTTATTACAACCAAGCTCTCTCTCTCTAATTTCTCCTATAACTTTGCACTACAGAAAATATTTTAAATTAAGTTTTTTAAATGTCAATTAATGGACCATTTTCATTATACATTATTTAGATGTTGTCATTAAAGAATTGTTATAATCAACATGTTATATGAATATTGTGGACACAGGCATGGCTGAATGGTTAGGTAGTTGGCTTCCCAATCATTAGGTCCCAGGTTCAATCCTACTGTGTGCCATCTTGGGCAAGTGTCTTTACCATAGCTTCAAGTTGACCCAATCCTTGTGAGGGTGGGCTGATGAAATAACAACATATTTTCTATATCTTTCTTCTTTTCTCCCTCTTCTTCTCTCATGACCACTCACTACTGTTTCTAGAAGACTTTGAGTTCCTTGGCAACCACTAACCACTCTTCTCCATCTTTAAGGTATTTTACTTGAATTTATATGCTATGATTATTTATACCAACTGACTGTTTTACAGTTATTTCTGTGTTTGAGTTACTCACATTTCTATAGCTATAAATATTTTAAGATGAACAGTTTTATATAATAGAACCAAGGGTGGTTTCAGACAATTTGGCATTACAAAGGATTAAATCCAGAAAATAACCATAAAATCTATATACAGCATGTCAAATAATGCTCGTTTGCTTCTTCCAGTAACTCATTTTTTCATTTATGATTATAGTGAAACCCAGCAAATGACCCAAAACTAGCTTCTGTAGCCATATAAAGAAGTTTTCCTCTTAAATAAGAAATGTTATGGACCAATCGTATTGATACTTACGAGCCATTTGATGATATCTAAATGTCCCATCTGTGCCGAAGCATGTAAACAAGACATTCCATCAAAAGCAGTTATCTTTAAGGAGCCCTTTGCTTCAGTAACAATATACTTGAGTATGTCTAGCTTTCTTTCTTGACTTGCTAGATATGCAGGAGTAGCGCCATTATTCATTTGCATATTCACAGATCTGGAAAATAAAATTAATAATATTAATAGTATAAATGATAATAGTCAACCAGTTTTGTTTTGAATAATGGGTAATTAAAAGTTAAAGAAAACAATATCAACAATAACAAGTTTCTTAAAGTCATTTTTCATTGTTAAAACCTTGCAGGACGCATGACAAGTTTCATACTCATCCTGGGGTCCTTTTTGTAGCAATGTTTTATGACCAGATTCTCTTCTTCGCACCAACCCTTTTAGCTCCCCCTTAAAACCAGAACACTGCCCTTCCCACACTCCTATCTATCTTGAAGGCCCTGTACAAGGATCAACTGTGCTGCCATACCCTCTATGACAATACAATAAAAAGAAAAAAATATATACTGGCCAATAACCAATAATCAAAATTGTGTGAAGATTTTGTCGACACCAAGAGATTATCTTGATTCTCTGAACCTCGTTACAAAAATAATTAATATCAAATGGAATCAAGTAATCATTATAATTCAAAGAAACTTGATAGAATCAAAATGAAATAAATTCTCTAATTAGCGAACTTCAGAGACAAACCCTCACCTATTGCCACATATACCATGGCTGCTGTGTGATTAATGTTTAATGTTTTTGTGTATAACTATTGTTATTGAATAACTACAGAAATTGGTAGTTTTTACATTTTTATATTCCAGAAATATCATAGCCCCTCCCCTCATTCCCCTACCCCACCTTTTTTTTTTATTTCAACATTCTATGATCAACATTTCAAAAAATTATAAATGAAAATTATTGAAGTTAGTTATTAACTTAAATATCTTAGATAATAGCAATTAAGAATTTCTAATTAGTGATTCCAATGGTCACACAAAAGTATTTCTGTATCAAATCAGAACGTGGGTTAATAAGGAAAATTTTGGTTCTTTTTATGTGTAAAAATAAAGTAGGCATGAATGTGGGACTAAGAAGATCATTTTGCTACTGTTTGTGTTTGGTCTTATTCTGTAGTACGTTAGGCAAATGTCTTCTATTATGTAATTGCCTTGCGAGTGAAATTTAGTAGATAGAAACTGTGTGGAAGACTGCCATGTAAATATATGGGTTTGTTGGTTTCTATGTGTGTATTTGATGTCTGGTCAGGCTTCTAACTGCTATTGGTACCATGTAATCCAGTACAACCTGCTTCATGGTTGAGTGGTCAGCATCTAAACTGGCTCTCTCACCAGACCCTTGTCTGATGACAAGTGTAGCACAAAATGCAGCACAAAAAACAAGAGCTGTTAAAAGGGTAGATGAACTCCTCAGAATCAATGGCCATCTACCCCAACAATGGGTTAAACAGCCTCACCAACACACAATTGACCAAGTGTTGTGAGTATGGCTACACCTCTGACATGACAAAAACCGAACAGAAAGCGGTAGATGTCGGGATTCCTCCAACAGAAGTAAAAAGGCTTTGGATTGGATGTGTGAATTTAGGTTAACACCACTTAAACAATTAGTGTCATTTGTTTATGTCCTTCATTAGCAACTTCGTGGGTGAAGATCAGTGAAATAAGTAACATACATAAACAAGTAAGGGTTGGCATTAGGAAGAACATCTAACTATGAGAGACTACCTCAAAACGTCCCATCCAACCCATGCAAGTATGGAGAAGTGGTTCTGATGATGTTGAGGTTGAGGAAACTAATTTCAAATATATTTTATCCATAATATAAATTATTAGAGGCTGACTGAAGCTTGAACTATTTATTCAGTTCACCTCCAAGAACATGGTAAATGTTAATTTAAATCTAATCTATCCAACTATAAACCTATCAACTAATTCACATAAACACTCAAGTAAAGTCTAATCTGTCTCGAGTTCATCACAGTTTCCATCGCTTTAAGTGACTGAGAGTACAAGACTCTCCCCTGTACAGGACACAAGTGCATTGCAGGGTTAAATCCCCAACTGTTGCTGGTATTCATTTTCAGCTGAGTATACTGGAACAACACACAACCCAGTCCAAGAATCCAACCCACGACATGATTATAAGTTCAACACCCCTACCACTAGGCCACACATCTCTACACTATTTACTCAAGTAAAGTGTTTAGAGAAAGAACAATTTTTCAGGTGACCATCAAAGAATAAAATGTTAGATTATAGTTGTCTTTGGAAAGTCAGTATAATGTGTGATGGTGACAGTAATGGTAGACTGAATTCTTGTGAGAGTTCAGCCTTCCATAACCATCGTATGCGATTTTCTTCTTCGAAAAAGAGGTTCATACTTCCTGTATAAAAGACATTACACACCCACTAGTGCTGGTGTCATGATAAAATTGCTTTGGTAGAGTATGCAAATGAATATATGTGTGATGCAGGCCCATGATTCATCTGAGAGATCAGTAATTCTATTTCCATACTGACTTGGTCTGCTAAGACCTGACCCACTCTTGATAGCAGGGAAAAAATGTTAAATGATGATGATGATGATAAAGTAAAAGTGTAAACTGGTATTTTCTTTGTCTTTACTCTCATTTCATTTTTAAGGTCATGGGTTTGATTCCTGGACCAGGCAGCACACTGTTTTTGTGAAAGATTGCTTTTCATGACAGGACTGGGGTCTCTATCATTAAAATGCATGCAGAACCTCCTATGATATAACCTTGTAGAAGGGCAGCTAAACCTGCTTAGGTGTGAGCTGAAAATTTCATTTCTTTTCATTTCAAAAGAATGTACTGTTGTGTTAGAAATGAGTGTTTTTTTTGTTTTGTTTTTTGTTTTGTTTTTCTTTTTCTTTTTAATTTCAGTAAGATATTGGAGTAAACTAATCTAGTTCTATGAAATAATCATGTTATTGGATTTTGATCATACATTAGCCAAACAAAATCTTTTGGAGAGTAAAGATGTGGGAATAATGTTTGCTCATTAGTTAATAAGATATTCAGCTTCCCCATTAGTGGTATAATATAATATATCTACTTTAGCATATATGCACAAGTATGGTTATGTTGTTAAGAAGTTTTGCTTTACAATCACGTGGTTTCAAGTTTAATCCCACTGTGTGGATGCCTGTTACACACACACACACACACACACACACATACATATATATATATATACTTGTAACTGGGTAATATTTATTATTACTCACATTATATATATATTTATATATAGCTGCAATTATATATATATATATACATACATATACACAGGGTCTCGCCACAAAAAATATATACACACTTCAACAGAAATTCTAATTGAAGTTTGTATACATTTTTTGGGATACCTTGTATATATGTGTGTGTGTGTCTTCGGGAGTCCATGTCTATGCTTACATTTGTGTCTGTATCTGTGTTTTTGCCCTGTGACTAGGTTTGACAAAACAAGAGATCGATAATAAATGTGTCAGAGTTGGGAAAATAAAGAGAAGCCCCAGCATGGCCTCAGTCTAATGCTTGAAACCAGTAAAAGAATAAAAGAAATATATATATATATACCAGTCTCCCCCATATCGACCCAATAGAGGGACCAGCAGTGTTAGTCGAGGGGAGTATAATAAGTAAGGCAATCAAGGATATGAAGACGGGTAAGGCGGCTGGGCCTTCGGAAATAGTTGCTGAGATGCTGAAGGCATCTGGCACGGTGGGACACACCATGGTCACCCGCATAGTTAACCAAGTCGTACAGAATGGGGTTGTTCCGAAGGACTGGCATAGCAGCATCATCGTTAACTGTTATAAGGGTAAAGGAGACGCCCTAGATAGGAGTAACTATAGAGGCATTAAATTAATCGACCAGGTCATGAAGGTCACGGAAAAAGTAATAGCGCAACTAATCAGAGAGAGAATTGATCTAGATGAAATGCAGTTCGGGTTTGTGTCAGGCAAAAGTACCACAGACGCTCTTTTCATAGTACGACAACTACAGGAGAAGTACCTAGCTAAAGGTAAACCCCTCTACTTAGCTTTTGTCGACTTGGAGAAAGCCTTCGACAGAGTCCCCCGCTCCATTATCTGGTGGGCTCTTAGAAAACTAGGCGTTGACGAATGGCTTGTGAGGGCTATACAAGCCATGTATAAAGAAACAGTCAGCAAGGTTAGAATTAACAACGAATATAGTGAAGAGTTTAGCGTAAAAGTTGGCGTCCATCAGGGCTCTGTTCTCAGCCCCCTACTATTTATTATTGCCCTTCAGGCTATAACAGAGGAGTTCAAGACAGGCTGCCCATGGGAACTCCTATACGCAGACGACCTGACACTCATAGCGGAATCAATGGCCGAGCTAGAGAAGAAATTCCAAACATGGAAGCACGGCCTAGAGTCAAAAGGACTTAAAATTAACCTGGCTAAGACCAAAGTACTAGTTTGTAGGAAAGAAAACAAGGTGGCGGTCCCTTCTGGGAAATGGTCGTGCTCGGTGTGTAGGAAAGGCGTAGGTAGAAACTCCATTTTATGTCCTAAATGCAAAGTATGGGTGCATAAAAGATGTAGTGGGATCACAGGTAAGCTAACTAAGAACATAGATTTTACATGTGGCCGGTGTTCTGGTGCAATAAGTAGCAGCAAGTGCCCACAAAATACTAGCTCTTTCAATTGCGCAGAGGGTTCTATAGAAATAGTGGACAGCTTCCGTTACCTGGGCGATAAGATCAGCAGTGGGGGAGGGTGCTCTGAAAGTACTGTAGCTAGAGTCAGAACTGGTTGGAAAAAGTTCAGAGAGCTTATACCACTATTAGCTGCTAAAGGGTTCTCCCTAAAAATGAAAGGCAGGTTGTACGATGCCTGCATACGAACAGCAATGCTGCATGGCAGTGAGACCTGGGCATTGTGTGCAGAGGATACACGCAGACTAGAGAGGAACGAAGCTTGCATGCTCTGCTGGATGTGTAACAGTAATATACGTGAACGGCAAAGCATAAACGAACTAAGGAAAAAATTAGAGATAAGAGGGATCAGATGTTGTTTACTCGAGAGAAGGCTACGTTGGTATGGACATGTGATGCGCATGAAAGTCGATAGCTGTATAACAAAGTGCAGGGCAATAAAGATAGACGGTAGTCACGGAATAGGCAGACCTAGAAAAACCTGGGACAAGCTCATAAACTCCGACATCACACACTTACACCTCTCCAAGACAATGTCACTGGACCGAGACCTTTGGCGGTACTCAGTAACAGAGAAGACCCGCCTTACCTAAATATATAGTAAAACCTACTCCAGCCAGTAGGCATCTCTAACAAAATACACCCCGTCCCACCACCACCAGCCCCACCCCATCCACACCACCCCGTTCTATGTAAAGTTATGTTGGTGCCGCGCCATCGAGGCCGAAACAAATGAGATCGTGTAGGTGTCACGACAAAAAAACACACAGTCCACGCTGTAATGTGGCCGTGTAGGCAACACGGTAAAAACCTCCCAGACCCACACTGTAAATGTGGTTGGTGTTAGGAAGGGCATCCAACTGTAGAAAACCTGCCAGACAGTCCTATGCGAGCAAGACAATCACTCTTGCCTCAAGTGGGACTACCCCCATCCAAACCCATGCAAGCGGACGTTAAACGTTGATGATGATGATGATGATGATATATACCAGGAAACAGACTTTAAATAATTGTTTCTACTTTTGGCACAAGGCCAGCAATTACCCAGTGCATTACTGGTACTTTATTTTATCGACCCCGTAAGGATGAAAGGCAAAGTTAACCTCGGCGGGGTTTGAACTCAGATCATAAAGGGACGTAACTCTATGCTTCAAAGCATGGCGTCCGACTCTCTACCGATACTGCCAATCCCCCGCAGGAAACAGACTTTAAATAATGACGATGTATATATGTGTGTATATGTATGTCACATGTCTTTACAGTTGGCATCCTTTAACCAAGTGGTGATGGTTGTTTATGTCCCACATAAATAGTATGCTCTATAGTTAAGCAGTTCAACAAAGATCATGTATGTACCATGTTTAATATATTGTTTGTTTATGGCCCATAGCCTAGTGGTTTGACAAACAGAGATTGATAAAATAAATACCAAATATGAAAAAGTAAATATCAGCGTCCATATAATTGACTCAAAACTTTTTAAGGTGGTGCCCCAGCATGGCCACTGTCTAATGACTGAAGCCAGTAAAAGAATAAAATAATATATAAAATAATAGATAATCAAATAATATATACCTTCATTTAATTATTTACAATATCACAATATAAAAGAAAATAAATGAAGAGGGGAAGAGAAATAGAGGTAGCAAGCAAACTCTACACCCTTGGTTGAACAGTATATCTCAGCTTTACCTCGTGGAGAAGATTACAAAAGTATTGTCATGGAGAACAGCCAGCAATATCCACTACATCAACCATCCCATCTTACAGGCTTCCATCTTTAGTTATCTATTATCTATTTAATCAATTTAAATGTCTGTAAAGCTGATAAACCTTTACAGACTGAGAGAGGTATCTAATACAACTTATATATATATATATGAAATAAAAACAAGAGAAGACAGAAAAAAAGACAGAAGAAACAGAAAAAAAAAATGGAATGTGGAGAAGGAGGACAGATAAAGGAGGACAGTTATTTATTATTTAGTTAGTTAGTTAAAAGCGGTGGATTGGCAGTATCGGTAGAGGGTCGGACGCCATGCTTTCCAGCATAGTTATGTCCCTTAACAATCTGAGTTCAAATCCCGCCGAGGTTAACTTTGCCTTTCATCCTTACGGGGTCGATAAAATAAAGACCCAGTAATGCACTGGGTAATTGCTGGCCTTGTTCCAAAAGTAGAAACAGTTATTTAATTAGTCAGGGAAGATTACATCCATCATTCGTTTTTGTTTTGAACCATTTTCTAAGAAGGTTATCACTCTCTTTTCAAATGTGAACCGAAAGAAATATATTGGGTAAAATTATTACTTTGTTTTGTTTTATTAACCATCCTTTGCCCTTTATATATTTCTGCCCCATTGTACTGACTTTCTGAAATTATCAGTCATTTATTACTTATCTCACAATGCTTTGTATTTACTATTATATATTTAATCAATTTAAATGTCTGAGTAGAGCTGTTAATCCCTTACAGACTGAGAAGGGTATTTAATACACCTTATATATAAGAAATTATGCAAGAAAGAAAAAATTAAGCAAGAAACAGAATAAATGGAAAGTGGGAAGAGAGAGGACAGATTTTTTTTCTTTTTATCTGAATCAACAAGATCCCAAATCTCATTCGCTTACCGAATGAGGTGGAACTCATCAGGTCGAACCAAGGAAACAATGTTTCCATTGGCTTTACCAGTTGTTGATATTATCTACTGGTTAAACCTCCTGGCAGAAGGACAAATGTAGAAAAGTTAAATATTTCTGTTGTTCAATAAAATCATATATAAAATTAATTTTTAATAGGGAAACTTTTAATGTCCATTGAATTCTTAGAAAATTATTATTTAACTTTTATGAAAAGTTTTGAAATAGATAAGATAAACATCATTTATAACCCATTCCCATACTCCTCCCTCCGTCAATAGTAATTAATGTTTCATTTATGAAGTAAAGTTGATGAATTTATCTCAGGTCTGAACACATTTTTATTTTGGCTTAATAAATTACTTGATGGTCATGATAGTGGTGGTGGTGATGGTGGTGAGTTGTGGTGGTGGTGGAATACGATGGGGTGGTTTTGGTGAGTTGGGGTTATGATGGGGGGTGTCAGTGGTGGTGGGGTGTTGGTGGTGATTAGTGTTGGTATTGAGGATGGTGAGGGTGATAGGGGTGGTGGTGGGTTGATGATGATGATAAGGATAATGGTGGTGGTGATGATGAGGGCAGTGGTAAGTAGTGGTGGTGGTGATGGGGCACTGGTGGGGTGATGAAGATAATGATGATAACGATGAAAAGGATCATAGTGATATGATGGTGGTGAATGTGATGATGATGATGACAGTGGTGATAATGGTGAGGAGGATGACACTGATGGAAGAAAAATACTGATACCATTTCAAAGGGATGAGATATCAACTAATAAATATCTGCCTAATGTCTTTCACTCTCCCCATTCCATAAATAGAACCTTTCTTTTAAAACCCCTTTGATAGGAACATATCAAAGTTAACAAGGAATGTATTGATTACATCCTTGGGTGTCGGTGATTGATTGGAAATTATCAATAAGATCATCAAGTATCTTCTGTAATTGAATCCTAGTGACTGAAAATTGTAAAGAATTGCTTCATTAGTTTACAATGTAAGTGAGAAAAAAAGATGGCTTTTCTTATATTAGCATGAGTTTAATAACAACAACAGCAACAACAAATGTTTTAAAGTTATATTCACTACTAATTCAAGGGTTAGCCTCATGGGCCCCATGATAGAATTCATACATACCATGGGATCCTTTTTGAGGCAATGATTATATGGCTGGATCAATTCTTTAGTTGTCTCTTATGACACAGGGATACGGTGTACCTATTTGAAACTGGATACACAGAGAATGCGTGTGTGTGCGCATTCGTGTGTGTGTGTGTGTGTGTGTATGTGTGTGTGTGTGTGTGTGTGTGTGTGTGTGTGTGTGTGTGTGTGTACAAGGAAGTGGTGGAGTTCAATCAGGGAGGGGGTTCCTCTGTCAGGAGTAAGAAGGCTCTGAATTTTTATTTGAATATATATGTAAGAACCTTTGTTAAGTTATATTCAAAGCAGCAACTTAATAATGAGCCAGTTAGTTATATTACTAAATCCTCTCAAATTCTTGATTATTCACAAGATGATTTACAAATCACAAGTAGTATCTTTCATTAGAAATATACAAACAAAAGTGTAATACCACAACTTGGTTCTTGAATCCCTTTAACAGAGTCTCTTGTGTTACAAGTATTTTAGACATGTCTCCACTTTGAAGGTGTCTTTTTCTCCCCATGCCACTAGTCTTTGAGGCCCATAAAAGGGTCATGGACATTGCCTTTCCCTTTCAGATTAGACAGTAAAAAAAATACTCATTCTCTTTTCAAGTAATACTTTAATAATTATGAGATATTAATCCTTTTGTTACCCAACTGCCTGAAACCAACCTTTGTTCAATGATATAGAGCTGTTTCTTTTAAAGTGTTTATATCTATTATCTATGTATTTATTTAATCAATCTAAACGTCCATATAGAGCAAGTAAATTATGGCAGACTAGGGGAGAAACTAGTACTCCTACAGTTGAGAAACCACAAAAAGCAAGATATACAGAGATAAATGAGTAAAACAATAAAATTAAACATTAAGATAAAATAAAAAATTTTGAATAGGGAAGGCCAGAGGGTGGCAAAATAAGCATAAAAAAAGAAAGAAAACTGTCCATCGTAATTCTATGTAAGAACCTTTAAGTTATGATTTAGACAGCAGATTAATAATGAAAATAATAGTAATATTACTAAATCTCTCCATTTTTTTTTTTTCTGTTATTTTCATTAGAAATATGATGAATTGGTTAATGAAGAGGAAAAATTACATCAGACATGTCAGCTTTTCTGAAACCACCTGGCAGAGAATTTATTGCCTGGCTATTATTGCCAAAAGGTGGCAGCACCATCTTTATAATGAATTTGGCCAACAGCCTGGCCTGTCCCACTAATCAAAGTGAACATGTCCAAAAGAGAAAAATAACAGTTTGAAAGTTATGGAAAAATTATTTAAAACTATATTTACTAAGATATATATTTTATTTCTGTAAATATTTATTTGGCATCTTGCCAATATGTCAATTTCATCACTTTAAAAAATATTTTCCCATATTGTTGTCTGAACTTTTTCATCTTTGTCAGTTGTCATATGTTTGGTTTTAATATCTTGTTTTTGGTTTGGTACCCCAGAGTATATATTTCTTTATGTATAATATGACATGTGTATAATACAACCACTATATCTGAAGTTAAAAAACAACAAAAAACAGGAATAAATTACATTCTTGTGTATAAGACCCTTGACTACAGCCATGCCTATGTAAATTTTTTGGTAAACTTGTACCATGCTTATCATCATTATGATCACTGTTTAACATCCATTTTTCCATGTTAGCATGCATTAGATGAGTTGTCCTATTGTGAGACAAGTCAGATCAGGTGACTGTGTCTTGCTTATACAGAACTGTTTCTGGTTTGGTTTCTATGGATGGATGTCCTTCCTAACCCCAACCATGTTACAGTGTGAACTGGGTGTTTTTTATCATAGCACCAAAACAACCAACTGACAGGTTGGACTGGGTGTTTTTTCATTGTCACCAGCATGGTCACCTTACAGGGAGGACTAGATGTTTTTTGTCATGTCACCAACATGCCATCTTATCCATCAAAATCTCAGTGTCATATATTTCCCTTAAATATTCAGTTTCTCATTCAAGAAGGAGAAAGTATATATTTTAACTATAGTTTTTCATCAGCTGTAACAATAATGTTATCAAAACATGAAAGATCTTATGTAGTTTTTTATTAATTTAGTTTAGTAATTTCTTCTCTTTGAGACAAACAATGTTCAATTATGCTGATTCCTAAATAAGAAATATTGCTGATATATCAAATACTATTTGTAGACAATTGGTATCAACACGTTCAACCCTTGTAAACAGAGAAAACAGACATTAAATGATGCTGATGATGATGGCGTATTTGCAATCTTGTCATTTGAAGTGAGTACATTTAAACTAAGTAAACATTTTTGAAAACATATCCGCATGTATAATATACCCTCTGCCCTTTTTGCTACATACATATTTAGAGTCTAATCGATCTATGACTTCTACTTCTATCTTTAGAAGATTTTATCTTTTTGTATCTCATTTTAATACAAAAGGTGTTTAACTTTTTTATTAACATATTTATAATGAAACACTGTCTTGTGTATCCTGTGCTTTTAGAATAGATGCATCATATCTTTGCATGTTGTAACATATAACTAAAGGTGTTGGAATCAGGAAAGGTATCTAGCTGTAAAACATTGACTTAAAACATCACATTCAACCCATACCAGAATGGAAAACTGGACATAAAAAGTATGAGATACACTCTATTTCAATTAATGAAGAATTTGGAGGGATTTACTAAAATAATTCATTATTTCATTATTAAAATGATATTTATAATACAATTTAACAAAAAGGCTCTTGTATCAAATTATGTTTAAACGAAGTTGTTTTGTTTAATAGAACCAAAGATAGTTTTGGGCAGGTTGGTTAAAGAGTTTGCTTTGCAGCCAGGTGGCTTTGGGTTGTATACCCCTTATATGCCTTCTTGGGTAAGTCTCTTCTAATATAGAGCCTCAGGCTGACTAATGTCTTGCAAATGAAATTTGGTAGACAAAAACTGTGCAGAAGCTTGTTATTTTATATTTGTATGCATACATTCATATGTGTGCATGTTTCTTTCTATGTGTCTTCACATTGACACTGTTTGGGAAGGCAGTAGTATAACACAGCAGATGATAGGTACAGAAACCAAGTCAAATATAGAAGATATGAGCAAGGTATGGCTGTCTGACGAGTCTAGCCTCAGACCATGAAAACCCATCCAACCTTTGCTAGCATGGAAAAATGGACATAAAATTATGATGACGATGATGACGATGATGATGAAAATGAACGCAGTGAGTAAACAGCATTCAATAAAACCATTCTAATTTTAATCCAGTTGTGTTATACAAATTAAAACTGAATAAAATATGAAACAGTGATATAATGGACGGTTGATGTTTTCAGGAAAATATTTAAAAAACAAAAACAAAGGCCACTGATGGTATGGTTTTAGGGTAAAAACATGAATTAATTAGTCACCGTTATATTTAACTTAATAATTGTGATAGTTATTTCTGATAACCAACAGAAGCAAGCTATTGTTAACTATTACATAAATGATATGTTCCAGATAAAATAGTTTATTTCCTTTCTATAATATCAAACAAAATCATTTTAGAAAACTGCCATGATAAAATATATTCTAATCAGCAATTCCAATTGTTTAGTTTTAAGGTATTTCCAATACAAAGTCTAACTGAAATTTTCAGAATCATGAAATATATATATATATATATATATATGAAAAAAATAGTAAAAATTAAAATTAAAAAATTAAAATTTCGCTCTACATGGCTGAATACAATAAATGTAATCTGAGTTTTTCGAATATTAATAATATTCAATTAGTTTGAAATTATGCAAACAAGCCTCATTTTTAAAGCCATGTCAGTAGAATGAACCCTTCATTCTTGCTCTTGTGTTGGCATGTGTGTATACACATATATTATATTATTTATATATGTTCATACATAAAATAAAGTCGCTTCCCAAGGTTTCAAGGCCCAAATTTGACCATACCTCCAGAATACAAGAGGCATCAAATGTGTGACATTTCTTCAGGCACTTATGCGAGTTTATATATATATATGTATGTATGTATACATATATATATATGTATACACACACGCATACACATATATATACATAGCTTCACCAATTATATAGTCTTCGATATAACTGTAAGAACATACTCAAAATCAATAAAGTTTTTAGAAAAATGTTTGGTTTAATTAATAGCAAATATTTCATTTTCAAATGAGATTTGAAAGCAGAAATATTTTCTTGAAATTAAGGCTTGGGTGATTTTTTTCAGAACCAAATGAATTTAAAAATAAATTAGGCAAGTTAGTTGTCAATGTGTCATTTCCTGGCATTTCTATCCAACTAAAAATAAAATGATATGAATTTAAAACAATTAATGAGGAAATAACAAGGAAGAGACAATGGCAGAAGAACATATTGGTATTTTCCATCATTTAATATTTCCTTTCCATACTGACACATACATACATGCTAGCACACATACATATATGCATGCACACACATACATATATGTAATAGCGTGGAAGATGGACATTAAACGAAGATGAAGATGATGATGATGATGATGATGCACACACATACAAACACATGCACATACATGCATTCATGCACACACACATACACACACAAACACATACATGTGTGCATGTACACACACACACTTGCATGTACACACAAATATATGCATGCATGCACATACAAACACATGCACACATACATGTTTACTAACATACACACTGATAAGCCTGCGCTGCTTCTTCTGGCTAGCGACTGTGTTAGGCTTAAAAAAAAACCTCTTAACCAAATTACCAACAAAAATCATGCCACAGGAGAATTGCTTTTGTACCAAGATTTAAAAATTGATGATTAAAAATGTGCATGATTAAAAATGTGCAGGATGTGGAAGGGAGTGGGGTTCACCTGAACAATATCATTGGTACCATAGTACAGAGCATTTCTGTTGGCTCAAATGCAAGGTGTTTTGGAGAGGGGGGGGGGGGGGTCATCTTAGCAACATCATTGGGGACTATGACAAAGAGGATTGCTTTTGGTCTCAGATTTTCCTGGACAGATATGTCAGACCTACAGCTTTGTGTTTAAAGGCACTTACCTAACTGGACCAGTTTGATTAGTATGCTTAAACATGGACCTCCTTACCCTAAAATCTCTGGTATGACTTCAAAAATGTATCCCTGCATCTATATAATGTGTTCGATTTCACACATTTGCACAGCCAAATGTCTCTCTCCCTCTCTAATGTATGGTTATGGTTATGGTTTGATTGACAGGTGTGTAGCTGAAATCTTTCTGCCACCTGTTAGTAAAACCACAACCACACCTTGAGAGAGATTTGATCCAAATTAAATCAAAATGATTTATTTTTGATTTGTTTTCGAAATGGTAAAAGTTTAATTGTAGGACAGAAAATCCTTATTGTTTACATATATATATATATATATATATATACAGCGTTTCAATCCCAAAAATTTAAGGGCAGAAACACTTACTTGAGGGTGGGGTTTTTATCTGAAGAACTTCTGCTGTCCAGGTCTCCTGAGAGTTTCTTACCACTATATAAATATATATATATATATCAATGCCAATGCCCCAGGATGGCCTCAACCTGTTGGCTGGAACACATAAAAGAGTATCTCCATACATTTGGGTTTACAAACACAAGAAAAAGCGCTCAATACCAAAGTTGAGGATATTATATATATACATTATATTTACTAGCATTATTATTTATTGTTAGAGGGTCAGACGCCATGCTTTCCAGCATAGCTACGTCCTTTTATGGTCTGAGTTCAAATCCCGTCGAGATTAATTTTGCCTTTCATCCTTACCAGGTCGATAAAATAAAGTACCAGTAATGAACTGGGTAATTGCTGGCCTTGTGCCACAAGTAGAAACAATTATTATTTATTGTTACTCTGAAATTCATGGCTTGTTGCTAATAATGCAACCATAGTAAGTTGTATGATCTGTGGCAATCAATGAGACTAAAAGTTGCAGCAGAGAGTAACCATCACCATCATCAATTTATGTCCACTGTTCAACACTTGCATGGATTGGACGAGTCTTTCTCAGAACAGCACCTCTCCACTTTCCGCACTCCTTTATTATCTCCTCTCCTCTTCTTCTTTTATTAATTTGCATATTCTATTGTTACATATCTCCTTTCCTATCATCTGACTATTGTCACTTTTTTATCTTGGTGTCTTCCATATCATCTAGTTGTGGTGGTTAAAACCAGCCAAAATTTTCTTTGGTGAGCATTACTTTCTCTGTGTGTCTTCATCTCCATGTGTAACTGACCTTTTTTCTGTCATGTATTGTACAAATTAAATGCCATATATTTAATTCTATACATGTAAGTTTTTCATTTTGTTTTGATTTCATCTTACTACTCCAGGATCAGTGTCTGACTATTTTGTCTGACACTGTGACACCACTACATTTGGTAGGTGTAAAAACAGTGTATGTCCATTTTGATAGTCGATGACCACAGTCATCATTGCTAATATTATACCACTTGTGACACACATGACTTCCATTTTTTGTCTTTATATAAATACATGGTATTAGTTGCACATTCAGGAAAGTATCTGTTTTATAGATATTGTTGTCAAAGGTATATATTTTCCATTACTAGAAGTTGCATGTATGTCTTGTTATGGCTACATCAGCCATGTTTAGATGTACATGGATCTGGTAATGGAAAATACATGTCTTTGAGAACAATATTTATAAAACTGATACTTTCCTGCATATATAACTAATATTGTGTATCAAATATATATATGTGTGACTATATATGTGGTGCTGTCTCGGTTACACATTATGTGTGTATACAGATACAACTTTATCATGCCTTTTAGCTGGTAGCAAAATATATTTTATTAAATTACCAACACAAGCAATAATTATATGCAAATTAGTACATTCATTTCAGAATAATACTAAGAGCGAAATATGTTTCCTTGTGGTTGTTTGAATGAGATATACACCTTCTGATAAGGGCCCAATTAGATCCGAAAATCAATTAAATGTGTTTATTACTTTTTTTTTAATTTACTGGGAAATTTATATTTTCTAGCATGTTTACATGTCTACATATTAGATATGTGTATATTTATATACACATTAGTACAGTCTCAGTTACCCATTCTGTGTGTGTGTGTGTGTGTGTGTGTGTGTGTGTGTGTGTGTGTGTGTGTGTGTGTGTGTGTGTGTGTGTGTATATATATATATATATATATATATGGAGGCACATGGCTTAGTGGTTAGAGCATTGGCCTTGCAATCGAAAGGTTGTGAGTTCAATTCTCAGACCGGGTGATGTGTTGTTTCCTTCAGCAAGACACTTTATTTCACATTGCTCCAGTTTACTCAGCTGTAGAAATGAGATGTCCCTATCATTCCACTGTAAAGTGGAATGACGTGTAAATGAGGTTGGTGTTAGGAAGGGCATCCAGCTGTAGAAATCAAGCCAGAATCAGTTCCCGTCCCACCCTTGCAAGCGGGGAAAAAGCGGACATAAAATGAAATGATGATGAAAATGATGATATATATATATAACTTTATATCAGTATGTAGACAGAGGAAAGAAAAGAGTCTCAATACTGAAGTAGAATTTAAGTATACATTTATTATGACTAAGTAATGAGCCTTGTTACTCTGTCTTGTCTGATGATATTGTGAGAGTGCATGTGAAACTCCAGAGTAACTAGACATGCTACTTAGCCATAATAAATATATATTATCATCATCATCATCATTTAACGTCTATTTTCCACGCTACCATGGGTTAGAAGGGTTGTCCCATTTGAGGCAATCGGGTCAGGTGACCATATCTTGCTCATACAGAACTATTTCTGCCTTCGCTTCTACAGCTGGATGTCCTTCCTAACACCAAGCACATTTACAGTGGGTGCTGGGTGCTTTTTGTTGTGAGACCTACATAACCATTTTACAGTATGGGCTGGGTGCTTTTTGTTGTGACACTTACATGACCACTTTAAAATATGGGCTGGGTGCTTTTTGTTGTGACACTTACATGACCACTTTACAGTATGGGCTGGGTGCTTTTTGTTGTGACACTTACATGACCACTTTACAATATGGGCTGGGTGCTTTTTGTTGTGACACTTACATGACCACTTTACAATATGGGCTGGGTGCTTTTTGTTGTGACACTTACATGACCACTTTACAGTATGGGCTGGGTGCTTTTTGTTGTGACACTTACATGACCACTTTACAGTATGGGCTGGGTGCTTTTTGTTGTGACACTTACATGACCACTTTACAGTATGGGCTGGGTATGACAGAGGTTGTATACTGAATCATATACAAAATGTTTATGTAAATAAACATTTATATATGTGTGTGTATATACATATATAAATAAATTTATTTGGTAGATGTTTATCTGTTGCTACTGAAAGTTGCTCCAAATTCTAGTTTCTTCAGGCAATGGAATATCTGTTGTGTTGCCAGAGGAAACATTACATAGAACATTTTTGTCATAAAACAAAAAACAGCAGTCAAAATTTAATAATTATGTACTGAAACATGTGCTGAGTGCACTTTCTACCATCGTAAAACACACCTTCTTCCACTATAAAACAAACAGCACTCACAGTTGTGTATGTCTGATGTTATACACACATACACATGTGTGATGATGTTGATGGGGATATATACACTCACTCGCAAACATCATATATGCATGTGTGTATATATAAATTTATATGTATAAAGTGATTATGTATATAATATATAAAATGATTTACACACACATGCACACATATATATGCATATTTATTTATACATATACACGCACACACACACACACACATATATATATATATATATAGATATAGATAGATATTGTCTACATAATATATACACATATTTATATCTATATACACACCATATACCTATTTTTTTATATTTTAAAAACATTTTTAATGATATATATATATATGTATATATATATATATATATATGTGTGTGTGTATGTATATATATATATATATATATATATATATATATATATTTATATATTTATATATATAGATATATAGATATATAGATATATATTTATATATATAGATATATAGATATATAGATATATATAAAATTGTTATTATTTTTTTAAATGAAAGCTGAGTCTAATGTATTTGAAGATGTTTGAAAATATTCCATTACATATTTGAGAAATATTCTAGATTTAGAACTAACTGCTACAAATATGTTGGGTGTACACAGCACGTGACTGACGACTTCACATCTTACTGGTGACATTCATGACACACATTTGCTGTTTAACTGTTCAATAATGATTACTTCTTATTCAATAATACACGTGGTTTCTATCTTGCTGTTGTTACTGCTGTTGTTGGTAGTTGTGGTGCTGCTGTTTCCGTTACTGCTGGTGTTGTTGTTGTACTGCTGGTTCTGCTGCTGTTAGTAGGTGTGGTGCTGCTGTCTCCATTACTGCTGCTGTTGTTACTGCTGGGCTGATGCTGATGCTTCTGGTAGTTGTGGTGTTACTGCTGCTGTTGGTAGTTGTGGTGTTACTGCTGCTGTTGGTAGTTGTGGTGTTACTGCTGCTGTTGTTGGTAGCTGTGGTGTTACTGCTGTTGTTGGTAGCTGTGGTGTTACTGCTGTTGTTGGTAGTTGTGGTGTTACTGCTGTGGTTACTGTTGTTGCTGCTACTGCTGTTGTTGTAGTTAGAAGATGTGGTGCTGCTGCTGTTGTTGGTAGTTGTGGTGTTACTGCTGCTGTTGGTAGTTGTGGTGTTACTGCTGCTGTTGGTAGTTGTGGTGCTACTGCTGTTGTTGGTAGTTGTGGTGTTACTGCTGCTGTTGGTAGTTGTGGTGTTACTGCTGTGGTTACTGTTGTTGCTGCTACTGCTGTTGTTGTTGTTAGAAGATGTGGTGCTGCTGCTGCTGTTGGTAGTTGTGGTGTTACTGCTGTTGTTGGTAGTTGTGGTGTTACTGCTGTTGTTGGTAGTTGTGGTGTTACTGCTGTTGTTGGTAGTTGTGGTGTTACTGCTGTTGTTGGTAGTTGTGGTGCTACTGCTGTTGTTGGTAGTTGTGGTGTTACTGCTGTTGTTGGTAGTTGTGGTGTTACTGCTGTTGTTGGTAGTTGTGGTGTTACTGCTGCTGTTGGTAGTTGTGGTGTTACTGCTGCTGTTGGTAGTTGTGGTGTTACTGCTGTTGTTGGTAGTTGTGGTGTTACTGCTGTTGTTGGTAGTTGTGGTGTTACTGCTGTTGTTGGTAGTTGTGGTGCTACTGCTGTTGTTGGTAGTTGTGGTGTTGCTGCTGCTGTTGTTGGTAGTTGTGGTGCTACTGCTGCTGTTGATAGTTGTGGTGTTACTGCTGTTGTTGGTAGTTGTGGTGCTACTGCTGTTGTTGGTAGTTGTGGTGCTGCTGTGGTTACTGTTGTTGCTGCTACTACTGCTGCTGTTGTTAGTAGTTGTGGTGTTACTGCTGCTGTTGGTAGTTGTGGTGTTACTGCTGCTGTTGTTAGTAGTTGTGGTGCTGCTGCTGTTGTTAGAAGATGTGGTGCTGCTGCTGTTGTTGGTAGTTGTGGTGTTACTGCTGCTGTTGGTAGTTGTGGTGTTACTGCTGCTGTTGGTAGTTGTGGTGCTACTGCTGTTGTTGGTAGTTGTGGTGTTACTGCTGCTGTTGGTAGTTGTGGTGTTACTGCTGTGGTTACTGTTGTTGCTGCTACTGCTGTTGTTGTTGTTAGAAGATGTGGTGCTGCTGCTGCTGTTGGTAGTTGTGGTGTTACTGCTGTTGTTGGTAGTTGTGGTGTTACTGCTGTTGTTGGTAGTTGTGGTGTTACTGCTGTTGTTGGTAGTTGTGGTGTTACTGCTGTTGTTGGTAGTTGTGGTGCTACTGCTGTTGTTGGTAGTTGTGGTGTTACTGCTGTTGTTGGTAGTTGTGGTGTTACTGCTGTTGTTGGTAGTTGTGGTGTTACTGCTGCTGTTGGTAGTTGTGGTGTTACTGCTGCTGTTGGTAGTTGTGGTGTTACTGCTGTTGTTGGTAGTTGTGGTGTTACTGCTGTTGTTGGTAGTTGTGGTGTTACTGCTGTTGTTGGTAGTTGTGGTGCTACTGCTGTTGTTGGTAGTTGTGGTGTTGCTGCTGCTGTTGTTGGTAGTTGTGGTGCTACTGCTGCTGTTGATAGTTGTGGTGTTACTGCTGTTGTTGGTAGTTGTGGTGCTACTGCTGTTGTTGGTAGTTGTGGTGCTGCTGTGGTTACTGTTGTTGCTGCTACTACTGCTGCTGTTGTTAGTAGTTGTGGTGTTACTGCTGCTGTTGGTAGTTGTGGTGTTACTGCTGCTGTTGTTAGTAGTTGTGGTGCTGCTGCTGTTGTTGGTAGTTGTGGTGTTACTGCTGTTGTTGGTAGTTGTGGTGTTACTGCTGCTGTTGGTAGTTGTGGTGTTACTGCTGCTGTTGGTAGTTGTGGTGTTACTGCTGTTGTTGGTAGTTGTGGTGTTACTGCTGTTGTTGGTAGTTGTGGTGTTACTGCTGTTGTTGGTAGTTGTGGTGCTACTGCTGTTGTTGGTAGTTGTGGTGTTACTGCTGTTGTTGGTAGTTGTGGTGTTGCTGCTGCTGTTGTTGGTAGTTGTGGTGCTACTGCTGCTGTTGGTAGTTGTGGTGTTACTGCTGTTGTTGGTAGTTGTGGTGCTACTGCTGTTGTTGGTAGTTGTGGTGCTGCTGTGGTTACTGTTGTTGCTGCTACTACTGCTGCTGTTGTTAGTAGTTGTGGTGTTACTGCTGCTGTTGGTAGTTGTGGTGTTACTGCTGTTGTTGGTAGTTGTGGTGTTACTGCTGCTGTTGATAGTTGTGGTGTTACTGCTGTTATTGGTAGTTGTGGTGTTACTGCTGCTGTTGGTAGTTGTGGTGTTACTGCTGCTGTTGGTAGTTGTGGTGTTACTGCTGCTGTTGTTAGTAGTTGTGGTGCTGCTGCTGTTGTTGGTAGTTGTGGTGTTACTGCTGCTGTTGATAGTTGTGGTGTTACTGCTGTTGTTGGTAGTTGTGGTGCTACTGCTGTTGTTGGTAGTTGTGGCGCTGCTGTGGTTACTGTTGTTGCTGCTACTACTGCTGCTGTTGTTAGTAGTTGTGGTGTTACTGCTGCTGTTGGTAGTTGTGGTGTTACTGCTGCTGTTGTTAGTAGTTGTGGTGCTGCTGCTGTTGTTGGTAGTTGTGGTGTTACTGCTGCTGTTGATAGTTGTGGTGTTACTGCTGCTGTTGATAGTTGTGGTGTTACTGCTGTTGTTGGTAGTTGTGGTGTTACTGCTGCTGTTGGTAGTTGTGGTGTTACTGCTGTTGTTGGTAGTTGTGGTGCTACTGTTGTTGTTGGTAGTTGTGGTGCTACTGCTGTTGTTGGTAGTTGTGGTGCTACTGTTGTTGTTGGTAGTTGTGGTGCTACTGCTGTTGTTGGTAGTTGTGGTGTTACTGCTGTTGTTGGTAGTTGAGGTGGTAGTGCTGCTGTTGTTACTGCTACTACTGCTGGTAAAAGTGATGTTGCTGTTACTGTTGTTGCTGTTGTTACTGCTTCTACTGGTGCTGCCGCTGCTGTTGTTGTTACTGCTGATACTGTTACTGTTTGGTAGTTATGGTGCTGCTGTTGTTGTTGTTACTGGTGGTGCTGCTGTTGTTGTTGTTACTGGTGGTGCTGCTGCTGTTGCTACTGATACAGCTGGTGATGGTAGTAGTGCTGCTGTTTTTATTACTGTTGCTACTGCTGCTGTTGCTACTGATACAGCTGGTGATGGTAGTAGTGCTGCTGTTGCTATTACTGTTGTTACTGCTGCTGTTGCTACTGATAAGGCTGGTGATGGTAGCAGTGTTACTGCTGCTACTGATACAGCTGGTGATGGTAGCAGTGCTGCTGTTGCTATTACTGTTGTTACTGCTACTGTTGCTACTGATAAGGCTGGTGATGGTAGTAGTGCTGCTGTTGCTATTACTGTTGTTACTGCTGCTGTTGCTACTGATAAGGCTGGTGATGGTAGTAGTGCTGCTGTTGCTATTACTGTTGTTACTGCTGCTGTTGCTACTGATACAGTTGGTGATGGTAGCAGTGTTGCTGTTGCTACTGATACAGTTGGTGATGGTAGCAGTGCTGCTGTTGCTATTACTGTTGTTACTGCTGCTGTTGCTACTGATACAGTTAGTGATGGTAGTAGTGCTGCTGTTGCTATTACTGTTGTTACTGCTGCTGTTGCTACTGATAAGGCTGGTGATGGTAGTAGTGTTACTGCTGTTGCTACTGATACAGCTGGTGATGGTAGCAGTGCTGCTGTTGCTATTACTGTTGTTACTGCTGCTGTTGCTACTGATACAGTTAGTGATGGTAGTAGTGCTGCTGTTGCTATTACTGTTGTTACTGCTGCTGTTGCTACTGATAAGGCTGGTGATGGTAGTAGTGTTACTGCTGTTGCTACTGATACAGCTGGTGATGGTAGCAGTGCTGCTGTTGCTATTACTGTTGTTACTGCTGCTGTTGCTACTAATAAGGCTGGTGATGGTAGTAGTGCTGCTGTTGCTATTACTGTTGTTACTGCTGCTGTTGCTACTGATAAGGCTGGTGATGGTAGCAGTGCTGCTGTTGCTATTACTGTTGTTACTGCTGCTGTTGCTACTGATACAGCTGGTGATGGTAGCAGTGCTGCTGTTGCTATTACTGTTGTTAGTGCTGCTGTTGCTACTGATACAGCTGGTGATGGTAGCAGTGCTGCTGTTGCTATTACTGTTGTTACTGCTACTGTTGCTACTGATAAGGCTGGTGATGGTAGCAGTGCTGCTGTTGCTATTACTGTTGTTACTGCTGCTGTTGCTACTGATACAGTTGGTGATGGTAGCAGTGTTACTGCTGTTGCTATTACTGTTGTTACTGCTGCTGTTGCTACTGATAAGGCTGGTGATGGTAGCAGTGCTGCTGTTGTTACTACTGTTGTTACTGCTGCTGTTGCTACTGATACAGTTGGTGATGGTAGCAGTGCTGCTGTTGCTACTGATACAGCTGGTGATGGTAGCAGTGCTGCTGTTGCTATTACTGTTGTTACTGCTGCTGTTGTTACTACTAGTGATGGTAGTAGTGCTGCTGTTGCTATTACTGCTATTGTTGTTGTTGTTAATGGTAGTAGTACTACTGTTGCTGTTGTTAATAGTGCTGATGTTGTTGTTGCTGTGTTGAGGTTGCTAAGAAACATTCCAGAATTAGGTGATACATAGCTCATAGCAATATGACCAGATATGAAAATAATATCAAAATAGTATAGAAAACTTAATTTCACCTATTTACTATTTATCACTTTACCATTACTGCATTAGCAATGGCAGTGCCCCAGCATGGCCACAGCCAAATGGGCTAGAAATAGCATTGTATTGTGCATCTAGCAAGGTATCTATCAGCTTATCTATACATCAACCTGCCTATCTACCAATTTATTCATCTGTGTATCTATCTAGATCTATATATACATATGGCTGGAGGACACTAAAATAATTTCGGTGACATTCGTAATATGTGTGTGTGTGAGTGAGTGCATATGTAGTGAAAAATTGGTGGGTGTGAAAAAGGAAAACAGTGTTCAATCTGGTAAGAGAGCTAATATATTAAATTATTTAGTTATGTTCATACAGGGAACAAAAAGCACTACCTAAGATTTCAAGGTCCAATTATGACCAGCTCCCCAGATTGTGGATGGTAATGCAAAATGAAAGAGTGATCAAATTCGTGATCGAGTCATCGAGCCCTTGGACGTGTTTGAAGATACCCTTAAAAATATAGCATGCTAAATGCTTCTTTATTAAAAAATATAAATATATCATTAATGTAGTAAAACAAAGGGAGATACATGAAGAATTAAAACTAAAATGGCTATGTTAGTGTTTGTGTGTACTCAATATGTATGGTATTATGTGGTGGTATGTAATATAGATGTCTATATTTATTTAAGTTTTGGAACTGAGTAGTATAGAAGGTGTACCATAATGTAAGTGTGAAAAAGAAAAGTTATTGAGAAAATATAAAAATCAATATCAAGGTGGTTGAAGCTTAGTTGAATTCATTAAGTGTTTTCACTTAGCAAGGAGTTGGCCTTTAAGATGTAGACATTCTCTAAAAATGTTGTTCTTAGAGTTCAAATAATTATTGCTATTGCAGACGACAAACCTTATATGTGCATGTATACATTACATATATGTGTGTTTTTGTGTGTATATATATACATGGACACACTAGAAGAGGAAGACCAAGGTTAACGTATGTTGATGCCCTAAGGACAGACACTGGTCTGTTGGAGAAGCAGGACATGGCAGCGATAATGAGGGACAGAGACCGCTGGAGAGAACTCGTCCATGGATCTCGGGAATTTTACCCGCCTTAGAATAGAATAGAATATATAAATGAACCAACAATCCAACAATGGGTTTTCCTGTTGCTCAATCAGTGAAATTTCCTACTCATTAAATTCATATACAAGTGGCTGAGTATTCCACAAACACATGTACCCGTAACATAATTCTCGAGCCGAATTAGTGTGACACAACATGTGACAAAGTTGTGCTTTTGAATTTCAGGTAAGTTCATCTGCCAGGCTTCCAAACAGTTTCCACCTACTTGATTTCACTCACAAATCTTAGGTCAATCCAAAATTGGTAAATCGAATTTATGGTAAAAGACACTTGCCCCAAGATACTTAAAATTAAGTGGGAGGTGAATTTATGACCTCATGATTGTAAAGTGGAACTCCCTCACCACTCAATCAAACATTAAGGATTCTTGAGTTAATTTTTTTGATACAAAATAACTGGAACCACCTCTGGTTCCATTATACAAAAGTGTTTATATTAATATTAACAAGGGCGGTGGATTGGCAGTATCAGTAGAGGGTCGGACGCCATGCTTTCCAGCATAGTTACGTCCCTTTACGATCTGAGTTCAAATCCCGCCGAGGTTGACTTTGCCTTTCATCCTTACGGGGTCGATAAAATAAAGTACCAGTAATGCACTGGGTAATTGCTGGCCTTGTGCCTAAAGTAGCGACAATTAATATTAACATTAAGGGCGGTGAATTGACAGTATTTGCAGCATATAGTTACATCCCTTTATGTTCCGTGTTCAAATCCAACCGAGGTTAGCTTTGCCTTTCATCCTTATGGGATCGATAAAATAAAGTAGCAGTAATGTACTGAGGTTGATTGAATCAACATTTCCCTCCCCCAAAATTGTTGGTCTTGTGCCTAAATAAGTGTTTATATTAATATTAATAACATCTATCATAATTTTATGTAAAACCTTTTCATTAAGTAATGCTCCAGACATCAGCTTAGTAATGAAAATATATTTTACTGAAAACACTAATCCAAGATGTCATGCAGTGGGATTGAACTTGGTGTCTCTTCATTGTGAAGTGGACTTCCTAACCACTAAGCCATACTGTGACTGTATTAAATTGAACTCAACTAATAACATTTTATTCCAAACACTGTTGTTGATGTCCAAACATGAAATTCCCTATTGAAATCAAATTAGATTAAATATTTGTAGTTTTAATCAGCACTGTTAAATATCCCTAGGTTATTATCAATTATTAAATACTTTAGTCTGATGTTAACAACCAAAAATATTCATGTAAAAGGCAAATATTTTAGATTAGGTTTTGTAGTTAAATTTATGAGGTTGATCATTATATGGCTACTACTTTTATGTTTACAGAAAAAAGTTGTGCTGCCCTGTGTTATATTTAGAGAAAGGGAGAGATAAAGAAACAAATTCTTGATTATTTTCAAAATAATTTGAAAATTATCGACAGTGTCTTTCTTCAGAAATATAGTAACAAAATGATTAAGATGTTTATATTTCCCATCATGGTTTTATGTAAGAAACTTTATTTAAGCTACGTTACAAACACCAACTTAACCATGAGAAAATTAGTTATATTATAAAACCCCTCCAACTTTGTGACTATTTTCATAATGATTTTTAAATTCTAGGCAGTGTCTTTAAATAGAAATATGGTAACAAAAGTGTTAATCAGAGTCCATAGTTAACTTTGGTACTTTCACACAGTCTACACTGGTTACTTAAATTTCTTACTTCACCAAATTATTTGAAAATCATATCTTTCCTGAGGATGATAGCAATGAAAGTGTTAATGGACAATGAATTTATAAGAATTTGCTACAAGTTTGTCGCTATAACAGATCAGCAAAATATGTATCACATTGAAAGATGTAAAACACAAAACCACATCACTTCAGTGGACAATACAGACTGATAGCCAACAGTGTATTATATGAGCACTGGCTGACTTATTATACGAGTTCATATGCTGACTATGAAGGAGTGATGCTAGAACTGTGAAATCTTGCATGCATTAATTTCAAATTTTCTTATTAATGACGGCATTGTTTCTTTCCTGGGACTCTTGAAAAATAAACCTTATTTGGTCATACCAGGAAAGTATCTTGGTCAGCCCATAAACTTTCAGTCGACCACTGTATATACCCCTGTAAAAGTTGATCCCATGTAAAATTCAACCCCCTATTTTGAGGGCAGAAAAATGTGGATTTATCCATATATCATGTAAAAAGACAACAAAAGTATAAACTGTAATAATATTTACTTTCACAAACACATCTCCAATTGGGTATTTTCTTTCATATTTCAAAATTCATCTAATGTTAATCAATAGGTCTAATTTCAGACTAATTAGGTCATTACTTAAATATAGAGAACTTATTAACCCCTATCTAGTAAGACATTATAGCAGTCACCACATATCTTCTTTGTCTTGGCTGCTCACAGTACATGTACACCAATCTATTTATCTCTAATTATGCTCTACTTCTCATTTATGAACTATAAATTGATTAGTTTTGTATTCTGATCAAGGTCATTCCCTCTCAAGTTTCAATGTGGAGTTCCTTAACATCTTGTAACAACTTACCAGAAAAATATCTAAAAACAAGTTTGTTGTTAATTCAAATGTTTATAATATATTTTTTATTAGTTGACAAATCGTTGTGAAAATGTGGAGCAGGCTAAAACTAAGGAGTTCAACTTTTAATGTGATGCAGTTATAGTGCTGTTTTGCACTTTTTCAGGAATGTCTTGCTAATGTGGTTTCATGTGGTACAGGACGTTAAGAGTTAATACCTTACTTATATCAATATTTAACTTGTAAAGGCATGTGGCCTAGGGGTTAGGGTGTTGGAGTCAAAATCATAAGGTTGTGGGTTCAATCCCAGCACTAGGCAGTGCATTGTGTTCTTCAGCAAAACATTTCATTTTATGTTGACTTTTATAATAGGACTAGGGCCCTATCATTTAAACATTCCAGAAACCTACCTTGTTGGAGGCCAGCTAAACCTACATAGATATGAGCTGTAATAGAGCTTCCATTATAGTTTGGGGATGGAGAGGGGGGGGGGATTAGGTATGTGTATATATATATATATATATGCTTTGACGCATAGAGTTACGCCCCTTTCCATTCTGAGTTCAAATCCCACCGAGGTTAACTTTGCCTTTCATCCTTATGGGGTCGATAAAATAAAGTACCAGTAATGCACTGGGTAATTGCTGGCCTTGTGCCAAAAGTAGAAACAATTATTATTATTAACTCATGTTTTTTTAAAACCAATATGAAACTAAAAAGAAATTAAAAACATGATCATATTAACATATTTCAAGTCAATAGAAAATCAGTGTAGTAAAAACTAAAGCACAAATATATTGAAACAAATTATTTTAAATCGTCACTGACAAATGTTCCAAGTAACAAACATGATAATATTCACAGCTATTTACATATTTGGTGGTATACCACAACTCACTTTCTATTGTGTTTATTTGTACTTGTTACTTATTTGAACTAACAAAACTAAGATCATTCTAAAAGTTTCCACGTTATTGGAGGTGTTTAAGCCGCAAAAGCCCCTTAGCGCTGGAAGGCTTGGTAGTAACAATGACTATATTTACCTTAACAAGTACCTCTTTAATTGACCATTGTCTTTCATATTCTTCAATTCATTTTTCACAGTAGGAGAAATGTGATATTGCATGGTAGTGAAACATGGGTGATGAATACAGTCATTATGCAAAGATTAGAGAGAAATGAATCAAGCATACTTCCTTAGATGTATCATATACAGTGGAACCTCGGTTCGTGAACACCTCTCATTACAAACAAATTGGTTCAAGAACAATTTTTCCAAACATTAAACATTTCGATTCATGAATGTTATCTCGAATAATGAACATGCAAACCAGCAACAATGGTTGCTGACAAGCTGGGAGTGTTAGCAGCAAATCGTCACTTGCTATGTAGTTAGTATGGTGGTATCTATCTGTACTTCACACAGTCTGTAGCTCACGGTATTTCTCTCACAAAATTTTGTATGGAAAAATTAGTTTTGGTTTACAAACATTTCGGGGGAGAATGGCCTTCAGGAATGAATTAATTTTGTGAATGTAGGTTCCACTGTATATTGTGAGTGTGAACAGAGAAGCAGATAAACTGACAGAAAACTGAGCATAAGAGGAATAAAAAAGATTGCACTGATAAAAACATGTGATGAGTATGGATGATGATTGTTGGGTGAAAAATTGCCAGGATTTCCAAGTGGAAGGAAGCTGTGGGAGAGGAATGCCAAGAAAGATGGGGGTAACGGTGGTGAAATCTAACCTCAAGTAACTACACCTCAAGAAGGAAAGAAGAAATGATGTACTAATGACGACTCATCTAACTCATGCAAGCATTGAAAACAGACATGACGATGATGATTGCAATAGTGATGATGATGGTGAAAATGATGATGAGGATAATGATGATGGCAATAGTGATAATGATGATGATGATGATCATCATTATCATGATGATAATGATAATGATCATAATTCTGATGTTATTCTATTTCTTAAGTAATAAGACATTCGAAAAAACAAGCTGAAGCTAGCAGTTTAAATTCTTCAAAGTGTTGTTCACACCTGACAATCTGTTAATCCACAAGACAGGTGAGTAATGAGAAAAACTATTAAATACAGTTGTCAAGACAACAAATTAAAGCAATATTTGTTCTGCACTAAATATATATTCTACAGCTGGCACATATAAGGAAAAGAGTTATAAGTTTAATTCTATTGGATCTTATGACAAGTGCTACAACCTGGGTAACTTCCATACATAGCTAACCTGCTAGAATTCCATTTACCTATTAACTTTAACATACAAACAATTGTAAATATTTTATTATATTAACTCTTAACATCCTGTTGCACATGAAACCACATTAGCATGACATTTGAGGAAAAATACAAAATAGCATTATGACTGTATCACATTAAAAATTAAAGTATTTAGTTTACTACAAATGTTCACAATGTAACCAGTAAAAATACAATAAACATTTGAATTAAGAAATTTATTTTTAGATATATTCTGCTGAATCATTACAAGATGCTAAAAGTTAATTATAATTAACCCTTTTCATAGAAACCCAGCCAAAACCATCTCTGGTTATATGAAACAAAACCACCTATTTTAAAGGATTTCTATTTAAAGTAAAATCTTTCAACATAATTTTATATAAGAACCATATGTTAAGTTACTGTCACTGGAAATAAATGGTGGTAGGACTAAGGACCCTATAATATAATACACTGAAGTGACCTTCGATTAGATGCAATCTTGCAGGTGGCTGGATAAACCTGCATAGGTGTGAGCTATAAAAAGAGTTTTTAAAAAATAAGTTTTTTTGTTTTGAAAAGGCAACTGATTCTTTAGGGTAGAATATATGACTCAGGTTGTAGATCCCAGTTTTGCACAAAGGTAGCTTAGATTTTGTCAAGGGGGTCATAGGCAACTCTGACTTTTTTTCTTGCCTATCATAACTTTTTTTCAAAATTGTGCTGTTTTTAGCTTCATTTAGAAAAAAGACTAAGAAATTTATGTAAACCCTAAGTACTACGAAAGACATTGGAAAATGCTATTGATTAGAAAAATGATTAATTTAGGTTCTATATTTGTTTATTTTATTTTAAATGTATTTTTATGAAGTTCAACTTGGAATTTTCTGAATTGGTTTGATGCAACAATTCTGAATGAATCAACATTTTCAGTTGAAGAATGTCAAAATATTTTTAAAGCAATTTATCTAAAATTAAGTGAATTCATGTGTTTGTATTTATTTTATGTATTAATAAACCTGGGCAAAACTAAGTACAACTGCTAGTAAAGTATTACAGAAAATTAATAATTATCTAATCTTAACTCACATATGAATAAATAATTAATTTTAGAATAATTCTAGATTACAGTACATATTAAAGTCTTTATGTTGGACCTCAGTCAGTTCTAAGGATGTGTGTTCTAGTTGATGTGATCAACAGAACAGCCTACTTGTGAAATAAACATTCAAGTGGCTGAACATTCATTCCACAGACACGTGTACCCTTAATGTAGTTCTCAGGGATATTCAGAGTGACAGTATGTATGATAAGGCAGGCCCTTTGAATTACAGGCACAGCTCATTTTCTTCCAGCTGAGTGGACTGGAGCAACATGAAATAAAGTGTCTTGCTCAGGGACACAACGCACTGCTAGGAATCAAAGTCACAACCTTACAAACCTTGAGCCAAACACCTTAACCTGTAAATCAGGCACCTTCACAAAGCCTTTACACATAGGGAATTGCTACCCCTGCTAACAACAAAAAGTTTCTCCCTATGGCTGTATGACATCTGGGTGAAAAGTTCCATGCTGCATGGTAATGAGACATGGACAGGGAATGCAGAGGACATGTGGAGGCTAGAGAGAAATGAAGCAAGCATGCTTTGATGGATGTACAATGTTAATGTGCGAGAATGACAAAGCATGGATGAACTGAGGGAGAAACTTGATGTAAGAGGAATCAGAAGTAGTATGCAGAGGGGAGACTACATTGGTACAGACATGTGTGATGCATATGGATGATGATAGTTGGTTGAAGAAATGCCAAATAATCCCAGTGGAATGAAGCTACAGCAGAGGAAGACCAAAGAAGACATGGGACTGGGGTAGTGAGAGCTGATCTCAAATAGCTGAAGTTCAATAAGGAGATGACATAGGAATGTGACAAGTGGAGAGATGCTGTACTGAGAAGGACCTGCCCAACCCATGCAAGCATGGACCAAACAATGGCTGTAAAATGATGATGAAGGTAACCTATATTTAAACAATGCCCCACCACCACCACAACCACCAACCAGAGGTCTGTTGGATAATGCAAGGATAATGCAAGGATAATGCAAGGATAATGCAAGTAAAGTTTAAAATACAAGTACTTTATTAAAAACATAATATACACCCACTATTTGGTATCCATTCTTCTCTAAGTATAAAAATCTCTCACTTTTGTATAACAATCTAGGAGGAGAGTAATAGTAGTTAGTGGAGGAGAGAGGGGGTTCATAGAAAAATTCATTTAAATAAAAGGGGTCCTTGGTAAGCGATAATTTGTTGTGAAAAGGTTGGGAACCATTGATTTAAAGTAACTCGTTTCTTTATAATAAGCTTGAGAGATACTACTATAACAAATTGCAGTCATAGAGTCGACTAATGAAGCAAAAAAATAAATTTAACATGCAATGTCTCAATATCTGACAAGGCTTCATTTTTTTCATCTTTTTTTTTTTTTTTTGAGATATGAGAGCAATAATCTCTTGTTCTTTCAACTGTGTAATATATTGGATATTTACCAAATGACAGCAAGAATAGGATGTTTTTTTTGTTTTTTTTATGAAGGCAAAAGTAATGCAATCTCTAGCCACTATTCATAATCTACAATAATAATGAGAAGAAGAATATGGAAATAAATATATCATGTAAAGTTGTTATATGTTTTTCAGATTTTCTACAGTGATAATTTATAATATTTTTATATCATTTTTTTTCCCCCTTCTGTCACCCACTCACCCTAATTGCTGTTTCTCCCATCATATTCTCACTCTCATCAACCATTCACACTGACTCATTTCTTGTCATTGTTCTTAGTTACATTCCCTTAAATGAATGGAAAATTTGGGGTAGGGAATACTCATTAGTCTTGTGGAATACAAGCAAACTTCATTAGTGCTGATGCCACACTAAAATGTAACCAGTACATTCAGTAAAGTGGTCAGTGTTAGGAAAAGTATGCAGTCGTTGAAACTAGGCCAAATATGGAATGTATGATGAGATATGGTCCTCTGACTCCTCTAAAAGGGCAGTAACTCCAAATAAGAACTGATGCAGGCTATGACAACTTGTCCAACTCATGACCAGGCAGTGTTATTAAACCAGACTACAAATTATGTCTAACATTCAAGAACTCAGAACACAAATAACTGGAACAAATACCACAAGACATCTCATCCAATGCTCTATTCCATCAATTCCATAACAAATCCATCAGCTTAGATTGGTACTATATTTTATCGACTCTCAAAAGAATGAAAGGTAAAGTTGACATCAGCAGAGCACAGAGAGCCAGAACAAATATCACAAAGTATTTTGTCCAAGACTCTAATGAGTTTATATATATAATGGTTTCTGATTTAGACACAAAAGCAACAGTTTGTGGGGAGGGGAAAGTCGATTACATTGACCCCAGTACATGACTGATACGTTATTTTATCGACTCCATAAGGATGAAAGGCAAAGCTAACCTTGGCGGGATTTGAACTCTGAATCTAAAGGGACATAACTATGCCACAAAGCATGTTGTCCAACGCTCTACCGATACTGCCAATCCACCGAGTTTATATATAATATTGTGGGTATCTAGTTTATAATAGCGACATTGTGTGTCTGTGTGTTATGAGAAAGAAATGGTATCTGACTGTAAAAATATTGTCTCAAAAAAGGACATCATTTGTGATTATAAACTTTGTCAAGGCCTCCTCAAACTTGGCTTTAACAGGGAAAATGGCTTTAAAACACTTGCTGTTTTAATGACTCTATGTAATGTGTTCACATATTATAGGTCTTTCTTCATTGGAAAAATTTATCATACTTTTTTTATCTGAAGTCAAATGGCAGAGGGAAAAACCTTTTAAGACTGGTAAAATTATTGAAATTTTAGGAAAATTGTTTTATTTTTCATTTTATATAAAGAACTGAAAGAATGAGAAGATGAATGGGGTGATGTATAAACATTAGTTATATCTAAATTACAGCAGATTTTATATAATCACTCTTCAGGGATGATTAAAAAGTAGGAAAGTCTAAGCATATTTATAGCAATCAATTTAGAAAAAAATGTGAATATAGTTTATTATTACAAACATATGGAGCTGCAAGTTATGTAATCAATATTCAGATGAATAAATATGTCGCCATTTATTCCAAATTTCATGCTTACAATCACATATTAACCCGAGGAAAATATTTATTCTTAAAAGAGATCAAACACGTTAATCATTTTGAAAAATTTTATAAGATCAGAGAAAACTGAGAATTTTCCATCTTAAAATAAAGAAGTGAAAACTTGGAAACTATTGTGTTTCATGTTGTTAAGTTTTGGCATAATTTGATAAAGGCAACACAATTTAACCCTTTCATTATCATATTGCTAACGAAAGACATTGCCTATGATTTTTGAATAATTTTGAAAATAATAAAGAATTTGGATGGATATATTAATAATTAAGATGATGTTGCGAACATAACAAAAGTTCTTACTTAAAAGCATGAGGGGAGGTTTTTAGATAAATATAAACACTTTAAAACAAAGCTTTGTATCATAGAGCTATGGGTAGTTTCAAGCAGTTTGGTATCAAATAGTTAAGTTAGTGTTTGGAACATAACTCAACAAAGGTTTTTACATAAAATTATAATGGAAAGTTTTTAGATAAATATAACACTTTAAAACAAACAGTTTTGTATTGTAGAACTAGGGGTGGTTTCAGGCAGTTTGGTATCTCATGGGTTATGACAGTCATATAGCTAAAGAAAGGATGGAAGACAAAAAAGAAGAAACAATGACACAAAAAAGAAGAAACAATTCCTGCAGTGAGAATCAGTGTCAACCTCTAGCCTTCAGATGTGTTGTCAACCCTCTCTGTTATTTTTTTTTACTGATACTACAATTGTCTCTACTCCTTGAAGTTAGTTGGTTTTCTGCCATCTCCATTCAGGTTCCCTTATCTTTCTCACAGACACAGTCCAGCCTCTAACCCACAGACATACTGTCCTCTCACGATGATTTTTCTACTACTACTACAATGGCCTCTGCTTCTCAGATCTAGCTAGTCTCATGCTTCTTCTACTCAGGCACTCCTTAATTACTTATATCCTCTCCTCTCATCATCTTTAAAGGCTGGTTGATGATGTTAAACTAGGCAAGGGATCATGAAATTAAAAAAAGACATTATGTGGCTGTAGGAGTTAAAATTACACTTAACTTGATTTATTTATCAAAGAAATATATTAAATAGATAAGATCTAAAGTTGATGTAAAATTAATAAACTAAGTGAAATAAAAATAATGAAAATCTATAAATTATATTCAATTTATTATATTAAAAGTGGGAAAACATTGATGATGATGATATATTCATCATGGGACCCTTTTTGGTGCCAGTGATTTACAGCTGGATGCGCTTCCTGGTGCCAACCCTTTTAGTTGCCTCTCATAACAGGCAAGGATACAATGAATCTATTGTAAACAGACATGGCTAAAAATGATGGAGGAGGTGGGGGTGAAAGTCAGGGAGAAAAACCAAATCCTCTCTGGCTTAGCGGTAGACATTTAAACCTTTTGATACCAAAATGTTTAAGACCACCCCTGGTTCTATAATACATCATCATTATTTTATTGTCCTGTGGATTGGCAGTATCGGTAGAGGGTCGGACGCCATGCTTTCCAGCATAGTTACGTCCCTTTACGATCTGAGTTCAAATCCCGCCGAGGTTGACTTTGCCTTTCATCCTTACAGGGTCGATAAAATAAAGTACCAGTAATGCACTGGGTAATTGCTGGCCTTGTGCCTAAAGTAGAAACAATTATTTTATTGTCAGGTGGATTGGCAGTATCGGTAGAGGGTCGGATGCCATACTTTGCAGCACAGTTACGTCCCTTTACAGACTTTACAGAGTTCAAATCCCGCTGAGGTTAACTTTGCCTTTCATCCTTACAAGGTCGATAAAATAAAGTACCAGTAATACACTGGGATAATTGCTGGCCTTGTGCCAAAAGTAGAAACAATTATTTTATTGTCCGCTTTCTCTGCTAGCATAGGCTGGACATCATAATTTTATGTAAGAATCTTTGTTAAGTTATGTCCCAAACAACAGTTAATTATGAGAAATTTAGTAATATTTTTTAACACCTTCAAATTAGTGATTATTTTTAAATGATTTATTTGAAAAGTATAGCCAGTGTCTTTCATTGGAAATATGATAATGAAAGGGCTAAAATTTTGATTAAATTCAACAAATTATATTAACTCCTACTTGAATTGGTAACAATTTTACCAATTCAAAACTCTTAAACATTTGACTTTTCAATCATCAAATCAATTTTAGGCCTTTATTATAAAGCTTTTAGCAGGACTATAAATGAAATTAAGTTCAAATGGAAGGAACTACAAAATTGAGTTTGTACAGAGATTGTGTGTTGGACTTCCATCGATTATGATGATGAGTGTTCCAGTTATTTGATCAACAGAACGGCCTGCTTATGAAATTGACATGCATGTAGCCGAGGATACCATAGACATGTGTACCTTTATTGTAATTCTCAGGGAGATTTGGGATGATAGAGTGTGTGACAAGGCTGCCCCTTTGAATTATATATACAATTTGTTTCTGCAAATGTATAGTCAGGACCAACACAATATAAAGTTTCTTGTTCAAGGCCACAATGTGCCACTGGGAATCAAACTTATGCCCTAACGATTGTGATCTGATCAGCCTCAGCATTAAGCTGCATGCCTTCACAGTATTAATGACTATACAGCAGTTAAATAGTGTGGCACTGGATGAAGTACTATTACTATACACTAGTTACATAAGAGAACAGTGACTATAATATGAGGGTGGGCTGAAAACTTCATAGGCTGACTTTGAAAGAGAGATGCTAGTACTGTGAAATCTTGCATGCATTAATTTTCAACTCTTCTTATTAATAACTGCATTGATTCTTTCAAGGGAGTATGTTGAAAAATATTGGTCAGCCTATGTACTTTTCAGTCGACCCTTGTATAGTTACATAGGAACACAGTGATTATAATATAGTTATATAGGAGTACTGTATCTGTGGTGTAGTTACAAAGGAGTACAGTGATTATAATATAGTTTTGTAGGAGTACACTGTCTATACTGTATGTAGTTAAAGTGAATAGTACGACTTAGACTATAACTAGAGTCAAAGCTAACAGAAACTACAGGAAGCACAAAGACTATATTGTTGTAGTTAAATCTCACAAACACAATAGCTGAAAGCTGGATTAAATGAAATTAAGTTATTTGTTTGATTGGTTAATCCATTAGGAAATTAGAAAAAAATATATAAAAGAAACAAAGGAAGAAAACAAAGATGAAATGAGGAATTATAATTTTAATAATTATTATCAATTCTTTGGAACAATATTGGTCTTTCAAAACACACTGATCTCTTTACCTTATTAATATGGCTAATTTTTCAAAATTCATTTTTGATTTGTTTTGTCTAGATAAAATAATAGAAATAATAGAAATAGTTTTGACCTCATTAGTGAATGGAAAAGAACTTTAGTATTGTCTATAATGACTGACAAAAATCATTGTATTTAGTTCTGCACAGGAGTCTGATAAGCCCAGCAGCTGATATTGATGCTAGAATCATTAAATTAAGCTCCAGCTAGAGTAGCAATCTCGAAATTAGCCCATTTTTTTAACCATATTTCTAATGAAATACATTGTAATTCAATTAATTAATCAAGAATTTGGAGGGATTTGCTAAAGTTTCCTTACTAAGATAGTATGGTATGGAACTGTAACTCCTAGTGGTGTAATAGGGATGCCATAGTAGCATGTTTTGGGGGGCATTTTAAGTCTGGCAGAGCCCATCTTCTCTCCAGGTCTGAATACAGCAGATGTCTTCTAGAGAAGAATTGAGAGTGAGAAAAAGAAAGTGAGAAATAGATATAGAAGAAGAATCAACACTAGTACTGGACTGGTACTTTTTTTATCGACCTCAAAAGAAAGAAAGGCAAAATTCTTCCTGTCTTTGTATTTGCCTATTTTTGTTACAACCAATTGGGCACTAGAATGAACAGTATCAAACTTAATGCACCAAAACTGTAGTAATTTCCAGAGGTTAACTGAGAAGATGGGATAGTCTATTTTTCTGTAGTTTTCCCATTGTCTTTGTTCTGTGCACCCCCGCCCCACCATTTTTGCATTCATATGCTAAAAACTTAGCCATGTGACCTTTTTTTTATATTATATATATATATATATATATATATATATAAGTATTTTATGTCTACTTTCCATGCTAGCATGGGTTGGATGGATTGTCATAGACCACGACCAGATGAGTTGGAGAGACCTCAACTTGCTCTTATTTTCTGTATTTGGCATAGTTATTATGGCTGGATGTCCTTCCTAATGCCAACCACCTTACAAGATGTACTGGGTAATTTTTTCATGGTACTACCACTTCACACGGTAAATTGGGGGGGTTTTATTGTGGCACCAACATTAACGTTTTACAGGGTGTATTGGGTGCATTTTATCATAGCACCAGCACTAGAGAGGTTATCACATACTCATCCACAGTGAAGATGCCTCTCAAACCATATACTGTCTCTGTTCAGTCCCTGACACTGTAGCTTCTTGTCTCTCTCTCCATGTTTACTTTAAGTGGGACAATGCTTGCACTGGTGAGCAGATCTTTTGTATTATGGCATATTTCCAGTGTGTGTGTGTGTGTGTGAGTATGTCTGAGTCTGTGTTTATTGGTTTGACAAAAATAAAAGATTAATAAAATAAGTACCATACGGAAAAGTAAGTACTGGGAGGAGGAAGGAAAATGATGAGCTACATCCCTTCAAGGTAGTGTTCCAGCATGGCCACAGTCTAATGACTGAAATCATGATAAGAACAAAAGAATAATCAATTAATATTTTGATTGAAATGAAAAACATTAGTTTTAACATTACAAAAATAAAAGCAGGGGAGATAACTCCAAAAATATAATTGATTAAAAATTGAATGGGGTCATGCTGTGACAAGTGAGTGTTTGATTTTTAGTGCAGGTTATATTTGAAATGGATAGAATTAAGTTCAATATTGATCTATAGCTATCATATTCCTTGTGAAAACATCAGTAAAGGAGAAAGGAATATAACAAAGACAAACAGATACCATGTATGTATTATTGACAGAGTTGTTAGCATATTGGACAAAATGACTTGTATTCGTTTTGGCTTATCACACATAAATGGATCACAATGTTGAGACCCGTCCAGTCCTTGATGTTGTCAGACCAGCTCCAGCAATCACAACTTTCTTCTGTCATACACAGAAGGGTCACGGTGTTGTGACATATCTAATCCTTGATGTTGTCAGACCAAGAATATATTTATCTGCCACTTCTTCACTCTTTTTCAACTGCGTTTTGGAGGATAATGTTGGACAAGAAGAAGTCAGGGCAGGATATTTATCTTTTTTACTATAGAGTGGTCCTTGCTTGCCAGCATATTTGGGCCACTTCCTACTTCCCAAACTAACAGTTAACAGAAGCTAAATCATTGTTCAGTCAAATTCTTTTGTTACCATAGTTTTGCAATAATACTATGGTATCATACCCTCTTTCTCACACAACTTTACTAACATATCCTACCCCTCGTATACACTGCTGCTCCCTATCTCTATTGTCATGTATTACTCTTATCCTTTTATCTCCTTTCTATATGTCGTACATTATTACTTTGGAATATTTTCTTCATTCCACAGTTGTCATTTAAACAATTTATTGTGCATCAAATGCTATTTCATTAAAAGCAAAAGATATTTAATATCAAACCATTTAAAACCACCTTTTGTTTTATTATATATAGTCATTTGTTTTAAATTGCTCATATTTATATTTAAATCTTACATCATAATTTTATATAAGAAAATTTTAAGTTGTTTCAAACACCAGCTTTAAAATAAAAAAATTAGTAACCTGCCTCACTTCACCTTACTGCTACAATACAATGTTAAAAAAAAGTCTAAAGTCTGTCTCGAGCCTGGAGGGTCATCAGGCCAGTGCTTCTCCTGGTTTTTGTTGTGTTAAGCAACTGAGAGTACAAGACTCCCCCCCTGATAGGATGCCAGTCTATAGCAAGGTTAAACCCCAAGCTACTGCCGGTACTCATTTTCAACTGAATATAATGGAGTAACATGAAATGAAGACAACACACAACCCAGTCCAAGAATCAAACCTACGACATTATGATTGTAAGTCCAACACCCTTACCACTATGCCATGCACCTCTACTACAATATAATGCTGCTTTCAGATTAATAATGAGGCTTAGTTATTTTACAAAATCTCTCAAAATTCTTTATCGTCAAAATTATTTGAAAACTTTAGGTAGGATCTTTCATTATAACAGGGTAAAATAATTGTTATTGATATTGAATATGTACAGCATCATAGCAAAGTTGTAAAAACAAAGTGATTGATATTTCTTGCCTAAAGATAATCAATTCTGACTCTCGTCATATATTTTAATCTACTTTATATTTGATTCATCAGTTACATATATATTCAGAGAAGCAGTATATTTACATGTATGTATGTGTCTATATTTATTTATATTATCATCCTAATCATTTTTACATCCATTTTCCATGCTTGCAGAGGTTGGACAGGTCTAGAATATGGTGATGATTGAACAGTTTGAGAAAATAGAATTAGAAGATTTCAGCATAAATTGACAAGAGAAAATAATCTAATATTAGGGCATATGAATCCCCATAATGGAAAAAAATGGGCATCAGACAAGACTCTGAACACTGATGACTCTTCTGTGTATGAAAGGAGACACAGATCAATGATGATTGTTGACTGCTTGAACTGGTCTGACAACATCAAGGGCAGGTCTCAAAACTTTGACCTTTCTGTGTATGATGGAAGACAGATTTGTAGTGATAGCTAGTAGCCAGAAATGGTCTGACAACATCAAAGACTGGACAGTCTCAACACTGTGACCATTTTATATAGGATGGAGATCGATGGTGATTGCTGGCTATCAAAACATTTAAAGTGGCATCCTAATAACTGACTGCACCAGTTATGCAAAGATGAGGATGTAATTACATATCTATTATTTATTCTATTAATGATCCATCACATTTAGACTATGTCACATGAGAATTTTTATAGAACAAAGCCAACATATTAAACTGACATATAATTTCTTTAATCATTATAATAGCATATATACTGTTCATAATCTGTTCTAAGTAAAGTTCATTATATATACTACTGTATATCTGTTTTGTTTTTCTGTTAATCGATTGACAAGATCCTAGACCTCCTTCACTTACTGAATGGGGTGGAAATTGTCAAATCAGACCAAGGAAACAATGCTAGTTTATTGCAACTCTTCATATATTTTATTGTGTCTGATAATGCCTTGCAGTTCTTCATATATAATCTATTGTATGTTTTCTAAATCCCTCACAGATTTTCATATGTATTTTACTGTATGTCTGCTAATTCTTCACTGCTTTTAAATACAGTGAACCTAAATACTATTTATATCAGTTCTGAAATAACTGAAATAATTTCATTTCAGAAAAAAAAAAGATTTTCTGAAGGCTGTATTAACAAAAAGTAAAAACTTAAAGAGTAAAGTAACATTAGTGTGTGTGCGTGTGTGTGGTATGCGGTTGTGGTGTGTGTGTGTGTGTCAGAAAAGGAAGAAAGGAAGGAATGATAAGTAGAGAAATAGATAGATAAAACAACATTTAGAATTTACAAAATGCTTACATCAATATTTTTTATTAAGGTCAATTGGTGTTAAGATATTTAACAAGTCTGATGCCAAGCCACTTGAAACTGTCCCCCCACTCCTGGTTCTATGGTACAAAGATGTTTATTTTCAAGTGTTTATATTTATCTAAAAATCTTCCATCGTAATTTTATGTAGAAACTATTGTTACATTACTAAATCCCTCAAAAGCTTTAATTATTTAAAAAATTATATGGAAATTATAGGTGACTTTCATTATATACGACCGAGGGATCTGCATCATGCTTACATACAGTCGTATATAATTGTTTCTACTTTTTAGGCACAAGGCCAGCAATTACCAAGTACCAGTAATGCACTGGACAATTGCTGGCCTTGTGCCTAAAAAGTAGAAACAATTATATACGACTGTATGTAAGCATGATGCAGATCCCTCGGCCTGTCTGGGAGGTCAGTAGCTCCTCTTCAGTACTGACTTGGTCTATGTAGACCCGTACAACCTTTGCTAGCAGGGAAGGTGGACATTCAATGATGATGATGATGATGATGGTGGTGGTAAGGAAAGAGTTCTTGTAAACCTGAGAAGGTAAATGGCTCATTGTCTGTTTCAACAATGATTGTTCCAGTTATTCAATCAAGAGTGACACACTCATTAAATTAATGTGTAAATGTTTCAATATTTCACAGACATGTACACCCTTAACACTTAATGCCCTGTTTCACATGACAACACATTAGCAAGACATTCTTGAAAAGTAAAAATACAACACTATGACTGAATGTGTGGATGTGCATGGCCTTGTGGTAAGGGTGTTGGATTTTCAATCATAATATCATGGGTTCGATCCCTGGACTGGGCTGTGTGTTGTGTTCTTGAGCAAAACACTTAATTTCACATTTCTCCATTATACTTAACTGAAAATGAGTAACAAGAGCTGAGGGTTTAACCCTGCGATTGTCTGGCATTCCACAGATATGTACCCTTAACACAATTTTCTAGGAGATTCAGAGTGACACAGTGTGACAGGACTGACCCTTTAACTTACAAGTACAGTCCATCATATACTAGTATGGAAGTGGCTGAGCATTCCACAGATATATGTATCCATAATATAATTCTCAAGGAGATTCAGCATAACACAGTGTGTGACAAGGTTGACCCTTTGAATTGCAGGTACAGCTCATCATATATTAATGTACAAGTAACTGAGCATCCACAGACATGTGCCCTTAAAAATTCTCAAGGAGATTCAGAGTGATACAGTGTGTGACAGGGTTGACCCTTTGAATTGCAGGTACAGTCCATCCAACAGGCTTCCTGCTTTTACACACAAGACTTGGGTTGATCCTCAGCTATGGTCAAATAACACTTGCACAAGGCACCGTGCAGTGGGATTGAACCTGGGACCTTATGAATGTGATGTAAACTCCTGAACCATGTGGCCATGCTGTGGCAACATTTTCTAAAGGAAAAGTTTAATGCAATATTACATTTGAAGAGAAATAAATGAAATAAGAATAAAAAAAATGTTTCAATGTTTAGTATCCTGTATTATCTCTCTGCAGTACTCCAAAATCCTTTACTATATGATGATGATGATGATTTAATAAAAAGAAAAATAAATTGATGATGATGATATGAGGAGGAGGGGTGAAAGATATGATTAAGAGGAATCAGATAGAGAAGAGATCAAAGAGAAGACAGACAAAGGCATGTCTACTACCACAAGATTCACTGAGTGGAATGGTAACATAACTTATAGATCACTAGATATTTAGCAATAATCAATACAGAAAGGATCATGCAGTAGAAACATTGAAAAGTGGTGGAATTCCTTTTTTTTATTTTTTTTTTACTATTATTATTTTTGAATGCTTTAACATTTTAAGGAAACATAAAAGAAATGAGATTGTATAATATGTGATGTTGGAATTATATAGAAAAGGTTATATTTCAGAAGAGAAATGCACCAAAATGTATTGATATATATTGATAGAAAATATGTTTTCATTGGTTCAAGCTGTAAAAAAAAGAATATCTGGAGGAGTCTATAAAAAAGTACTTTAAAGTAGAATTAGAACTGAAACTTTAACATCATGAATACCCTTCCCATGAAAGATGAATTCATTCAGCATTATAAATGAAATGTTTTTTGGTTTTTTTTCAAATGAATATATACTAGTAGAGGGGAACCTCTACAGATTGTCTGCATTTGTTAGCACTATATTCTTGTCAATGTGTGGACACAGCATAGTTGAATGATTAAGGAGTTTTGCTTTGTAATCATTAGGTCCAGGGTTCAATCCCTTGTTTGGTGCCTTGGACAAGAGTCATTTACTGTAACCTTGGGTTGATCCAAGCATTGTGAGTCAAATTAGTTAGAATGAAACTGTCTAGATGTCCAGCAGATAGACTAGACTGTACTTATATTTCAAAGGGTCAGCCTTGTCAAACATCCTCATCACCACTATAACCGTCGTTTTTACGTCTATTTTTCCATGCTTGCATGTGTTGGAGAGATCTTTCTCAGCAAAACATCTCTACACTTGTGACATTCCTTCGTCATCTCCTCTGTGAGTCTCAGCAATTTGAGATCAGCTCTCACTACCTCTGCCCAGGTCTTTCTTGGTTTACTTCTACTGCAGCTTCCATTTACTGGGATTTCCTAGCACTTCTTCACCCATTGATCATCATCCATGCACATCACATGTCCATACCAACACAGTCTTCTCTCCTGCACACCACCTCAGATTCCTGCATCATGTGCTAAATCTCCCTGAGAATTATGTTAAGGATACACGTGTTTGTGGAATGCTCAGTCACTTGCATGTTAATTTCATGAGCAGGCTGTTCCATTAAATGGTACCAATGTAACCGATGGAGGTCCATTCTTATCAATAACCTTGCACAAGCAATCCTCGAGATTTGGAAGAAGAAAAAATAGACCTTTGTTGGTTTTGACAATGAGTGTTCCAGTTGCTTAATCAACAGAAGAGCTTGCTTAAAAATTAATATCCAAGTGGCTGAGCATTCCACAGACACATGTATTTTTAACATAATTCTGAAGAAGATTCAACATGACACAGTATGTGACAATGCCAGCCCTTTCAGTTACATGTCCAGCCCATGCAACAGGCTTCTAAGCAGTTTCCATCTATCTAATTTCACTCACATGGCATGGGTTGATCCTAGGATACAACAATAAAGGACATTTGTTCAAGTTTCCATGAACTGGAACCAGACCCAGAACCAAATGATTGTTAAACAAACTTCTTAGTAATTTACCCATGCTGTGTCTAGTTGGGATATGACCAATACAACTTACAACCACCCCTTACCTCCAACACTTACAATGCCCCCCCGATTTACACCTCCCATTTACACCCTCCATTCACCACCTCCACTACCCCCTCCTCCCAATTTACAATCCTTTATATGTCTGGATGCACATGCACATACTTTTATCATGGCATCTGTTATGCTTCGCCAGACCGATTCAAATATTCCTAAGTCCAAACATATATACACAAAAAAGCAATAAGCATGTCACGGTAAATAATTATTAGTAAAAATACATAATAATTGTTTCTACTTTTAGCACAAGGCCAGCAATTTGAGTGGAAGAGGAAAATCAATTACATTTACCACAGGGTGCTGTGGGTACTTTATTTTATTGACCCTTTAACACTGAAAGGCAAAGCTAACCTCAGTGGGATTTGAACTCAGAATGTAAAGGGCTGTAACTATATGCTACAAGGCATTTTGTTCGACAATCTGCTGATACTTCCAATCCACAAAAATAATAATATTAAAGGTTTGCCCATACTAAGACACTAAAATAATTGTTTCTACTTTTTGGCACAAGGCCAGCAACCACTCCAGTACATTACTGGTGCTTTATTTTATCGACCCCGTAAGGATGAAAGGCAAAGTTAACCTCGGCGGGAATTGAACTCAGATCGTAAAGGGACGTAACTATGCTGGAAAGCATAATCCAACCCTCCACCGATACTGCCAATTCACCGCCCTAAGACACTAAAATAATAAATCACTTGTAGAAGTATTGAAAAGTTAACCTCAGTGGGATTTGAACTCAGAATACAAAGGGCTGTAATTATATGTGGCAAACATGTTGTCTGATGCTCTTCTCATACAGCCAATCTACCACCTTAAATACAAGTAGCAATGCATTAAAATATGAAATAAAATGTATCAGTTACTAAGTACAGTCCATATAAGTATTGCATATAACTCCCCATACACACACACAGTTCTGGTCATATGTCTTCAGATTAACTTACAACTGGACAGCTGGAACAGTCATATGCCAGAGGAACACCTGTATTTGTTTCCACTAAGTCTTCATTTAATTGTAGTTCATTTATTTCATAGTGGAAAAATTTGAGATTTTATTTAATGGAGACATTATGAGTGAACAGTTTCATTCAGCCATATGAAGCCATATTCATATCCATGTCAACAACAAAAGTCAAAAAAGGACCTAATCATCAGATTGGACCAAGGAAACTGTCTTTTCATTGCTGGTATTATTTGTTAATCATAACTCCAGGCAGAAACATCACTCCATTTTTGGTGATACGAGATGAAATTTGAACCAAGAACACACATACACACAAAGCCAGAAGAAATACTGCCAAGCTTCCCAGTCAACTCTTTAATATTGCTGCAAACCGTCCCTCCTTGGACTGACACTTTGTTTATTAACCCCGAAAGGATAAAATGCAAAGTTGGTATTAGTAAGATTTGAACTGACAGTACAGAGAACTGGAACAAATACTCCAGCATTTATATTAATGCTCTATCACAAAGTTGATCTTTGGATTTGAACTTGGAGTACAGAAAACAGGAACAAATACTCCAGCATTTATTGTGATGTGCTATCACCTCTTGTAATTCACTGCCACTTTACCTATGACATTTTGGGGATTTACCAAATAAAACCCATAAAATTTTAAAAAATCATTTTCATTGCTTCCATGATTGCCTTTACTATAGAATCTACTACTAAATTACAATTTTAATGGATGCAATTTGGTTGTGGTTTCTAAATCAAAAAGCTATATCATAATTATTTTATCTTCAGTTGATCAGTATTATTAAAGTGTGCAATAGAGAACATAAATAAATATATTTTTTATCATTTAAGCTGTGGAATAGTTTTTTTTAATTTAATGATCATAAAAATTGTATCAACTAAAGTTATAAAATCTTGAGAAAAACACATTAAATTTACAGCAAACTAATTAATGTATTTCAATACATTGACACTGTCTAAACAGATTTTATTAAATATTTCCTGGAATACGATACATATATATATATATATATATATATAAAGGTTTATATGGACACAATATATATGTAGGTATAATAAACATACTTAGCCTTGTTCTGAGTATTTTCAGCTCTGATCATATCACAGCTACCACAGTATCAGAGTAAAAGCTCTGTAAAAACGGATTTCAGGAATTTTATCTATCATCAATAGTGCTTACTTTGCAATATAGATTTAATAAACTAACTATTCCTGTTAAAAGTTTTTTTAGATATAATGCAAGCTTGACTAGCTAGTATTAATTATAGCTGGCACTAACATACCATAATTCAGTATATTGGAGCAAGTAAGCATTGCTGATGATGGATAAAAATCTGGAAATACATGTATACAGCAATCATACAAAGATGATTGGGTAGCTTTGATATAGTCACCGCTTATACACAAACATTGTATATAGGTTCATACAGGCCTTTATTCTGAATCAAGTTATGCTAGTACTATTACTAATTAATACTGACCAAGTCATGCTTGCACTGTATATAAGTAAGCTTTCAACAAAAATAGTTTGTTTACAATATCTATAAGTCTTTCAAGTCTTCTGAATCATACTGTGTTAATGTTATATCATCATCATCATCGTTAATGTCCATTTGTCCATGCTAGCATGGGTTAGACAAGTTGTCCCATTGTGAGCAAGCCAGATCAGATGACTGTGTTGATAAAATAAAGTACCAGTAATAGCTTGCTATTGAAAATATAGATATTTTATTAAATTCCTCCCTCCAAATTGTTGATCGTTTTCAAAATGAATTGCAAGCCATAGGTAATATTTATCATTAGAAATATGATAATGAATGGGTTAAATATGATGTGTATTATGTAAACTATGGAAATGGTTAAGACAAATAGTCTCTTTTGTTCAATCAGACAAAATTTTATAGAATATAATAAATTATTTTGTTACTCTATGGTTTACAAATGTAATTACATTGTAAAATATTTTACTGTGAAATAATTTTCTCCACATCAATTCTCTTTATTGTTTAATCAATCACAACTACCAGATCAATAGGTAATATTTGTAATAGATATTATTGATATTTAACCAAGAAAACATCATATATGAGAATCTCAATTTTAAAGGAATGTATCTAATGCTTTTGATGCCAAATCATCTGAAACTGTTCTATAGCACAATACTTTTTTCCATTATAATTTTATGTAAGAACCTTTGTTAAGTTATGTTCCAAATACCAGATAAATAATGAGAAAGTTAGTTATATTACTAAACCCCTTCAAATTCTTGATTGGAGGAAAAACATTGCCAGGAAAGGAATTCCAGAGAGATGTTCTGGTGCAAAAGGATTGAGTATTTTCATTAGTGTAGGGCTTGGAATAATGGGAGATGGTTGTAATACAGGAGGAGGAGAGGTGGATGAGCCATGAATAATCAAGTGGAGATAGTATAAGACTAGCAAGGTGAGATAAATAGAAGCCATTGTAGTAGAAGTAGAAAATACAGAGTGAGGGGAGAGCACATCTGTGGGTGAGAGATTGAAATGTGTTAGTGAGCAACTTCCTATTAACCAATCAAATAGCCATTATAATTTGTTTCATTAATTCTATGTTTAAAAAAATTCAGCTAGTAATTAATTAAGCAAATAATTGTTTCTTATATTTTTTACTGCTTAATCAGGAGGGGTAGTGTCCATGACACTTTCCAGAGCCCCTGAGACTGGTAAGAGGAAGGAAAATATCCTCAAACAAGAGACCTGGCTTGAATGCTTGCAACAGAGTGGACTTGAGTAAAGGTACCCAACGACAAGGTGACGCTGGTTTTAAACCAGGTAGTGGATCACGTCAACCACCCAGGTAAGCCATAACTGGATTTAAGCTCAGAATGCAAAAATGCAGAACAAATATTGTAAGGCATTTCATGCAATATACTTCACTGGTACTTTACCCTGTCAATATAGAAAAAGTAAAAAACAAAGTTAACCTTATTGGGATTTTAACTTGGAGTGCAGAGATCTAGAACAAAAACCACAAAGTATTTTTTACTCAATGCTTTAACAACTCTGTCAATTCACTGTTTTATGCTCTAGTAAATATCATGATTGTAAACATAGGTTTCACTGAAAATAGTTTAAATTGGAACATACTCTTTTAACTATCAGCTATCTATATGTTTTGAAAATAAAACTTCAATGAACTTATGAATTAAACAAAGCTTAAACAGCTACTAGTTTATTTATTTCTTAAGTAGAATTCATGAATATAAAATTTAATTTATAATTCTTTTTGAAATCAAATATGCATTGCAGCATTTCAGTTGACCTCATTATTGAAATCATGATGAAATATTTACACAACATGATAGGATATTCAGAAATAAGCTGAACTCTATTTGTAGTCTATTAAAAGAAAATATTTTAAAGCTTTCTTGTATGTCATTATCATCATCATGATTTTACATTTGTTTTCCATGCTGGCATGGAATAACAGCCTGAAACTGGCTTCTAAATTACTGATAAACATACTCTACTACTACTACAACCACTCACAATTGAGTATGACTTGGTAGTATGTACCATGCTTTTGTTAAGAGTATTAGGTACCCATGTAGTCGTGAGTAGACACAGACACCATCTCAACCTCCATCACTTGATCCAATAGAACATCTTGGATATGATGGCTAGAAAGGAAGAGGGTTGCACCAGCACTGGGCTGATACTTTCTTTATCGACCTCGAATGGATGAAAAGCAATGCAGACCTTGGTCAGATTTGAACTCAGAACGCAAAAACCCAGGATAAGTACCCAATACTCGAACAATTTTGCCAAATCCTCATACAGACTGATTGACAAACATAGACTGTGACACATACAAGCACTAACTTACAATTACTAAAACGTATACATCCACTTAGTTTCAGTAACAGTCATATTGGCATTCATATGCTGGCTTGGAAATGTTGATACACAGAGAAAGACTTCAATACATATATATATATGAATTAACAAAATTAGGTTGTCTTGAGTGCTACTGGTGATATGTAATCCAGTACAACCTGTCACATGGTTAGCAACTAAACTAGCAACCCCACTAAGCTTGTTTGCATGGCAAGGAGGCTGATTTTTGGACATCCTCCTGGATGAAAATTAAAACCTCTCCAAAGACAGAGTGACTCAGGAGAGTCAACAGCCATCTAATAGTGTGTAAAAAATAATGTGTTGACAGAGCTTGTTAGCCTTGGTTGGCAGTCTGTGTAGGAGATCCTTCTCTGATTTCGAAACAAGGGTAAATAGGACTCCTTAATCACAATTCATCCCTTCAAATGTCCAATGGCTTCATCTTTGTTGTGAAAGTGGATGAGCTGCTGCTCGGTAGCCAGCTTCAGTATAATGGTTGGACAAGTATTTGGGACCCACCGATGTAATCTTTTTCCCCAATGAGAATCATGAACACTCAGCATCATATTGATGAGAATTGGTGCTATTGTCTATTGTCCCTGAACCCCAGCAATGAAGATGGGAAGAGATGAGACCAGAAAAAATGACTTAACAGATCTCTAACTACTCATATCTACACATAATTAAACCCATGTACCACACAAAAAGAAACTGGATCACAAGTACACTGTTACATATAAACACACACAAACAGCTAATGTGTATATATGAATCTATACACATATACATCCATGGAGAAATACAGAGCACATATACATATGTGTGTGAGAGAGAGAGAGAGAGAGAGAGAGAGATCAAAGGAAAGTTGACTTCTATTTTAGAACAAACAAAAAAAATTTAACATCACCCTATTTTGTTACTTAGTTCTTTTTAAGATTTGTCAGTTTTCACACTCCTACTCTTTTTTAACTTTCAGTCTTTTTCCATCCCTCTTTTTAAATTTAGTGAATTGGCAGAGTCAATAGAGCAATGGATTAAATGCTGTTGTATTTGTTCTGGCTTACTGTGCTTTGAGTACAAATCCTGCCTTTCCTCATTTCATGGTCAATAAAGTAAAGTACCAGTCTGGGAGCAGTAAACTGGTAGAATTGTGAAAGAGTCAGAGAGGATCCATTGTGGTATCTAATCTGGTTCTAAATGTTTTGAGTTCAAATCCCTTGTCTCCTTCTCTCAGGAGTCGCAACTAACAGATAATATCTGCAATGAAAAGACCAATAGAGACATTGTTTCCTTGGTCTGTTTCGATGATAAGTTCTTATTTTTTTAAGTTTTTTGCCCAGGGTTGGTTAGGAGTATGGATTTGTTTCATTCATGATTTATTTTAGAATGAATCTGGATCTCTGTGTGGAATTTTCTGAAGATTCATTGTGAAATGACAATGTTGTTCCAAGGCAAACAGACAAACTTTTATAGACTTTAGGATCATTGCCAATAATAGTGTAACCAAATATATCAATAACAGAATATTAACTTGATATCAGAATGACATTTGAACTGGATAAATAACTATTACTACTACTACTATTACTACTACCACCACTACTACTACTACATCATTATCACCACCACCATCATCGTCATCCTCATTGGTTTTATGTCTATTTTCTATGCTTGCATGGGTTAGACAGATTAGCATGTTCTGAAGTTAGACAGGACAGATAATTATGTCCTGCTCATATGTTTTATTTTGTCTTGGTTTCTATAGCTGGACTGACTTTTCAAGGACATAACATGCTGCCTGGTCACAGAATCAAACCCACAACCTTACAACTGTGAGACCAAAACATTACCCGCTAAACTACACATAAATCAATATATGAACTTTGAAAAATGAGAGATGCTCTATCACCTATTCCTAAAACATAATATCTATAAATATTTTGAGATATATTTTACAATGGTATTATAATGAAAGCTAGAGTAACCATGGAATATTGCTACAGGCTTAGAAAGATATAGCAATCACAACATTCCTTGTACTGCAAATCAATGTTGCATAATATATTACCACAATACATTTATAGCCTCAGTGTTAATATAAAAGATTTAGGTTATGTATTCAGTGAATTGTACAGATAGCTGTTCTACTGCTAGCATTCATATTAACAGTGATACAACGGTTGTTTCTTAGATGAAAATAATGGGGAAGAAGTAAAATGTCAATAAATAAATAAAAATGTTTGACAATTTAATAATTTCATTCAAGAAAATATCTGCTAAATGTTAAATGTACAAAACATACATCTGACTATATACAAATAAAATACTGTGTCAAACAAACGATTGAGAGGACTCTTGAGTTCTATCAAGGACATGACAACCTATCTAGTGCTGATGCAATGATAAAATACAGCACAGTCTATAAAATAGTTGACATTAGGAGGGTCATCAAGTCATAAAAACCATACCTAGTAATGGTGTCGGGATTAAATTGTACTTAATACACACTGTAAAAAGGTTGATGTTATGAAGGACATTGTTGCCATAGAAACCATGCCAAAAAAAGGTTGAGAGGACGCTTCAGTTGTGTCAAGGACCGGACAACCTCCCTGGTGTTGGTGCCATAATAAAATTCACCCAGTATACTCTGTAGAGTGGTTGTTGATAGGAAGGGTAGAAACTGTGCTAAAACTTGAATATATGAAAAAGTGACATACCCTCAGGGCTGTCTATGGAGACAGTAACTCCGATTAAGAACAAACTTGGTTTGTAACAACCTCTCATGTAAAATGATAATGAAAGAAAATGTGTGAGCTAGAGGTGACATTTATATTTAAAAAAATACTCAGTGTGCAATGACATTTCAGTGAACAAAAGCTTATTGTGTAATTCTGGCAAAGACATACTATAATATTTTAATTTTATTTGATTATTTTGTTTATGCATTTTTTTTAATTCCTGCACTTAACACACAAAAGTGCCACATAAGCATAACACAAAAATTTTTTAAATAATGTATTATGACAGTATTATGTCTGAAAACACCTTTATGTAACTAGAAATGTTTATCCACAGATATGACATTCTTGTCATTATAATACCATTATAATGAATTTTTCAGTATAGCAAAATTTTTTTCAATCCCAGCCACAAACTCGATGTGTTAGATTGATCTCATTGTAAAGAATATTTCATTACAACGAATTTTTTTTATACCCCGTGAATTTCGTTATAACAGAATTTCATTGTATTACGTTCCTTTATGTTCTGAGTTCAAATCCTGCCATGGTTAGCTTTGCCTTTCAACTTTAAGGGGTTGGTAAAATAAAATACTAGTAATGCACTGGGGTCGATTTAATCAACTTTCCCCTTCCCCCAAATGTATTGGCTTTGTGCCTAAATCAGAAACCATTATTATAACTTGATATTACATCCCTTTATGTTCTGAGTTCAAATGCTCCTGAGGTTTGCTTTGCCTTTCATCCTTACGGGGTCATCTCACCAATGACAACAGGGAAAATAATATTCATTAAAGTAAATGTACTACATGGAGACGATAACACATCTAGAACTCTTTTGAACACTACCATAAATCATCTCAAACACTTGTGAATACTACTGACAGTATTTAGTTCTGACATCTGGTGAAGAACCTTGTTATTGAGGATGTGGCAGAGGACGAAGGTTAAGAGTGCCTGTTGCTAGCTAGTGTTGTTGAAATTTATATTTCAAGTAATTTCAGCACAGCAATGGATGGTGATGTCAAGTTTACTAAGGCATTGCATGTGAGGATGACAAGGTGCACTGTGCAGTGAAAAGAGAAGTTTGGGGAGGGTGAAGTAATTCCTCAGGAGCTTAATCCTTTTGATACCAAACTCTCAAACGTTGCCCTTGGTTATATAAGAAACTGTTTGCTTTAACCCTTTAGCATTTAAACTGGCTGTATCTGGCCAGAATTCTCTCACCTCTTTCTATTCAAACCGGCCATAACGGCTGTTCATACTTATGTTAAGGTATTGTTCTTAAAATAAATAATATCAAAATCTCATAGGAAATAAAGTGTTTACCGTGAAAATACAATAGTATATATAGTGTAATGTAAACACTAAAGGGTTAAAATGTCTATATTTATCTAAAAATATTCCGTCTTAATTTTATGTAAGTTATGTTCCACACACTTAATAATGAGAAACTTTATATTATTAAATCTCTCAAACTTCTTAATTATTTCCAAAATTATTTGAAAATCATTATTAGAGTTTTTCATTAGAAATATGGTAATGAAAATGATAAAGTGTTTATATTTATCTAAAAACCTTCCATCATAATTTTATGTTATGTGCAAAACAACCAGCTTAAGAAGAAAGTTATATTACTAAATCTCTCCAAATTCTTAGTTATTTTCAAAATTATTTGAAAATCATAGGAAGTGTCTTTCGTTAGAGATATGGTAACAGAAGAGTTAACTTAGTTTTCAGTACCTCACTGTACGTATTAAACAATAATATCTTCGACAGTAAGGAAGGAGAAAGCAAGTTTATTAAACATGTTCTGGTTATAAAAAATATACAAGAGATGGGGGGGGGGGGAATCAATAAAAGATATTTTGAATACTGAGATGCTGCAACTGCAAAACTGCCAAACTGACTTCAAAAGCAATATTGAGTAACAAGATTTCACAGACAAACAAAATGGTAATGCATAGAATACATAGATATATAGAATACATGGAAATGAAGCAACACTGGAGAGAAGAAAAGTGACCTTCTCTGGATTATTTTTATATTGAAAAGCAAATGTTTCTCTGAGAAGCGCTTCATCTAAACTTAAAGGTGAACATATATACAAGCAAATAAATATAAAGCTTACAAGCTATTGTGAATGCATTGCATATAGATTCTCATTGATATTCCTTGTCATTAATGCACTGTGATATGTAGTAAAATATTTTCAAGGTGCAGTCACAGTTTAATCAATCAGTAGAACAGCAGAAATTTACATGGAGCTTTTCAAAAGTTTACTATCAGAGCATAGTAATATGACATAACCAAATATAAATGTTTAGTCATGTATGTATAGCCATTTACATAAAGCATGATGATATAACAGACGTAATGTCAATGCTTAGTCATGTATAATTATTTATGTAAAATATGGCTATGTTGAAGAGCAGGCATGGCTGTGTGGTTAAGCAGTTAATTTTACAACAATGAGATTTCGAGCAACTTGAGAAAATGTCTTCAACCAAAACTTTAGGCTGACCAATGCCATGTGAGTGAAAGTTGGTAGGGACACACACACATACACACATATATAGTATCAGCAGAAAATATACACAGACAAAGTGTTATGTAAGACCAACAGAAAACTGCTTCTCTACTTCATCAGCAACCTTTTGGCATGCACTTTTGCACATTAAGGTGGGATTGCACTTATAATGCCACTTTGTGCAACAGATTGGAAAACTGTTCTTCTGGTAAGATGCATGTGAGAAGTTAAAACAAAAAAAAATAGACAGCAACATTTACAGTCATCTTTCAAGAAAAACAAAGTTAAATACATTAAAATATTATGACTAGAAATAAATAAACAACAGAATTATGACTGAATTAAGACAAAAGACATTGTAAAATTTGCAACAGGTAAATGCTGAAAAGATGGGAAAATTTAGAGTTTTGTCAAAGTAATGTAGTTGATGGAACCTAACAAAAATATGTCTGAACCTAAGGCATGACAACTTTCCTGGGGCTGAAGCCATGAAAAAATGCATTCAGAGCACAGGATCATATATCAGCGCCCCTACCCCCGCTCACATGGAGGTCAGAGATTCTGTTTCAGTACTGGCTGGTCTGTGATTACATGTCAGCAAGGAAAATGGATGATAAATGACAATGATGGCTATTGTACTGTAGTATGAGTTATAAAAAACAACAAGCATTTAAAAGCCATTCTCCCTATTAAAGCAAGAATTAGTTTTGAGGGCCCTATGATAGACTTCATATTCAACATGGGGTCTTGCTATGATTCTTTATATCAGCCAGCTGTTTTACAGTTATTTCTGTGTTTGAGCTCCTCACATTTCTATAAACCAATAAATTAATAACTGTTCTTACATAGGTAAAAAGCCAGAAATTTCAGAGGAGGGATTAACTGATTAAATCATCTCCAATACACAATTGATAATTTATTTTATTGAACCCCAGAAGGATGAAAGGCAAAGTTGACATTGGCAGTATATGAGATCAGAATGTAACAAATACTGTAATATATTTTTTACCAACATTTCGTCAAATTTAATATGAACTTCTTTCCAACTAACTAAAATTTGTTTTGAAAGAGATAGTATCACTATACAAAAGCTATTGTCCTTCAGTTACACAACATTCCATTTGAAAGAGATGGTATCATGGCTTGAGCCTACTGCCCCTCCATGTCAAAGAGATAGTATCACTGTGTGTGGCTACTATGGCTCAAATACATATTATTCCATTTGAAAGAAATGGTATCACGGTTTGAGTCTACTGCCCCTCAAATGTACAACATTCCATTTAAAAGAGATGATATCACTGTGTAAGGCTACTATGTCTCAAATATACAATATTCCATTTGAAAGAGATGGTATCACTTTGTGAGGCTACAGTCACTCAAATATACAATATTCTATTCAAAAGTGGTGGTGCCACTGTGTTAGGTTACTATGCCTCATATATATACTCTATTCCATTTGAAAGAGATGGTATCCCTGTGTGAGGTTATTCTCCCTCAACACAGAACATTCCATTTGCTTATGCTAACATATTTTTCACAACAGGCCACTGGATACAGATATACACCGTATGTTGGTAAAGTGAACTCTCCGCTAATACATGTTGAATACATTTGCTGTAGTTTTGTCTTCCTTTAACAAGTATGATTCAGTAGCTAGCTAATTTGTTGAATAAAATAAAGGCATTTTAATTAGCATCATTAAAGCAAGATTTTCCACAGTATTTCAACCCAACATGGAACAACACAAAGTCATTGCAAAGCAATTCAGTATTGGAATTAACATTTTAACTAGATTTACTAATTAGATGAAGAATTATTCCGTTACGCTTTATTAAATTTGACATAATCCATTTCACAGATACATGAAATGGTTAAAAAGCATGGGATGGCGGCAGATAAATCTACTAAAATCTAATTTACTTCAGATCTAAGCAGCTTCGACATGAGAGCCTTTCCAGTAGTGGAAATAAGAAACACAGTACAGACATCAGTTCCATTGCTAGATAGAAGAACAAATTGATAGGGACACAACCAAAACATTAATGTCACTACTCCTGTTGTGTAAAAATATTTAACTCTCACTAACTCTGCCTGTATATTTATTATGACTTATTATTACTATTGGGTCATTTTGTTTCAAATAAGGACTGATTGAACTGTAACAACCAAGCCAACCAGAATGGGAAACTAATGTAATATGATCTTGGTTGTGATGGTGATGGTAGTGGTGATTGTTGTGATGGTGGTTGTGATAATGGTGAGGATGGTGATGGTGATGATGTTGATGATGATGATGATGATGATGGTGGTGGTGGCAGGGTTGAATGTGGTGATGGTTGTCATGATGATGATGGGGATGATGGTTATGTTGATGGTAATGATGATGATTGTGATGATGGTTATGATGATGTTTATGATAATTATGATGATCATAATGATATCTTTAGTTGATTGCACTGCTTTCAAGTAACAAAAGAATTAATTTCCTTCTTTTTTCAACATACATTATATTTATTTTCAAGAAATGAGAAATTAAAAAAATATATATATATGTGTATAAATATAAAAAATAAAGTATAAAAATGTACTTAACTGATCTATATTAAATATCAACATCGATTATTTCTTTTACATTAGAAAAGGAAATATATAATAATAATTAAAATATGTAAACAAGACACCACTTCATTTAAATGTATCCTCCCCAGTGTCATCATTACAGACCACAGGGTTTGGGGCTCAGTCATGGAAATGGTGGCTTCCGCCTACTAATTTCTTCTTTAATGTCTCAAATGAATTAATGATAGCTTCTTGTACATTTATCTTTCACAATACATGATCTGTCGACTTGTCTGCAATTCTACTCCATCAGTTGTTTTTCTTTTTTTTAAATATTTTTTTCTTTTTTTTTTATAGTACAGGAAATTGATCGATATTTGTACTTGTAAAGAGACAACAGTTATATGCTTTAGTAGCATGTTGTGTTGTCTGGTATAAATATGAACTACTTAAGACCTGCCTCTTTTATTATCTGCAGATATATGAAAAAAATAATAAACGATGAAATTTACATCTCACACCTATGTAGGTTTATGTAACCTCCTATGAGGTTATATCTTAGAGGAGATTATAAGGGTGATTTAATGATATGGGCCTCAGTCCTATAGAGCATTTGATACTTGGATGGATCGTGATGTTGTGGTGTTGATTCGGTTGTTGTGTGTGTACTCACTTGAGGATGGTGTACAGATGTGGTTATTGATGGGTGGAATGTAGGAGAAGGAAGATTAATGTGCCTGATACAGTGTGACCAGAGATTGCAGGTGTGCAAATAAGTGAGTAACAGTGTTCATGATGATGATGATGATGTGATGGTTCCTTGGGTAAGGGATTTACTCTGATCACATTAGGTAATAAAATATATAAACCACAATAACACAAAGTCACTATGTTACTAATTTATTAAATATAACTTTCATTGAAGTTATTACGACAGTACATGAAGAACAAATAACCACAGTTGAATTGTATAATGTTATGTATCAGGTATGATGTATATGTGTGTTTGCTTGCAAAGGTTTATTAAAAATGTATTTATAAAACTTCTGTTGATGGGATGAATTTTGCTGGCATGGCCAAGAGACAGACTAAAAGAAAGAGAGACGGACCCAAAGGGGTTGGTGTGTGAAATAGTTGACCACTACATCTTAGCTACTTGGTATGAACTCTGGAACTGCTGGAATTGATTCTGGTAGCAGGCTATTTATGAGTATTCCTTTCTTTGTCTCTGGGACTCAAAAATAAGCAGATGGCCATTTGATATGTCAAAATTTCAGACCTACTGGCAACTCAAAAGCCCATTTATAATAGAAACTTATCTATGAGGCCACAAAGGTCAGCTTCTTGGTGGTCACTTGATAATGTGAAAGAAACTCTATCGAGGAGAGTATCAGATTACTGCTACAGTCCTATCATACTGTTGTTACAGCTCACACCTATGCTGATTTATCTGGCCTCCTATAGGTTTCTTGGGTGTTTTAATGATAAAGACTTCAGACCTATCATGTTATTGCTATTACAGCTCACACTTATGCAGGTTTAGCTGGCCTATGAGGTTGCATCTCATAGGAGGTTTCTTGTGTGTTTTAATGATAAGAGTCCTCAATCTTGTCATGAAAAGCAATGTGAAATTAAGTGTTTTGCCCAAGAACACAATGCACTGGTCTAACAATTGATCCCTACAAACATATGATAATTAGTCTAACACGATAACCACTTGACCATGTACCTTGACAGATATATGGTGAAACAATACTGAGCAAGATGTTATTCTCTTGCTGCCTTTTGATTAAGTATATAAATAATTGTTAATATCTTCCTTGTATTCATATTTCCAGTGAACATACATTTTTAAGATTTATAGTTATATAAGTCTGACATAATATTGTCTATTCATGGCCAGGGGTGCAATGTTGCCAGAACACCACTCTGGCATCTCCAGTCTAGTTTTGGACTAGGGTGACCTGTTCAACCTATGCCAGCATGGAAAGCAGATGTAAGATGATAATGATGACAATGATGTTGATGAGGAGGAGGAGGAGGTGGATGTGATAATAACACATGTAAAGATTGAAGCTTCTTCAACCCTTTTCATACTAACTTGCATGAAACAAGCCCCAGTTCTACAATACAAAAGAAGGAAAGTAGCCAATTGTCAGATTAAACCAATGGAAACAATGTTTCCATTGATCTTTCCATTGCTGATACTATCTGCTAGTTACAACTACTGATAGAAGGATGCAGGATTTGAACTTAGATTGTACAAAGCAGGATCAGATACCACAAAGCATCCTATTAAATGCTATAACAATTCCACCAATCCACTGTTCCTGGACTGATAGTTAATCAACCTCAAAGGATGGAAGGCAAAGTGATTATGTTTTAAATTATTTGAAAATTATATGTAGTGTCTATTATTAGAAATAGGATAACAAAAAGGTTAACGTGTTTATGGTTATATAAAAACCATCCCTTATAATTTTATATAAGAACCTTTAAGTTATATTCGAAACACCTGCTAAATAATAAGAACATTAGTTATATTACTAAACATTTCCAAATTCTTGAATATTTTCAAAATTAATTAAAACACGTGAACATTTGATGACGAAAAGTTTAGGAAATGTGTTTCTAATAGGACACTGTAAAACGTGTATTTATGCCCACTTCTACTGTTTAGGGTATGTTACAGGGTGAACAACTATTGTGTAGATAAGTAACTGCTTTTACGGTGGATTGGCAGTATCGGTAGAGGGTCTGATGCCATGCTCTGCAGCATAGAGTTACGGCTCTTGTCATTCTGAGTTCAAATCCCGCCGAGGTTAACTTTGCCTTTCATCCTTACGGGGTCGATAAAATAAAGTACCAGTAATACACTGGATTAATTGCTGGCCTTGTGCCAAAAAAGTAGAAACAATTATTTTACTGGTTTCAAACATTTGGACTGTGGCCATGCTGGCATATCATCTTCAAGGTAGTTAGTTGATTGTATCATTGTATCATTGCCAGTAGTTATTTCAATCTTATATATATATATATATATATTAGACGGTAGCCACCGAGTAGGCAGACCCAGAAAAACCTGGGACGACTTGATAAATTCCGACCTCACACACTTACACCTCTCCAAGACAATGTCACTGGACCGAGATCTTTGGCGCTACACAGTAATACAGAAGACCCGCCTTGCCTAAATACAAAGTGAAACCTACTACAGTCAGTAGGCACTTCTAACAAAATAAACCCCCGTCCCACTACCCCCACCCTATCCACACCACCCCTTTCAATGTAAAGTTATGTTGGTACCACAACATCCAGTCCGAAACAAATGAGGTCGTGTAGGTGTCACGACAAAAAAACACACAGTCCCTGCTGTAATGTGGCCGTGTAGGTAACACGGTAAAAACCTCCCAGTCCACACTGTAAATGTGGTTGGTGTTAGGAAGGGCATCCAGCCGTAGAAAACCCGCCAGACAGTCCTATGTGAGGAAGACAACCACTCTTGCCTCAAGTGGGAAAACTCCCGTCCAAACCCATGCAAGCGTGGAAGATGGACGTTAAACGATGATGATGATGATGATATATATATATATATGAATGAGAGAGAGAGAGAGAGAGAGAGAGAGAGAGAGAGAGAGAGAGAGAGAGAGAGAGAGAGAGAGAGAGCACTGACTTCTGGCATGAATGAAAATATTTTAGAACAATTTTGTCAGATTGTAGAATTCATGTGACAATCAGACAGAGAATGTAGTAGAAACATTACTATATAGATTAAGTTTGGTAACCAGTATGACTATAGTTTGTAATCTAGTCAGATAGAAGTAAAATGCTGGCATTATTTGTATTATTTCAATACACTGCAGAGATTTATAGAAAGTAAAATCAGTAAACTATAAAGCATGAAAGGAAATCTATTACATTTTATAGTAATACTGTTTTCAATAATATATCTTTATTTACATACACTCTCAAACACTATCTCTCTCCCTCTCTGTATTTTTCTGACTGTCCCTCTCTGTTCTGACCCCGCTCTCTTCACCTCTTTCACTGCTTCACTCACTCTCTGTTTATCAGTCTCTTAGCAAAGCAAATCCATGAGTACTTCAGTATGCAAAACATCAATCTTCATTCTCTCTAAATCAATGGTTGTTGTTGTTGCTGTTGTTTAGCTCTGAAGTCAACCCTGATTAAAACATTAATCCACATACAACCCTTTCATTATCATTTACTATTTTTTCTAATAAAAAGGCATTGCCTATAATTTGCAAGTAATTTTGAAATTAATCAGGAAGTTTTGAGGAATTTAGTAATATAACGAACTTTCTCATTATTGAGCTGATGTTTGGAACGTAACAGTTATGGAGGAAGTTTTTTTTAAATTAAAAACTCTTAGAACAGTTTATTATTGTAGTGGCAGGGATTGGCAGTATCGGTAGAGGGTCGGACACCATGCTTTGACGCATAGAGTTACGGCCCTTGCCGTTCTGAGTTCAAATCCCGCCGAGGTTAACTTTGCCTTTCATCCTTACGGGGTCGATAAAATAAAGTACCAGTAATACTCTGGGTAATTGCTGGCCTTGTGCCAAAAGTAGAAACAATTATTGTAGTGGCAGCATTGGTAGAGCATTGAACACCATACTTCGCAGCATAGATTAACAGCCCTTTACGTTCTGAATTCAAATCCCACCAATGTTAACTTTGCCTTTCATCCTTATGGGGTTGATAAAATAAAGTACCAGTAACAAACTGAGGTTGATTTAATCGACATTTCTCCTCCCCTATTTATATATTCATCTGTAATTGTTTAAAATTTTACACATGCATTTCATATGTTAGTCATGTTGATACAATAAGAAGTTCACTTTCTAATCACAAAGTCCTGGGTTGTAATCTTACATTTATCTCTCATCCTCATTTACTGTTTTCTTTTCCAAGCTTGCATCGGTTGGACATGTCTTATTAAGCACAGCCTCTCTACTCGTCGCATTTCTTCGTAGCTTTCTCTGTGAGGTTGAGATCAGCTCTCACCACCTCCACCCAAGTCTTCCTTCCACTTTTTCACCCAGAGACCATGTGCATCAATTATGCACATCAACCATACCAGTGCAGTCATCTCTCTTGCACACTACATCTGATGTCTCTTATCATCAGTTTTTCTTTCAGTTTATCCATACTTCGTTATTCATGCACAGACATATGCTTGCTTCATTTCTCTGCAGCCTTTGCATATTCTGCATTCACTACCATTTAGCATTGCACTTCCCACACAGGTATCATGCAATTGACCTTCCATTTGTAGGGAGAAACCCTTTGTTTTCAACAGAGGTAGTAGCTCCCTAAACTTTTTCCCTCTTATCATTTGTACACCAAAAGTTAAATACGTCAACCCTATTTCCACCATGGCTCCAGAATATATATATATATATATATATATATATATATATATATATATATATATATATATATACTGTGTATCTTTAGATATATGAAATTCAAATTCACATACATGTATGTATAAAGCTATGTCGGAGCCAAATTTTAATATATATATATATATATTGATATAAAGCAGTCAATAAAATATAAAGTAAATCGTTTACACATTGCACAGTACTCCCCTATACAAATTTTTAGTGAATGGTTCTAACATTTTAAGTTGATTTTAAATACAGAAGATATTGCAGCCTATATTTAAATCAGTAAAGTGAAGCCTTTTCAACAATGAGCCTTCAATCATTTGATTAACTGAAAGTTGGACATGTGGATTAGCGTGTAAGTGGTTGAGTATTCCACAGACATGTCCACCTTTTATGTAATTTCTCAGACAGCATCAGTGTATCACAATATGTGATATGGCTGCACCTTTGAATTGCAGACACGATATAATCTTCACTCACAAGTAGAAACATAACAGAGGACAGGGAGATAAGCAAATACCAGAGTTTGGCCACTTCCTCTTTGCACTGGTCGCTATCAGGACCTCAGGCATCCTCAGATCCCCAGACAATTGACCACCTCAGTAAAATTGGATCAATAGGAGCATGTCTGATAAAGGAGCCCCAGTGGAGGAGCTGGTTTAGTCACCAACCACTCGACTATATATATATATATATATATATATATATAATATGGTGAATTAATCATACAAGTGTACCAGTCATTAGACTGTAGACAGAATTGGGCAGACACCCAATATCAGACAGTTGGCCACTGTCAATAACGCACACCAGAAAAAGAATGGTGATGAAACAAATTTGACGTATATCCTGAACCAGAAGTTAGAGATGGGAGGAGATAAAGAAGTTACACAAGAGACAGATGAGGTAAAAAGGAAAGAGAGAGAGTGGACGAAACATAAAACATTAGATTAGTCAATTATTGGAATTATCGTGTCACATTTTATTTCTGGATTGACTAATATGAAATACAGGCAAAATTCGCATTCCTACAGTACAAAAACACATATTGTAAAAAATAATAATAATAGTAATAACTGCGGAAATCACAAATCAATACATTCGTAATTAAAACGTTAAATTAAATTTGTATGAAATATAGAAACGATCTATCTAACTTATTGTCTTCTGTAAATCATATAAATTGTGTTTATATGTAAATATCTTAGAAATAAAGGATTCCTTTGCCATTTAAAGATATGTCAATTGACAAGAAAGCAGCAAATTGGCAGAGCTAGATTAGAATGTCAGATAAAATGCTTTGTAGTATTCGTACCGGCTCTACTCTTTCAGATCAAATCCCGTCGAGGTCAACTTTGCCTTTGGGGGTCGATAAAAAAGTACCAATCCAGTACTGGGGTTGGTTCTCTCTCTCTCTCTCCTCCTCCTCTGGAGAAATCGGCCGTATTCAAACCTGGAGAAGGAATGGCTCTGCCAGGTTTTAAAATACTCTAGACAGGCAGTGTCACAACGGTGCCCCTACGTCTCCACTAGGAGTTACGGGTCCATACATACAAACAATCGACAAGAATCCAATCTGATCCAGTAGATAATAAACCAATACATACCAATTCAGTTAGTTGTATCTCAGAATCAGGACTATATTTAGATCTTGTGGGACCAGGGATGACCCAGGGCTGTTCCTTGAGGGGGCTCTATTTGACAAGGGGTACCCAGGGCATTCACCCTTTCCACCCCCCTGATAAATCCGGCCCTGCTTAGAATTATTATACAAATCATTATAGATGAATAGATTTAACAATAAATAAAAGATTCTATTTACGTCTACACAAAAATTTCAATACATATTTTTTATTGAAATAAAAACATACAAACTCGAAATATGAATAACGAGATAAAGAGCAACTCCCTCCTACCAAACATAAACCCTACATAGTAAAAAAATAAATAATAATATAGTAAGATCAAACAAAATGTATTTTTAGTTTTTAATAGCTAACATTCTGGAATGTAATTTACCTGATAAAGACTATATATTCAAATTTGTTTCAATTTTTACTATGTGAGGTTTTTTTGTCAGGTAGGGTGGGGATTTTGTCATGGACATTTTTATTAAAATATATAATGATGGTGTCGTTAAGATATATCTTCAACGATACTAAACCATTTGCTCATTCTCTTAAAGAAAGAGCTTTATTAAAAAATACATAGTCTATAATTTATTTATTACTGATTAAATTGTTCTCTTGCTGAGAAAAAAAAAATAGGAAAAAGTAGTGGGGGAGAACATTTAAAATTAACCAAGTCTAAGTCGATATGCGTCTTAAGCAGATTAAATTTCAACACGCAACACTGTTTGACTTAGGCGATTTCTTCTTCCTCTATATCAGTTAATGAGATGAAGATCAAAGTGGCATAAGGTCACGCTAAGTTTACTGTTAGACCGTCATTTGAAGCGGTCTATTAATTTACGTAACCGATAAAATCGTTCTGTGTAATAATCAAAGGAATGAGACTACAGTCAAATAAATCCTCCACCGACATTCCTCTCTCTTTCTCTCATACAACTGTGGAAAGTGTAGAATGGCGTGACAAAAATACTCATCCCTATTATTAAGACAACTACGAATTTAATAACATACTCCTTCTTATCAAGGAGTATACTTTATCCGACAAAATCCTGTAAGCCTTCTATATTAAAGTGGAAATAAAATCCGATGAAAATGACAGCCGTATCCAACATGTGATTCCCAACCAAACCTCTCTCTATATATTATTTCTTCCGTAAATGAGCTTTTTATATTAACAGTTAACTATTGGGGTGTGGAGCCTGTCGCTCCCTTCTCCTTTTCCATTCTTTTCGTTAGGTTCTTCTTTCATTTCATTTCTTTTCTTTTTCTTCTATTCTCTAAATAATGATATATATTCTCAAAGAAAAGTGAACTACATATTTTTCCCTTTTGTTTTCACTTAGTTCTTTAATTACAATCATTTATTCAAATATCCGGTACATCGGATCGGCTGATTTTATGTATACAGGTCATTTATTATTTGTTATTGTATACAAATCATGTATCGTCAGGTAATATGTGACATAAAGTATTATTTTATTTAATTACCTTTCACCTATTATTTATGGTATTTAATCATTTTAACGAAATACACTGCCTATGATTTTTAACAAATAATTTTGATAATCAAGAATTTTAATGGATTTTACATTCACTTCAATTTAGAGAAGACTTCTAGGATTTAACTATACGATTTTCTGGAATTAATAATTGTTTCTACTTTTGGCACAAGGCCAGCAATTAACCCCGTAAGGATGAAAGACAAAGTTAACCTCGACGGGATAATCAGAAATGCAACAAACAACAAGCATAAAATGTTAAGATGGCTTCATTATTGTTTCAAGCAAGATTCCAATAAAATCCAAAATTCTAACAAATTAAAATCGTGTTTTATATATTTCTAGAGCTGTTTGTTCAGTAACCAACACGATAATAAATTTAAAAGAATAGCAAACATTTATTTATTAGTATTATGATGTTATTGTTGTTTTTTATAATTTCTAGTTAAAAGGAAATACATCGATGAAACCAAATAAATTTCAGGAAAGAGAAACGGTAGTGAAAAATAATAATATGGATCGATAAAAGAAAGAAGTTATTCCACATGGTAATGTTTTTAACAGCTAGTTGAACCATTATCTTCTTCTCTTCTTTTCGCGCTACAGTTGCCAACAAGAAAACAGTTGTAAAAATATGAAGGTGTGATACTACTAGCACTCAGTAGGAGCAGCAATAACGCCATTCTTTTATGTTGATTAGATCAAAGAGGAATTTTATTGTAAAATACAAATAAATAAACTGCAATCACGGCTAAATTTATCGGAGGCGGTGGGGGTGAATGCCTTAGATCCCCCCTTGATCCGAACAGGTTGTTGTTGTTCTTCTTCTTCCCCCTCTCTATCTGATTATGTGTTTATGTATATATATATATATATATATATATATATATATATATATATATATATATATATGTATGTATACACACACATATGCATATGTGTGGTTTTATGAGGAGCCCGCCAAACCTGAACTGCCCAGGGCCCACCATGGTCTAAATCTTGTCCTGACTGCAATTGAGAGATCCATAAAGAAAACCAAGAACAATCAGTTCTAAACATGTTATTGTCCTTCGCCTTAGATCAGCCCCCAAATCCATGCCGTATTAAGCCATGGCCCATGACAGGACTTTTCACCTGCTGAGGCCTCAAGCTATATGGAATTTGAGGCACATCTCTAAAAAAAAAATCGGGTAATAAAATTTCAAATAATTATATATTATTATTATTGTTCACATTAATGATAAAGAATAAATAAATAATATATATATGGAAATTTTGATGATTTAGTGTTAAAGAATAAAAGATAATGATAAAATAATAATATGTTTCTTAAAATGAAACCCTCGAAGGTGTGTGGTCCTAAGCTATAGCTTATAGGTAAGTCCTGCTCTGCTATGGCCAGGCTCCTAGACAATCAGGTATTCCAGGCTCCCCCAGGCACCACAACAGCTGACAACTTGAGTCGTATTAGTGCATGGTCGGGCTTAGGCCCTTACTCTTTCGGGTATTCCCCCCTCCTCCTCTGGTACCTCAATCTTTCACCCAACTACAGCATAAATGGACAGGTCCTTAGGTTTCTGCCTAATTAGCATCATAATACTGTTCAGTCCCCCAATCGGACTTATAATCAAAGTCATTCGAGCCATGACCATCACGTCTATTTTTGTTGTTTTTTTATGTATAGACGTTTATATGGTTGTGAGGTTAAGGATTTCGCTTGGCAATTTCTCTCTCTCACACACACACGATTCTGCAAGAAAAAGATCGTTAAAATAGGTACCAAACTTGAAAAGGAGATATGGAAGTTGACATGATCGACTCAATCTCTTTAGTCCAATGCCCCAGCATGGTTACAGTCTAATCATTGAAACCAGTAAAAGCCTAACTTAGGTTGCCTTGTATTGAATGTCGCCTTGTCTTAAAATATGTTGTTAATAACACTGAAATCAATCGATACAGATGGAGTTAATAATCTCCAACTGGACTTCAAGATTCGATAACAACTTTCCTTTCTTTTTAGATGAGGAATTATAAATGAAATGAAAAAAAATGCCTGCTAATTCTGTTAGATGAAACGATATTAGATTAGTGGTTCCTAAACAATACTCTTATACGTTTTTTTTTTTAAATCATGGAACCCTTACCAATGTATATTTTACAGACTGTCCCCATCACATTAACTGTAATAAGACATTAAACGAAACAATGTTTCCTTAAGAGAGAGAATATATTAATTTGAAATAAAACAAAAATGATATATTTTTGTTAAATTTTAATACAAGAGATACTCCATCTCGCGAAACCCCAGATATTTTTTCACGGAATCCACTTTGAGAAACACTAATTAAAGCAGGGACAGAATAAGACCTTTAGAGGTCCTAATCATCGAAGCAATTGTAGGAGCAGAGGCATAACTAGGGTATAACAAGCATGGCACGTGGCATGGGCGCCACTTTCTATTAAAGTCAGATAAGCTATCGTCGGAAATTGAAAAAAGAAACTTCTTCATATGTATGATCTGTGATTATCATATAATGAGAAACACTATGGTGGCTGGATCATTAAACCATTTATATAAATTATTAGGCCCATAGGTAAAAATACCGTCCTGGGCAGGGGCGCAATTTCACTGCTTGCCATAGGCGCTATTTTCCCTAGTTATGCGTCTGTATGGAAGACACTTTTATGGACCCTGTTTCAGTTGTAATATTGCACTATGGTTCAGTTTAAATCCTGCACTGGAAGGGAAAAAAAGAAAAACTCTTATAGGTCCCCTCTTTACTGACGTCTTAAGTACGTGCTTAATTGTTAATCCAAGACTGGGTAACTTGGGTTAGTTTGGAAAGTGAAGCCAATAAATTTAATGTGAAGCAGACGAGAATAATAAAATAACAATTTTGAAAATAGTGGACAACTCAAAACATTTGGTGGAATTATAGCAGCTATGTGGTCTCACAACCTGCTAGAAATAGCAGTCAAATTGATCTTATATTACACCATATTATCTTATTTTTAAAAAAAAAAAACGGTAGTGTTGGATAATATAGTACACTGCTTGAAAATAAAGTTGGAATGATCATGGCTGGAACGTTAGAGTTAAAGGAGAAACTATAACTTGGTTGTTTATCATTTATTTAATGACATGCTATTGAAATCCAGATGTAACCTTCCAGCTATGATGGGATGGTCATGGCTGGAACGTCAGAGGTGAGGCTATGACTAGATTATTTAGCATCTATATACATATTATTATTTAGCTCCAGGCCTAGCGTTCCAGTTACGATGTGGTTGTCACGGCTAGAATGTTTTTCTTTCTTTGTAGAAGATAAATAACCCACGTAAAAAATAAATACATAAACTGAATAAAAAAAATAATATTGGAGAAATATTTCATAATATTTGTCTTGAAATGACCAAATCTTTATTCAGTTTTCTTTTGGGGGATTATTATCCCTCGACGATATCCAAATTCTAAAACGATATATGTTACTTATTGTGCAAAAACAAAAAAAAAAGAGAAAAGAAAAGAAAAGAAAAACAGATCGATCTTGTCAGCTGTTTCATCGAATATCGATTTACATTCGATAATTTTGGACGACCATCATAACCGTATAAAAGAATTCCTGCAACACATACAAAGATCTTCAGTAACGAAACTAACGAGAGAGAGACAACAGACATGGTCACTCGATGAGCTAGAAACAGCAGTCACATCACTTATTCTCGTCCAAGTTGTTAATACACATTTATCTTCTTTTTTTTTTTTAAGCAAGAGAAGGATGTATCGGATCGTGTGTTTTGGGGTATACTAAACCTGAAGAAGAAAAAAAGCGTGGAATAGTCACGGATAAAAAACTCTTTAATTATTATTGGTCAGCCCAGTGATGACCGACTTGGACAGTGGGTGTCGTAGTTAAAGTGTGTGCCATTTGAGGTAGCCCGTCAGTTTTTCCTCTTCCTCATACAGGAGCCCCACATACTTAAATATATACAATCAATAAACCCCAAAGTACCGACACCTCAACCCCAACCCTCGCCCCATGACGCTACTGGACGGGAGGGGGGGGGAAACAACAGTAACTACCACAACTATAGTAGTAGCAGCAGCAGCAGCAATAGTAGTAGCTGAAATAGTAATAGTAGCAGCAACAGTAGTAGTAACAACAGCAACAATAGTATTAGTGGTAGTAGTAGCAGCAGCCGTAGTAGTAATAGTAGCAGCTGCAGTAGTAGCAGCAGCTGTGATAGTAGTAGTAAACTCTAGGGAGAACTGGACAACCGAAAGTCTTCAGAGAAGAAGGCCCGTTTCATACAAGGGTTTCAGCAATCCTTATGTATTAGATAAAACTTATATGAAATATCTGTAGCTGCTTTCTTTATTCCATGAAAGATATAGTCAACCCTGGTGGGACTCGAACTCCCAACAGTAAGAAACCCATGGTGTCTTTCTACCCATGCCATCTTAGTTAGAAAATATTTATTAATACACAGCGTTCACTTATTTTAATTGATAAAAATCGATTTTTTTTTTAAATTAAAAAAAAACCACCCTCGTTTCGATAGATTTGTTGAAAGCAACGACAAATGTAAGAAACACACATGTTTTAAAGTTTCGTTGATAAGCTTAGAATAATATTTAAAATTGTTTCTATTTTTGGCACAAGGCCAGCAATTACCCAGTGCATTACTGGTACTTTATTTTACGACCCCGTAAGGATGAAAGGCAAAGTTGACCTCGGCGGGATTTGAACTCAGAATGGAAAGGGCCGTAACTCTATGCGTCAAAGCATGGCGTAAAATTACCATTGCCTTTAAACATGTCAAATAATAATGGTTTCTAATTCAGGCACAAGGCCAACAATTTTGGGGTGAGGAGAAAGTTGAGTAAATCGACCTCAATGCGTAACTGGTACTTTATTTTATCAATAAAGCTAACCATGATAGGATTTGAACTCAGAATGCAAAGGCACGTACCGATATGCCACTAAGCAAGGATTTGAACTCAGAATGCAAAGGCACGTAACGATATGCCACTAAGCAAGGATTTGAACTCAGAATGCAAAGGCACGTAACGATATGCCACTAAGCATGTTGACTGAGTCTCTACCAATACTGCCAATCCACTACCCTACCATCATCATCACTAACATCTATTTTCCACACTAGCATAGGTTAGATAGGCTGTGCTTTTGCAAGACTAGTAAGATCAGATGAATGTGTCTTGTTCATAGAACTGTTTCTGGCTTGGTTTCTACAGCAGGATGCCCTTCCTAACACCAACCACTTTTACAGTGTCGAATAATCATAGCAAGTGTCAGACTCCCTCTTACAAGAAAAATTGCGAGACGACCAAGGAGCCTCAACATAATCAGTCAGTTTATCAGCAATAGCTATTAAATCTCCCTCAAATCAAACACTTTTCCGCTTTAACAAAGGAACAAGTTGGCTGGCTGGCTGGCTGGTGTAATTAGAAGCAGGGACAGATAATAGTTCTATTGGAACCCCTGGCTGAAAATTTCACAAATGAGTGGTGGGGAAGCTTGTGTATTAATAATACCTTAAATAATGTGTAGACCCTGAATAAAACCCAGTCAACCCTCATACACACACACAATCCACTACTTCACAAAAATGCTTCGCCCAAACCATCACTAGATGGGAGGACTCACCCCCCACCTCACCACCACCATCCATCATTAAACGGGGGTGGGGGGGGTATTCAACCCCTCTCCCAATCCACCACTAGCCAGAGCTCTCCTTTCCTTCAAGCTTCCACAAGACTGGAAGACTCATAACCCTTACTAATTCACCACAAGACTGGAGGACTCACATTCCCTCCCTCCCTAGACATCATTGACCAGTAGGCAGGAGGACTCGTGTGCCCCCCACCCCACCCCACAATCGACCTGTGGACAGGAGGAATGGGGTACATGGTGCAATATTTCTGGTTAACTAAGGATTATAAACGGTGGATGTTGTTAGAACTCCGTTGTTTTTAACAACCAGTGCTGCAGTTGACCGAATAACAGAACAGCCTGCAGATGAAATTAATGTGCAAGTAGCAGAACATACCACAAACACGTGTACTCTTAATGTAGTTCTCAGGGAGATTCAGCAAGACACAGTGTGTGATATGATTGATCCTATTGAATTAGAGGTTAAACTTATTTTTTACCTTCTGAGTGAACTGAAACAGCAGGAAAAAAATATCTGACTCAATGACACAAGCAAGACCAGAGTTAGACATGGGTGGATGGCCCAGTTTGGTGGGCCTTTCATATACCAACACACACACAGACATATATCATCATCATCATCATCATCATTATCGTTTAATGTTCATTTTCCAAGCTTGCATGAATTAGACTGGTTGTCTCATTATGAGACAAATCAGATCTGAAGACCATGTCATGCTCATATGAATTTGTAATTTTGCTTGGCTTCTATGGCTGAATGCTGTTCCTAACACCAACCACGTTACAGTGTGGACTGGGTGCTTTTTATCAAAGGCACCAAAACGACCACCTTACAGGGTGAACTGGGCAATTTTTGTCCTGTCATATATATATATATATCATCATCATCATTTCATTTTACGTCCACTTTTCCCTGCTTGCAAGGGTGGGACGGGAACTGATTCTGGCTTGATTTCTACAGTTGGATGCCCTTCCTAACACCAACCTCATTTACAGTGAGTGCTGGGTGCTTTTTTGCCGTGGCACCTCCACGACCACTTTGCAGTGGAATGATAGGGATCCCAGTCCCTATCATCTCATTTCTACAGCTGAGTAAACTGGAGCAATGTGAAATAAAGTGTCTTGCTCAAGCAAACAACACATCACCCGGTCTGGGAATTGAACTCACAACCTTTCGATTGCAAGGCCAATGCTCTAACCACTAAGCCATGTGCCTCCATGGCTATATATATATATATATATATATACGCACCCGACCTCCCACAGGTACAAGCCGAAGCTGAAGCATATAGACAATATGCCCCCACTCCCTCCCACACAAAGTGGTCGTGGAAGCGCCACAGCAAAAAAGCACCCAGCCCACACTGTAAAGTGGACGTGAAGGCGCAACGGAAAAAAAAGCACCCAGCCCACACTGTAAATGAGGTTGGTGTTAGGAAGGGCATCCAACTGTAGAAATCAAGCCAGAATCAGTTCCCATATGAGCAAGACAAGGTCAGCCGACTGGACACTGCCCACAACAGGACAACCCGTCTAACCCATGCTAGCATGGAAGAACGGACATAAAATGGTGATGATGATGATAAGCAGGAAGAGAAAGGAGAAGAAAAAGGGGCCCTGTTCAGAGAGGGAGGGTGGCTCTGTTTGATGAGGAGGGAGCCCCAGGACATTTTCTTCCTGCACCCCAGCCCTGATAAATTTGGCACTGCCAGGGATTGAACTCACAAACTTACAATAGTGAGTCAAACACTTTAAGCACTAATCCACATCCACGGGCCTTCACATATCATGTATGCATGGCACCAGGAACTTACATATATACTCTTCAGTGGTTATCTGTGAATATATTAAAGAATTCAAGTCCTCCCACTCAAAGCTTTGATTCATCAATTTGTGTAGATCAAAGCCTGTCACTCCGTTCATTGAACTTTTCAAATATTAACTCACACATTGACAAATTTCTCGATTGCATCAAATTATCTTATAACAATGATCATATTATATATACACACATATATACATACATTATATATTTCGTATATATCATGTCTACCTCGGTGGGATTTGAACTCAGATAGTTACGTCCCTTAACGATCTGAGTTCAAATTCCGCCGAGGTTGACTTTGCCTTTCATCCTTACGGGGTCGATAAAATAAAGTACCAGTAATGCACTGGGTAATTGCTGGCCTTGTGCCAAAAGTAGAAACAATTATATATATATCATCATCATCACCGTTTTACGCCCGTTCTTCCACACTAGCTTGGGTTAGACGGGTTGTCCTGTTGTGGGCAGTGTCTGGTCGGCTGACCTTGTCTTGCTCATACGGGAACTGATTCTGGCTTGATTTCTACAGCTGGATGCCCTTCCTAACGCCAACCTCATTTACAGTGAGTGCTGGGTGCTTTTTTTCCGTGGCGCCTCCACGACCACTTTGCAGTGGGAGGACACATATATATTATGATGATGACATATATATATACATGAACTTTCCCGATGATTTCTTACAAATGAAACAGTTCTAGTCATGTAGAAATCATTTCTATAATAATACATATATACATATATATATATGACGTAAAACAGTGATGATGATATATATATATAAAGTCTATCTCGCGAACGGAGACTCATCAGTCCGATGCTTATCTCGGGTTCAGTTACATGAAGGGACTGAGAGTACAAAACTCCTCCTGGACTAGATGCCAGTCCATTGCAGGGTTAAAACCTCAGCTATTATTGGTACTCATTTTTAGCTAAGTATACTGGAGCAATGTGAAATAAAATGTTTTGCTCAAGAACACAACACACAATGGTCCAGGAATCGAACCCATGACATTATGCTTTTAAGTCCAACACCCTTACTACCAAGTCCATGTTCCTCCACATACAGAGACACACACAAACACACAAACACACACATACAGATATATATAATTAAATGAAAAATAAACATCAGTATGTTGCAGTTATAATTTCTTCAAAAGAATCGTAAATTTAAACAGAGAAAAAGTTTTGTAAACTAATAAAATACAAATGCATCATTGTAAAGAAAAGACATAATTTCTTGGAGGTAAAAATGTTTACCAATACCATCAAAATATTTTATAGTCATATGATAATATTTTCCTTTTAGGTTCGATAAGTGAACATATATAGATTTAATATAGATTCTATTCTGTAGTTGTATAAGAACTAAAATCTCATTTGATAAGAGGAATTTTAATGGAATGTAATGCTTCTTATGCGAATAAATGATGAATTTTTTATCTCTCTCTCTCATATATATATATATATGTCCCACCCTTGCAAGCAGGGAAAAGCGGACGTAAAATGATGATAATGATGATGATATATATATATATATATACATATATATATTATGGTTATTGTCTTCAACACATACATTCATATATATATATATATATATCATCATCATCATCATTTTACGTCCACTTTTACCTGCTTGCAAGGGTGGGATATGTCCTATTCAGCACAGCATCTCACCACTTGTCACAGTCCTTCGTCATCTCCTCCGTGAGCTTCAGCAATATGAGGTCTGCTCTCACCACCTCTGCCCATGTTTTTTTGCAGTCTTCCTCTACTGTGTCTTCCTTCTACTGGGATTTCTTGGCACTTCTTTACCCAGTGGTCATCCTCCATGCACATCACATGTCCATACCATTGCAGTCTTCTCTCCCACACACTACAACTTATCCCTCTTATACACAGTTTCTCTCTCAACTCATCTATGCTTGGTCTTTCACGCACATTGACATTGAATATCGAATGGAGCATGCTTGCTTCATTTCTCTCCAGCCATTGCATATCCTTTGCAGTTGCTACCCATGTTTCACTACTATGCAACATCGTGCATCATTATCATCATCATTTTACGTCCGCTTTTCCCTGCTTGCAAGGGTGGGATGGGTCCTATTCAGCACAGCATCTCTCCACTTGTCACGGTCCTACATCATCTCCTTCGTGAGTTTCAGCGATCTGAGATCTGCTCTCACCACCTCCAATGTGTATATATATATATGGATAGATAGATATATAATGGTTTCTTATATAGGCACAAGGCCAGTCATTTTGGGGGAAGGGAAAGTCGATTAAATCGACCCCAGTGCGTGACTGGTACTTTATTTTATCGACCCCGTAAGGATGAAAGACAAAGTTAGCCTCGGCGGGATTTGAGCTCAGATCATAAAGAGGCGTAACTCTATGCTGCAAAGCATGGCGTCCGACCCTCTACCGATACTGCCAATCCACCGCCCTGGATAGATAGATATATAATGGCTGCATCTTCGTTTCAAGTATTGCTGTTCCTTGACCTTTTTCTCATACATGGGTGACACGAGCATGAGTTTTTAGCCCTGCCAAGGACTTGGATTCCTTTCTGCATATGGTGCAGTAAAACAAAAAAGAAAAGGCCATGTTCATGCAACACACCTGGAATTCACTTAAATCAAATGATGCCTGTTACTTTTTTAAGTGAAGAAAGTCCCTGCATTGGACCAAGCCCTCCCTCTGGACAAGGAACAGGTCATTGACTTCCATTGAGAAGCAGGTTTTACATCAAACTTTTCCCTCTCCAAGAATGATGTCCTAACAGTGGGCTAACCATGTACTTGGACACCAAATCAAATATTTCCATGTCCCTGTGCATGTATATATTCATAAATGAATACATACATTTATATAAATATACATTCTTTTTTATACAGCTGTCGTCTTTCATGCGCAATCCGTGACTATACCAACGTAGTCTTCTCTCGAGTAAACAGCATCTGATCCCTCTTATTCCTAATTTCTTACTTAGTTCATTTATGCTTTGCCGTTTATGAAGGCACATGGCTTAGTGGTTAGAGAATTGGCCTTGCAATCGAAAGGTTGTGAGTTCAATTCTCAGACCGGGTGATGTGTTGTTTCCTTGAGCAAGACACTTTATTTCCCATTGCTCCAGTTTACTCAGCTGTAAAAATGAGAAGATAGGGACTGAGGTCCCTATCATTCCACTGCAAAGTGGCCGTGGAGGTGCCACGGCAAAAAAGCACCCAGCACTCACTGTAAATGAGGTTGGTGTTAGGAAGGGCATCCAGCTGTAGAAATCAAGCCAGAATCAGTTCCCATCCCACCCTTGCAAGCGGATGTAAAAGCGGATGTAAAATGATGATGATGAATGTTTGCGTATATTACTATTACACATCCAACAGAGATCCAGTCTGCGCAGATCCTCTGCACACAAAACCCATGTCTCACTGCCATGTAACATTGTTGTTCATATAAAGGCATCATACAATCTGCCTTTTATTTTTAGAGAGAAACCTTTAGTGGCCAATGATCGTATAAGCTCTCTGAACTTTTTCCATTCCGTTCTGACTCTGGCTATTGTACTTTCAGAGCATCCTCCACCACTGCTGATTTTGTCACCCAGGTAACAGAAGGTATCCACTATTTCTATAGAACCATCTGGGCAATAGAAGAAGCTAGCATCCTGTGAGCACTTGCTACTTATTGCACCTGAACATCGGCCACATATAACATCTACGTTCTTAGTTAGCTTACCTGTGATCCCACTACATCTTTTATGTACCCCCAGTTTGCATTTGGGACATAATATGGAATTCCTACCTACTCCTTTCCTACATACTGAGCATGGCCATGTCCCAGAGGGTACCTGCAACCTATTTTCCTTTCTACATACTAGAACTTTAGTCTTAGACAAGTTAACTTTAAGGCCTTTTAATTCTAGGCCATGCTTCCATGTTTGGAATTTCTTCTCTAGTTCAGCCATTGATTCAGCTATGAGAGGTAGATCATCTGCGTATAGAAGTTCCCATAGGCAGCTGGTCATGAACTCCTCTGTTATAGCCTGAAGGGCAATAATAAATAGGAGGGGGTTAAGGACAGAGCCTTGATGAACACCAACTTTTGCGCTAAATTCATCACTATATTCG